>OZ012659.1:112949939-114149939 GCA_963942545.1 Oxycera nigricornis
GTTTCACTATATAGTGGCAGGCGGAAGTGCTTTCTAACTGCAAAAATATGCCTGCACGGCAAGTGCGAAGACTTACATAAACTGCATTCGCAAAATGCTGGATAAACAGTCACTGTGACCGTATTATCCTTAATTATGCATTTTTGCAGTGCTTCAACAAGTATAACTGCAGTCAATGTATCGCAAGCGTGCAACTCTTGCAAAACAATATCGCTGGCGTATTTTGTGAGCGTGGTGATATATTTTGTTTCATCACTTTCCATGTCATATTCGGTGACTCGCTGTTTCAACGCTTGCCTTGAAAAGTTTATTCGTCGTTCTTGCTGGTGGGAGGCATACCTCTCAAAAAAAACGCGTCACCATTACTTTCAAGGACGAATTTTTTGGTATGACCTGTTTCAGTTTCCCATTAAGGGATTCCAACCGATTGTTGGTGAAATTTGATAGATTATAGGTGTTCATATTGAACACAGTCCACTGTTTGCAAATCATGTGCCAATTTTCATTGTAGTATTTAATTAAATTTGCAGGATGTTTTTCGCAAAACTCTTCATATAGCTGATTATAATCCTTTTGTGAACTACTGTAAGCCAGCTTTTGTAATAACAGCTTTGCAGTTGTTTTTTGGACTGGCGTTAGGCCCATACGAGATGATTCCACAACTTTTTTAAATATCCATAATTTATGGAACAAGCATATATATTGCCAAGCGTTTGGGAAGGTTTCTTGTAGAACACTTCGTGCCGTGGAATCTTTGTCCGTCATAAAAAATTTAATATGGCGGTATCAAAATTTTCTTTTTTGAACGTGTTAAGAAGCCACGACACAGTGTTTTTGTCTTCAGAAACAAGAAGACCTACACCAATCACTAACTCCTTGCCATTCCAATCCTCAACGAGCAATATCATCGTTATCATGGCGTTTTTAAGGAGTTTATATGTGCCATCTAAGAATAAAATTTCAGGCCACGCTTTGAAATCTGCTCTCATGTGTGGCGTTGAGAAATAGGTATATGCCCTTTAATTGGGCATGGCTGTCATGCGAGATGACGACCTGTGCGCCTGGAAGTTTTTTTTTAAAAAAAGCTGATTAATGTAAAAATATATCACCACGCTCACAAAATACGCCAGCGATATTGTTTTGCAAGAGTTGCACGCTTGCGATACATTGACTGCAGTTATACTTGTTGAAGCACTGCAAAAATGCATAATTAAGGATAATACGGTCACAGTGACTGTTTATCCAGCATTTTGCGAATGCAGTTTATGTAAGTCTTCGCACTTGCCGTGCAGGCATATTTTTGCAGTTAGAAAGCACTTCCGCCTGCCACTATATAGTGAAACTTTATTTGCAAGTAGGTGGAGCAAATCTAAAATGCTCACTACGATTCCTCCAGCAATCTCTACTCCTCTATTACAGGAGATACTTACAACAGATGTGCTATCGACGAATCAAGAAATTAGACTATTGGAAAGTACCAAGCACGAACTTTTCAATATTGTGAACACATACACTGGCGACGAGTTTCATATGCGAATTGGAAAAATTAAAGAACTTACGGAGATTTTTCGCAATGGAAAAACTCCTAATATTTCTATAAGCGTTGAACATATCCACACGCGGCCACAAGTTGCAGAAGCTGATGGACTGTCCACTTTTACTGTTCACAGTACAAAGAGTGTGGAGGAAGTGTCTATGCCCATTCCTCCCATACAAAAAGGACGTCCGAAAGGATTTCTACGAATCACTGTTTCGTATGGGCCTAGAAACAAAAAAAACTTATAATTTGATTTTATATTATAATATTATATTTTGCACGACCTACTCAATAAATTATATTTTTTAAACTTACAAATATTTATCTTTTCCCATTATTTAGCACAACATCTTTTGACGTGCGTCGGAGTCTACAGCTATATGTTACACGATCCTACATGATTTTTGGTTCTTCTCTTAATGACGCTCCATTTCAGATCTTACCAATTGATTCATCTTGGCATAGAAATTGACACCAGTTTCCCGTATAACAAAAGTACAATTGTCTCCATCTGTCACTTATCAACTGTCATTCCTCTCTTCTTACTACATTTTCCATTCTCAATTTCCCCTCGGTTGTTTTTACGTCACACCCGCTCAACACATGCACAAACACTCTTCTAATTTTGACCCCTTAGTTTGACGATATCGGGCGGATAGCAACAGCTTTTGGATTTCTGTGTTACACGCTTAGCTCGCTGAGAGATGATTTTTGCCTAAATCACCCACTGGACTGAATTTCGGGCGGATAGCAACAGCCATTTAATTATGTTAGAATAAGCTTCTCATAACAAGGCATGAGTATTTCAATCTCACTAGATTTATTTAGAGGACTTATGTACTGAATCTACGTCAAACAAAGTATTTTATTTTGATTTTTCACAATGATCGGGCAACGAAAAACCTGAAGAAATAGTATGGTTAATACTGCGCCAGATGTACCGGAAAAAATTTACTTTAGTTTAACAAGGATGATTTTTAACATGGTATATTTCTAGGTTTTGTAACTGTAGTCGTATTTTCAAGCTATGAAACAGAGTGAGAGTGTTTTTGCGCGGGGTCACTTGATTTAATACAAAAAACAAAAAAAAAATGGAAATAAAAATTCGTGCAATTGAAAGTGCTGCAATTTTTTTCGCCGCCAACAATCCTTCTACTAACATCAAATGATTACATAAGCAAATTTTGATTATAATATCCAACCAAAGCTCCTTATCATAACACCCTGTTGGCTGCGACTGCCGTAATATGCATTGCACGCTAGTTTTTAAACAATAGACAACCAGATAATATCAGGCGACTAGTGCACATCCATGTTAGTGTTGACGAACTTGAATAATCGCTATTTAATTTATTGCCACTAACTATTTATAACTTTCGATAATAATCGAAAAACAAATTTATGTTTTCATGCAGAATACATCACTGCCAAACCTCCTTCATCAAATAATCTCCAAGATATGAGCTGAAGAAAAATTACCTGATGATTGGTGTAAAAGAATAATCTGCCCCATATAAAAGAAAGGAGAGAAAGCTTAGCAGTGATAATTACAGAATCATTTCATTTTTATGTACTAGAATCGCTCACATTCGTTGCTATATCAATTTATTGTTCAATTTAAAAAGCCGGCTAAAGGTTTTTTGGCTCTTCTCCAAAATTTTGTTTTCGGCACTCATACCCTTTTAGATGCCTCAATTTAGTCCCGTCCCGTAATCAATAGATTATATAAAAAAGTACTAGAAAATACTGGAACGGCATCCATACACCAAGGATACTAATATCAACTATTTTTTCGATGGTGGAATGAACGATCTGATTGCAGGAGACCAGCAGGAGATTTCAGGGATTGCGAACGACGCGGGAAACAATTGCCTAAATTTTATAGCCAAATTTTTGCTAGGAGCAAGATCGGTCAGTCAGTATTGCCATGAAGTCTATGCCTTCCTGTTGTCCTTCAATGTCTTTTTTCTCGTTTAATTTTTGCGTTCAAGTCTGCAAGCAGGATTTTGAATCGAAAGTCATGTCTAGGATGTGATAGAATTCTTCTTTGTCTTCTGTCTTGGGGCGCGACAAATGATCAGCCAGACATTGAAAAATATCCTTTTCGTGCGGATTGCAAACTGGTTTGAATTTGAAATTAGGAAAATGTGATAAATGAAGATCCTATCGAGAAGACGACGCTAAATTCTTTGCTTTTAGTTTTTAGCTGAGTATTGTGTGCAATCTTAGCTTACTTATTTCATTACCAAACATATCTCTCCGACTCCCAGATCACTGTTGTGTTTGCCAGGCAGAGGTCATTACAATATATGTACAAGGCAGTAGATTGGCTAAGAAACCAGAAAATTTCTATTAGAAATCTGAACATTTTCTCTGACAGTGAAGCTGCTATCCAATCATTATTCAACGTGTACACATCATCGAAAATTGTAATGGAATGTTGCACACAACTTCACTGTGAAGTGATTCTCTACTGGGTATCAGGGCAGATTGCGCAGCAGATGCGAGAGCTGGCACTGCGCTCTAGGATTATGCACTAATACCCAAGTTGGCCTACCTTTTGCTTATATAGGAGCTAGGATTCAAGCAGCAATACACGAAGCCTGCATATAGGGCCTCGATACTGAAGAAAACCTGCGAATTTTAAAAACGGCATCGTTGATTCTTTCCAGTATTTTATAGGGTCCCGAATAAGGCTGCTGTAGGGTTTTCGCACGGCATCTTGATTCACGAAAACATGAGTACAACTTGAGAGGTCCTTGAAAACGAATGCAACGGCTCGAAAATGATGTGATGCTGGAACCGCACGAAGATCTTGCATATCAAGGCGAAGTTTTTCAATAAACGCACTCACATCTGCTGGACTGTTTTCTTATAGATGGTTGCGTGTTCAGATCAACCATATGATCATCATCATCATTTGTAGTTCTTGGTTTAGATACGTTCATTAAAAAATGAAGTAACAAGATTTACAAATAATATTTAGTAGGAGATGTGTGCACGGCGAGGCGGCTTACGAGAGAGTGGGTAGTTCCTTTTTGCTACCATATTACAATCATTCTCCTTTGGGCTGCCATACTGCAATCGTACTCTCGTGCTGCCACAGTCTGTTGCTGTGTGCGACCGATAAATCTAGTTTATGCGGTCTTCTCCGTGGTGCATGTTCAACGCGTTTGCCAGATATCTACAATTTTTATGTTGTTCATGAAACTATCTGTAGAATTTCAACAGCAGGACCTAGAAGCGCTAGGATCAGTGCAGTCGCTCGTTCTTCTCACTCCGCTACTTACTTACACTTACGTAGTAGCTTTAAACTGAGTTTTGTGAATATTCCAAGAAGTTTCACCTTCGAACATCAGTGCCTCCAAGTTCTTGGTTGTGATCGGTTCTGTCGGTATTGATTCATGGATTTACATTCGTTCAAAATCTAATTTGGATCCTTAGTTGGCCGTTGAACTCTTGCTTGACCACGGCGATCTCCGCAGTCACTTCCCTCATATTTATTTTTATCTCGACGTCCTGTTGAGCAGCTTGTTTTTTCATCGTTCTTGTATAACGGTTGACTGCTGCTAAAACCAATTAAACTTAAAATGAGGTGGTAATTAATTCCAGAATTAGCTTGTGAAACGTAATTGCGCTGCATTGCTCATTTGGTAAAGTGAATCCTTTCATAATAGAAAGACCCGAAGCTTCACAGATGCTCTTTATTAACAAAAATATGCCAATTAACTTGTAGATAACTCGCCTTCGATACAGGGTTGTGTAAAATGTGCTCTTCTAACAATTCTGTGCTAACAGTTCTTTTACAAGTACAATTAGTTGCTATCTTAACTTTTTACTTAGACTAGACGAATAAAACAGTTTGGTGATCCTGGCGTCGGAACAGTTGCTACGCGGGATTGCCGTTCCTCGCCTCCATGGCCTCCTTGTGCTTCACATGCACCATGTACAAGTCTATCACATCGGTCTTCACTGTCCTGGGAATCTCCCACGCATGGATGTCGCGTACATTCCGGATTGTTTCCTTGACCAAGCACCACATGGCGATTTCCCGCAGCGTCCGCAACGGGAAATGGATGACGACTTCGGTGCGACGAATCGGCCTGCGCAAGGATTCAAGCTGGTCCGGTCGGAGCTCCGCGGACGGCTTCGGCCAGAACACCTCGCTGTGCTCCACGTGCATCCGCTCGCCGGTGGCGGTGTCGAGGAACAGCCACGGATGCGTGGAGAATGTGTTGACCATGGCGCGGTTGGTCGGCTTCAGCTTCATGTAGTGCACGAGCTTGCCCAAGTAGTCGACCCAGTACACGTCGACGTTGCGCCTGGTGCGGTTCGCGAAAATCGCAAACGACGGGTGGATGGAGGCGGTCGAGCGCAGATTGTTTCCGGCCAGCATTTCCATGGCGCGCGGCGCGACACGCAGATGGCGCGGCCGCCCGGTGAACAGTGCGCTGAGATTCTAGTGGCGAGCTGTCAGATCCACGAACTTTTCTGGTCGGCGGATGTGTGGTGCGAACAGTGCTCGGGGCCGAAGATGGCAGTTTGTATCGCGATTATCGGAAAGGATGTAAGTCTCACGCTGCTTCGCGTACTGCACAGAACACGGGGCACTTCGTTACACTGAAGGAGAGTGCGCAGGGTGGCATTCTAGCGCGCGCGGAACACTTTCACGGGCTAACAACGAGCGGGCCTGGCTGTGCGCTGCATTCGCGGATTTGTTTATGCACTCTCCCCTGCGCGAGCTGTTGTAAATAACATGGAGCGGGAGTCTAGTGTAGCAGCCGGGACTGCAACCAATCTGCACTGAGTTGATTTTGAAATTTAATATAATCCAAGCAAATATTGAAATTGAATAACTCTTAAATCTCAATTTCCTTTAAATGTTCGCAAACATCTTCTTGCCTTCCAAGTGTCACTTACGTAAAAATTGCTTTGCACAATCCTCTTTCCTTCAGAGTTCTTCAACCAAAGATTCAACCCCTCACCCAATAGTAGTTCTTCATAATTATTTAACGCTTCCTTGGAAGATACGATAATTATTAGCTAATTCATCCGTGTCATTAATTCTTTTCATGAGTTTTATTTTCATTTTTTAAAAATATTAACCAGGATATTGTATACCTCAAGGATTGCACCTCGCAGCTTGTTCCTTATTTATTTTGCAAGGTTTTTTTTTATATTTCACCATTTGGTGTATTTTTGTTTCGTCGTTGGGAGGTGGAAATCTTCAAAAGATACCGATTTGCTCCTGTCTCTCGACATGTCGAATTTTTAACCATCTCTAAAGCTCTCACTCCGTTACTCATTCCTGCCCTTGCCCGCGTGGAATGTTATCCCTGAATGCTTGTTTATGTACTTAGTACTTCCCAGATGATGTTTATCGGTATAAAGGATAGTACCAGCATCTTAATAATTGTTTTCAGTAGTGTTCAATATTTCCAATTTTGTTTCATCTTTGTAGAATAAACCTTAGCGTTTTTAATTGTTAAATTGTTTTTCCGGTAAATGTTTGCTTAGCACGATTTTAGAGGATACTATGTCACGCGTTTCTCTTATTATCCGAGGTAGCTCATTGTAAAAATTAGTTGCGGCGAAATCTGGCGCTCTCTCCTAGCAAATTTTATTAAAATATCATTCGGGTTTCTTATATTATAGTCGTCTTCCCCCCCCCCCCCCTATTTCTTTCTACCTTCATTGTTTCTATTTCTTCATGGTGTGAATTTTTCTAAATGAATTTTTCTTTTCCCATGTATTAATTACTTGTTACAAAAGACTCGTTATGTTCGCGCTCGACATTTACAGCCCAACTCTTTGCCTCGCCTTACGTATCGACAAGACTAATCTGCCACGATCATCTTTGATGATCCAGGAACCAGCAACTCTCTCTCTCTCATCATTTTTCTGCATGCTACTTTCACACATTCATTTCACTTAACATTCCTTTTCTATAATTTCATGCGATTCAAGGTTAGTATCCTATTTTCCTACTGATTGCTCTTTCCAGTCGACCTTTTTCTGTTTACACAGATGATCACCACTCATGCAAGGTGTGTTCACAGCGCCGGTCCCTGTTTTTATTGCCATTTACTCATGAAGATACCGAGGCAAGGAGAAGACCCAGTCTTTGTTTTTAAAATATGATCTTTTGCTTGGTTCGTAATACATGTGTGTCCGTCTACGTACGCATACTTCAGATGTTCATATCAAATCTATTTTTGCTGGATTGATGTGCTTCCCATGCTTCACTTTGATCAAATTTGAAATTCTTCAATAGCAACTAACATTTTGTGTATTCTTACATGAATTTTATCTATTTTTGACATTCAAACATTGCCAATCTTCTTTTTTCTCTGCTTTTCAAAGGCACTCTTATTATTATAACCAACACTTTTTGCGTCCACTCACACTAAATTGAATTTGGTCTGATGTCTATGTTGATCTTACCCTTTATTATCAGTTAACGTGATAATAAAGGGGAATCTCAAAAGAAAGTTTATATTTTGAGAGTCGATAAAATAAAAAAAATTAGATGTCCATAGATGTCAGAATTTATTTTTTATTTTCGTTTAGTCGACGCCGTGATGTCTGCGATTTCGTTGCGAATATTTTTTTTCAAATGCGCCAAAGAAGTCGGTTCATTGTTATGAACTTTTGATTCGCGATTAACCCACAGAAAAAGTCCAAAAGAGTTAAATCACGATAGCGTGGAGGTCAGTTTGTGTCGCCTCTGCCAGGGAAAATTTCACGTTCTCTAGGCAGAGACGTAATGGACGTGTGTGAGGTTGCCCCGTCCTGCTGGAACCATGTTCTTTGGTTATAGCCAGAGAAGTTTTGCAGTTCTGGCACCAAGAAATTGTCTAACATTTTCACATAACGCTCTGAATTTACTGTAACCGTACGTCCTCTTGCATCACCAAAAACGTAATGGCCGGGAATTCCTTGCGCCGGCTTCGCAGCCCATACAGTCAATTTTGTTGGACGAAGTGGCCTCTCATGCTTGTTTTTCGAATTCTTGGCACCCCCAGTAGCGGCAGTTTTGCTTATTTACGTGCCCATTAAGGTGAAAATGAGTTTCATCCGAAAACAAGATATTACGTCGAAAAGCGAATAATTTCCTGGTTTATAAAGTCAAGCCTATGACTGGCATCTTGGGGCTTTAATTCTGGTACAAATTGAATTTTGTACGGGTGCAGTTTTAGATTTTTATGCAACATGCGGTGTAATGATGGTCTATGAACATTTAAAGCACTTGCATGTTTCCGAATTGAAAGATTCGGATCGTCACAAACAGACTGGTTTAGACTATTCACATTTTCTGCCGTTCTTGATGGCCTTGGTCACCGCGATTTAGGTTTTTCTAGTGTTGAACCGGTCTCTTCAAATTGTTTGACCTATTTTCGAATGAGAGGGATGCTTGGCGCATCATTTAAGTGACGAAAACCTCGAATACTGCAGAATCTTCTACGCATTACAATTGGTGAATCAACGTTTTTGTAAAACTCGCGCGGTCCGCTCCCGATTAAACGCGTCATACCGACTGAATTTCCAAAAGCCAGGCTGCTTACTCACATACCCCCCTCCCGTCTGGTTCAATGCGTTCACGCAGTCATCTAAACAAATGTAAACTTTCTTTTGAGACATCCTGTATTTATCCAAAAAATTGGATCTCCTACGCGAAAATGTTTTTGTGTGAGATATAGTTGAAATAATTCCAGTAAGGTGCTCCTATTATTTTGAACACAATTATATGTCAGTGGTGTAAATCTATTGGGTGCTGTACTATATATGTTCGAGAGTTAGAACACGACTCTATCTATGGTCTTCGGGAACCATGTAGTGAATTCTGCGATGTAAAACACGATCAAAACGGGATGGGTTTTTTTCTGGATGTCGCGGTCGCGGAACGCAGCGATCGTAAGCATATGCTCTCTCTGCTTTACACGTATGCCTGTTATGCATTAAAATTTTACTTCCAATTAGTCTCATACTGAATATCGATTCTGTCCTTAAATTTCTTGTCTCTTTTCCGCCAAAATTGATTTTTTCGCCTCGCAATCGCATTGACCAACATGGAGATCGCCGAAAACACACATTTAAAACGTGAATGCGAAAGAGACAGTCGTTGGGAATTTAGGTCAAACATGTGGTTTTTAGTGACTATGTGAGGCATCGCCACAAGTGTAAAAATTAATCTGAAAACTATTGAAAAGGGAAGTATCCAAAACATCGGTATAAGTGATACGTACTCGCATAAAATTCATCGCTGCATTGAATGCTCCCTTTTAAGCTTTAAGTGATTTCACGAAAGCCTTTGAAAGAGTTTAATGAGTCTTTAATCGTTTGAGTCCAGTTGTTGTCCTTTTAATCCATTGCCTTATTATATGCTGAAGATTCACAAATATTTCGTGTTATTAGTTCTACCGTTGACTATATCATGCTTCAGAGTAATCTGGACACGCTAGTTAGATGGTTTTAGTCAAATCTTCCTCACCTAAATTGGTCAAAATACCATCTACTAGAATGTTTTCTTAAAATCTGGCTATTTTCCTTTTGAAATTAATGATTAGCTTCTATTTTTGATTGGGCGGATCCATGATTTAATTGTTGTATTCAACTAGAAACTCTAGTTCAACTCCAACATCCTTCAAATAACAGCTATGTCATTATGTGTGACTGCATTTATCTTGCACCGAACCCAATTCTATAAGAATATCTCTTCCTCAGTCCATTGTCCCAAGTTAGATATTCACGTAAGAATTATTCAATTCGATGCATCGTAGATTTCCTACAGCCTAAGTTAACTCGCCTATTATTCTTTAAAGATGATCTTTCTACTGTATCTTATAAAAAATAACATTTCTATGTTGATCTTCTATCCTATCAGTCTCGTAAAATTCACCTTGACCAATATTTAATAGAGTAAAGCAGCCAATAACCCTTGGCTAGAACATATTTTGCGTTTTTATACGGCTTGGCGAATTCTGGTTTCAATTCTAACTTTGGAAACACGTAATTTGCTCTATTAATCTGCTATGTAGTGGTTAGAAAGAACTTGTTCAATCAAAATTTCAGTTTTCGGCAGTATTGATAAGCTGATATTAACATAAAAATCTTTTATTTCCGGACAGAAATAATAGAATCTGAAAATTAACTAAAAGCTTTATAATTTCCTTTCAGAATTCACCGCAATACATAGCAACTTCCGATTCGGATAAAGAGCTGGAGCTTCAATATCGTGTTCATGCCGCTCTAGATGTCGTTGAGGAAAAATGCGAACCGGGAACGAAAACAAATCCCGAATCAAAGGAATTATATTTAGGCTTACTTTACTCTACAGAAACGCATAAAATGTAAATTTAAAAAAACCAATAGATTGACATTTTTTAACTTTGTCTGTTTATTTAGATATGGATATGTTACGAATACGAAAATAAAATTTATTATTGTGATGGATGCAAGTAATACCGCTTTGCGGGAGAATGAAGTTCGTTCGGTGAGTATAATTTTTCTGTAGTAGTAGTAGTAGTAGTAATCCATTAATTATCGTTTGATTTGTGCAGATGTTCCGGAATCTTCATATTTTGTATACCGATGCAGTGTGCAATCCGTTCTACATTCCTGGAGAAACATTGAATTCAAAGTGAGTTCAGAAATAACTAATAATTACGCAATTACAGAGTTTGTATATTGATAACGCTTTGAAAAAGTAAACTATAACGTTAAGCCACTGGCAATTAATTGTGGAAACAGAGAGTATTTAATGACACTACTGTCATGCTTATCACTTCTATCTATTACAAAATATTTTATATTTTCCATTCAATTTCCACAATTTCTATTTGCAGGAAATTCGATAAAAGTGTTCGAAGTATCATGAGCGGAAATATCTGAGAGAAAATTGAAATGTATATTTCATCATATAAAAACATATTTTAATCAAAATTCGCCGGTTGTTTTACATAAAATCTCTATTAAGCTCCATTCTTTCCACCATTTGGGCCACGATATCCACGAACTTGCATTCGTTTACGTGACTTGTATAAAATTAATTCAGCTATACTGTTTTTGTTGTATACCCTCTGCGAGTTGTCCTGGTCGTGTTTTTTGCAATCGTAATTGTTTATTTAAAAATTGGTTCTGAATGATAATATAGGAATAATAATAAGCCAATCTGGAGGAAAATACTAATAATAATCAGTGTAAACTTAACTGGAATGAAAAAAAATCACTGGATATGTTTGCTAGCAGATATTCATGACAAGAATGTTGCATAGGTGAATAGGTGGATTATTGAAAGCAATATCTAAATTATGTACACGGTTGAATGAATTCAGCGGAGTGAACTACTGAATTATATTGGTAAGGCAAGGTGTTGCTTCTTTGATAATATTAATTCAAATTCAGGTTTATTCATATGTAGTTTAGTGATGTTTATAAAATATTTTAGATTTGCGAGTCCAGACTTAGTATCTACAGCCTATGTTGTAATTCGTGACATCTTGTTATGTTGAAGTGTCTACAATTTATATAGGCAAGAAAAACTAATATCTTAAGCCACCTAGAGGGCTTGAACTAGCTTATCCTAATATCCTAAAAACGTGAGTCCTCAAGTAAGTGTCCGGACCACAAAATAAGTTAAAACAAACAATTCGCAATGTTAACCTAAAAATAAATAAAATTCATTTAGAATATGCAAATTTATGAATTTAGTTTCTGCATTAATCTTGTCTTGGAAAATGAAATCACCTCAACTAAATCCGCCCGTGGTGAGTGACTGTAAAACCATGTATTGCCTCGCGGTAAACTTCTTTTATTGTTTTATTTATTCTTTTTGTTAAATGCGCGGTCAATTTTTTTCGATTTGATGTAATTTTATGGATTCATATTGAGCTCTTGTCCTTTGTCATTTTAGTTTTGATTTAATGATTGTGATTGTAATTATTAAAAAACTTCAATTACATTTTGGACCAAAACTTTTTGGGGTATTTCTTCATAAGCGTTGATTGATTGGTTGGTTGTAGTGGCAGCCCTCTTTACCAAAAGATGGCTCATTTAGGCCACGATAGGCCCATTATGATATCACAAAAAGATAAAGGCGGCACTAGAACCTACGAGATGACGAGAACCATTTCGATTCTCGTATGAAGCTGGCTATGCAGCCGATATTTAAATTAGCTACTTCCGTGAGGCTGTCCAAGAAGGGTGAGCCTAAGGATTTCAAGCATTTCCTGCACAGAAAATGTTGGATTGTCTCTACCTCTTCTTCCGATCTGCGACTCCGGCAGAAATCGTTGAAGGGAACGCCCAACCTTTCTGCGTGTCTGCCAATTAGACAGTGCCCCGTCAGTATGGACACGATAGAATTCAAGGTTTCACGACCCGTGTTTAGAAGCTGTTTGGTGCGTCTGGGACTCAGTGCGCGGCAAGTTTGCCTGGTTGTCCTGCAGGGTTCCTCCAGCAAACACGCCCTTTTTGCAGCCTTCATGTAATGCTGCCTAGATCCCAGCTTTATGGAAGCTAGAGGTTGGCCGACTTGGGGTATGAGTGGTGTACTCCTGAAGCTCAGTGCCAGCTCTCGCTAAGGCATCCGCTTCGCAGTTTCCCGGTATATTACTGTGCCCCGGTACCCAGCAAAGAATCACTTTACAGTAAAGCGTTCGTTCATTACTAATAAAGCAAATCAGATAATTTTTTTTTTAAAATTCCAATGTTTGTTTATATTTTTATTAAATTAAAAAAACCACAGTACTGAATTCATTGAATATTAAAGAATGATAAAAATAGTAATACGCTTCGATTGACACCACAATGTATCAATCAAATGTTTCATTCGCAAGATATCGAACATGACAGAAATGTTCCTGGATGGGTCAAAAGAAAAAAAAAAACTGTCATCTTCCGAAAATCTAATCAGCTCCTGTCATTGCTAATACACTTCGATTGACACCTCAACGAAGTAGATACCATTATTTTTGCGTGAGTTATCACAGAAACAACGACCAGGCACGTACATATGTACATAAACACACGTAAACATAGTCTTCCCTCTAAAAATGCTTTTAAGTTACTCCTAAGACTCTTAAATGTAAAGGTATGTCGAAAATTTGAATTTTCGGACCGATTACATCAACTTTCCATACACTGGGATGTTAAAATGGTGTCCGGTTGTTTCTCATTTTCAACATTATGGCAAATGGAAACATGAAAACTATTTTTAACATTTAATTTAAATAAAGCCTGTCGAAGAAAGAACAACTCTCGAACGATCACTAACATTTTCCAACTAGAAACATTTGATGAAAATCTTACAGCTAATGGAATCAATTTAACATCAATTGAAGCGATTCCACCATGAAAAGTCTTGAAAAATTGCAATAAATGGAATAAAAAACGACTAGTTTAGTGGATTTTCAAAATTCAGTTATGATTTGAATGTTTTTTTTTCTGGTGATCCAAATGGTAATTGTCCTTGAGTAGCTCTTTATCTATGAATGAGAGGAAGTAGGATTATGAAATTTCCTGAAACAAAAATTATGAGACATCGAGAATAACTGGCTTCACAGCTCGTAATTAAACATACTTTTGGATCTCAAAGTTGCAAAATAGTAGTGAAAGTGAGCGACATTAAAATAAGCCTAAAACCCGACACGATAACAAACCGGAAAGTATCTGAAATTTGTCTCAAAAAATGAATTTTTCACGATATTTCGGAAAAAGATGTTTTTCTTGAAGAATTTTTTGGTCTTACCATGGATAACCTGCTCGAATTTCGTATTTTGTAAATTATTGGGTCTATCGGAGAGGTTGGCGTCTCTATCAAGGCTTCATGACGGTTGTCGTGCAGTAAGCAAATGTGATCACAACGAGGAAAAAAGGCAAAAAAGATGAAGAAGATTTGTTATATTGAGAATACAGATTAGCTTCCGAGAAAAGTAAAATAAGGGTTTTACGCAAATTTTCTTAAGGAATATTTTCTTAAGGAATTTCAAAAAATTAAAAATCATTTGAACCTTCTAGAAGAAAAGACAAACGGTTTTATATCTGCCAGAAATTGTTTTCATTGAAATTTTGAGCTCTTTCTCGACCCCTCCCGATTGCTCCAAAACGACTACCTGTGGTAAATACGACACCTCGTCGAGTACAGCATTATGTCTTACCATTCAATTCAATTCCAACTTCTCTAATATGCTAATAGATGTAAGAAACATTTTCAAAGATGCTTAACACAAAGTACGTTAATACAGCGTCCTTTGATGTTCAGGGACGACGTAAAGGAAAGTAAAGTCAAAACTTTAAACGCGTTTTTCTCGAAACATGTTTTTTCAAATCGGTATCGAATCAATTTTCTATTTTCTCACTCCAAATAAATATCACATCTTTAAAACAACATTCCGCCGCATAAAAATACGTATCCGATTTTCGATAAGTTAATATTTAGATTTTTTAGGTACAAATAAGTGCCTGTTTTTTGGTAGTAAAATGGACACTTTTTTTCAAATGATCACCAATTTAACAAAAAATTATTTTTTCAAAATCTCCTATATATTTCTATAGCTTTACTAATGTAGTTTAATAAAAAAAAAATATTTTGTTCCAGATTAATTTTTGGTGCACTCCTACTTCGTGCCGCGGAGCCCCTAAAAAAACCTTTCCGCAGAAACATCTGCTGGGTGGCCATTTTGTTATATTTTCTTTTATAAACAATTTTTAACTTTTCCTTCCACTTTAGAAAAAATCGCAAAAAAACGTTAAATTTTCGCTCTCTACAGTGGTGTAACCCCTTTAGCTCAGTTTAAGGATATTTAAGATTGTTTTATAATTCAAGACTCCAGTCTAGTCGAAGAAAAAGAAACATTACATTTTGAAAACTAGCATCAAGACCATGTTGCACATTATATATTTATAAAGAATTAAAAGTAACTCGTTATAAAGAATTCATTTATTAATCTATAACCTTAAACTAATATACGAGCTAACAATAGGCGTCAGTGTAACCCATTCGGGAAATTTATTCAAAAAATCGGTGAATTCTTGAGTGTGAATAATTGGATAGTTATTATGATGAGCAACAAGCGCCATATCGAACACAGCCCCACCATAGAGTTTTGGAATCTAAACAGAAAAAAAATATATCAAAAAATAATAATCCACAAGACTACTCATCGTTATTACCTCAAACTCCAAATAAAATTGAAATGCTTTACTAGCACGACCATGACGGAAATGCAAGAAATAAAGACTTTCCTGGAAATAGTCCTTTTTCGGGAAACCTTTTGTGACCGACCAGTCGACCAGTTGGCTTTGGTTAATTGGATTCAGGAACACTTGCAGATGAGCTGGACCCGAAATTTCAATATCGTAACGAATTGTAGTTTGGTTTGTCGTTGTCTTTCGTAGTAATTTTATTTGTGGTGAATATTCTTCAGGTATCACAGGTGGTTGAGAGGGCACCCAGTAGCTATAGTTTCTGTAAAATTTAGAATAATCAGACATGCGCATTTATTTTTTGGAGAATAAAACGATGGACTTACGAAAGAAACTTAAAATTCGAAGCATAGACTGGAACACCACAAACAAGCATGTCTGAACAGTCATCACCAGTTTTTCGGTAACTCATACTTGATAGGAGATCTTTTTGGAAATAGAGTGTAAATGAATAACTTTCATTGAATGATTTTCTTACGAACAACAATTACGCACCCGTTATTATTTCAGGTGAACGTCTATCCAAGGGCAGTAAGACAAATCCAGAATCTTTTCTAGTTTGTATGCCGTTTATATCGTATGATGTTCTTTCAGTGTGCTGCATTTAGATTCGATAATTTTAATTGAATTTTTGACGGTTAAAATATTTTTTTTAGTTTCTATTTGTAATGTAATTTATACTATAATAAAACTGAAGAAGGGTTACAGTTTGACCTAAACATATATTTATTTGGAATCTGAGAAATAAAGAATACCATTTCGGTATTGTTTTTTGTATCTCTGTCGTCTGTCTCCGTCTGCATCACTTAGAAATCACTGAACGGATTTTAGTGAAATTTGGCTCAGTGGTAGTTTATTATCATGGCTTAAAATTTAACATAATTTTTATCCCGGAAAACTAAAGGGTTCTTACAAGAATCAAAAAAATGTAATTGAATTTCGCGTGCAAAACTGAACACAGTGCGAGAAAGGTGCCCGTGATGATATTTATTTTTAAGTGGCATGCAATAAAATTTTGGTTTGAGTAGCCAAAAATATGTCACCGGACGAAAAAAAAATTTCTCAATGCTCAAGAAATAAAAAATTACGATAATTAAGATGTTTATTGACTAAAATTCACGCGAGTCAAATTGCGAGCCCAGCTAGTTTGATTGTTTCCAAAGTTATGCAACTAAAATTATGGCAGATTGAGAAACAATTGAATTTGCTTAGAATTTTTTTAAAAATAGTCATAAGTAATAAAAAATTAGGTCCATTTTGAATTTTTACCAGTAGTATTTTTGCAAGTCCAAATTATTATTTTTTACAATATTTTGTATAAAATATATATCTTTAATATTTGAATGCTGGTATGAAAAACTAAAAACTCTTTAAAGTAGGAAGTTAATTTTATTCCTTGAAAAATTCAGTTTCGTTAAGATTTCAATTTCAATAATTATTCGATTACTTACGAAAATCCATTGACGTCGTGCTGCAATCTCCTTTGTAAACGGAAACGCTAAATGTGTTGCAAGCATTATTGCAAATACAATAAAAATCAACATAAATCCAGATATAATTGTTTTTGATTTTCTTATCGTACTAAATAAAGGAGCCTAAAATTAAATGAAAGTGAAACGTCTAAAAAAACATTAGGAAAATATCCTTACCAAAAAGCCAGTCGTTAATAATGCAATGATTATTGAAAAGGCAACAATTAAAAGTTCTGGTGAACTTGTACAGCCACTTCGTCCTGTTATCGGTAAGAACGTTGAATATATGATATGCGATAAATACAGGTAGAATTGGAACGGAATCATTTGTAAGATCAATAATGGTATGAGCCATAGAAATGCTGTAAATGAAAAAAAATTATTGAACTTGTTCATTTCATGTTAGATATAAATTTAAAGGTCTTGAAGTATAAACTGAATATTTTCTTAAATTTGATGAACTCATGCAAACAGTTTAGTTATCGTAATACAAAATTAAATATGAAAAATCTCCTTTTGGTGAAAAGCTATCAATGAATTATGGATGAATTCGAAAGAGCAAAAAACGTAAGAAAATTTAATGCTGCAATCAGAAATCAGGAGTGGATGAATTCGTCTGCAATCAGAAAGAATTTCTGGAATTGTAATATAATTCAAAGACCACCAGAGTGTAATTTTCAATGGAATCAGCATTCAAAATCACTAAAAAGTCATCATCAATGAAGAGAGGTGAAACATCATGAAAATATAATTTTTTCGCCAATCATTCAAAAATAAATATGAAGATCAAATCAAATAAATATTAAGATCAACAATTATTACAGCTCTGAGTCTCTAGAACATCGTTTCTCAATCTTTTTAGCATCGCGACTCCTTAAGGGGGCAAACTAGTTAGAATTTTGAAAAAATCGATTTCATTTTTTTTTGCATTTTCTGAAAGCAGAATATTTCAAAAGTATTCTCTAATTTTTTTAGACAAATGGGACTATCATTTATAGAGGTGGAAAACTTTTAATTGAGCTTTTTTACCTGCATGCAAATCGTACTCAAAACTTTAAACGCGTTTTTCTCGAAATCATGTTTTTAAAGTCGGTGATCACTGTAAATTGAAAACGGCCTTCACGATAAGTTTCAAATTTTTCTCACTTATCTATATATAATTGTCATCCGGATTGACGAAGGATTTTTTGGGCGATGAAATTTTTTCTTATAGTCAAAAGTGCGAGTGAAATTTTGGTCGAATTAACAATTTTGAATGTCAACATCCGCCATTTTTCAAAAAATCAAAATTTTTCAAATCCTTTTTTAAGAAGCGTAATCTGTTTTCTTTGTTTGGATTTGCTCAACCGCTTGGTCGAAACGGTCGCCATTTTGTATTTTAATTTTTTTAATAATGTGAATCTGTACTTCTGATTTTTATATATACATTTCAATTTTCAACTCGATATCTTTAATAGTTTGTTTGCATATAAACAATTAAAAAAGATCCATTTTCGCCATTTTAACACAGTACTTCCCCTTAAGGGGAGGGGTTTTATTTTAAATTTAGTATGCTTTTTTTATTTGGTCATTCAATAGTACAGCACTTCAAGAGATCCAGTTCAAATTTGAGTTTGATCGGAACAAAACTGACGCGGATACAGCCATTTTAAACATATATGCTCTCCAACCAATTTTCCGATTATTATTAAATTTTAAACGCGTTTTTCTCAGACTTAGTTTTTTCAAAGTCGGTGATAATAGTAACTCAAAAATTACTTATCCGATCCTTTGTAAATTTTACACGCTTACTTTATACATAAATTACGAGTTAAAAACATCGAATTTTTTTATTTTTATTTGTTATAATTTACTTTAAAACAACAAATTCGTTGATTTTCATTAGTAAATCTTCATAAATTTAAAAAATTCGTCTTTTTTTACTTCTAAAAATTGAAAAATCAATCAAATAAAAAAATGATGTTGTTACCTCGAAAAATTCATTAACTAATGAAATCTTTTTGGTTTTAAGTCAACACATGCTTCAGTAATGAGTTATGATGATCACCACAAAGCAACTTTTTTTTGGGTGTATACGGAGATTTGCTGTCAGTGGCTCAATTCACAATGTTTTTCCACAAAAATTTCAAAAATAATCTCTCAAAATGTGTTTAAAATATTGAAAATTAGCCCTACCCCTCCTTAAAAAAGCATAAAAATCATACAAAAAATCTCCACTGCTTATTATTCAGTTGGTCACAGAAAAAAATGGGTACCAAGAATATATCACTGCCTTTAACAAGGCCTTTTGAATTGCGTGTTGGACCAAAAAAAAATTCTAGATAAATATAACTCGTTTTCAAAATTTTATAAAATAAGAAATCCACCGCAGTTGGTATAATTGAGTGATATGTTTTTACATACGAATGACCGCAATTTTGATGCATTAACTTCTCAGCTATTGTGTGAATTGAAAATAGTGAAGAAGAACTCCACAATTAATAAATAAATTTTGAAATCTCGCATTTCAACACCTACAATTTTTAAAAAATTCAAAATTTTTTTTTTACAAATTTCGTTAGTAAATTTCATCAAGAATACAATTTAAAAAGATTTATAATGATATTTTAATTTTTAAAGTATTTTCAAGCGTGTATAGCGAGATGCCATGAGACAGCATTTTTCACGCTCCGCTGTAAATTTCTCGAATTCATGTTTTTTTAAACTGGCGGACACGATTTTAGACAAACTACTAAACCGATCACTCTAACTTTTTAATAAATTGTTGTACACATATATAGCTATAACCGGTAGCGGAATCATTATGATTGGTATCAAATTTTTCGATTTTCACTCAACTTTTCACACTCAAAAATAGGTTTTTTTTTAAAAAAAAAGGACTGCCATTTTGTTATTTTTTAATGAAAAAAATCATTCCGGTACCTGACACTTGAACAAGGGTTAATTTGGCGATTTTTTTTTGTTTCCAGATGGTCCAGTCACCTGAAATCACGTTCACCGTTATTTTTTGATGATTTTTAAAAAAAATGTAATGGGTAAAAAATAATAGAAAAATTTAGAAAAAATATTTTTGACACCCAAAGTATCAATTAACGTATATACAAAATTTCAAAATGATATCTTTTTTTCTTTGTATTGAAAAAATGGTTAATTTTTTTTGAAAATCATAACCTTAAAGACTCATTAAAAAGAGTTTTCTGTAAACATCAGCACTTTGAGATTCTGTTCTGATATAAAAGCGTGGCTGTTATCCTGAACGCATATTAACTTTCAACATAAAAAATAATATTACGAGATATGCGCTTCATAATATTCGTATCAATAAAAATGATGCTTTGCAAATTTCAACCTTTTTTCATTCATTTCTAACCTACATTTTAAGAGTGTTTTATATGTAAATGTCTTCAATAAAAGCATGGGGATCAAAATGGACTTATCAGATTTGCAAACCCAGTGTAACCACGTTTTCAGCCTTATCCCATCACTAACCTCTTTTCTGCAACCGTCCAGCCCAATTGATTATCATCGATAATGTATAAAATACAACGCCAAATGTTACAACAAACGCCGAACGAATTCCCGCGCTGGTCATAGCTATCACAATTATAATCAAAAATACACAGTAGGAATGTAGAAACAACTGGATTCCATATCTTAAAGGTATATCACGCTGTAATGAAAGCATATTAATGAAAAAATCCATGAAATGGAGCCTCCCTTGTACTTCTCTCCAACTTAAAAAGATGGCCGGTACTATGGCCATAATAAAACAATATGGACAAAGATAGACACCAAAAATGAGCCAATTGTTGGTGAACCAAAACATTGAGGCATTGGCAGCATCAATAACGACAGCCATGATAACAATGATACCGATTGCTAGTACCACAGTTGCCAATTGAATTGCAAATATAATAGCAAACTTCTTCAACAAATAGGACATTGATAAGTTCAGACGCCTATGCATGGCCCAAATCGATAGCCCGATAGCAGTTAAGGATATCACCGCAATAGATATGTTTATTGCAATGCCCACATTTTCAGAGTACGATATGAAAAACATTCCAAGAAAGTCATAGAATACAGTGTGTCCTTCTGAGTATTCCTGTAAATACAACTGTTTAAAATTACATCTCAATTAATGGTTGTAGATGGATTTGCTATCCATACTTACACTAGGATCTTCCAATTCCTTTGAAGACGCTATGGATTTGATTAAATCCAGCATGTTCTCTCCGGTGTTTTGGAGGGATCCGTATTCGGTCATTGCACTGAATCGATCAAGTTTGCTATGGTATACATAGCCATTGTATGATTGAGCTATGTCAAGTCCTGCATTAGTTTTACAAAAATTCAGCATAAATCTTGTACGACGTTAAGATATTTCGATATTTACCTGGAATACCAGCATAACTACTGAATACTCGATAATCTGTATCTGAAGGTACTAGACCATTTTGGAAGACTTCTTCAGCGAGTGTCGACGCATAGGGATATGTTGCACTCCGGCCATAGTGCTGAAATAAACAGAAATAGGGAATTTCAATTTAAAGTCTACAATGCATTGTATAAGGGCTAAACTTAGATTTATTGAAAATTCCATTCCAGGTAATAGCTGTTGGATTCAAGAGACAGATTCATTAATGCAGCTTGTAAGAAGTGAGTTTTTTGGTGATGAAAGCAATTGTACGACATACTGGAAACTTCTAATCAGCACTTAAACATGCTTTAACCTTTAATCTAGGGCTAAAACCCCTGACTTAGTATCACTGTTTCATCCTGTCATTAAATAATCTTCCCGTCATAAAAATAAATAGATTATTCAAAACTAAAATAGATTATTCAAATTATCAAGGAGAAGAGATTTTCATAGATGGTGTGGTAGACAAAATCTTAATCAAATGTTAGACAATTTCATTCAGATTAATTCAAAACATCTTGAAATTTTCAAGACTAGATATTATTTTGAGGATACTTGATTATCGTTATTTCTTGACTGAATAATAGCATTTCTCCGAACTCAACACTTTTGTTACTGTTTGTGTGAAAGTATGCTTGATTGCAAATTGAAATTGAATAAATGTTTTATGGAAAGATGGCCATATTCACCTCAAAACGTACTTCTGTGCCTATATTGACTTGCCAAAAAATGTTGAACACAAAACGTCACCTGGTATTGACAGTTCTTCTAGCTAACGATAATAGTGCGTGTGACAATTACAAGTTCTATCATTCTTATTGGGAAGCAATTTAGATATGCATTTGAATCTTGATTTCCTTTTGTAAAAACAACTTCGAAATTAAGAATTTCAGTCCACGCGAAAATCATAATTTTGTCACGGTATGATAAAGTTTGCACATTTTGACACCGTCAAATCCGACATGACTACGCCATAACCATGTACAATTACATTCCACTAACCTTTACAAGCCATGAATGTCCTGGGACTGATTGAAAAAGCATTTCTTTCCCGCCGATACCGGCAACGTCCAGATTAATAAAAGCTCTGAAACACAGGAAGTCCATATTATTTTAATCGAAATTCATCCGATAAACAAGAAAATCTATTTTACTTTACATCCTTTGCCCATCGATGTTGCGTGATAAAAGCATGAGATCCTTGCATACTATTTTCTTCGGCGCCGTTAAATAAAAATATTACAGGATACTTTAGAGTTTGACTGGTAATCGATAGTACTCTTAATATTTCCAGCATGACTACCACCATAGTTCCATCGTCACCGGCACCTAGTAAAATTTCATGTTTTGTTAAGGTCATTCAATATGAAGTCGGTGTATCGTGGTGTCCAGAATAATGGTATGTAAGGTACATGAAATTGACATCAGATTTAAGAGCTAAGCTAAAGTTAATATTTATGTTTCTAAATTTTTCTATTGAAATATTTTGGAGCTTAATGTTGACTCCAAGTAGCTCATTATAATTGGCTGTGGATATCATCGTTGTATTTTTAAAAATGAAAATATAACAAACCTGAACTTTCGGGGACAGTATCAAAATGACTGTTGACTAGTAAAGATGAGTTACTCTCTTGATTTACCGATGTGAATCGAACAACGAAATTTTTAATATCTCTATACACATCGACCATATCATCTATTATATAAGATCCATATGTTGCAGTTTGCACCTCATACTCGATAGTGTACTTGCTTAGCGACTTGCTTTTAATTTCTTCCACGGCATTTGTTAAGAAGTTTATTGCAAGGATTTCATTGGCTTCACTTCCCACCAAGCGTGGTCCAATATCATTTAATTTCTTCAAGTTGTTCCTTGCATACAGTTCTATAAATTCTTCAGCATCAGGTCCAACCCCATCCTCCAAAGGATCAGCCAAATGATGGAATAGGAAATTACTCAATGCATATAGACCACAAGCTATTGTTACGGGAAGTAGCACCCATAATGTGTGAAGTTTTGGCTCAGCTTTGTCTAGTCTTTTATCAGGGATCCTGTTTGTAAGGGTTGGAAATTTCATCTGGAATAAAAATGAAATTATGTTTCAATATTGTAGAATATTTTTAAATGTCAAAAATTTGAGTTTTGGGAAAGTAGTTTTTCAAATTTAATACGGAAAGACTATTGTGTAGTTAGATAGGGAGCGTGGTTTCGGGGTAACGAATGGCTTCCTCTTCAGGTGCTGTCATATGCCATTCGTTATCAGACAACACGACCACGGTTTAGGCTTGTTGATGGGTTAAGCTCATTATATAGTGGGCGATTTGTCTCGACTAGAAACGGAGGTTCAAATCCAATAAGAATCATTTCAAATTGCAACGTATGCACAATATACGAACGAAAAAATATTGACAGTCGTTATACTTCGCAGATGCAAAGATTAAAATAGTTGAAATATACTATATATTAAGTCTTTGGTTCGGCTACACGCGAGCTGTCCATCCATACTCATAAGAATTAGGTAATATTCGACGAGTACCTATGTCTATTTTCCTCTTTACAATTTTTAAAAAATCGATTTTTTATTGCATTTTTGGAAAGTATATATATACAGAAATCTCATATTAAAATTTTATAAAGATTGGAGCAGTCTAACTGTATTTTTGGGCAACTTTCACTTTGTCACCCGAGGGCGATTTGTCATTAAAAAAACCTTGACCGCGTTTTTCTCGAAACAACGATTTTCGCGTTGATGAAATCTCGGGAACTACTAAACCGATTCTCACCAAATTTTTACCAGACATTTTTTATGACTACAGCTATAGTGCGCATAGGTTTTTCAAAATTTTGATTTAAAATATTTTTTTGCCAAAAACGGTGAAAAAGCATGTTTTTTCGTAATTTTTCGAAAAATGTTCACCATTTAGTCAATTTTTCGCACTATAGCTATTAACATACTGAACCTAAAACTATTTCATTTTTTTGTTCGAGACCAACCCTCTCGAAAATTTCATCAACCGCGCACACCCCTCTCCTAAAACCTGATTTACAGAAGAGGGTATGCAATTTCTATAAAATTTATATACTTCAAGCAATGCTTAAAAAATATCATCAAAACTTTTTCTCATGATAACAAGAAACATTAAATAAAAAATAAAAAAAACATTAACAGTCATCAGGATCTTCAAGGTCATTTCTTCCATTCACTATATCTCACGAACCAGATATAATATTTGCATCATTAAAGTGTCAATCGACGTGTTTTAAAATTTCTTTGATTATTTTACCATTATAAAGATCCGTTTCAGGGTTTTTTTTAATTTAATAGAAAAAAATGAGAAAACTTAGGGTTTTTTTCATAAAAAATATTTTTTAGCCTGATTTGCACAACACAGTAATAAATGTTTCTAAAATTTATACATTCCTTTCAGTTTTGAAGAGAAATCAGCACAACTTTTTTCATGATTCTGAAAAAAAATCAATTAAAAATAAAAAATCATTCAAAGTTACCATATGAAAGGGGTTCTTCCGATTGATATTACCTTATATCTTTTATTCTAAAGACTTTGTTGTAAAGTCAATCAAAGTTTTAAAATGTCTCGATAATTGGATCCCTCGATCCCGCGGATTCCCGGATCCAGCGATCCCTCGATCCTCGCGATACCCCAGATCCCCGGATATCACGATCCTCGGATCCCTCGATCCCCCGGATATCCCGGATCCTCCGATCCCTCGATCCCCCAGATTCTCGGATCCTCCGATCACTCGATCCCCCAGATCCCCGGATCACCGGATCCCCCGATCACTCGATCCCCCAGATCCCCCAGATCCCTCGATCTTCCGATCCCTCGATCTTCCGATCATTCCGATCCCCCGGATCCTCCGATCCCTCGATCCCCTATATATCCTGGATCCCCCGGACCACCTGGATTCTCATAACAGAATGCAATCATCCGGACTTACGAAATTGCTCGTGTACCATGCACCATATTCGTCGCGGTGACGATGGTAAATCATTAACGCCTATCTACGCTGTGAATTGTTCACATCTAAATCTGTATAATTTATAAATTTGTATTAATTTTTGTCGAGAATAACCAGCAAAAACTTTTCTCATGATTACAAAAATAAATAAATTTAAAATAAAAAATCATTCAAAGTCACCACGTAAAAAGGGTTCATACGAATGATTATACCTTAAATCTCTTATTCTAAAGACATTGTTGTAAACTCAATCAAAGTTTAAAATATTTGCAAAATTTGAGCAGATTTTCAATAGTCTTCACAGCACCATGTTTTAACTTTAATGAAAAAACTGCTTATAATTTGAAAACCAATACAATTCAAATCAAATTTGCAATTGTGGTAATCAACGTTTTGAATGATAAAATGTTTTGTAGTCAACACTTTTCAAGATCATATGCTTTGAAAAGCTTTCATCAAATAAAAAATTGCAGTTTTTAGGAGTTTTGTTCTTTAGTATTCGTAAGATTTCAATTACTTCCGTCATCATTTGTAATACATATATTTTACTTTTTACATGCAATTGAACCTATTTTTGACTGCATAAACAATGTTTCTCAAAATCAACAGAAAATAAGAAATAATTATTAGTCTCATTGATGTCAAATCGTGGAAAAATACAAATTCAGTGATTATGCCGAAGTGCAGGCAATTTTGACCGCAACTATTCAAAATGGCCATCACGCGACAAAATGTCTTCAGTGCGCGTAATAACAAAAACTGCATTCATTTTTGCTAGCGGTCTTTTATCCTTCAAGCATCGATATGAAAATAACAAATAACGTAGAAAAGGCTTTGTAACCTGTCCCCCCTCCGACTGATCCGCGTGAATAATCAATCGAACCAATTCACCAAAATCCTTACGTAATCAATTGACGCTCGCGTAGATGTTACGATTAATATTAAGTCATTCCAATAACTTTTATTAAAGGTACATTTTTATTATTTAAAGTAGTATTATTTCCATAATTATTATTGTGTTTAATATTTTTAATATCTATGTGGATATTACTGGGAAGTTGACCGTGTGGATCTCATGGGTCGCACCTCACGGCTTGTTTTATTGCATTTTTGGAAAGTGTATACACACAGAAATCTCATATTACAGGTTTATAAAGATCGGCTTTTGGGAAACTTTCACTTTGTCACCCGAGGGCGATTTTTCTTTAAAAAAAACTTTAACCGCGTTTTTCTTGAAACAACGATTTTCGCGTTGATGAAATTTCGGGAACTACTAAACCGATTCACACCAAATTTTTACCAGACATTTTTTATGACTACAGCTATAGTGCGCATAGGTTTTTTGAAATTTTGATATGAAATATTTTTTTCCCCGAAAACGGTGCAAAAAGGATGTTTTTCGTAATTTTTCGAAAAATGTCCACCATTTTGTCAATTTTACAAAAATCGAAAGTCGTCGTATTCGCGCTATAGCTATTAACATACTGAACCTAAAACTATTTTGTTTTTTGTTTGTTCGAGACCAACCATCTCGAAAATTTCATCAACAGCGCACACCCCTCTCGTTTTTTCGATATTTTTTCAACCAGCATTTTCACATAAATGAATAAAAGAATTGTTTTTATGTGTATTTCGAGAGTGTATCAAATGTGTGCAGTAATATATAAAATGTCGGTCCTTGATGAGTGGACCAAAATTTTTATCTCGGACGAATCAAAGTTCAACCTTAAAGTCTATTTTGAAGCGTAAAGAAAACATGTTCAGAATATACGGCGTAGTGAAAAAACAGGAGTATACCATCAAATATGTACTATAATTTCATATGATATCAAGTGGATGGAGGATCGTTGAATATGAATTAATTCCAATCCAAGATAATGACCCGAAACATTCTTCAAAGCTTTTTAAGAACTACGTTCACCATCAGGAACATCGAGGAGTACTCAAAAATATAAAATGGTACTACAAAACAGCAGTTTTGAACCTTTTTGAGTTACTAAGAGATGAACTGAGCCGAAGAATCCAAATTATTTAAATCGCGGACTTGGAATCATCTTCAATTCATTTATAATTCTAGCTCAATTAATAGATAGAATGACATGAATGTGCCAGGATATTAATACCAGAAAATAGGAGGTACTTGAAAGAATCAAAAGTATAGAACAAACTGTTTAATAATCTTCAGTTTGAGTATTTGATTTTTCGAAATATATGATTTTTTAAAAATAAAATGTATGGAAATTATTAGTGATTTTCTATTTTCATAAACTGAGCGCTTTGAGGGATCGACACAACGCTTCTGGAACCAGAGTAGTTTTAGATTACCATTAGCATTTATCATTTTACGTACAAAAATTTAAATGAAAAAAACAATAGAAACATCTTCATCCAAACCCTAATTTATCTAAAAATAAAGATTGAACTTGATTGAATCAGTTTTCTTTTCATGAACTATGTTTTTATCAACGTATCCAACATATTTGTATACTTTGTAAGTATGTTTTACTGATAACGTTGACTATAATTCAGTTTGATTTATTGGGGGACTAAATCCTGAACGAAGTGGTTTATAAATAACTATCAAATTCGGAAGGCAGTGACATATATACATATTCAAGATTTATTTGATCTAAGTATTTAGCCACTGTATTTTTTCAACAGTGAAATTCACCCCATTATTTTGTCATGTCCGTAATATGTTTCTTGATAAGTGATTTTTGAGACAAAACACTTAAAATAGGAACATTTTTTGTTGACGGAACATTGATTGATGTCATTTATAATCGGTGATTTATTTCATAAGTTCTAATATTTCAAAGCTGTTCAATTATCGCCAATTTTTCCAATAAGACTAAGAAAATGGCGGGATTTAAAACTGTCGACATTTTCATGCCATTGAACTAAAATACTTGAATCATCATAATTAGTTCTAAATAAGGAAAATGAGTTTAATGTTTTAGATACTAATAATTATGACGGAGTGATTTGTAAAATGTGAATTTAAATCGAATTTGTTTGACTTTACGGGAAATATATAGAAGATGGATGTGTAGTTTGAGCGAATTCGAATTATCACAACTAAAAATATATGTGGTTTTGGATATATAATTGGATTTTGTTTTGGATTCCAAAATTTTGATGAATTCTGTTCTTTTTATTCGCAGTTCAGCAATCGATTTGTATCTTGTTGAATATATGAATAGAAGCAGAGCTTGCGCTTTTGTTTGATGATCAATTTATTGTTGCCTGTAAATTGTTTTTTGCTGTGAGTCAATTTTTTGAAGACTTGATTTCCATCTGATACACTGTTTTAAAAAACTGTTGACAAAACCTTCCAAAAAAAATTAATTCTTCTAGATAGCTCTCCTACATAATTATGTAGCCGCTGTAAAGATATCGCACCGCCATCTTTCTCCTAAGTTGCGGCAGAACGAACGAGGACATATCTCACGTCAACCGCGCGACGTGCCAGATCTATTCAATTCATTTATTCAATTATAATCTTTTATTAACGAATAATTTAGCGTTAAAGAATTGTTAGTTTCATTGTAGTGAATACCTACAATTATTGTATGGTAACTCTAAAACTAGTAGACCACCTAGGTTTGAATCTACCATACTAACTAAATGACCTTTCTTCTTAGATTCAGTCCAGTCATACGAACGACGTCATTGCGGATGCTTGCTTTTCATTACAACAACATTTGTATTATTGTGGATAACTATAGAAAAAATATAAGTTAACGCAACAATCCTTGTCTCATTAATACTTTAAATTGTCAAGGAAGTTTTAGATGAGTACATAAATTCGGTTTTCATAGATGGCAGAAACCTGCACTGCGTATCAGTTCTGGTCGATATTTTTATTATGTTGGAGTCAATGAACATATGAAAAATTGGTATGCCAGAGAAGCACCAAATTTTGTTCTGACAATATCATTTGTGTTAAAAACATATTTCAAAATGATGAAGGAATAAGGGTGTTTTTGTCATCTTATTTTTTTGCAAAGAACTGTGTGTTTTAATTGGATAGAAAAACATTTGAGCTAATCATTTGAATCGTGGTCTCGCAGCCTGGACGGTAAAAAAATGGTTTAGTAAATTTTCAAATGACGGTTTTAATGTAAATGAACAACGATGTTTTCAGGAAATGATGATGCAATTGTCAGTGGTCTGATGAAAAATAATCAACATATAAGAACTGAAAAGATTGCTGAAAGCGTGAACGTTGATTATTCAATTGCATTTGGTGAATTATAGAAACTTGGATTCACTTACATCATTTCAATAAGATTGATAAAATTGCCAAAGAATTGAGTGTAAAATTTTGCATTCAAGAAAGAAAATTTTAACGACCCATAAAAGATTCTTCCAAATTAATCCCGCAAATATCCAAGTTTATAATCGTATGTTTCAATCAAATTTATTACTTATTGAATACATTTTATAGAAAAAATCGATACCTTTGGATGCATTTCGTAAGGTTAGACTTGTTTTTAATATACACAACAAATATTATGTTAAACTCGATAAGAAGTTCAAATTAAACTTAAATATTATTTGTTTCATTTCGTTTTCACATGTTTTGTAGCATAAAAATTTAACTAACTCATAACAAACGCGTAGAATGATTTAAAAAAGCCTTCAAAACATTGAAACGTAAGATTCTTTTAAATCCTTAATTTTGACTTCTGAAAAACTGCTCATGACGATGAAAGCTTTCAAGATAAGAAGCCATGTTTTCGTTAACATTTTTCTCATGTTTTATGATAAATGTTTTGACCCCTGCACGTTGTAAATGACTATTAAAAACAAGGGCTTTAAAAAAATGACATCACAGCTACACATATTTCTCAATACTTACAGTGGCTAGTTTTTTTTAAATTAAACAACTCTTATCACTTTCACTACACTTTTGCGATATTTTGAACCGTCCGACATACAACGAATGTACTCTAAGGCATTTAAAATATTCTATTTAATATTTAAATTTTTAAGAATTCACTTGAATGTTGCACACTTCACGACATGCGAACCAATTGAATTTCTTTCATATGTGAAACCACGAAATAGTACGAAATTCAGATAAGCGACTGATACTATTCGTGTAATAATTTGCACTTTTACATTTGAAATTGATAACAACAATCATTTTGGTGGCGGATTAAGAGAGATTGCTGATAAGTTTCTATCTTTTGTATTTTTGCGTGACCAAGAACAAGTTCAGTTATAATTTGTTACCTTCTGACGAAATGTTTTATTACATTATTATTATTATTTGTCGTTATTGGACTGCAATCAGTTGAGGAAATTGTTGGTTGTTTTTGTTTGGAAGTCGATTATTTTTAAGAAGCGTTGATATTTTTGAGTCAGAGATATAGAAAACTATGTGCTCATATGTGTTTTGCATCTTTTCCTGTTTTTTCGGAGAGCACAATTAGTAGTGCGTTACTGTTTTATTACTGATTCAAATCTGATTTTGACCAAGAAAACTATAGACTACTGCTTCAATACTAGTCTGCGAATCAGTTGTATCACTCATAATTTTCTTAATAACTAAATTTTCACATAAATCAAAATTAAAATAAATATTAGGGACTTTATTTCAATAAACAATATATCTAGCGTAAGAACTAACGATAGACGTGGGCGCCACCCAATCCGGCAAAGAGTTTATAAACTGTTTGAATCCATTCGTATGATTAATTGGAATGTTTGTGTAGTGACCAATCAGTGCCATATCGAAAAGCGGACCATCATAGTCGGCAGGAGTCTAAATGAAATTAAAAATCAGTTGATATTTCAAATTTAATCGCAATTTACTACTTGAATGCCAAGAACCACTGGAAAGGGCTTCACAGTCAATCCATGACGTAGCTGAATAAAATAGATGTTATCATCAAAAAAGTCCTTCTGCGACATATCTTCGAGCAATGACGAGTTGAAAAAACGACATCCATTCATTGGTTTCAGAAAAAGCTGCATATGTGCCGGACCATAAAAGTCTAGTTCTAGCTGAAATCTATTTTCGCCAATTTCATGCCAACTTCTAACCAGAAATGTGGCATTTTTATCGATAGGAATTTCGGGGACATCTGCTTTAATCCATAAGCTTTTGTCCCTAAAAATCCAACAATTATTATATATAATTGGCTTATTAAAATTTCAAATTGTTGTTACATGAAAGGCTTCATTTTCGCGGAATAAACTGGAATGCCACACATAAATAAATTGGAACATTGGTTGCTCATTGGTTCGTATTCAAGTGTGGAAAGCAAATCTGAATTAAATAAATACTGTAGCAAGTTTTCCTTTAATTCATTTTTTTTAAATTGTTTACCTTCTGTTGAAAGTCCAGAGTATCTATCAAATGGGAACACAACTATGCCTGAATCGGCGAAAGTTTGCTGTTGGCTGGACTGTATTGGACCATTTTTATTTATATGAAATGTAAAGTTGCTCTGTTGAGTGTGCTATGAAATTGAGAAAAAGGATTTTAACATCTTAATTTTCCGTAAAAAATATGTTTTGATTAAATAATTTGTTATTGGCTTATTCTACTATTCTGTATGCAATAAAAACCATATATTGATTTAAGTAATTCGTTACTGTCCATCAACTTTAGAGAGTAGGATTGAAGCTATAATGAAGCCAATGAGCGATTGCTTCCATTGTGTAGATGACCAACGACGTACTGGTAGTTACAGGCAGCGGTACGTGTTGGTAAGATGCCTGTTTGTGAATACACAGGAACTCTTTGGGGGTCGAGTGGTAGAATTCATCCGTACACACAAACTTCACTTCTAGCTTCTAGCGAAAACCTGGCTTGAAGCGAAAGGAAGTTAGAAATGAATATAGAAGCAGTTGTTACGTCTTAACGGAAGTTTTCTAGAAAAGAACTAATATGTTTTGAATAAGTGCATTTAGAGGACAGGTGATGTACGTTTATTGTCGGTTTTCCAATTCTCTCTCATTTTTAATTCTGTTCGAAACATTTGAAAAATGATGCATATTCAATGACGTTAGTTCAATTAAATATATTGCATATAGTAACAGCTCACTAAGCCCCATCAATATTTTTACTTTTCTGCTGATCATGAAAGTGATTTCCACTTATTTTCTTTAACTGCCACATATTCAAGTGTACAGAAGATCTGTGATAAAATTTGACTGATGTCTAAATATGTTTGAGAATTTTTCTTTAAATATATTACATTACATTGAATCGCAGTATGAAAATGAAGCAAACGCTTTTCGATTTTATCGAGAAAAAGTCTTAAGTTTCAAAATTTGGAGAAACCTGCTATCCCTTCCTGAACTGAAAGTAACATATGAGAGCTTCCACACGTGAAAAAATACTGGAATCATTTCTTCATACATATTTCTTATAGGTCATTACAAATTTACAGTAGTTTCTCTTTAAAATTCGCGGTATCCAAATTTCGTTGCAATTCAAAATTTATTCAATGAAACCTTTTTGTTTCCATTTCCATGCTTTACAAAAAAACACATGTCATATAACTTTTTTGCCTAATTCTTGGAAAAAAATCCATTGAGAAAAATAGATTGTAATCCAACTTGGCAATGGTGCATTTTGCTTCCATTTCTATTCCGAAAAATTTCTCTGAAAATTTCACTCATTGTTAACCCCTTTTGGCAACGCTTGACATTTTGCTGGCTGGTTCTCAACTGACCTAAATCCTACTGACCTAAAATAGACTTAGGACACCTCAAATAAGAGAGGCTTAATGGACCTGGAGGTAATATCTTTGCGTCAACTGGTAACGCTAGGCGAGGAAATCATTCTGGTTGCTCGGTCGGTGCTCCTTCATGTAAAGGCAAATGTAACTGAAACTTGTGCACGACACATCGATAGCAGTGCAAGTGTGCTAATGAGAACAGAAAGTAGCAGCACTCTATTCTTATGATAGGGTTAGAATAGAGGGCATAACCGTGTTTATCATGCGATATCGCCAGGCGTTGAAAATAGTGGATGTATCATTTTCTTCGAGAAATTTTCTTTACAGAGATTTATCTCAAAAAAATTAATAAACATTTACTTGTGAGTAAATTAGTAGCATTCGAATAAAGTAAGAACTATGTTTCAGTTTTTGGTGTAGGATCTGATCTTACGAAGTAATTGTGTGTTCAGTTTGAACATTTGAAAACAGGAATTTTTTCATAACTCTATAATCATTGCAATTGCTGAAGAGTTAAGAAATCGAAAAACAACACTTTTTAATTAGCATCTTATGAAAAAAAGTGAGAAGCTTGTGTAACGATTTCGAAATACCATGTATGGAGCTTCAACTAAATAAAAAAATACTTACAAACACCCATAATCGTTGTGCAGCTGTATCCTTGCTGAATGGGAGTCCAACCGGTGTTGCCATAATTATAGCAAAAATGAAAAATATTATCATCAATACGGAAATAGTTGTTTTCGATTTCCGACAAATGCTGAACAATGGTGCCTAACGAGTAATAAAAATTATGTTATTTTCATTGGCAGGATAATGAGGAGAACAATTTTGAGTTTAAATTTACCAAAAATCCAGTAATCAATATGGCGAAGATGATGGTGTAACTAGCAATTACTAATTCTGGGTCACTGGATGGTCCATTTTGGCCAGTTGTTGGTATATAGGTTGTGAAAAATATCAATGATGAATACGAATGGAATAGAGCAGGAATTATTTGACAAAGAAGAACAGGAAGAAGCCAAATGCATGCTAAAAGTTGGAAACATAAAAAAAATTCAGTTAAATAAATATAATTAAAATCGAATTTCTACATTCAAAATATTCCAGTACAATTCAATTAAATTTAATTTGTAGGGGTAAGGATTATTTTAATTTAAAGGTATATGATGCATGAAAAATTGTGCTTTAACGTTGATTTCATTAAAAAAGCATTCTTATCATCAAATTATAGTGACACAGGTTAATTGACTTAATTTTTAAAAACTTTTCTCACAGTTTTTACGGTTCGACTAGTATTCTAGTCTTAAGCTAAATCTATTGCTATAATATGAAAAATATTTTCAGTATTTTTTAAAATTTTGATTTAATACTTACGTCTACATTGTAATCCAAGAGCCCAGTTTATTATCACTGATATTGTGTAAAACACTACATTCATCACAATCGTAAAAGTTGAATGCACAGAAAGACTGGTCAAAATAATAATTGCAATTATCAAAAGCAAGCAATGAGCGTGCAAAAACATTTGCACACCGAATCGTAATGGGAAGGTTTTCTGCAATAAATTCAAAAAAATAAAAATAAAAAAAATTAAAAATTAATAAAAATAACAGAGAGTAATCTTCCACTTACATGTTTCCAACCCAGATAAAATGATGGAATGAATGCCATCAAGAAACAAGCTGGACAAAAATAGATTCCAAATATCAACCATTCTTGGGTGTACCAAAAGAGTGGAGCCTTGGCTGCATCAATAATCACCGCTAAAATAAGTGGAATTGCAACGACCAGTATTGATGTTCCTATTTGTATTAACAGGGCTAAAGCGAATTCTTTTAAGGTGAATTTGAAAGCTTCATCCATTGTTTTGGACATGGACCACATCGAAATGGACATGGCGGTCAACGAAATAACAACAATTGAAAAATTAATGGCGATAGCTGCACTGTCCGTGTAGGAGATGACAAATAATCCAAGATAGTCGAAATAAATCACATCTCCTCCAGTTTGATCCTGGAAAGATATTAAATTCAAATAGTAACATAGATATTATCATTTTAATTGAAGAAGCTGGATAAGTTTTGCTTTAATTTCACAACATTTAATGATACCTTTGGTAAAATATAATATAAGATTTCGATATAAAATATTTTAAATAAAATAAAAAAACTATAAAATTGCCAAATTATAAATGTTACCCGTTTCGTATTTTTCTAAACTTTGTGGCAATTTTCAATGCAAAATTTACTTACAAGGCAAAATATTACATAAATTTACCAATATTTAGTTGTGAATCAGACCAAAGATGAATTCATTAGTATAGTTCTATACCCGATCTTTCATAATAGATTTTAAACTAACGATTATCTCAGAGCTAAACTTGTAAACTGAGATGATGTTTCTTCATGAAATTCATTTATGGTAGTGTTTAGAAAGAGTTCCATCCCACACTAAACAAAGTATATGGGTAGTTTTTCGAAAGCGCAATCTAGTTGCAGAAGTCAAAAAAGCACCTTCCGTTTCCCCATTTGTTTAAATACCTCTATCAAGCTTGAAATAAAAATTAGTTTGGTTTTGAAAAAAAAAAGAAAAAAAATTTGCAGTTTTATTCGAAACAGAGCTAAATGAAAGCAACATTTAGCTTGAAGTTATCACTCTCATGATCAAAGTGCCGAAGGATCTCATTTTCAATACGAAGCCAACTTCCATTTTGCGGAAAGATTCGTGTTGATTGTTTCAAGCATAGTTTTTTGCGCACTTTTTCCTTGGCCGTCGTTATCCAGAGTGATAAGCCTCAACTGCCGATCAGCAGCAAATACAGTTTTTGTTTTCTTGGTCGCTACTAACTTTGTGCGCCCAGACTGTCTTGGCACCAAGCCTGAAGTGATAAAGGGTTTGAAGCCAACACCAGAAATTTGATTTTCCTAGAGATTCTATAGCCAACTTGTACACAATTCACGCAAGGAAATAAGAAGTCACTTTCATATTCAGCTTTAACTCTTGAACTAAAAAGAAAAATTCAAGCTTCTTACGTAATAATGCCCACAATTGTTCAGCCAACACCGGAGCGATTCTGGCTACTACTGTCTAACTTCGCCACTACTTTTTCGCTCCCAATTCATCCCCCGTATCGGTAGCCACAGTATCACAAACTGCAGTCACTGTCTTCCACACAAAACCATCGTCCACTACACCAAATACTGCCGTGGTGGTTTTCTTCCTGTGCTACAAAATATTCGTTCATTGGTCATTTTTGGGCAGCATGTCGTTGTTTGCGCCATGCACCAGAGGAAAAACGGTGTAAACCGTGTCAACTTATCAAGTTCAAAAGTAAGTAAGTTTGTTTTATAAAGTTTTTTTGAGAAGATCATTAAACTGAGTTTGCTACAATTCACCATTTCTGACGCACTCTTTTTGTGCGTTGGATGCACGATTTTATCTGACAATGTCCTCTGAAATTTACCGAACTGTAAGATTTGATTGCGCTGTGTTTTCATGTGAGCTAGAGATAGTAGAGTGTAATTTTCGTGGCTGTTTGGGTACAGGAGCGTCCACAACTTCCAGCTGTTGCGACGACAACGGCGTCGAACTGTGATATGTTTGCATATCTGTCCGCCTGTTTTGCTGCAACCCATATTTATTTTTTGGCACCTCTAATCTCTCCGTTTGTTGCAATCTCTCGAACGATTTCTACATTGTGCATTTTTTTGTCTCATATATCCATATGAAAATCAATGGCTGTTCATATCAGCCTAACGTTTTGTCCCGGTTGATGACGTCTCCTCACGAAAAATGGATTCCCTTTAAAGTGCAGATGCCTTCTCAGATTGGATTTTTTTCAAACAAGATATTCAATGTTTGGCGTTGCTATTATTTTCACTCACACACAATTTGCTGTAGTTTTGAAGTAGTTAATTCGAGAAGCATCCTTACTTTTAACAGTATTCATTTGTCGTGTGAAAGCGTTATCATCGGCAATTGAACTTCAGGATGATATACCGAAATTGAAAACCAACAACTCCAACGTGCTGCAGACCCGTGCAAACGTCGCGGTGAGGGCACGTTTATTCAGCATGCAAACTGACTGCGTGCCTACCGTACAAATGTCATGCGGGCGTGCTGCAGCCATTCGAAAATTTTGACTCGGGTAGACAATCTTCCTTACTCTTACCTCTAATCAATTCAAATATAGTACAATTTCAAATGTATTATCAGTTTTCTTTAGTCTCCACTGTAAGAGCTGCAGTGGTGTGGTTCGAATGTAGTGCAAATTAGCTACTCGTGGTGGATAATAGTTCGCTATGATTTTTGGGATAGTTTCAATTAATTTGAGGCCTTAACCGGGCGCAATGTGTGGTAAACCAAGCAACAGTCTTTAGGAAATAGGTAGACTTACAACATTCTAAGGTAAGGTTGATGAAATCGAGAAATTTTAATTTTTTGGTAATTTTCGAATGTACGATGTGCAAGTTTTAAAATGTCTTAGGACATTTTTAAATTGCTTCTAAATGATTGCGGATATTTTTAAAACAAAAAATTATCAAAAGAAAAACTTGGAATGGTAGAATTGTTATTGGAATGATATATTCGATTGATGCGATAAAGTATGAGCTTTGATGGTTTTGTAGGCCATAAATTTGTTGTTACACACAAAAGGATAGCTTCTGAAAGAGTTTCAGGTTCACAATATTGTATTTACTCACATTTGGGTTCAATAGCTCATCAGACGAAGCTAAAGATTTCACTAAAGCCAATACATTATCTCCAGTATGTTGCAGAAATCCAAAGACTCCTATTGACGAATAGTTATCATATTTGGTATGGTGAACATATCCATTGTACATGTGACCCATGTCAAGTCCTAAAGTGTATTGTGTAAAGTATTATAAAAAGTGAGCAGCTCATAATACACACACCTGGAATTTTTCCGTAGTCGTGAAAAATTTGATAATCCGATTCCAGTGTCATAATCTCGTATTTAAACATATCTTCAACAATTGTGGACGCAAACGGATGGAGAACGCTTTTTGAGTAGTGCTGAAATACAAAACATAAAATTTAAAATATCTAAAAAAAAATTTTGGAGAACAAACAAAAAATCATTTCATGTAATTTACGAAGGATCACAATGCATTAAATGTTCCAAAAAGTACCTAAGTCATAACCACACTTTGAGTACCTCACCTTCATCAGCCATGGATGTCCAGGTGCTGAACGAAACAGAATCTCTCTACCTCCAAGCCCCATTGAGTCAAGATTTATGAAAGCCCTACAAAATAATATCCATTTGTAACTTTTATCCTGGCTGCGGCAATTTCAAATCTTTGGAATTTTTTTTAAGGAGAATATGAAAACTTTTACTTGACGTCTTTCGCCCATTCGTGTTGTGTAATAAAGGCATGAGATCCTTGTTGACTATTCTCCTTGGCTCCATTAAAAAGAAATATAACAGGATGTTTGAGTGTTTTAGTAGCTTTCGATAACACTCGAAGGACTTCAAGCATTACAACGACCATAGTTGCATCATCACCGGTACCTGAATGTTTTCAGCACAGTTATATAAAGAAAATTGTTAAAATTGTCACAATTCATGTATGAAAGGAATTGTTTTGATGAAAGGACGCCGTGAATCTGGAGTTAAATTTGTTGAATGTGTATGAATTATGAATGAAAATAGAAGACATTTGATCAAAACTTACCTGGACTCCCGGGCACAGTGTCGAAATGGCTGTTCAAAAGAAGCGCTGAAGTACTATTGCAGCACGGCGAAAAGAACCTCACCACAAAGTTTTGTATATTCATGTAGGCACTGACCATACCTTCTGTGGCTAATGAGCCATTAGCTTCCTGCACCTCATACTCAATCACGTATTTATCCAACGCCTCGCTTCTTATTTCCTCAAGGGTGTTCTTCAAAAACGTGATTGCTTCCTCTTCGTTTTCGCTGCTGCCTACAACGCGTGGTCCAATATTGCTGAGGGCATTCAATTTGATCAAATCGTATTCTTCCACGAACTTTCCTGTATTATCGTCAAAAATGTCGTATCGTGGTTCAGGAAGGGCGAAAAATGCGATATAGCTGATAGTGAAAATGGCTAAGGCGAACGATAGAGGTAGGGTCATCCAGAAGTAGTGTAGTTTCTGTTTGGGCTTGGAATCAGGTTGGATCCTTGACAGTTTGGCGTTTTCATGCGACTAAAATTGAGTAATTGGGAATAAGGTTGACATACGATTAAGACATTAAATTGTTGTAGAGCTCGAAAGATATGATGGTTTTGTTTTAATTATTTTATGAAAATCAATAAATTTGTTTTAATTCATGTAAATATTTTTAAGGAGTTTGTTTGAGAAGAAGCATAATTTTCTTTTCACTTCCATCCGCTTGATGATCGTCTTTTGAAATGCAGTCCAATGAAAACTATTGGAACTATGAAATGTGTGTTAAAATTGAAAAGTATTGGTTTTTATTTTAAAATACTTCAAGGAATTTTATAGAAATTTCTTATTTTAGAGTTTCTCAAAAGGCATATTTGTAATGAAATGCATAGGCATTTTTAGACAGTAAGTCCTAGCTACTATCTCAATTCTTTTATGGTCCTACCTCCGATGCATTTGTACTAAATTGAAATATAAATCTGAAGTTAATATAGATTGGATGTCTCAAAAACTTTAGGACATTGGATCCAGGGACAAGACAATGAACGTTATGTACCGTATCTTCGATATTTTTTGGCGCTTGAAGGACAAAAGGGTTGGTGGTTGCTGGAAGATGGGCTCAGGTTGTCGAGAATGTGGTCGAGGCGGGCTGCCCCTAATCGTTGCCCTATCTCATTACTTTAAATTCAAACACAGTAAAGTACCTGTAGCTCTGAAGATAAGGATGCTAATTATGTTAGATTTTATTAAGTAGCTAAGCAGGTTTTGAAGATATATTACCTGCCATTACTGTAGATAGTGGGCACAGAATCTTTATGGTTTTGTTTAAGGTGAATGATAACAACAGCCTCAATTTGGTCAGAGCGTTGAGGAAGAGCTACCACATTTACTTGACCGAAGGAACTCTAAAACGTAAAGTGGTCATCAACACGCCCGTCTATGGTTACTACCCTCATTTGATGCATGTTTTGATTTAGTGTACTACCAAATCCTACTTCCAAAAACTACTTGTCGCCAAGTAGTTTCGAACTTGGTAGGTTTTGTACTATGTTGAATATATTTGCCTAAATTCATGTATTGTAATTGAAAATACAATAGGAAGAAAAATAATACGGATGCTGTCTGTAAACCTTTCCACGTACAAAAGAACCTCAATCCTGAAGTTACAAAAAATATGGGTTCAAGCAACTTTACAGAAATGTGGTAGGACTCTTAACGGTTGGCATTTCAGTTCTGAAATTTTCGATAAGGCCATGTTCAACAAAGGAAGGCTAGTTTACAATCCAACAATCAACCATGTTACCAACGAGAATATAATCGATATAGGGCAAGTGATGTGGCATTTTTGTTGAACGATAATTTATTCATTTCCGAGAAGAATGCAGTCATTTTTTTTAAATAGATTTGAGGGGTATACCTACTTTACAAGGGCAAAAAAAGTTTACGAGTTTATTGTGAAGCCCATGTGATATATACTTTATATATCCTTTTGCATTCAATAAATAAAACTTGAAGCTGATAAAAAAGTTTTTTCATTTGAATATATATATAAATATATATATATACATATTACCATAATAGTGAAGTCATCAAAGCATAAAAAAATGATTATAAAACGGTGCCATTGACTTCAACTGGAAGACTTGCCCGAAAGACAAAAATCAGAAATAATATGGTTTTCTATGTTACTGACTATCGTGTGAACCAATAAGAAAAAAATCTTGTGCAAAAACAAAAACAAAATGGCGTCGGTTCACAAAAAGTTATTCAAAAATCGTCATTTTTTTTGTAGTTTTGTCGTTTCGATAAAAACGCGTTCAAAGCGTGCCAAGTGTATCCGACGCGCTTCGAGGCGCTCTCGAAAATATCGAAATAAATATTGATATAATGCTCAGATCATTATGAAATTTAAACTGAGCATTATTGAAGTATGTACTTTTCTTTCGAAATCCATGAAACAAAACCTTTTTTTGTAAAGTAGGTATTAAGAGGTACTTTTTGTAGATGTTTCCAATATTGCTTCCTTTCAAATTTGCTAAAATTTGTGAACATTTAGTCCATCTTCTACATGATGCTTTAGATGATTGAATCGAGACGTATTCAGTCGCGGGTCACTATTAATGTATTATACTAAACATACTACTCAGCAATAAGACATTCAAGGAACATTTTATGTCTGTGTTTACTATCCATCAATTTATAAAGAAATTTTAGGGGGGAGTCAGTGAACTTTGTTTAAATAAATATTTAAGACTTACGTTTAATAGTTTTATATACTGATCATAGCACACTATTATTCGAAGGTATTTAAACCGATAATTATTAGCCTTTGAAAATATTAATGCACGTGAATATTGAGGGCTTCCGCTATGGCAATTTATCTAAAAATATTAAAAATATTTTCGACAAAGAGTCACGTATCGGTAAATTGATAGTTAATTGAATTTTCGGATTGTAAAGTAGCATATGAAGATATTTGAAATTTGCAAGCTTTTTTCAATTATCATTAAAGGGAGCACTTGATATGGTATTGCACTGATTTATTTGCATAAATTATAGCACGATTCTTGTACCAGCAACTGTTTGTTCATTGAATAATTGTGCCAACGACCATAAAAAATAATATCCAATCAATTTAATTCTTCACCATTTGAACAATATTTTCCGGAGACAATGAAATAAAAATGCAGAAAATTTAATGAAATGGATGGAAAGTTGAACGATTTTCACTTACACTGCATAATTTTGAAATGCAATTCATAATTGTTTTATTATATTCAAAGTGTGTACTGTATTTTAAATTAATTCACAGTTTTTATACTAAAATCTCTTGAATGCACTAGCAATTTATTTACATCCTTTTCGATATTTGGCGTAGCTAGAAGATAACTGACTTCAGCTCATTGATTCGGAGTTAATATTCATGGAAAAATTCATTTATCCACAATTGATAAAGAGATAATGAAGAAGAATCAATTTAGATTTCATACGACATTAATACTAATCGCATCAATATAACATTGAAATTCATTAAAATATTGTTATGGATGAGATTCGAGTATTGTTTATTGATATGTTTATCGGAATAATATTAATAAACTCAAACGTTTGTGACAGTAAAGCTACGGGGATGTTCTATCGTTTGGGAAAAACTGTTGGTAATTGATTGTGTTATCTATTATTATCAATAGTATTTTTGTTGTTCGGATGAATATAATCATATTAATTTGATGCGCTTTAGGTTTGGATTTGAATGATTAGGGACTATGGCGGTTATTAATCGAAAGTGCCAAAAATTTCTCGGTAATTTATTGCTAGTGAGTTTCCCTCGGTTATAATTGGGAGTTCTTTAAGGGGCATTTTCAGTACGAAACCCTGGTTGTGTGATTTCATTGATATTTTATGATATTCAATATGTTTCATAGTACAGAATGTAAAAATTGATAAATAAAATTCAAAGTCTGAATAAACATTCCAAACCATTTGAGGTAAGTGCCAATTTCATAAAAAAGCAGAAAATTTTCGTATTTTGTGCATATTTTTCAAATCTTATGTATATGAAAATCACTGTTAAGTTTAATGTTGCTAACTCGTTGCAAATGTGAATTGTTACTTTCAAATCCTAAATATGTTACAACTATAATCGGTGCAACGTCCGCTACTACATCGCAGCCAATCCTGGCCACGGTTTGGGCAATCCCACCCGGCTTAAACCCGTGTGGGAATATTTTTTTTAAAGAGCGCCACCCGTTTCTGCGCCGGGACTGCCCTGTATGCGAATCCGGAAGCGGGAACAGGGTTCACGACGACCCAAAACCGCCGACCAAAAAAACCAAATTTAGAAGGAAAAGAAAACAGAAACAAAAATAGTCCGACCCGCGACGACCGTTTCGCCCCTTCACACAATTAAGCGAAAATTCCACTTTAATGCACTATTTCATTTTTTAAAAACCTAGCTAACTCTATCGAAGGTTGATTCTCTTTATAATTTTTTCTCCTTCTCCTTCTCCTTCAACCTATTTTCGCCATATGCTGTCCGTCGTCCTCCTTATTATTCTCCACCAAAGACAAGAAGAGATCCAAAGAATCTAAGCTCCGCGCCGAACCATCCGGCAATCCCACTCGTGTCGAGATGCAGTCCAATCTTCCGAGAGCCCAGTACACCCAAGAACACCCAGCCAAGAACAGTTCCGCCAGCTTTTCTCCCGGCGATATGTATGGGATCCCCCGATCCCGTTTTTGCTGTTTCGGTGGTCAACGGCTAGCCGAGTTTGCTGAGCTCGTTGATTGCTTGGGACTGGTTTTATCCCCTTTTCCGACGCACGTCAGCTGGCGAATTAATTTCATAGCGTGGCACCTCGAGAGGATGGATACTGCTATGTCCGCGGCGGCCTTTGAGCAGACACATTGTGAAGCTAGCAATGGAGGACTGTGAATATTCGTGGATGTCCGCTGACAGCTTTTGAACGGCTCGATGAGAGTTTATTTAATACTGATTGTAATAATTAGTTTCCAAATCAAAATTTCAAAATTTCGGACTTGATAGAGAAAATTATACCTGGGTTAGGATAGGTACAGCTAGTGTTAGCTGATGCTATCACAAATTGTTGATTTCTCAAACCTGTCTTGCTTTGCCGTTTCATAAAATCAAGCAAAATTCAACAGACTTTTTGAATCCAAACCAAATTTTTAGGGTTACGTAAAGTGAAAGCATCAAATTTTCGAAGAATTTAAACAATTCTGTAAAGTGTGTTGCGGTTTCCTTAAGAAAATATGTCCTGGATAAAAAAACATTTTCACAAAATATTTTTCTTTTTATTTGAAAATTTTCAAGTCGAACATTTGGCGTAAAATAAATCTAGTCACAAAATATTATATTTGAGATACTTCTGGGGAGAAAATAACATTTTTTCTCTTTAAATGAAATGTTTCATGATTTACTTCATCTTATATTCCAGTAAAAGTTAATTTTGACTTCGGAAAGTTTTTATTGTTGGATGTCTTAAATATACCCTAAAATGTAAGAAAACTCAAAAAAGATTTCTTTGGGGAGTGTAGATCAAACGGAGAATAAATACCTCAAAAATCATCGCCTTTTGGTAACTTTTTGAAATTTGAAGTGGAAGTTGTTAAACAATTGACGCAGATTGAAAAAAATAAGCAGCATACAAATAGAATACAATGGCTATTTAACCATGAATTTATCTTTATAAAAATAAGCGGCAAAAAGTCTACCTTCCAGTACAAAAAAAATTCTTACGAAACATCAACAAATTCTATGTAACAAATTAATCAAATAATGATTTTAAAATTTGAGGCTTTAATTATAAATTATTGGCTTCCTGACGTGTTTCGTTTTAATCATTATTTAGATTTCTCCATCGTCCGGGATTTTTTTCATTCCATGCCTTAAAAAGTCAGAAGGTTGAAAGTATCCGCAAATATACTTTTCTCGTCAAAAGATTCAATTTTTTGTATGAAGACGGTTTTGCAGATTTTCATGAACTTATTATTGAACTCTGCTATGTTTGGAGCATGAACAGGATGTAACAAAATTCTCAACCAAATTCTTGTAATTTTTGTACTATCTTTTAAACAACATAGTTAAGTGGAAAATAAGACGCAGGCATCATGAATTTGAGCAGCGAATCTTTGCTGGTGTGCCATATGAATAATTAATTCTCGCCAGAGAGATGATAAATACTCCTTTTGATACTGCACATATAGTATTTACTTAGCTTATGGTTCAAACCATAAAATCCTTTTATGTACGAATTTGTATGTCCATCGCTTTACTGTTGTCAATTTTGAAATAATACGCACTTAAACAAACAATCACCGTACATTTAAACTTTTTTCTTAGAGCTTACAAGGAGAAGGCACGGCATCGTCTTCTCAGATCTGAATATGAAATTTGGCACATAAGTAGAAGACGTCAAGGATATTCGATGCTTAAAATATTAGACCGCAACCCCCCCCCCCCCGGATTTGAGAAAAAGCCTTTAAAGTTTACAGGGATGTTTATCTATTAGTAAGTTTTTACATCTGACGGAAGCGGTGTAATGTAGAAAGCAGCGCTCGTGATCATGAGGTCGTATGTTCGAACCCCGGTCAGTCGTGAAAACTTACTAATAAGCATCGCTGTAAAGGCTTCTTTCACAAAATCAGAAGGGGAGGGGTGTTGCGGTCTAATATTTTAAGCATTGAATATACTTGACGTCTTCTACTTATGCGTCAAATTTCTTCCAGATCTGAGAGGACAATGCAGTGCCTTCACCTTGTTAGATATAAAACAAGCCGTGAGGTGCGACCCATGAGGTCCACACGGTCAACTTCCCAGTAATATCTAAAAAGATATTGAAAATATTAAACACAATAATAATTATGGAAATAATACTACTTCAAATAATAAAAATGTACTTCTCGTAAAAGTTATTGGAATGACTTAATATTAATCGTTTCATCTACGGGAGCGTCCATTGATTGAGTATTCATCGGAGTGGGGACAGATTACAAAGCAGTTTTTTCATAAAAGTTAAAACATGGTGATGTGAAGACTATTGAAAATCTGCTTAAATTTTGCAAATATTAATAAACTTTGATTGACTTTACAACAATGTCTTTAGAATAAGAGATTTAAGGTATTATAATTCGAATGAACCCTTTTTACATGGTGACTTTGAATGATTTTTTATGTTTAATTTAATTTTTTTTGTAATCATGAGAAAAGTTATTGCTGGTTTCTCTACAAAAATTGATAAAATTTTATAAATTCTACAAACATTTATTATTACGATGTGCAAATCAGGTGAAAAATGAATTTTTCTATGAAAAAAACACTACTTTTCCAATTTTTTTCAATAAATTTAAAAAACCACTTTAAAGATTTTTTTAACATATAAAAACATCATTAAAATGATAATACGCGTCGATTGACACCTTAATGATGGAAATATTATATTTAGTTCTCGAGATATAATGAATGACGTAAATGACCTTGAACGTTTAATGATTTTTTATTTTTTATTTAATTTTTTTCATAATCATGAAAAAAACTTTTGCTGGTTTTTTCACAAAAACTATTTGGAGTATATAAATTATATAAACATTGATTACTTAGGTTTGAAAATTAGGTTAAAAATTTGATGTTTTTGAAAAAAAACCTAATTTTTTGCACTTTTTTTAAAAACATTAAAAAACGGCTCCAAGAATTTTTTTAAAAATTTGATAGAATCATATCAATGTTAAAATGCGTCGATTGACACCTTAATCATAAAAATCGCATGTTTGGTTCGTGAGATATAGCGCATAACATGGTTGACCTTCAAGGGGCGAAAACAGCAAACCCCCCCGACCGAAGTATCCCAAAAACTAATCAGCTCATGAGATTGCAAAGACGCTTCGATTGACACCTCAACGAACTCGATATGACTTTGTTTACGTGAGTTATGCTCGTAGAAAAAAGTGTTCCGAACGTACGTACGTACGTACGTACGTACGTACACACACACACACACACACACACACACACATCTCCCTTTCTAAAAACACTTTATATATACTCTATAGACCTCAAAACGTAAAGAAATGTTGAAAATTTCAATTTCGATTTTCGAGGCGATTACAAGAACTTCCCATATACTGGGAAGTTAAAAACGGGTCCTCTATATCATAAATAATAAAATCAATTTATTATAAATAAATTCTTATAAAAACTACAAAACAATTAATTCTTTAAAATTGCCAACTTTGATATGTGGCTTCGACTCCTTGCACAAAAGTCCATTCGGGAAATTCGTTCATCAGTTTTCTCAAACTTTCCGTCGCCTCATTCTCTTCTTCCTGGAAGTGTCCAACGAGTGCTAGCGTAACAGCAGGAGCAGATAAGTTAGCCATCTAATAAAGAACAAATTCAATACACAAAAGTAAGTTCATATCTTCAGCTGGTTTACGTGTAAGTCCAAGTAAAACGTATAAGGCAATCGTTCCAAACCAAACCGTAGATGTATGAAATGCTCGTCGTTGGTCAGATCAGGTGCGTCTGTTGTTTTAAATGACCATCCTGCCAATCGTATTCCAGGATTTATTTTGAATAAAATTTCATTCTGTTTCGTTCCAATCAGCTTGAATGAGTAGCGATAATAATCTTCGTTTGTATTGCGTTTGGACACCAACTCAACTGAAGGCATGTTTCGAATATTTGGTGGATCTGCATCAATCCAAAATCCAGTGCTCCTAAGAAATTTTTTTTTTTGGTAACTTTACTGTTTTAATCTGAATTGTGAAATATTTATTGTTCTTGTAACATTTCAATTCGAACAGAAATCTTCATAAAAGCTTGTGTGAAGCTGTAATTTTTGGGGCCAAAAAAAGTTTCAAATATTTTGAATAAGAATTAAGTTTTTTTAAAATCTTTTTTTCTTATTCCTAAAAAATGCTGGATAGTCAGCAACAATTGGTTTCGAAAAAATTTCAAATATTTTCCACTTACAACGTCGTTATCATTATAGGGTGGTACAGTGGTAATCCACAAAATAGTTCTTTGCCACAGTCGTCACCTGCATCTCGTTCTTTTAGATTCAATCTCTTGGTAATATCTAAATTTGTAAGAAGTTTTTTTTAATAAGTCACATAGTTAAAAATTAAATCGAAATCAGTTTTAGTAGAAGACAATGGATTTATTATTCAATTAGGAAAGAATCTTCTGAATTCCATGAAAATTGATAGATTATTTCCACAAAATTACCTTTGATTGTGTGTTCTGATTGACGATCCCATGTAATTGCATAAAAACCAGCATCTTCTTTTCGAATCTTTCCATCAAAGTCATACATAACACGTTTCGTATGCTGAAAACATATTTTGAAAGTTATTTACTACATGATACTTAACGCCAGCAAATCGCTAATGAAATGAATTACCAACAGTGCCTGTCTTTGTGGTGAAGTTTTCTCTCGATACGGAAAACAAACATTAGTGAACAGCAAAATAACGAAAACTAACATTACAACCAGCATTGCTACCATCATTGATTTTGTTTTGCGAAAGATACAAAAGATGGGAATCTGAAAAAGAGATTTTAATCCAAGGGATTTGATATATTCTTGAATTTCATTCACATACGAAAAATCCAAACATCAGTAAGGAGTAAGCGATAGAACAAAGTGCTATTAGCATTTCAGGATTATTTGCGGCTCCACTTCTTCCGCTGATTGGTATGAAAAGGGAGAACGTCACTATCATAATGTAGCTTATGAAGGATAATGGTATAGCTTGGCTTAATAAAATCGGGACAATCCATATGTGATCTGAAAATTTAAAAGAAATGTAAATTGTATGCTAGTTATCTTGGTTTGAAAAATTAAAATAGATGATTTCTATGGAAGTCAGTTGCATTGAGGGGAATGTTCGCTATTCTACATGCATATCGAACATTTAACCACGATTCTTTTTTGAATGATAAGCATACTGTAGTGTTCCATCCTAATTATGTAAAATTTTACTTATTAATTAATTAATACTATTAAAATTAAGAAAGAAAGCTCAGACTGACTAACTGACTCATCAACGCAAATCTGGAGCTGCTAAGGACAAAAACATAAACTTGAAACCTGTGCTATAGAATAAGAATTCATAAATGGCCCACACGCAACATGTTTAATTACCATATAACTTAATAGTCCAGTCAAAGCGTCTGAATTTTGACGTAAACCATGCATTTTGGGTAGCCACAGTTTTTTTTATTGCAATGAGTGGGTAATGGTATAGTTAGCTTAAGTCCAATTTCCTGGGATCACAGCTCCAATCCTTCGGGCTCCATCTTAAAAATAAAAAAAACTGGGACACTCCCATATCTCCAAAACCATGGCTTCCACAAGAAAGTTGTGCATGGCAAACTTATGTAAAATTTAATTTGCACTAAGTCGCGCATACATCACTTTTACGTGGGATCAACAATAAAAGAGTTACAAGCCTAAAACGACATCCAAAAAGGAGGGAACATCTTTCGAGCGCCACAGCTTCATTGTTTTCACTTTAACCGCAAAACACATCAAAAATAATTTTAAGGCAATTTTTTTGCACGTCGTTTGCGGTATTGATTGTTTTGATCGCTGTACACTGGCGGGAGCTATTGCATCCCAAAGGAGCAAAACTCACGTGAAAACGCATTTTAGGCCCAATAATCGGCTTCCGATGGCAAATCTCTCATTGCAAAACTCACGGATCATTTTAGTGGGTAGAAATTTTTTAATTGCAATGAATAGTATGCCTCGATGTGAGCTTAAATTAAAGTTTCTGAGGTCGCAGTTCCAATCCCCTTGGCGCCATCTTGAGAACAAAAACAAGTGAGACGGCCCCATATCTTTAAAAGCACCGCTCCCACAAAAAAGTTTAATATGACAAACTTGTGGAAAATTTAATTTGCAGCAAGTGATTTGTGACAAAATTTTCTTAAAGTAAAAAAAGTATCCCAACGTGTTTCGCGTTAAAGTAGAAATTAAAAAAGTTGTGACGCCCGAAAGTTGCCCCCCTTGTATTTTTTTTATTATTGACACCACGTAAAAGTGATGTATGGACGCCTTGCTATCAATTATAATCTAGGCCACACACAACTTTCTTGTGGGAGCCACGGTTTCGGAGATATGGGGGTGTCCCGCTTTGTTTTGTTTTTAAGACGGAGCCCGAGGGATTGAAGCTGCGACCCCAGGAAATTGGACTTAAGCTAACTATACCATTGCCCACGCATTGCAATAAATATTTCTCTGCCTACCCAAAATGCATGGTCAAACTCCCATTTGACTGGACTATAATGGCAGGGATGTAAAATAGATAGTCTCTTCGTGGTACTTCTTGGATAACGCTAAATGATCTAGCGTGGCACGAAGCTTGCATGCTTTCGGACTACACTCTCGTCCAAACGACTATTTTTGATGCTTCGGTCTGGTAGTTGTGATATTCTGTATATTCAGGACGCTAGAGTGAAATTTTGTGGAAATAGCTCTCAGATTGATGTCACGGCTACCTCAGTATCGGTAAAACCCGAGCAGGCTTTGTGGTACGTTTGAAATTCTCACCACTAACCCGGCCATGTAGGTTCAGTTGAGTTCCTACTCTTGATTATTCCCTAAGCTTACTCTGAGCACACATCCGTTTAGGTGAAATTGCCAACCCTCATATTGCTTTCCAACATTTGCATAGATAACCATGAGGTCCTGGGGGACTACACATACCACCAGAAATAATGATATGAGGAGACACCCAATGATTATTGATTTCTATCCCCAGCAAAATCAGTGCAGTTGCCAATTTTCACGTTCGCATTTGGAGTATCACCGATACAAACAAACAGGGTGGAGGATGAAATTAATCCTAGACAATATTGGTAAGGAATCTTACATTATTACGGCAAACCGTACATCACTATAGTGAGTGAGCATCTCTGACAATCTCTCAAAGGATGGTATGTATCTCAAGAATATTCATTCTCAGGCCACACATGTTTATTATGTTGTCTGGATGAAGACCTTCCAACAAATCCACTATTCATCAACAAAAGGAAAATGGATCCGCACTCTAATGTAAACCCAAGATAAGTATTTACTAATCTGAGTTTGGGTTTGCGCTAGACTGCAGACCTCCCAAGATACAGAACGGATTGAACCTGAAAGAAACTCTTAGGACCATAAAATTTACCATCAATGACGCAGCGATATTTTCTTGCAACCCAACGAGACCCAGAGTAAAATAAAAGTCCTCCTTGTGGGACAGGGATATTACGGAGATGCGAAGATAAAGAAGAAAGTCTTTTAATCAGGCTGCGAAGGTAAAGTAGAAAGTCTATCAATCAGGTTAAAGTGTTCAATGACTAGTCTTCTTACAAACTCAATTAAAGGAAATCGAAAATTTCATCAGGAAAGCCACAAACGTATCTCATAGAAGAACTTCTGTGCTGATATACAAAGCTCCAACTATGTTGGTCTTTTGCGTAAAATTTTGACGAGATTGCCTTCATCCCTAAGGTCTATGAAAGAAACAAAAGGGGGTATATTCAAAATCCAACCACGCAACAGTTGGTGTCCTAATGGATACACGTCCCCCCCCCCCCCTAGTAAATCCTGACACATTTGCAAGCTGCCTGTCCGTTTTCTCGAATGATTGATTTAGCTGCATGGATTTTTTAAATTCGTAATTTCATTTTGGCCTTCGAGAGAAGACAAATCATGAGGATCATAATCGGAGAATAGGATTTTTGGAATATTTCCTGCCAAATTAATTTGAAACAACAAAAATTAAGTTCGAAAACAAATACATATATATTATGTATTCAATAACTTTTCTTGGAAACTTAGCAACTGATAATTTCTGAAAAATGGCCGATTAAAATAAATCAGCATCTTGGGCTGTAATTGATTGTACATAAACTTTAGTTTTATCGATATACATAACAATTGTTTTTAAGAAAGTATATACTTAAGAAGCTAACATTGTACTTACTTTTCATGTACCATCGTCCAGCCAAGTTGATGAGAAGACCCACTGTGTAAAACAGTAACAGTTGAGAGACAAAAAATGCAGTTCGAATTGAAAGACAAGTCATAACGACTACGATTACCACCAATATTGAGCAATGAGCGTGCAAGAACAATGTTATGCGGAATCTGAGTGGTAAAGAATTCTGCAAAATAGATATCCCAGTAAGGATTGTTTTAACTAAAATAAACATATCACTTACAAATCTCTTTGAATCCAGGTGCAGTGCTGTTACAATGCCCATGACAAAGATGAATGGGAGAAAGTATAAACCGAATATGAGCCATGGTTGCGAGTACCACGACAAGGAATAACCAATCACATCCACCAAGAATGCGATGAACAAAACGATACCTACTGCAAGAATGAGTCCCAACAGTTGTACGCCAAGTATTATTCCGAATTGCATGTGAATTTCACGAACAGAGACTGCTGCCATTTTTCTCATGAGTAGAACAGAAACAGCCATTGTTGCTATGGCTGCAACACACAACACCAAATTAACGACAATTCCTGTTGTTTCAGAGTAATTGATCATGAAAATGCCGAAAACATCGAAAAACACAGCTTTGCCTTCGGGACGGTCGATCTAGAAAGGAAATGAATTAACGCGAAACAGATTTAACCATGGAAAAGTTCGTTATCATAAATGTATCTACTAAGAATATCTATCAATATTTACCGGTAACTGCTCCAATTCATCTGCGTTCGCCAAAGCCCGAACAATTTCCAGGACATTGTCTCCAGTGTGCTGATAGGTTCCATCCTCGATTATGTCGATATCGTCGTATCGTGTGTGATACACGTAGTCATTATAGGCGTAGGCCAAATCAAGACCTTAAAATAAATAAGAAAGTATTTTCGTACACATATGTGGTACAAGAAGTTTCAGTCATACCAGGAATGTGCCCATAATCGCGGAAAATTCGAAAATCAGTGTCGGATGGTATAAGTTCATTTTCAAAAATCTCCTCGCCAATCACAGATGCGTAAGGATGCTTTGCAGCTTTGGAGTAATACTGAAAGTAAAAATACTCATTAAAAGCATTCTTTATTCTAGGTTATGCGTATATCTATATTTCCTCATTAGAAGGTACACAACTGTTGGCTGAGAAAAATAAAAGTTTAAATAGAAACCAACTCCTGAAAAAAAAATTCCAAGCTCTTATTTATCTTAGTCTAAATTTTTTGAAGTTATTTATGTTATTCTAAAAACTTCGCGTGGAAACAACAATATACAATACTTAAATTTTAATAAAAAATAAAAAAAGATTAAAATTTGAAATCCTTAAATTGTGGGTAGTTTTGAAATCCCATTTTATAGATTCATGACGATCTCGGCTAGAATTATATATTTTGTTGTGATTGTAATCAATCAAAAATATGTGGTAGAGTTTCCGGAAGGTTTTTTCAAGTTCATTTCACAAAAGCTTAATAGAACTAGGAAAGATGGTTGTAGCAGTGGGGCGTGCCACCTTTCAGCTGAAAATAGGAGGTGGCATCTGTCATTTGCGTCCACGTTTCGAGAAATGATCGAAAATCTTTCGAGATCAAGACTGATATTGATTCGGGGAGAAGATGGGGTTTAACGTGCTTTCCCCGAAATTTAATTCTTTCAAACACGGTTAATTAAATAACTAGATTGAAACAATGGCGTCAATCAACTTCTTTCCCCATGGGCAAGCTTCGCATCATTGATGGGAAATCTCTCCATATTGATTCCGAGAGTTGGATCTTAGCCGCAGCCATAGCATAGTTCATAAGTAGCACGGACACTAGAGCAAATTCGTCACACATCTGTTATACAATGCACCATGTGGAATTTCGCATGCGTGTTAGTGTTCTAACTGCATCGGTACATATGTATGTCATTCGCACACTAATTCGGTCGCGATGCGTATATGTACACGTATTGTTCGGTCGCCACAATGCAGTTTTTCAATTCCACATGAGAAAATTCGACCATGCATTTTCACCCATTCTTTACCGCGTAAGCTAAGAAACGGATATCAGAGCACTTTGTCTGAAGATTTCATCATGTTTGTGTGTGTTCTGAATGAAACAACTTGATTTAATATTCACAACTTCAATTTTCGCTGCCACTGAAAAAAGCAATTAGCTGGGCTGAGCGAAAGTTTCATCAAAATCTGTTTAGATGTTTTCGTGATATGCGTGCACTAACCCACAGACGAATAAAAATTTCAAAAATGGTTTTTTTTGTTCCATCTGGCCCTCAAACAATTTGTTTTCTTAATAAAATTCACTCTCCAGAAATTATTCCCTCTCCAGTTTTACTTATGCTGACAATCTTACAGCGTTGACCACAACTGCCGTCACAATTGTTTCTATTTTCGAAAACATTAAAGATATTGAGACCATGATCAGTTTTTAAATGGAAATATTTTCTAAGATCGCTGAAAATGTCATCAAATTTTATTCAGCTAATTCGGAATCTATTTTGGACAAACATGCCAGATTCACCAATTTTTTATATCGATAACTCGATAATTCGATAACTCTTTTTGATTTTATTTCAAAAATAACGACGGGACTCTATATCATTATCAACGTTGTCGAGATCTCTGAAGAACACAGCATTACATTTATCCTTGTTTAGAAGGGTCGAAAGAGATTATCAAGAAAGCAAAAGTGATTCTCTAGGATGAAGATCTACATATTACATTACTTCAACTGCAAATCCATTTAAACAATCAGTAGAATTCATTTGTCTGCATGAAAAGAAGCCAGTATAACGTCGACCTTGTTTCTAAAACATCGAAAGTTTTAAAGATAAAAAAGTATCTAAACAAAATGATAACCAAATTTATTGATATGTTTAGTTCACGATTGATGGGGAAATCGAATATTGTGTGTCCAATCCAACATTATTCTATTGGTTAGATTGGGTTTCTTATTTTCTGCAGATAATTTAGTGTTCAAATTCAATGGTTCGATCTGATGAAAACATTCAATTCGCTGTTGTCGAGAAAATATTTTCGACAAGAATTGAAAAGTACCACTTTTAGCAGTTTTGCTTGGAAAATTAATCTATCTACTTACATCAATGATCCACGGATTGTTTGGACCAGTTTGAAATAGAATTTCTTTTCCTCCAGTTCCGGTTGCATCCAAATTAACAAAGGCACTGGAATAATAAAAAAAGAATATGAATCGAAAGACAACATCCAAATTAGAAACTTACCTAACACTATCGGCCCACTTATGTTGCGTAATGAAAGCATGCGATCCTTGCAGTCCATTCTCTTCGGCACCATTGAACAGGAACACAACAGGGTGCTTGACAACATTCTTGGATTTGGTCATGGTGCTAAGAACTCCCAACATGACTACCACCATCAGACCATCGTCACCTGCGCCTGGACTATCTGGCACTGTATCAAAATGACAATTTACCAGGACACTTCTTCGATCAATGCTGTTTTTCGGCGTTATCCTGACTATCACATTCTGAATTTTCTCGTAGAGATTTACAAATGTCGATCTTACAAATCCGCCGGATGCGACTTGAGTATCTATTTCTATGTCGTATAGATCAATTGATTCTTTTTCAATTTCAGCAAGCTTGTCCAGCAAATATTTGACGGTGATTTGTTCATTGGCGATGCCTCCCACGACTTTCGGTCCGATCGCGACAAACTCCTGAAGATCTTTTTTGGCACGCGTGGTAATGAAGCTCTCGTTGTTGTAGGTTTCGTGGATTGGGTCCGGCAATTTGTAGAAGGCGATAAAAGTTAGGCCAATTATCATGCCGATGGCACAGATGACCGGAATCGCCCACCACCACGCCAGCTTTTCTTCGGGGTCCCAAGCATCTTTTTTGGGTGGGTCACGGTGTATTTGATATTTTTTCATCTGGAATAAAAATTGATTGTGTTCAATTTGAAGTGCCTAATTGGATACAATTATATTGAATAACTCAAAGTATCTGAAAAAAATTCGTTGTGTTAAATTTCAGGCAAAAAAATATTTAATCCGTTGACTGTATTAGAACGAAGACAGCAGAAATATGAAAATGCTGCTCATCCTGAAAAAGATCAGATGCGTCGTGATTGTTTATGTGAATTGGCTATTGATTTAATTAAAGCGGCATTTAACAAGCACTTTTTGGGATGTTTTCGAGTAACATGATATAGGAAAATTGAATCGGTTATTTCAAAAACGACACATGTAACTTTTTCGGTGATTTTTATTTGATGATAGAAGAATTTGAGCATGTATCCGGAAGATGGTGCGAAGTATCCGGAAAACACAGAGATACTGAACGGTAAGTGTATACAAACGAAGCGAGAACTTCTTCGAACGGTGTTGAGTATTTATGATCCATTGGTTAATTTCTTGATATTTGTTAAGACCTTACTACAAGATCTTTGAAGATCAACAATGGAATGAAACAAAGCTATCAGTGAGAAATACTATGAAAAATGGTTTCGCAGGGGTTTGACTACTGCCTCAAGTAGAACATTTTAGGATTCCGAGAGGTTATCCATAAACAACATATGCCTACGATAAAGCCGACGTCCAGTTAAATGCCTTCGTAGAAACCATCAAAAACGTTTATGCAGCTGTTGCATATCTTCGGCTTTAAAGTGGTTAAGACATGGTATGTACAATGGTTGCAGCTAAATCTTGAGTCACGCCCCCTAATCTCATCGGGTTTATTCTGGTTCGACTCTAAAATCTTGCGTTAGTGCTGAGCAGAGGAAATATACGGGAACTGGCGGGATACTAGAATTGTCAGACCTATCAGACTGGCAGTGAGCTTCGACAAAATTGAGTGTAACTGATATAGACATCGGACGACTGAAGATTCCAGAGGTTAGCGATTCCAGCAGGTGGTTCTGTGGATCCAAATTGCTCTATCTCACATCCGATCAATGGCCTCAACTGACTGTGCTCTTAGATGCCAAACAAGAACTCCGATCTCATATGTTGCATTGACGAGGTCCCATTGCAGACAGTATTGACTTCAAGAGTTTTTCGTCCTGGATGCGACTTATAGGATCGCAAGCCTTTGTTATAAAATTGATTCATACATAATCGGATACACCGAAACAGTGAACACGCCGGCAGAACTAGTCTTCTTTCACAAGAAGATATTCTTAAAGCTGAAATTGAACTATACCGATAAGTGCAAATGACTCACAACGCTGATGAGATGGCAGAACTTCCTTCAGGGAGTCTAGCGTCAGTTACGCGACCATTTACGTGTGTACATATATGAGAATAGAATATTTCGAACCGATTAATGTAGTTATTGGAAGAAGATCAAAGGAAGGCTGGAGCGTTCTTATAACAGGTTCAACTATAAGTGCACTTCACATAGAAATAGTGTCCTGTTTGACTACTGTTGATACTTGTACTTTGCCTGCGAATATATTTTACTAAGAGAGACACGCCAATTGAAATTTATAGTGACAATGCTATCAATTTTCCAGACGCTGATCGAGAACTATAGGAAGCCGTGCACCAAATAAATAAAAATTATCCAGCAGAACAGATTTTCACCACATTTTTACCACCACCAAATGGAAATTCAACCTCCATATTCACCACACATGGGCGGAGATTGGGAGTGCTTGCTACGATCAGTGAAGAACACGTTGTTCCATAACATGGCATCAAGGAAACCATTCCTATGCTATGCATGAGGAAGTCGAGGCAACCAACAATTTCAGACCTCTTGCGTATGTATGAATATAAAACAAGAGCGATGATGCATTGATCCCAAACTACTTTCTTATTCGCTTCCATTTCTTTAACTATGGCAGTGTTTCATTAAGAAGGAGCTGGCATGCCTCCCAACAATTTACCAACTCTTTCTGGACGTGATGAATTCAATCAACAAAGGTGATATCTTAATCATTGTTAACAAGAACCTTTCAAGAAGCGCCTGGCCAAAGGGAAGAGTAGTCGATGTCACGGTTCAGAAAGACAGCCAAGTACAGTGTTAACAGGATCGAGAATATTCGAAAGGCCGCTGCTAACGTTAACAGTTCTGGATCTGGAGTTGACGATATTGGTGATAGCGTAACAATAAAGATGATGCTGACTTCGCTATTCGTTATTAGCACAAAATAAGTACTATTACTTTTCTCGAAAAACATATTGGACTGAACTAGATACTAGGCTTACGGACCCAATGGAATGAAGCACGCTTTCATAAACAGACTAATTGACCGAGAACCGCTGAGATAGAAACAAATTTTTGTAACGAACCTGTGACTGCAAAAAGGTAAATGCGGATATCGATTGGATACCAATTGTACAAAATTGATTTGATTTAGTTATATAAAATTTTAGAGAGGGGATTAGCAAGTAAGTAGTTTTGGTATAAATATAAAATACGGAATTATCGAAAATATAGCCTTGTTTAGCAAAATACACTTTCTGTTTGACTAACAACATTCGCTGTAATTTTTCGAAGGATTAAATTGTGCTGTTATTATTAACATAGAGACTGATTGGTGACGAAATATTATCTGCGTAAAATTCGTGGCAATTTGGTTGCCTTCTGTAAACTTTTTTTGTGAAACTCTCAATAAACTCATATCTGCCAAAAATCTTGATTTAGCCCTTGACGCAGGGATTTGTCTGGGTACAGACGAATCAAGGGGATAGAGTACGAGCCACATTCGCAAGTTATTGCATGGCGAGCCCGTCCCACCTAATTTACTTAGTATTACAAGGTGATCCTGGCCCACATAATGTATTCAAATATCATGTAGAATAAGTTGTTTAAGAGTTCAACTTTTAATATGAATAACATAGTTGATTTTTTTTTAAAAGACACTAATTCATTTGCCCCATATGAAACAGATTCAAAACAAGTCAGAAATACATTTGCCACCTTAATTTTGAATCGTATTAAACTAATTGTGCCAGAGAATCTGTTGCCTGATGTAAAATATGTATTCGATCTCTATATATTAAAAATATTTATATTCTTCGTAGGACACGATCCTCAAAACTAAGATAATCCTCAAGCTAACAATTGTTTGAAACTTTATGCATGTCTCCTATTCTGGACAGGTCGCAATTAGCGGCAAACCTTACAATGCTAGGTTTCTTTGAGAATGTCCGAAAGCAATTATTTAAAACTGTTTGCAAGTGTAAATAACTATCTTATTTTTACTAAATTGACGTGTTGATATCTATCTATTTCCTTAAATACTATTTTCTGGGGAACCACATTGTACAATTACAGATCTTACACTTTGACTATCGATAAACATTCTCAAAAATGTCTTTGGTTTTATTTAAACTTAGAAAACTATTTAGAAACTTTTTTTAGGTTCTTCCGTGTAAATAAAGTAAATTATTTATTTCTATATAATATTAAAAAAATGTGACTCAATTATAAAGTTCATTATTTGAATAATATTTTTTTCCAATCCGAATTTTTTTTGAAGATGAGGCTACAGACGCTTGAGGGAGGGGGTAAATTTTTAATATTTTAAACGCATTTTAAGTTTTATTTTTGAAAATATGGTAAACACACATTTATTTATAAGTTAATAGTTCAACATTTTAAGAGTCTCCTGAAAGTGTTTGTGAAAAAATATTGTGAATTGAGTCACTGACAGCAAATCTTCGTAAACACCCAAAAAGGCTGCTTTGTGGTGATCATCATAACTCATTACTGAAGCATGTGTTCACTAAAAACCAAAAACATTTCGTTATTTTATGAGTTTTTCGAGGTAACAACATACAGTTGTTTTTATTTAATTAATTTTTCAATTTTTGGAGAGACAAACCTTTTGAATTTATGAAAATTTATTGATAAAAATCGGCGAATTTGTTGTTTTAAAGTAACTTATAACAATAGAAAATACGAAATCTCGATGTTGTTACCTCATAATTTATGTATAAAGTAAATGTGCGAAATTTGCGAAGGATCGAATAAGTTGTTTTTGAGATACAGTGATCACTGACTTTGAAAAACCTAAATCTAAGAACAATGCCTTTAAAAACTTATAATAATGGCAAAATTGGTTGGAAAGCATATATTTAAAATGGCTGCATCTGCGCCAGTTTTGCTCCGATCAATCTCAAATAAGGCCTTACCAATTTAACACCTTTTTTTCATTGACACAGAACAAGTAGTCTTAAACCAAGATTTGTCTCATTTCATGGTAGAACAAGTGTTTACAACGTTAATCGATTTTTAAAAATTCGAATATTGTTTTGCATAGATAATTACGCCATTTAAAAAATAATTATCTTGGCAATGACAAAGAATTGCAAGAAATAATTGTTGCCAATTAAATACTCTAGAACTTTCAACGCTTATTGATTTCAAAAGTTTGTTATCAATATTTTTTAATCCACATCGCCTGATGCGTTCACCAAATGCATTAATTTGGGATTATGAAATTTAGTTTGGCTTGGACTGTTTTCTAGACAAGAGTTTTTAATATGCAGTCGCTGTACGTGTGGACAATTGTTTTACTTAAGATAACATTGGTCGAACAGGTAATTATCATCTCGTACGCTCGGGTGCATTGTTAAATGGTTGCGATGATAATTCTCGGACGACTTCAAAATGAGTGAAAAGCTTGGCAAAGTGTAGAAGTGATTTTTGAGAAAATCCGATCAAGTGCATTTTAGACCTTATAATCTGTACTATGCCGGTGTCCTAAACGTATTCTTTTTGACGAAATTTGAAATTAGTTTATTCCGAGCGAGAAGCATGCTGCTTTTTCTTTTTCAAAATATTAGATATCAAGAGTATTCAATGCAACAACGAGAAATATTGATGGATCTAATTGCAGTTAAAAATAGTACATCTTTTGATTTTTACTACATTTCAGGGCTGCTATCAACTGGAACTTGCTTCATTTTCCTATGGCTGCAACCGAAAGTTTGTCTTCGCAGATTTGATTTTCCAAAACAAAACTACGGCATTGGGTCAAATAAATTTGGCTGAGATACTGAAAAATGCAATAATTACCTTAGAGGCCAGTAAAATCACATCAGCTGGTAGATTAATTCAAACTATTTTCAATGGTACGGTGCGAGTGTGTGATTTGGCACGCATGGCACGCCGAAATCAACTCGTCAAAGTCTTCACAGACCTTCTTTCATCTACGACTAATTTAACGATATCTTGCCCCGTAAAACCGAATTTCTACTATTTTCATTTAAGTTCAACGATCGCTAGAAAAGTCGTGCCATTAAGAATTTTTTATCAGCCGAATATAGCATTTGCATTTCGTGTTCAAATGCATGAGCAAATATCAGTTCGAAATTTCACATTAATCGGTAAACTAAAAGCTGTGTGTCGTATCATGAAATATTGTTAATTCATCCGAAATAAAACCGGTGAAAAGTTTTTGATATAAATAGTTTTATTGTACAAACCATGATTAGCCCACAATCATATTGAAGAAAACTTGGCGAAGCGTAGAATTTTAAAAATTAGCCTAGGATTTTCCATATTGTAAGACCCATATAAATTCTCGTTCCAAAACCTATAAAATATCCTTGAAATCCCTTGCAAGCGCATATGTAGTGCCCATATCCTGAAGATTTATTCATAGAAAATAGATAAGAATCCGGCTCGCTACTTTGTCGTCGATGCCAAGATAGCGGACCGGTTTTGCATGTTATTTCACACCCCATGTTGCGCACATATGCGACACATGTTGCATTAGCCTGATCTTGGCGTGTGATCCTTGCAGCTAGGATCAGCGCGTCATTATCAGTGCAGACGTGTGAATTAGAAGTTGTGCAAGTTGTGTGTGGACGAGAAGCGAAACTTAGGAGCGTCGATTTATTGGAAAGGTAAGCAATTTTGCTTATTAAGCGTTGTGGTCGGGGTGAATGTGTTTTTCTATATTGAATTTGTTAACGTAGAATTAACTACAATATTCAACTGCCCGGGTTAAAGATGTATAGTTAAATGGTTAATAGTTTGAGCGGTTTTAAGTGAAGGCTAATCTGGTAACTGAACCAGGAACCTTGGAGCTAAGGGTGGTGCTCCTCCTTAGTGGTAGCGGGGATGGGGCTCCTCTCCGTGGGGTTGTTTGATGGCTCACATCTCCACCCCGGCTGGCATCTCGTGCGCTCTCCCTTGATGTCAGCTTACGTGTAGGTTCCGTATCGTCTCGTGCGCTCTCCCTGGACGATGGCTCGATGCCCAGATAAAGCTACGAAGACGAAGGACTGTCTTTGGTGTTTCCCTTAATGAAAGAGTGACGAGTAGTTGAATTTAGTTTATGTCATTTGTGGAATCGGAGTCGCTACTCATTGTGCTCGACCATCCCACTTATATGTTGTTTTTATTATATTTACAGACGCGGCAGCTCCCCAAGGCGACTGGACACCCCTCCACTTAATATATTTTTTATATATTAAAAATAATAAGCATCAAAAAAAAATTACCTTACAATATCATTTTGTTGCTATTGTCCTCCTCAAATTCAATAAAATTCCCTAAGGAAGAAATTTAAAAAATGAGCCTTCAACTATTCATACCACCTTTTTGCTATTGTTATCTTCATTATTATTATACTTATAAAAACATCATCAAAATGTGTTATTGACATCAGAACTAAGTACGCATGCTATTTCAGTATAATCGGTAAATTAAAACAAGCCGCGAGGTCAACTTCCCAGTAATATCTACATATGTTTATGTAGATATTACTGGGAAGTTGACCGTGTGGACCTCAAGGGTCGCACCTCGCGGCTTGTTTTAATTAACATTTTAACATTAAACACAATAATAATTTTGAAATTAATACTACCTCAAGTAATAACAATGAGAGGTATTCATAGCAGTAACAGGAATGAGTTAATATGAATCATATCGTCTACGGGAGGGTCCATTGATTACGTAAGGTTTTTGGTCAATGAGGACAGATTGAATATTCACGCGGATAAATCGGTGGCGGCCTTTTTGGTCTTGAAAAATTTTGTATATGCAGTCAAAAATAGGTTCAATTGCATGTAAAAAGTAAAATGTATTACAAATGATTACGGTTATTGAAAATTTACGATTACTAAAGAATGAATCTACTAAAAACTACAATTTTTTATTCGATGAAAGCTTTTCAAAGCATATGATCTTGCAAAGTATTGACTACAAAACATTTTACCATTCAAAGCGTTGATACTGCAAATGCAAATTTGATTGAAATTTTGTTGGTTTTCAAAATTTAAGCAGTTTTTTTAATTAAAAGACTATAAAAACTATTAAAAATCTGCTCAAATTATGCAAATATAGTAGAATCTCGAACAAATTAACTCGCGGAAAAGTTAATCGCTCGGTTAAGTTAACCGAATTTCAGCTCCACGTGCCGCTCTGAAAAGTTAACTTTTCAGACTTTTCTGAGCGTACGAATTTTTCAAACCAACCGCTTTTTTTGGTCACTAAAGGAGCAATTTGGCTCCTATCAATACGATAGTGAAGACGACATTCCGTTGTCTAAATTGAATAAATCAAATAGTGCTTACGACGATACACTTCGAGAAGTTCAATTGTTGATGTCGAAGCTGGGTGATAATGTTGACATCAGCATTGATGTCATTGAAAATTGTAACAAGTATCAAATTGCGGAAGCTGACGATGATTTCGAAGTTTCCGATAATGATAACGACGGGTCAATTATCGAGGAAGATATTCAACAACCAAAACTGAGCTTTTCGAAAGCAGTTGAAAGCATCAATATCTTGATAAAATTGTTTGAAAACAATAAAGATGCAAATCAGGTGGCAGACCTTGTCCATATGCGTACGAAAATGATCAAGAGCTATTACACAAAAGAAAAGAAACAAACAAGTCTCGATTGCTTCTTCAAACGATTCCACAAAAATTAATTAATATATGGCACGAAAATGATCAAGAGTGACTGAGAACCATAAACCAGCCGGTACAAATTAAATCTAAGTTTCTTTTTTGTAATGATGAAAACTAAGTCATTAAAATAAATTTAACGTGTTATTTACGAAAAATCTATACTTATTATAGTATTTTTTTCAATTTTGAAAACCACTTAGAAAAGTTAATAGTTCGAAAAAGTTAATTACCCTTGGGACATTTCGGTTAACTTTTTCGAGATTCTACTGTATTTTAAAACTTTGATTGAATTTACAACTTTTTTTTTAGAATAAATGATATAAAGTGTTATCATTCGTATGAGCTATCTTTACATGATAACTTTGAATGATTTTTTATTTTTAATTTAGTTTTTTTCATAATCATGAAAGAAAATTTTGCTCGTTTTTCTTCAAAAACTGATAATGTAGAAATTTTATAGACTGGTATCACTGTGCTGTGCAAATCAAGTTAAAAAAATATTTTTTATGAAAAAAAACCATAATTTTTCGCATTTTCTTCTATTAAATTAAAAAAACGGCTGAAACTAATTTTTATAATGTTAAAAACTTCAAAAAGATGTTAATACACGTCAACTGACACCATAATGATGCAAATATTATATCTGGTTCGCGAGATATAACGCATAACAGAAATGACCTTGAAGATCATGATGACTGTTAATGATTTTTTATTTTTTATTTGATTTTTTTGTGTAATCATGAGAAAAAAAAATTAAATGAGATTTAAAAAAAAACTGTTTCGAGTATATAAATTATATAAACATTGAATACTTGGACTTGGGTTACTAAGGTTAAAAATTTATTGTTTTTGAAAAAAAAACCCAATTATTTGCACTTTTTTTAAAAAAATTAAAAAAACGGCTACAAGAATTGAAACTTGATAGAATTACATAAATGTTAATACGCGTCGATTGACACCTTGCTCAAGGAAATCGTACGTTGGGTTTGCGAGATATAACGCATGACAGAAATGACCTTCAAAGGGTCAAAAAACAAACCTTCTCGACGGAAGTGTCCCAAAAACTAATCAGCTCTTAAAATTGCAAAGATGCTCCGATTGGCACCTCAACAAAGTCGATACGACATTATTTACGTGAGTTATGCTCGTAGAAAAAACTGTCCACGAACGCACGTACACACACACATACATACATACTTCTTTCTAAAAACACTTTATATATACTCTATAGACCTTAAAACGTAAAGCAATGTTGAAAATTTCAATTTCGATTTTCGAGACGATTACAAGAACTTCCCATATACTGGGAAGTTAAAAATACAAAATTTCGATGTTATTACCTCGTAATTTATGTATAAAGTAAATGTGCAAAATTTACGAAGGATCTGATAAGTTGTTTTTAAAATACAGTGATCACTGACTTTGAAAAAACTAAATCTAAGAACAATGCGTTTAAAAATTTATAATAATGGCAAAATTGGTTGGAAAAAATGGCTGTATCTGCGTCAGTTTTGCTCCGATCAATCTCACATTTTAACTCTTGAAGAGTTGTATTATCGAAAAATAAGGCCTTAACAATTTAACACCTTTTTTTCATTGACACAGAACAAGTAGTCTTAAACCAAGATTTGTCTCATTTCATGGTAGAACAAGTGTTTACAACGTTAATCGATTTTTAAAAATTCGAATATTGTTTTGCATAGATAATTACGCCATTTAAAAAATAATTATCTTGGCAATGACAAAGAATTGCAAGAAATAATTGTTGCCAATTAAATACTCTAGAACTTTCAACGCTTATTGATTTCAAAAGTTTGTTATCAATATTTTTTAATCCACATCGCATGATGCGTTCACCAAATGCATTAATTCGAGAGTATGAAATTTAGTTTGGCTTGGACTGTTTTTAATATGCAGTCGCTGTACGTGTGGACAATTGTTTTACTTAAGATAACATTGGTCGAACAGGTAATTATCATCTCGTACGCTCGGGTGCATTGTTAAATGGTTGCGATGATAATTCTCGGACGACTTCAAAATGAGTGAAAAGCTTGGCAAAGTGTAGACGTGATTTTTGAGAAAATCCGATCAAGTGCATTTTAGACCTTATAATCTGTACTATGCCGGTGTCCTAAACGTATTCTTTCTGGCGAAATTTAAAGTTAGTTTTATCTGCGCGACAAACATTTTTCAAAATATTAGATATCAAGAGTATTCAATGCCACAACGAGAAATATTGATGGACCAAATTGCGGTTAAAAATAGTACATCTTTTGATTTTTACTACATTTCAGGGCTGCTATCAACTGGAACTTGCTTCATTTTCCTATGGCTTCAATCGACAATTTATCTTCGTAGATTTGGTTTCCCAAAACAAAACTGAAGCATTGATTCAAATGAATTTGGTTCAAATAGTGAAAAACCCAATAGTAACAGCAGCGGCCAGCAAAATTACAATAAATGGTAGATTCATTCAAACTATTTTCAATGGTACGGTGCGTATGTGTGATTTGGCACGCATGGCACGACGAAATCAACTCTTCAAGGTCTTCACAGATCTTCTTTCACTCGCGACCAATATAACGATGTCCTGTCCCGTAAAACCGAATTTCTACCATTTCCATTTAAGTTCAACGATCGCTAGAAAAGCCATACCACTAAGAATTTTTTATCAGCCGAATATAGCATTTGCACTTCGTTTTCAAATGCATGAACAAATATCAGTTCGAAATTTCACATTTTTCGGTAAATTAAAAGCTGTGTGTCGCATCATGAAATATTGTTAATTCATCCGAAATAAAATCGATGAAAAGTTTTTGATATACATATGAAAATGGTTCTATTGTACAAACCATGGTTAGCCCATAATCAAATTTAATAAAATTTGGCGAAGCGTGGAATTTTAAAAATTAGCCTTGGATTTTCCAAATAACTTTGTTGCTATTGCCATCCTCATTATTATTATACATCATCAAAATGTGTTATTGCCATCAGGATTGAGTACGCATGCATAATTCCATTAGAATCGGTAAATTAAATAAAACTAGTTTAAAAGTCGGTAACAAAATTTGAAATAAACATACGATATGAAGATAAATAAAACATTTTCAAAAAAGGCCAAGTAAATAATAAGGAGAGATTAATGGAACATGGTCTATCAAAAATGTATCAGCATTTTGAAATGAGACACGAAGAAACTAAAATGCGCCAGCAAACTGTTTGAGGGGCATTATGCTTTGAAAACAATAACATTTAAATGTCAGAGACCCAATTTTTGACTACTTTTTCCCATATTTATTGGTAAATTGTACTTGTTTAAGGGCGTGAGTGATGCGTGGTTTATTTTTATGAACCAAAGATTTCAAAAAAATTCCAGAGAAAAAACTTGAACGGGGCGAGATCGTATGATTTTGGCGGGCAGTATTATCATTTTCCGAAATAACTCACCCATTTCAATAGATTTATTGCCTGAAGAAAGAGCATTGTTTTGACAAAAAACATAACATTCATCAGTATAGGCTGGAAATGCTTCGTTATTATACACGTCTAGCGCTTACCGTTAACAGTAATTCGATTTATACTATCGACACACTAGAACTATGGTCTGATGAGATAGTGGCACACTACGTGTAGCTCATTGTGACTGTCAATTGAAATGCCATTAAAACTTGTAAAAGTTGAAAAAAAAACTGCAGATTGATTTACTTTCGTCCCACGAAAACCGGGTGCATACTTATACAGTCTATTAAAAGCACTTCTTCGGTAATCACCTTCAAATTGTTCGAAATACGTTGTCATACATATATTGGAATGGATAATTCACTTGCTCTGCCCATATATAGTAATTGCTACAGTCAATTTTTTACCTCATTAAACTTCTAATTAGATAGCTTCTATTTCATTACCTCCAGCTAATTACGAGCCAGATTGAGCTCATTATGAGTAGGGATGGTATGCTCTTTTACAGTCTGTGATTTTTTCACTGCGATTAAAAAATAGCAGGCGCATGGTGCGATTTGAAATCAAAAAGAGCTGCGATATGAAAGAGCAGAGTGAGCTTCAGTCGCAAAATAAAACCTATTGATTTCAGTGTCCATTTTTTAAGTTTATACAAACTTTGCAATTTTTCAACATGAGCCTAAAATTGAAAAAAATTAGTCCAATTTGGGAATAAAAATTCAAATAAATTTCTGAACATTACTTCGAAAAGCTTTTTATTTTTGTCTTGGATATAAGAGCAAATCACTGCGATTGTAGAGCTGCTCTTTATTACAGTTATTGAAAAAGAGCAATCGCAGTTTACCACTGTGATTGGAAAGTAGCAGAGTCTGCCATCTCTAATTATGAGCTATAGTGTGTTAGTAGTATTACATGTCCGTCTTCACTAAATAAAGCCCGATCTTGCCTTGCGGGCAACGAAAGCATCGAACAGTGACTTTTTAATGATTAAGAGGCAATTGGGAAGTGACTTTCGGATTTTTATCAGCGTTAATCCTACCGTTTTGTTTGTTCACCTGTCGCCCTTAGTGTTCTAATCTGCTTTGATACAGGTGTCATTCGCACAGGTCGCTGCATATACACAATAGCAGTGTCGCCACAATACATATGCGCGATTCTACATTGAGAAATTTTGCTGTGCATTTCATTCGTTTTTTCCCGCGCGAGTAAAGAAACTAAAACCAGAGCGCTCTATCTGAAGGAGAGGTAATTTTTACATCTTTTGTCACATGACTATTTAATTTTCAGCTGAGAATGTCCATGCTATTTATTATTTATCTATATTTATCTCAGTTTCTCAATGCAATTTCACAATGATTGTCAAGAACAATCTGTAAAAAAAATTAAGAAGAAGAGAATTGCGTCAACAATTCTGAAGAGAGATTCAATAAGTACAGAAATAATGATATCTCCAAGAGAGCGTAAATTCACGTGTCACCAAATATTTACGTCTCTCTTTTGAACAGCTGATCTCGGGTGTGACACTTTACACTCAGTTGTGTCGTTGCGCTAGAATTTCGGTTAGAAGCGGAACGGAAATATTGTTTTTCAAGGATGCCCGCTCTTTTGAGCGCCATTTTTCAACAAAAGTTGACCGTCAAGCAAAGCATTTGAACCCTTGAAATGTGTTATGGGGTCAACGTGTGAGGTACAATTGCATCGGCAAATTATTGCAACCATATTTGTTAGCATTGTGGAACGAAAATAAGTTGTTGATTCATTGCAACCATAAGCACCGGTACTATGGGAAAATAGTTTTAGGTCAATGATTTATACATATGACTTAGGCTAAGATAGGTGATGAAATAAATCAACATTCTAACTAGACAAGATGGACTGCCTACATCGGTATCCTTTTTAGTTGAAAAGATTGTTCACTAGCGCTGTGTTAGAAATATTCGTAGCGTTTGCTTGCCATCAGCATTGGTGCTTGCGCCGATATTTAGGTAAAAATATAAAACTGCCAAGGGCGAGTATACTCGTCCTGCTTTTCTGAAAAAAAAATGCAAAAATACGGAAAAGGATATCGAGTCCTGTTTCCTTACCATTGCCAAAGGCGAATATACTCGTCTTTGTAAATGATAATATAGATTCCATAGGTATAGACTAGACTTTGAATGTATGTATATACTCGATCCCCTAGCCTCTCTCCTAAGAAAAACAAAAATCCGGGACATATTTATTGCAGGAGCGTGTACTTTATCCAAACGATTGTTGCTATAAACGATTATTAAAAAATCTTAATCTCTAGCTTTAGGAGTTCTTTTAAGCCAATTCTATTTCAATAATCACCAACCACCAAGCAATAAAATGGATTGTAGAATCAGATAACATATTAAAAATATCTCCATTACTACCAAGCTCAAGGCTAAAATGAGCTCACAATATTATACGGAAAAATAATTTATAATCATTGAATATATATGTGATGGGGGTTCAGATCGTATCTTGGGCACAAGGATTTAAAGATTAAATAAATAAAAAGAAACATATTAGATAACCGATAAACATTTCAGATAAATTGGACCAAGGGTCAGCTATTCTTCATGTAGGTTTTTGATTTGCTATAAAAGATATGCGAATATTACTGTAGAGATTAGATAAGAAGAATATTCTGGTAATATGACACATGCTAGATGTAAAGATAAAATCTTAAGATATTAAGTAAATTGTAAAATTGTATAACACTATTTTTGGACTGTTTGGAGAGCCCAGGCTTCAAGTTCCAGTATGTACAATTTTTAAAAGCATCTGCTTCAATTTCCATATATGACTCCACAGTATGAATCAAATATGTGTTGAAAATCCATAATCAAGATGATACACAAATTCACGAGAATATTATATTAAATGTAAATAATGTAAATGTTTACGCGGGTAAACCGATAAGCATTCACCAGCCATCTGCAATTTGTTGTACGCACAACTTCAGCCGGGGATCACATAATTACACAATTTCGCTGTCACTCAAAGCCATCATCACTTAATATTACATCACTGGTTCACCAACATGCATGCATCGGAAGGCATGTGTGCTGTGTATGACTTCAACCCCAAAAAACCACTACTGGGAGAATTGACGACATTGGTCCCTAATTTCGGAAGCATAACCAAGTCATGGAACACTTACGCTAATTAATCAACATATGAATGTATGTTAGCCACATATGGGTATTGAATGGACATATGGAAAACACCAGGGAAGTGGAGATTTTTAAAACGAAGGTAGTAGCACTTACGTTAAAGAACTTAGATCAAGGTGGTTAGAGATCACCACGAAACTACAGTAGTAACCGCGTCGTGCAACCGCAGCGTGGATCAACACTTGGAACTCTTCTGGATCTCACCGTACGCGATTCGATACTGAATTTTCAATTAACATTTGCAGGAATTGCTCCGTGAGTGCTCCCGGCAATGTTCACGTTTCTGTTTGGATTATAGCGTCGAGCAACAACCCTATGCCGAGTGCTTCCACTGTATGGGCCGCGCATGGAGCGCTTGATTACGCGCCTCGAATCTTGCGAAAGTAGCGATAAGATGCGACGATCTTCAGATAGTTCACTACATCTCAGATGGAGCAACCATTGCGAGTCGATCGTCAGATACTTTTGCTGATTAAGCGTGCAAATCAATCTATCGGCGGTTCTGGGCCGACCACTGAATCGGCTTCCAGTTGTTGTTCGCATTCTTTGAAATAAACATTCCTCGCTATTGTTTAATTGAATCGCCGCGCCCGAATCTCAATTAAACAAATCTTTAGCCCAGAACAAGCGCGCGCTCACCATGGTTTCCAACGGACGATCTGTGGTTTCAACTGGAATATCAAATATTGATGACTATTGCGAGGGTGTTGGATTTCAATGCTGACGGAATCATACGATGCTTAGTTGGTATTGTTATTGGCGACCATTGAAGCTGCGATCTAGTACATAGATTTATTGCGGGTTCAAAGAGGAAATCAAATAGCGACACATTGATTGCGATCTTCCATTGATTGATTGAATTTGCTGCATGTGGTTTCGTTGGGATTCCACTTTCCTCTGTTAACTTCTGGTGCAATCGAATGGAATCGAATCGATGAAAGGTTCAATGGATTGATGATTAATGCTTCGAAAACTTCTACATTTTCGAAATCTGATAACAACAGAATACTTGCCATCAGTTAAGTGGGTTCTTGCCATTAAGCTTACGTTCTTACAGAAGATCTGCACTGATGCATCCTTGATTTATTTGATATTTTACTATTGTCACGACAATATTTTGTGAAAAGACCAACCAAGCCACTTCACGTAACAATCCTTGCCTTATCAATTTTTTCAAAGTTGTTTTGAACTATTGAGACCTTCTCTAAGCGGTTTCTTATTACAAAATCTGATCATTTTCTTATTCTTACCAACTTGACTCAGAAAATAAATCGTAAACGTCGCACTTTCTCTCTTTCTCTCATGCAATTTCCATATGATTTGATTCTTCGATCGTATACAAGCGTTGCCAGACGTCCCGATTTTGGCGAGACGTCCCGATTTTGAAATAAAAATTAAATGTCCCGCGCGGGACAAGCTCAGTCCCGCTTTTCGGAGATTACTCGACTGTGCAGCGCGCGGCGGAGGCGCGAGTGTCGTTATTAAACTTGACAGGCAATATTTTACTTGGACGTATAATGGGAAATTATAAAAAAGCCACTGCACAGGAATGGCAACTTTAAACAGTTTCCAAAAAATGATATGTTTCAACTAGTGTCCTTATTAAGTATCCTAACATCAAATTGCTATTCGGAACGCGTTTTTCCCAAATGAATTTAAAATGGTCGGATACCAGAAACAAATGCTCCGTAAATTTAATTAAGGCAGAATTACACATCCACTTGAATCTAGAGCTATCCTGCGCAGAGTTCTTCATTTATATTAAAGTAAAAAGGAATCTTTAAAATAAGGTATGTATGTCTTCACAGAAATATGAATAAGTAATTCTTAAAAATTAATTCTAATTTAATTATATTATATAATATGTTTTATAATTACATTTCTCTGAAAACTCAACTGCCTAATTAACCAAACAGTTATTGTTAAAGTAACCTATTTTCGTTAAAATAAATTTTCTATGGCTATTTTTGGTATCCATTGTCATGTAAACATAAGTTAAAACTCAAATAAACAAACAAGTATGTTTAAATCACTGATTATATACGTTTTTTACTATGTCCCGCTTTCAACGAAAAACTCCCGTTTTTTTACCCAAAAAGCTCCAAAATCCCGTTTTATCAAAAAAATATCTATACATAGAATTTTTTTTTGTTTTTTTTTGGGTTAATTTTAGAGGTTAGTTGGAAATTCTTAGCAGGTTTCTGAAAGGAGGCTTTTTCAGCAGCTTTGCAAGCTTCTTAGCAGGATTTTAAGGAAGCCTCTAATATGTTTTGGTCAGTTTTTTATCCATCTTAGCAGGGGTGTTTCTTATTGAAAAATTTGGTTCTTTAAGCTTTAATATGAATTTTTTTCCCTCATTTAATTGAAAGAATATTTTTAAAATCCACTCTTGTATTTTACTTTGAATAAAATTTGGTAGACTAGGCTCCATAAATGATTCACATCTTACTACGAAAACAACCCAGCTCAAGCATTTATTTTAACATATGTCCCAAACCATATATATAATTTGTTCTATGTTTTCTTTAATTTCTAATTATTGAAATCTTTTTTAATATATTATAATATATTTTATTCTCAATTAGGTTCAGGAATTTTATTAGTCTTTCCCAGGATCTTTGAATTAGAAAGCAATCAAGTTTTTCGATTGTAGATGATTAGTAAATACGGATTAGTAGTAGAAAGTCCTTGCGATTTGAGTTATTTTTAAAGCGCACAAAGGATTTTTTTGTTGTGTTTTTTTTGTAAAAAATAACAACCAAACCCCGATCGTAAAGTTTTTATTTCTTTTGAGTTGAAGAATTGTTGAATTCTGTCTTCAAGCAACACCGAAAAAACTTAAAAAACTGAACGATGAGTTCAGCAGTAGTTTAAAAAAAATCCAGCAAGGCTTATAACAAAGATAAAAACGACTAAAGATAAAATATTTGAACTCAAAAGATTTTTTCTTGTGGTAAATCATTTATAGTGTTTGATTTTATATCCTTAAGTCCCAGGCATGCATGGAGTAGTAAAGTCCTGACCTAGTTTTTGTCTGATTATTTTCAGACTAAGTAGAAATTTTTGTGAAATTTTTGTTCGAAAAAATTATATACAATCAACTTTAATGTTTAAAACGCATTGAAATCATAATTAATTAAGGTTTCCAACAATACTGTCCGTATTGTATTAACTTTCATTATTTTTATTTCTACAATACTTAATAAATTTCTTTCATTTTTCATTGTCGGCAAAAGTAAGAAGAACAGAAATTGGATAGGGTGCTACTATTAGCTAGTTTTAATTTTCTAATTTCACTACTACTACTTTTCAGATATGCCTAAAAATATTTCCAATAGAAATACATATGCTTTGCTCCCAACTATTTCCAATAATTACGTTTTCCTAGCAGATAGATAATACGTATGTAGTATGTTGAAAAAAATAGATAATTTTTAAAAGATCTGAAATGCATTTCATCAAATCTTAAAAATCCGTTTTAATTTTGAATGTTTATTTACCATCCCAGTACAAGAAAAATGTGTTCGTCTAGTTTTTTCTTGCAGGCGACGTAAACAAATCTATGAAAAGTGCATTCATTTCAAAGGTAATCTTTTTTTTCGAAAGGAAAATCTGTTTACAAGAGTGGGCATGTGTCAAGAATGTAGTGAGTTTCTTTATTCAAACACTAGAATCTCGTGTATTCGTGGTTGTAGGAAATCACTGAAAATCTTTGTATAGAAAATATGTTTGTGAAGATAAAAGTACGTATTCTTGAATTATTTGTGGTCTCTGCCGAAAAAGTCTATTTTTAAATTGTTGATATTTTCGAGTTGCATCATTTAATGAATTGTTTATTGTTGATCGTATGGAAAATATAGCATATGTTATGCTAATCATATCCTGTGTTATATTTTAATGTTTTATGAGTTGTTCGAACGGTTTTGTTAATCTTGAAATCAATTAGGCTAATTTATAAGCATGTATCGTTACAACTTTATTAATTCGTGTCATATGAGCCCATAGTGATTTGAAGTAATTTGAAAATTCAGAAGAAATTACCGAAACCGAAAGCGAATATATTTCAACCGCACATATGCAAAGGTTCGCAATGAAAAAAACTCTTAAATCCTAGCCGCTTCTTTGAATATGTTTGTTTTTAATACTAACTAACGTAAAAATAATAGAAGGTGTTTTTAGAGACAAAGAACTTTCAATAAAGATGCACGCCATTTTAGTTGCCAAATTTCGTTTTGATTTTGACATTATTTTAATTTACTTTGGTAAAGTACCCTGCAAACACAACGTCTTAAAATAGTGGAAATTTTCATTTGATGTTCGCGTTCCGTATTCCAAACTTATAGAACACTTTGTCCAATTTATGGTGCTCATAACTGTCTATCTGAGCAACTCGTACGCAATACGACGGAAAGATTTATATCCACATATTCTTTGTTGGAGAATATTCATCCAACACGAGCTCATATAGTGCGCACCAAGGCAACTTTCACTGCTGTAGTCGGAAGTGTGACTGAAGATCTAAATTTATTGGTTCAATGTCGTCCCTACAACTTGGCTGCTGTCTGTTCACTACATGGAAAATTTTGAGAAAATATCTTGGACTTGGAGTAAAGCCATATAGGATTCAACTGGTGCAGCAGTTGAAGCCATTGGGCCATCGTAAACGTCGTACGTATGGGCTGCGAATGAGCTGGAGGTTGAACCGCAAAATTCGTCGCGTTATTGGCGAAATAAGGACGGTTATGCTGGAAAAATTGGCGTGAAATTGGACCGACAGGAAGGTCTTCATAAGATGCAGTCACTGTGGTCATATGCCAGAAATCATTTACAAACGCTAAATGCCATATAGTTTGCAAGCTAATCAAGTCCAAAAATTGGCTATTTGAATAATTTATCTGTTTTTTCCGTATATGTGTGTGTTTGGTGTGCTCTCTCGCTTCCAATTGACCATGCTTTTGCCTGTAATTTACACTTTAATCGTCCTTTAAAATACGCTCGTCGTCAAGCTGCCTTTTGTATTCTTCACCGTCTTCAAGGCTCCAAAAAATATTTAAAGGAAACATATAGAAGTAAATGCGATGCATATTTACAAAAGGAAATGTGGGAATCAATTTGATTTTTCTAACGGAAAAACAATAAAATATATTTCAACCACTATTTTCGAGATATTTTCCTGGACCTTTGAAATCATTTGCTGGGAAAAGTTGATCGCTCTTATGATATACTTGTTGATGGCTCAACCTATTTCTGAGCCTATTTTCAACTATAACACATATCAATTTGGTGGATTTGATTAAACATTCAAGATTCTTAATATTTTAATATTCAACACTTAGAAACTTTAGCGTTGCTTTCATATTTGTTATGTTAAGCAAAAATAAATATACTTCACAATTTGAAAATTCTACTGAAATTCGATTACAGAAAAAAATTCTCAACTCAATTCGCTTCAACTTTTCAGCTTTGTTTCCTGTCTTCAGCACAAATTTATCCTTAACAGTTATCGCTTCACAAAGAAGTCTTGAAAGTGGCCTAAATTTCTAGCCTTCCTATTTGTATGCATCGTGTCTACCCAAAATATGTGAAGTTGTTTTTAAAGATGTCCTTTATATTCAAATTGGTTCGCAGGAACGTTGTTCAACTTACAAACGAGCCCAGAGCGAATTGTTTGAAAAACTCATGTTGTGTTTTAACATTTCGAACCATTTATGAAGTACGTGAGCGATTTTGTGCGCATCTGTAGACAATACGCTATGGAAGCTGATTTTCTATTGGAATCCGAAAAGTTTCAATAGCCGAGTAAGCAAAATGTAAATTTTAATACACTTAAAAGCGAATATGTTACGTATCTATTGTTTCAATTATTAGAATCGTTGGAAAAGACAAGCATCTATAAAACTTTATATTTATTTGTAGTTAAATAAAATATCTTACAATCATTAATTTAGTAATCTTCTCTTGAGAACAAAAAACATGACTCTTTCACGATTTCTGTGTATCCAGATTATCTTTGATTTTTATGTTAATTCATCTTTATCATACACGCGTAAGTGCTTCCAGGGAGCGTTAATTTGCATAGCGTTTGAAAGAGGAATATATGATTATAATTGGGACATTTATTCAAAGCTTTGATTGCTAGCAAGACACGGAAAAAGGAACCAATCAATTCTTATGTACTTGAATTTTGGATTAGGGTTGTGAATGGTGTTTGGAAGGAAATGTTGAAATACAATTGCTGAGAATAATACCAAATCTAAAAACTAAGGTCCAAGATTCACTTAGGTGTGATGGAATAATGTTTAATTTCAAAATCGGATAATATTTGCACATATTTAAGGTGATATCAGAGCTTTTCTTTTACGTTCTTTGGATGTGTCGTTGGAATTAATTTGAGGATAAAGTATAAATATCCAACACTTACTAGAATTGAAGATACTCAGCTGAACATGATACTTTGTTCTATACATTGTTATGTTTTTCAAAATCGTGCGCTAAATTTATCTAACCTTTAATCGGCCTTGAATCCTTCTTATTGACCGAAACGAAATTTTTGCTGAATATTTTTTTCCGAAAAGGTTTTTTTAAATGTCGTCAGAAATGAGCAATTTGGCTTCCGCAGCAAACACTGTCCAAACTAACATATTTTCCGCTCCAAAAACATTACCAAATCCAACATTTAAGGAAGGCAATCAACTGAAATGCTGATGCTATGTATAACCAAATATTTCACTGACACAACATGCTTAATATAAGTTTCGCTATATTTCTTTGTAAGCTTATCAAGGAATATCTCACTGATCGAAATTTCATTGTAAGAATCAACAAATCGGTTTTGCCAATGGGTAAGTACATATCATTGGGTGAATTGAAAGCAGTGTCTCGTATCAAAAAATATTGTTAATCCATTCGAAATAAAATAGTTGAAAAGCTTTTAATATAATGGGTTTTATTATACAAACCATAGCAAAGATAATAACGGTTTTGTTGTATAAACCATAGCATAGATAATAAGTTGCATGGACACTAGAGTTACATTGCATTTCGTGTCCGCTGGAAATCTTGGGTTTCCCAAGACTTTATTGTCCTGCCGTCCTTTTATAGGTAGCATCGGCTAACGCTTTACTTCCGTCAATTAACATTGAATCAGTTAGTAAACTAAACCTTTCAATGTTCCAAAAACCATCTAAGTATGTATGTATTGTAAGGGTTTGCTATGAAAACTCGTGAGCATATTTGATGGGTGCATTTTTCTTCAAAGAGTCTGTTACAATTCGGGTAATTAAAGATACTCGCGATATCGTTTTATAAGGAACCCTTGGGGTAATTTGTCAGATTGTTGAAAACATAAATCTACAGGAAATATGATATCAGACACATATACTGTACATGAGCATAGTAAACTGAATAGTCCAAGAGCTAGTGGACTTGAAAATTGATAAATTAATTTTCACACGGCTAGAAATGTGCAAAATGTTGGTTTAAGACTTCTGAATCAAAAATATCTAAGTGTACACAGAGTGGGGAAGCGGGGAGCTATGGGTCTTTGAAAATGAAAAATGGAGCTCATATATCTCACCAACTTTTACAGAATTTAATTTGCTGCAACTTGTTCATGCATTGTTTCAATGTGGTGGTAATAGAAAATAAAGCAAATTATAAGCCGAAATCGGCGTCAAAATGGGAAAATCCTTTATCGGGAGCCGAAACTTCTTTGAAAAAAATTTAAAAATTCACTCTAAGACAATTTAATCGAATGTTTTGTTCTGTAGTTTTTTCGAAATCGAAGCTTGTAAGCGGGAGTTATTGCGTTATACTTCAAACTTTATACTTATCAATTGCACATTCTTTATATCGCATCCTCTTATGCATGACACCAAAGACATGTTTATGTAAATGGATATTTTAATATCGACGCTTGAAAGCGAAAAGGACGTAAGCCAAATTTTTGGTGAAATTGAAATTTAAGAGTCATTGAATGCAGTTTGTGTTTCTACGTCGGCTGAACTAGATTTTGTGGCGGGATGATGATCAAGGGTAATTGCTTCCAAAATTTGTATTTAATCTATCTCACCACTATACCTTAAAAGCCTAACAATCTTTTCTTATTTTGCAGTTGTCCTTGAAACAACAAGCAATATGAGTGGTAAATTGTGATTAAATAAAAAAAAACATAAAATACAAGCCGCGAGGTGCGACCCTTGAGGTCCACACGGTCAACTTCCCAATAATATCTACATAAACATCAACAACATTACAACAATGAGAGGTAATAGTAACAGGAATGAGTTAATATGAATCATATCGTCTACGGGAGGGTCCATTGATTATGTAAGGTTTTTGGTCGATGAGGACAGATTGAATATTCACGCGGATCAATCGGTGGGGGCTTTTTTGGTGTTGAAAAATTTTGTTGGTTTTCAAAATTTAAGCAATTTTTTTTTAATTAAAAGACTATAAAAACTATTAAAAATCTGCTCAAATTATGCAAATATCTTAAAACTTTGATTGAATTTACAACAATTTTTTTAGAATAAAAGATATAAAGTAATAGCACTCTTTACATGGTAACTTTGAATGATTTTTTTATTTTTAATTTAGTTTTTTCATAATCATGGAATAAAATTTTGCCGGTTTCTCTCCAAAAACTGATAAGAATGTATACATTTTATAAACTGGATCACTGTGCTGTGCAAATCAAGTTAAAAAATATTTTCTATGAAAAACACCATAATTTTTCGCAATTTCTTCTATTAAATTAAAAAAACGGCTAAAACGAATTTTTATAATGTTAAAAACTTCACAAAAATGTTAATACACGTCAACTGACACCTTAATGATGCAAATATTATATCTGGTTCGTGAGATATAGTGAATGATAAAAATGACCTTGAAAATCATGATGACTTTTAATGATTTTTTATTTTTAATTTATTTTTTTACGTAATCATGAGAAAAAGTTTTGATGAAGTTTTTGCGAACATTGTTTGGAGTACATAAATTTTATAAACATTGATTACTAAGACTTGTCAATAAGGTTAAAAATTTATTGTTTTTGAAAAAAAACCTAATTTTTTGCACTTTTTTTAAAAAATTTGAAAACCGCTCCAAGAATTTTTTTGAAAATTTGATAAAATTACACAAACGTCAATACGAGTCGATTGACACCTTGTTCAAAAATCGTATGTTTGGTTCGCGAGATATAGCGCATGACAGAAATGACCTTCAAACGGGCAAAACAGCAAAAACCCCCCCCCCACCACCCGAACTTTTCCAAAAACTAATCAGCTCTTGAAATTGCAAAGACGCTTCGATTGACACCTCAACCAAGTCGATCGGACTTTGTTTACGTGAGTTATGCTCGTAGAAAAAACTGTCCACGAACGTACGTACGTACGTACGTAAACACACACACACACACACACGTCTCCCTTTCTAAAAACACTTTATATACTCTATAGACCTCAAAACCTAAAGAAAAGTTGAAAATTTCAATTTCGATTTTCGAGGCGATTACAAGAACTTCCCATATACTGGGAAGTTAATAATGTAAGATAGGATAAGAAGTGAATACTACGAACTTTTACAATGAATGTATTCAACAAATTTCACAAATAATATTTACGTAATTAGTGAACGTACCACTAATCCTATTTCATTTATAGTTGCAAGAGCAGTGCGGTGCTTTTATTTGGCTATAATACGGGTATATTGTGAATTTCGGTTGAGGAAAATATTTTAATTTGAATTTTACCAACAACACTCTTTTAACTAGATATTGTTTTCAGATTCTTTCATATTCTTTCGAAAATTCGATTTATGAGCACAGTTTCATTGATAACTCAAAATCGACACAAATGCGGTGAACTATTGTTTGTGCTTGTGGTCACGGAGTTTATCTTCATTCAATGATCGAAAAATCGGATCGCCTTCGTTGTTGGGCCAATCGAAGCATATAAACAATAACAATAAACAATTGCATGAGCTAATGAGTAGATACGCTTCGATTGTTACTACAAACAAAAAGGTCACTACCACCATTTATCGAATTTACAATAACGTATTCAGTGTTGACAAACAAAAATGTTACAAGCTGTAAACTACGCGGAAATGGGGCACATCTGATAGGCACCATAACTTTATTTTTTGTAATCGAAAAACGCTTTAAGATATTTTTGTCACGAGTCGTTTGAGGCATTGTTTGCTGTAATCGGTGCATATTTGCAGGAGTTATTGCGCCCCGAAAATGGATTGCGAGGGCAAACTCCCCGCGCATTTCGGTTGACCTACGATTTTTCCATGATCTGTAGAGGATCTCATAGTGAGCTTAAGTTCAAGTTTCTTATGTTGTAGATCTCACCATTTGGCCATGATCTTCAGAATAAAATAAAATTACTCTATCTTTCCATCACGTTGCTTCCCATGGTAAAGTTTTGTATCGCAAACTTGTAGAAAATAAAATTTGCAGCAACCTTTAACAACAGTATAAACAGTATTTGTTCTTAACTGTGATTCTTTTTCGAGGGTCAATACTTATTTGTTTCTGTTTTAATCGCGAAATACGTACCAAGTTTACTTTAACATATTTTGCCACGAGTCGTTTGCAGTATCGTTCGTTGCAAACGATGCACATTGGTGGTAGTTATTGCCTGCAGAAGGAAGAGGAGTCACGAAAAACAAGAATTTCGAAGCCAAAAAATGGCTCTGGGGAAAACCTCTTAAAATCGCAAACTGTGAAACGTCCGTTTTTAAAACATAAAAACATATTTTAGTTCGTAATCTCATTTACTAGTTCCTATCAAAACAACCAATCAATCAATGTATTTTAATGTCGCTAAATTACCTCACAGCCTAATTGATGTGCCACTGAAAAAGCGGTGAATCTAGTAATAATGATTTTCGACAATTTTAAAACTTATTCTTAATACTTTGTGGGATAATTCAGCCCATTTGGTTTAAAATCGCCATCGCCGCAAGACGGGCTGGCATTGAATGTATCATTTTTAACTTCCCTGTATATGGGAATATGTAATCGCCTCGAAAATCGAAATTGAAATTTTCAACAGATCTTTACATTTTGCCCAGCAAATTTGGTGATTTTTCTCTCCTGTGTTTATAACCTCTTTGGTTTGTCTCATTGGCCATTGGGCGATGATATTACGTTCGCTCGTTGGGGTTGCCCTTGATGCCGTCGGTAGGTTCGATCACAATATATGTAAGACCCAGTATGCAATCGAGGCCTTCAGTTATCAAAATTTTCTTCCAAGAAATGGCGCCATGTACTTGGAAAAATTGACGTTTCCTAAGCACTGTCAGGTTTGCAGAGGATAAATCACTTTCGCGAACTTCATCTTTCACTTCTAAATCGATTTGTCAAAAGCGAATGAACTTTGTGTCAACGAAGACGTTCAATCAATGTGATTCAACGAACCGAAGCTTCTAAGGATTTTCAGGAAAAGTACATATACGAGATCTGGCAGTGCCCCGACTAGTAAATAACTGCCGTTTTGTCATACATGACAGCAAACATATGATAAATGAAGAATAAACTATGATTTTGTTCTGTAGAACCGCGGATCGCACTTGATAGTGTGCTTTTATATGACCGATTGCATACTGGGTCTTACATATACTGTGAGTTCGGTGTGTAGTTCCTGAGAGCAACGCCTCAGATGGAGCTCCGAACGCATTTGGACCACGTAAGTGTTTGTTTGTGATGCGTTCGTCAATGTAGGAGCTATCGCTTAAAAGCCTGGCCACAATCGTCCTTTTGGACTTTCGGATGTAGGTGAATCGGGTGCTCCGCAACTTTTGACAGTTGCTCGTTTCAATCCCTGATGATGATAATGTCACGCGCGTCGTTCAACAAATTGTCATTCAAATATAAGTCAATTGTTTGACTATCATGTCGCGGGCATGGATTTCGTGTTTCTTTAATCTTGGTTATCTGATACGATATATTGGCTGTTGCTGTTGCTTTTGCTGTTTGCACGGTGCTATCATCCAAATCTGACTTACAATTAGCTTACCTCCTAATAATGATATGAATTTTCCTTCGTAATTCATCGTTTTTTCTATAATCAATTTCTATACATAATATCTAATCACAAATTCAGAAATGTAATTTCAATCATGTCTTCAGTCTATGAGCCTCAATGGATTGGTTATGTTATCAAAAATAATCACTACTCATAGGTTTGTTTTCCGGTGAATTTTGTTTTAGTCCGGAGTGAGTTTCGCTTCAAGTAAAAATCATTCTGGAATGCTTTTTTTAAACTTAGTCGGCCGCAATGAATTGCGATCCTAACAAACCGATAATTTCAAATATAGATTTCAGGCGTTAGTTGTATCCTTCTTTCGTGTTACGATTTGTCATGTTTGAGTCGATCTCGGATAGTACCACTAGGTTTTTTATCCTTTAATTTCTTAGACACGAGGTCAAAAGTCTAATTTTATTGACATGAAACTAGCAGAACTAAAGAAATATGATGCAAATGTAATTGGCAGTACATTTGATAATCAAGGTCGATGGTATAACTATTACAAACTCATCAACGCAATGTGCTCGTTAATATATCACAATGGTTTCAAATCAAAACTCAGTGAAATTGCTCATAGTCTCCGTTTTTTGTATTGTAGAAATAATTTTCCAACAATAATTATGCTTCTTTTAATGTATAACTTTTTACTGATGATGTTGAAATTCAAAGAAAAATCGTTGAACTTTTGTAAACCATCAAGAAGGTTTGGACGTTCACTCTGAATATGTAATAGTTTTTTTTCAGTTTTAGTAAACTCTTCCTACAAAGTCGTTTCATTCGAGCTGGTGCCATTTTTGTCCAATATCTTCTTACTCAGGCAATAATAGTTCCACTCATATTGTAACGAAATCCTCAATGCAAATTTCGAATTCATTCCGTAAACATATTCGTGAATATGAAAATTAGAAAAACAATCATAATCACAATGAACACAATAAGAATCGTTTTTGATTTTCGGAAAACTGAAAACATCGGCAGCTGAAAAAAATGAAATTTTAAATTTTGTGATAGCAAAATCTATTCCAATTTCTACATTATCACTTACAATAAATCCCAGCATAAGAATTGAAAATCCAATAGCAGAAACAGCCAGAAGAAGCTGCATTTTTGCTGGAGCCGTTTTACTATCCGAAGCAGGAATGTACACCGAATAGAATATCAACATCAAATATGTCACGAATATGATTGGAAATATTTGTCCGATAAAAATTGGGAGTATCCACGCGAATTCTGTAAAAGAAAACACTTATAGCGTATCCAAATGAAGGCTAGTAGTTTTATATTATATTCAGCAAAATATCCTTCCACTTGAGACTATTTGTATTTGTTTACTTACTTTTCGTATGCATTCTAAATATAACAATGACGATAAGTGATAATGTGTAGAATGCTATACCAGATACCATAACAAATGCCATCCGGACTGAGAGTCCTGTTAAAGTTAATATTGCAACTATCAACAAGACACAGTTCACATGCTGTAGCAACATTATACCGAAGCGTAGCGGAATTAATTTCTGCAAAACCATTATCATTACCGCGTGACACCATTTCAAATTAGTTGAAACCTACAAACTTTTTCCATCCCAAATATAAGTTCGGTAGAAAGCATATTGTGAATAAAAATGGGCAAAAGTAGATACCAAACACCAACCAATGCTTCGGGATCCAAGTTATCAAATGCTTATATAGATCATAAAAGTATGCCATGGTTAGGGTTAAACCACTTCCCACTGCTATTGATCCCAATTGTATTCCCAATGATATTGCGAACTCCACCAGAATATCCACAAGAGAGATGGCCGCCCACTGTTGCATGAGCCTTAAGGAGCAGGTGATTGTCGCAAGGCTCGTCAAGCTAACCACCAGATTAATTACAATGCTATCAGTTTTGCTATATAAAACCATAAAAATGCCAAAAAAGTCAAAAAATATTGATTCGGCCAAATCTCGTGGCATCTGAAAAAAAATTGAATAAAAAATTAAAACAAGCCGCGAGGTCCACGTCTCAGTAATAACCACATAAATATTAAAAAAATTCAAAATAAATGCAATAATTATTTAGAAAATAATACCCTAAATGATATTGTTGAGAAGAATTCATAGCAGAAAGTGAAGTGAATCAACACGATCAATGTTATCGTCTTAGGAATCGATTACATAAGGTTTTTTGTCGGAAATGGATTGGATCCTTACATGAAACGATCAATGGTGAAGGGGTTACAAAGGCTTTGATGTCTTTCTATTTTTCTCTGGTCACAAAATCTCTGCACCTTTCAGCATCGTAGTGAAAACTGGCTTGCAATGGGAACATATAAAGCGTTCTAAAAATTCCTTTCTATGTACTTCTGATTAATTTTTATGAATTTCTTTCCAAAAAATATGCTACTTTTGAGACAATTTTAACTTTGCTTTCAACTCAATAAAAATATCCATCTCTTTTAGATATGTATGTAGATAACAAGCGTGAGTTTTTATTATTCCTCTATCAAATATGCAAACCTGTATCATCATCGTTTGCCTTGAATCTGGAAAGGTGATAGCCACCGTTTTCTGGGATTCGACTACTTGGAGAAGGGCAAAACAATCACAGGACTGATTATTGGCCCGATTAGACGTCGATTTGCAGCAAAAACAGTGCCATTTGGCAATAAAAAAAGTGCTCTTCCACCATGATAATGCACCGGCTCACACCTCTGCCCTCGCCATGGCTAAATTGGTCGAATTGGGCTACGAACTGTTGCCCCATTCACCGTATTTTTCAGATTTGGCTCCGTGCGACTTCTTTTTGTTTCCAAACTTGAAAAAGTCGCTCGCCGGGCAGAAATTTGAGTCGAATGTGGAGGTCATTGCCGCCAAGGAGGTCTACTTTGCAGACATCAAGAAAACGTATTTTTCAGACGGGCTAATGAAGTTTCTAGCATCGCTGGGTGAAGTGTATCGAACTAAAAGGAGACTATATTGAAAAATAAATCGCCATTTTTCCAAAATTTTTGGTTTTTCTTTTGTAGGGTAAGTACTTATCGGACCACGTTCGTATGTCCTTGAAGAAAACCCCACAAGATACTAATTCCAGCATTTGGATGCTTGTTTCAGTCCATAAAGGCTCCTTCTAAGTTAGCTAACCTTGCTGGTTTCGTTCAATAAATGTTTTTGTTTGTTTCATAAAAACTGTTTCTTCAAGCTCTCATACAAAAGGGTGTTGACACATCAAACTATATCAGGTGTATCTTTACGTTTCCAGCTTTGCTCAGAATCGATCAAATTGTTCTCATTTCCGCCAATGGACCAAAAAGAATTTTGCAGTCAACTAAATCTCTTGACCACTAGCCACTCTTCATATTTATCGATACTGCTTTCAAGGTTTTTCATAAAATGGAAGATCCATCTACACGGAATTTTCCTTGCACCTGGTGGAAGTTTCGTCAAACTTCAAGGAATCTTTTAGTAAAGCAATTTCACGATCCATGGCTTCCTTGCACTCCACAGAATCCGTTCCATTTAAGGCGTCTGGGAAAATCGCTTGCCACTTGGTTGAGGAGTGAGTCAATCAAATGACCATTCTCATGGTGTCGTCGTTAAGATGTTAGAACATTTTGATAGTTTATCGATCTCTCAAAATTCTCCCGGATGACTGTTGAAATTTCCCATCCTCGCTGATATCCAACTGTTTTCCAGTTTTATACTCTTCATTTCCTCATGTTTGCCCTAGTATTGGATAATAAACGATTTGTAAGTCTTCACAAAATATCTTTATTCTCTTTATCACACTCCCACACACGTCTTCTTTCCGTGACCCCAGCCGAACGAGAGAGAGGTTAATTTCCGGTCTGAACTTAGGCAGACTCTGCTAATTCTTTTAAACGCCATCTCTTGTTTGGCATATCATTTACAACACTAGTGTTTGTTCATCTTCAGAGTATATCTCCGACTTTTTTGTTAATCGTATCGACCATGATTTCCAGGCTGGTTATCCTTCATTATTACTTTGGCTTAATCCGTACATTCTTTATGCCATTCTTGGAACCAAACATCCCTTGACAGAATTACTTTGTGGTCATTTTGAATGTAAATATTGTAATGCTGATCTCTGTCATATCTTATGGCAAATCTTTTCACTACTTTCTTCTCAATCTTTTTTCTCGTTTCAGCTGATGTCTGGATATAGCTGAAAAATCCATTGACGTGTAGATGTTTGATTCTTGATTTTCCATCCATCCACAGTTTCTTACGAGGATTATCCTGTTTTTAAGTATGTAAATCGTAACTACCTCTGCCCATATCGCATCTGGAACCTCACGACTTAGCCGCGAACTTTTTTTGATTATGAAGTCATACCGAAATTTGTGCAACTATCTTTGAAAACGACTAAACCATATTTCAGTGAAAAATTTTACAAACATGGTCACGAAATCAGCAGAAACAAAGTTTTCGCAGCCCCGTTGGACCTTCTACCAAAAGATATCTAAGCGATTGCAAAGAAAACAGGGCTTACAAATCTTATCAGCTATAAGGTGATACCAACTTTCTACCATTGAGCATCTTTCATACGTGTTGCTTGACCTGGATTCTACATCTCTGTGGATGCAACTGCAGTGTTGAACTTACTCCTTCAGCAATACCCATCCTTACGGCTTTCTCAGGAATGATAGGTTTGATGGCTTCTTTGCACATTGTTCTGCCCTTATTATGTTTTCCGCACTGCACTGTTCTCCAAAGTCATCCAGCCAGCAATTAGAAATTAGCTGTTCAAGTTTCTGTCCTGGGCTGTTAACACAGAAAATAAATTCTTCGAAAGTGTTAGAGCAAACCAGACATCGTTCCGAATCATCTCCAAGATGTTATCTTCAGTTAAGGACGAAATTTGACCACGCAGGTGCTCTTAAGCTTCTGAAATTCGAAAAACAGGCACGGACAGTTTGCCACGTATTCGTGGCACCGTTGTTGATCCTACATCCTGACGATCTCGGTTCTGCTTGAAAAATATATTCACTAATGGAAAATATCTGCACAGATGAAATACAGAGCTACTTCGATATCCAGGAAGTTGCTATGAGGGATAATTTGAGCCCTTTTTGAAGGGAAAGATTTGTATTCATCACTTAGTGCAATAGTTGTTTTCATAGTTTTCGATAAACAAATCCGCAATAATAAATCTAGATTTCATTACTAAAATTATTTCTTGACCCAGTCATGTGAAAAAAAGACTAATATTTTAATAAAAAAGAACTTGATTTGAATGAAACAAACAGAATATCAATTGAATCTTATAGAAGGTTGCAGTCAACCGCTGTTTTTCACGGGTTTTTGGTTTGCTGGCAATCACGCGGAGCAAAACGCACGAATGACGAATTCTATTTTTTGTCACACAAGCACAAAAGCGCGGTGGAGGGCGGGCGGTAAAGCATCATAAGAGCATTGAATTCGTAGTTAGCGAAATGTTTCATAGATTCAAGAAAAAATTGAAGAATTTTTAGATACATATGAAAAATTACAAAGCTGTAAACTTACATTATTTTCTTCAAATTCATTCATCGTATGTAAATTGCGAATGAATAATAACATTTGCTTATTGATGTTTTCTTGTAATAAGTTTTCCTTTCTTTGGGTAAGAAATTTATTTGCTTCTTGTTGTTCACCATGAATAAATAGTAAATCAAGAACTAAAAAAGATAATTGATAAAAATTAAATCTGCTGGTTTATAACAAATTTCGTTAAAAATACATTTAAGCTTATTTTGTGTTAACAATAATTCGGTGCAATAATCATTGTCCAGTACATTATATTTGGAGATTTCATCGCATATCAAACATAAATTGGGTTGATTGAATGCATTGTAGTATGCCTGGAAATGTTGAAGGTCAATTTTTTTCTAAGGGATAAACTACATAAGAAATCCATCATTGAAAGATTCATACCTTAAGCAATGGCAAACTATTAGTTTGGGTTTGAAGAAAATTTCGTCCATACTTTCCATGTATAGTTCTGATGGTAATCATTGCACTTTGGATTCAATTTAATATTAGATTAAAATGAAAAATAACAATTGTACTTACGATGAAGTATTCCCCAAAGAATATTGGCTTAAAATGCAATTTAAAGCTTTGATACTACTTGTAGGTGTGTTTTGAAATATAAATAAAATTCGGTGGTGTAAATCATCTGTAGATTCTGTTATATTTTTGAGAGATTCTATCATAGCTTTAATTATTCGGTTTGAGTTCTTTGTATTGGATTCTTCAAACCAGCTTCTAATAATTATGTTCGACGTAGATAGCTTCTGCTTGGAGCTAACTACTACAAAAATTGTTTTAATATTTTCAAATGTTCTTTTGAAAGTATCTTTTTTGTCATAAAGAACATCATATCCGATATTGATTCTTTCGTTTGTTTCATTTCTGATTTCCTTAATTTTGTCCAATATACCCTCAGCGGTAAAAACATCATCTGAAGGCTGCCAAGAACGATTACTCGTCCTTTTGATATCCATATAGTCATCAATATTCGGTTTGAAATCAGATGTTTCTGGTAAATCATAGAATCCAATAATCACGAGACTGATGAAAGTGATAATGATGAGTATGAAAAGAATCGCCCACCACCAATCAAGTTTTTCCTTCTTCCATGGATGACTTTCTTCAGTTGGTTGATCGTGATGTAGAACATAAATTGCTCTCATCTGAAAAGTGACGATTGGTATTGGTATTCAAAAAACCGGTGAAGATAATGTGAGAAAAAACGGAAAGTAAGGAAATCTGCGCACGCACAGCCACTTGTATCAAAAACACTACTTTCAAATCAATCAAGAGTCCAGATGCCGTTCCAGAAAAACTCGTTGAGAAACTATAGATAACTTCACGTGAAATCAAGATCTAGTAGCATGGTGTCAAACTACTTTTGTAACCCAATAATGTCTAATAATAAATGAGCACTGATTTTGACCTTTCCAAATAGGTAAATAATTTTTATCACTGAAAGCTTTTGTCTGCATCTTACGGAAGCTTGAATGCTATCTGAACAGTTATTGATGACAGTGGGAAAATCCACTGATTTCACTTAGACTTACAACATATTATCAATTAATTATCTGTTGTGACTATGTGAAGACAACGTAGGCTTATCTTCAGATTAAATATCGCAAGGACAAGTAGATAAGTTGAAATGTTTACGGGAATTTAATACAAACAAGCCTAGACTTTCAAAATGATAGTGCATTGACCTACTTCTTTTCAAGCTTCAGACAACAATTTCAACCTGCATTTATATTGGAGATAGAATGATCATTTGGTTGTATCCCAACCTCATGAAGTGCTGCAATCTTAATAAGCATGGTACTGTTGAGGAGATTCAAGCGAAACTATGCACAGATTTTGGTTATGCAGTTTTTCCCCAGAAAACCTATCGCCAAAATCATGATAAGGCATTTTCAACAGAATTATTACAAAGTCAATGTTTATATCCATTTTTCTGTTGACCATAGTTCCAAAATCAACTTTCTTCGCAAACGTTTATGTCAACAATCGGAGCTCCATACTTGATGTCAATAAAATCTGTCTATCTTCTGGTCGACTCTACAACGTTCAGCTCGTCAACGGCCGTAGATGGACAGCACAGTTTTCCAGCCAGCGCGACCAGTCGTACCGATGCCTGCAACTGTAGATTAATATGTGACTTATAACATTAACCGTGATGATAATAAGCGGCTTTTATTAATTTCCCAGTGGGTAGTTATTGTAATGGGGTCGATTTCGCGAATCCCAAATTTTGACATATCTTCACGTTTTAAGGTCTCTAGAATCCAAATCCATCGTTTTTAGAGAGATGTATGTGAGTGTGTATGTACGTATGTGCGAATGTGCGTATGTGCGTTCGGAATTATTTTTCGTCTCGATTATCTCAAGATGACCTTGACGTGAGACTGATTTCATTCGACGCGTAATTACGTAACTTAGAACTGTATGAGTTTTCAGCAAAACCGATTTTGCCGTTTTTTATTGAGGATAAAAAACTGAAAAAATTGCTTAGTTTTAAAACTGTTGAAACGCACTATTAATTCGTGCAGATCCCAAATACCTTCATAGTAATATTATTAGTATTGTGTATTTTACCAAAATTCTGATCAAATTTGTAAAATATGCAATTTGAAAAAAAATCAAGATTATTTTTTTAAATTCCAAACTTATATTATCAGGTTTGGGAGAATGAGAGGAGAGACGCTAATGCAGTTAATATTGGATATTGTTAGTAGTAATTTAATATTGGATTTACAATCTGGGAGATTTAGGCTATGGGAGATTTGAGATCTGGGGGATTTAGGATATGGGGGATTTTGTATCTGGGTGATTTAGGATCTGAAGGATTATGGATCTTGGGATTTTTGGTCTGGGGGATTTTTGATCCGGGGGATTTTTGATCTTGGGTGTTTTTTATCTGGTGGATTATTGATCTGGGAGATGTAGGATTTGGGGGATTTAGGATCTGAAGGATTTAGAATCTGGGGAATTTTGGATCTGGGGAATTTTTGATCTGAGGGATTTTTGATCCGCGGGATTTTTGATCTGGGTGATTTAGGATCTGGGGGATTTAGGATCTGAAGGATTTAGAATCTGGTGGGTTTTGGATCTGGGTGATTTTGGATATGGGGGATTTAGAATATGGGAGATTTTGGATCCAGGGGATTTAGAATCTGGGGGATTTAGACTATGGGGGATTTAGGATCTGCGGAATTTTTGATCTGGGGGATTTTTGATCCGCGGGATTTTTGATCTGGAGATTTAAGATCTGGGGGATTCAGGATCTGGGGGTTTTTGGGTCTGGGGGATTCAGGATCTGGGGGATGTAGGATATAGGGGATGTAGGATATGGGGGATTTAGGATCTGAGGGATTTTGAATCTGGGGGATTTATGATCTGGGGGATTTTGGATCTGAGGGATTTTAGATATGAGGGATCTAGGATATGGGGGATTTTTTGATCTGGGGGATTTAGGATCTGAAGGATTAAGTATCTGGGGGATTAAGGATCTGGGGATTTAGGATATGGGGGATTTTGGATTTGGGGGATTTTAGATATGAGGGATCTAGGATATGGGGGATTTTTTGATCTGGGGGATTTAGGATCTGAAGGATTAAGTATCTGGGGGATTTAGGATCTGAAGGATTTAGAATCTGGTGGATTTTGGATCTGGGTGATTTTGGATCTGGGTGATTTTGGATCGGAGGGTTTTAGGATCTGGGGGATTCAGGATATGGGGGATTTAGGATATGGGGGATTTAGGATTTGGGGGATTTGCGATGTGAGGGATTTTGGATCTTGGGGATTTTTGATCCGGGGGATTTTGGATCTGGGGGATTTTGGATATGAGGGATTTTGGATATGAGGGATTTAGGATATGAGGGATTTTGGATCTGGGGGATTTTAGATATGAGGGATCTAGGATGTGGGGGATTTTGGATCTGGGGGATTTAGGATCTGTGGGATCTAGGATATGGGGGATTTAGGATCTGAGAGATTTTGAATCTGGGGGATTTAGTATCTGGGGGATTTTGGATCTGATCGAGACTTTGGTAGATGACGAGGGCGGAAACGTCTACCACCATCAAATGGCTTACATTGCTAAAAAAAATTTAAAAAAATAATTATAATATTTTAGAATAATAATAGATAATATATAGACATAATTATAAAAACAAATCATAGTTTCTTTATTCATCCCACTGGAAAGTTAGTCGGTGTGGACCATAAGGGTCGCACCTAGACCACATATTTTTACTTTTGTTATATGAACGCTATCTACATCTACAAATTCCTTATTTCATGAGCGTAATTAAAACCCATGCGATTCGAAAGAGTCATCGAATGATCCATTTCAAGTTTTGCCCATGATAGCGCAAATTGTGAACGCATAAATCTATTACAATGTCGTGGGCTTTCACATTTTCAAAATATTTATACTCAAACATCCTGCACTTATGCATAGTCAACATTTTGTTTCGTCGCGTTGTACAGATATATGAGTCCATACACTGCTATGCAACCGGTGAATGGTATGACTTGAATTAACGTAAATATTGGAAATATGTAAGACGATCTGTGAACGTTCACTTTATGTGATATGAAGTTTGAAGTCATAACATCGCACTATAAATATATTCCGGATTATTTTTGGCTAAGTATACTTTTAAATGATTTCGGGAAAAATTTCATCACTTCATTCATTGAATTGAAGTTAGAATCGTGGAACTAGAATTTACGTTACGTTTCCACCAATAGTCTTACAGAGCATCAGGCTCTCAATTATGAATGACGAGGTTTAAATCTTAGCTCCAATTTTCTGCCAAGCATTTGTTTAGCTTTGGTGCATCCATATCGTAAAACTCAAGATAAGTTGGTAAGGAACAAGTTGTTACTGATATCGGAAGGATCAAAGAACAGATGATCCTAGCGTAATTTTATTTGACAAAATGAATCGTTTTACTTTATAATAGAAAAAGTTTAAGGATAAAATAAAGTAAGCATTCATAATCATATTCAACGATTCAAGTCAGTCACGGGTACAACAAGGGCAGCACATTTTTTAACATAAAATACTTGAAACGGAAATCGGTTTATTTTACGGAAATATAAATAAAAAATAATTGTTTGTCGTCCTAAAATGTATATGTGTCATACGAAGCTAAAGTTTCAGTCACTGTTGTCCATTTCGGGAAAGAACGTATAAATTTATTCAGCTCTAGTCCCGACGTATACGTCTCATCCAAATATTGAGCCTGCAAACCAATGGACAGGACGACTTGCAAGGGATCAGATATCTAGACCGAAAATTGACATGAGAAACTTTAGACGATAGCATGTAAAAGATCTCACTTTCAGCGTCATCGAAAATGTGTAAGGTGGTGAATCTTTTCCAAATAGTATTAATATGTCGTATTTGTTTTTCGCCTCCACAGCGACGTCCACTACATTGCTCCCGAAGGACCAATCAACTAATGAAGTATCACCAATTGGGTTTATAGATATTCGAAACATTTTCGGACCAGATAATGTGAATGTATATCGATACGTTTCGCCCGGGATGAGTTCTTCTTTTGAAAGTAGCGTCAATTTGGCAGGATTAGCAAATTTAATGGGTGGTGCTTGCATCCAACGGTGGTAATCTCTGAAAATTAGAAGTTAGCCAGGAAGTCATCTTATTTAGTATTAATAGAATTATTGTCGTTGATAACTCACGAATAGTACTGTAATTGTTGAATATCCTCTTGCCCGGAATAAATCTCTTTGAAATTGCGCCACGCAAAATCTAAATAATGATATTTTAAAAAATGAGTAAAATTCGAATCTTTCGAAATCACCGTAAAAGTTCAAAATACACATAGAACTTTTACTTTAAAAGTTTAACAACTGAAATTTTATTTACCTTTTGATTTGATTCCTTAAACATACCTTCAAGTGTTTCCACGGAATGTCTGTCTGCAATAAACATAAGGAAAATGTTGTCTTCGTAAACAATGCTTCCAGAAGAATTATGAATTTTGCGGGCAGTATGCTAAAGCCAAAAATAAAAGCATCTTAAAAAAATAATCGAAAAGATGCTAATTCGCACGTAGATATACTTACGTAAACAGAATGTCTTTGAGGTGTTTCATTTGTGTAGGGAAAACTAATAAAATTTAGGAAAATTAACAGGAAACAAACTACGAAAACTAATAAACTGATGAAAATAATTTTTTTCGCTCCCCGGAAAATACTGAAGATGGGAACCTATAAAAGCATTCAATGATAATAATTCCGCAAAAGATAATTGAAAATTTTCGATTTACTTACAACGAAACCAAACATGAGTAAAGAAAGGCCGATGGTACAGAGGCCGATCATCACCTCTGGATTACTAGGATTCCTTCCAGTAACTGGAATGTACACTGAATATATTATAACCATTATGTAACTGTTGAAAGCTATTGGCATCGATTGACAAATAACAATTGGAAGGATCCATCGATGATCTGAAATATTGACAGTATCAAGTTAATTTTATGAGTGAACAATTATGCTTTTTTATTGGAAACACTGGATAAATTGTTTTCGTTTCAACAAAACCACTCAAAAACTATTGAATTGATACATATTAGGGTTTTCGAACCTCCGTGTCTAATCGATAAACTCCCGCCCACTAGTGTGCTTTTTTGGTTCGCAACTCTGCTAACACTATTATTGCACATTAAAGAAGGTTCTTGTTTCCAGGCTTCTGGCCGGTACATTATTAAATGGGAAGTGTGGTTTCGGGGAAGCCAATACATCCGCAAAAAATGGATGGTTTTGTGGATAATCGGAACTACCATTTCTTTCGCTACTACTTTCAAAATGAAGATTGCAACGGGGTAGCGAAGAAATAAGTCCACAACACAAAAATCCTTACTTAATTTTTTATTTCCTCCGCTAGATATTTTTCGTACTTGGTTTTATTGTGGGGTCACTACTACTAGGCTCCAAACGGATTCAACTTTCGTCTATTTTTGAAGAAGATTCCGAAATATAAGAGTAAAACTTTGACTGCTGATGTAGAAAACTGTTTCTCAGCTCTTCAAGAACCAATAAACAATATGTAATTGATGGTTTTCGGTATTATTTTAAACCATTCCTTGAAAAATTCGCATCGGAGCCTAATTTTTCAAAGTGCTGGACTTATCCCGAGCAGGGCTTGCTAGCAGTGGAAACAACTCCAAGCGTCGGCCTAGCCTTGGCGTACAACAAACGGCCAACGGTTAGCTGCTAGTGCTGGCCCAGTACTGGCTGAGTGCTGGCTGAGTGCTGGCTGAGTGCTGGCTGACTACTGACCCAGTAGTGCATTCGAGTGCTGGCCCAGTGCCAACCCCCAGCACTAAGCCAGCACTGGCCCAATGCTTGTTTCCATTATACTGAAATATAACAATTTAGGATAAAAGCAGAATGTTAAACGATTGAAAGGAAGTTCACTAGTGAACTTCAGTCCAAGTTTGTTATATTAATAAGTATTGCATAGTTATACTGCACGAATGTTTAGTATTGCATTAATAATGAAATGTAAAGTAAATGGCAAAAAAACTTGTCAGAAATCATTGCATTTTTTGAAGACCTCATAGTTCATATTGATTGAACGCATAAACGTTCATTTTGAGGGTGTAGGCTGAACAGTATTCCCTTTCAAAGTCGACGATAATACTTATACTTGTACTTATGCCAGTACTGGGCCAGTGTTGCTTGTGGGTGTTGGCCCAGTATTGGCATACGACGTCCACCCGTAGTTATCATCCAGCACTTATATGTTACTGGGCCAGCACTGGCGAACGAGACTCGGCCAGCGCTATGTGGCGCTCAGCCAGCACTGGTCCAGTATTGGGCCAGTTGTGCGACCGTGTTCGAGATGTGAACATTAAAGTTAACTTAGGTAGTTTTTTGTGACACTATCGTTTAAGATTGAATAACAGTGCGAATTTTTCAGTTAAACACAATTAACATGTATGCAAAAATTAATAATACTGGGAATAAAAATCAACTTACGTTTGTTGTGAGTCCCTGTAGCATAATTAATGATTATTGCCAACAAATAAAATATGATAACATTCGTTATAAGGAATGCTGAACGTATGTGTAATGCCGTCAATGATAGCGTTAATATCACTAACACAATACAGTTACAGTGCATGAATAATAGTACACCAAAATTCAATGGCAATACACTCTAAAGTAAAATAAATGAAAGTCAAACAATTAGAAAAATAGTCAACAAATATTTACGAATTTTTTCCATGCCAAAAGCAATGCGGGGAATATAGCCATCACGAATATGAAGGGACAAAAATAATGTCCAAATATCAGCCATGGTTTAGAAAACCAAGCCATCGAATAGCCCATATAATCAATAAGATATGCAACAAGGCAAACTAGTCCAGCAGCAGTTAAAAGTGATCCTAAATAAATTCCAAAACTGAATATGAACTGCAATATGACTTCGCAGAGAGGCATCTCAGTTGCACGATTCATAAACCAAATCGATATCCCGATAACAATTAGAGCAATGCCACAAATCGAATAGTTGATTGCAGCTCCAGTTTTTTCGCTGTAAGAAATAAGAAATAGTCCAAAAACGTCGAAATAGACTGCTTTTCCAGCTGCTTTAATTACCTTAAAAAGAAAAGTATGGTTACACGTACTATTCGGATAAAAGTCATTTGAATAACTAACTTTTTCTTCATTCAGCTCATTAGCATTCGCAAGGACTCGGGTCAGAGCCAGTATGTTTTCTCCAGTATGTTGCAGGGTTCCTTCGTCAACTGAAGAAAATTGGTCCAGTTTTGTGTGATACGCATATCCATTTTTGATGTATGCAAAGTCCAAACCTACCACGATTAGAAAATAATAATGTTAATGTTAAAATCGTTTGGAATATTTTTTAAAGATTGGCTGGCATTATCTGTCCTTGAAAGAAAAAACTTAATGATTTAAATTTTCTGGTCTACGGAAATCCATCGAAATAAGAGACTCTGCAGCAGTTTTGATCAAAAGATCTTTACTTTTGTCGTGCTAATCTAGGTTCAAAAAGGATTTTTTTTAATTTTTCAACAATATCAAATAAATTGAAATACCACAGTGTTTTCCTGACAAATTCGTCAGAAGAAAAGTCTATCGAACTATTATATTCTTTAAGGATTAAAAATTCTGTTCAGTGAAATATAACCCCAGAGAATTTTATAAGGAGAAATCCTTGAATATTTTTCTTGCGGAATTCCCAGAATATTTTTACCGCAATACACTTCTTGCTATTTTCTATAAGATCTGTGTAGTTTTTGGGAGATGAGAATAGTTTTAGTTAAAATGCCATGGTTTTATGAATTTTCAAGAAGGTTTTCCTCCACTATTTTCCTATCGATTTTTGTTAAATTTAAAACGAAAGCCCCATCCGAAAATTTTCAGAAATTCAATAAAATAATTTTTCAAGAGTAATTTATGTAATTTATGCTTCAGGCATTGATTAGTTCAATCCGTTTTTTTGAATATATTTTCAATGAAAAGAATAACTACAATAAATATAAAACAGTGTTTAACAACATAGTTCTAATCGAATAAATCAACTGCAAAAACCTTGCAAAATGAATAATTATGAATAAGTGTCCTGATAATTTTTAGAATTAAAACTTTACTTTCACATAAAAGGGAAAAAACATCACACCAATTAAGAACGACCACAAATAAATGAAAATAAGCAATAAATTGCGCGACCGTTTTGTAACGAAAACAAATTATTAACATTGTTTCATGAGACCCAGTTAATTTTTTTGTGATTTACATTTTGCGACAATTTTAGTTGAATTGAAAAATAAGTACATAAAAATATTTGCTCTAAAAATTCATATTCAAATAAGACCTTAAAAATTCTCGTAAACAAACATACATAAATAAAAATGTCATAGTGTACCAAATTTTATTTTTGAAAAAAAAAATCATTGTCAATGTTTTGAAGAAGTCCATTTGTTGGCACGAAAAAAATATTCGGGAAAGTTCACCAAAAATTTTTAATTGTCAATTTTTTTAAAACAAAATTGGAAAATTTGTTGGGGAGATTCTAAGAATAGAAGTTTTAATAATAAATAAAAAAAATTCTGATGAAATGAAAAAGAGAATAGTTATAATCAAAACGAGCTAATTTTTTAATGTTTTGGTGTTTTTTAGATTCTGAATAAACTTTATAAAAATTTAAACTATTAAAGATAAGCTACTTGGTCCGAAAAACAATATAAAGAATTTCAATTTTTTTCACGTAGGTGGATCCAAAGTTTAAATATATTACCTGCATTGGAAAATTATAAAAATGATTGTTTTTACAATAAAATCTTGTAACCGAAAATATTCTAGTATAAGAAATCAATTAATTTTATTTGGGAGAAAACAAATTTTGGTTGCCAAAATCGACCTTTTGACATCAAATAAATTTAGAAATAAAAGATGGATATAATTGGGTGCCTCATTCTCCTATTCGACCCATGTTACGTTGCGATTACACTCCTTTTTCCCGAAGAAAGTGTGACATGAATAGAAAAAATACTGAAATGTTTTTGTTAGTTTCACTCTCCTTTATTTTTTAGATCAGACAAACTCATCCAAGTAGAAAGCCACTTTCCCGAAAAATTCACATTTTTGAAAAGTATTATTTTTTTTAAAGTGACTTCACTGAATTTATATTGCTAACATATTAATTATTTAGTTAATAGGCTAAGTCAAAACTACTGATGAAAGACCAGAAAAAAGAGGCGGAAAATCGTTAAAAATATCTTTTAATCACCTTCAGGAAGTTAAATTTAATTGTTTGCGTTGATAGTTTCTGTACCGTATTTTTTATGAATGATGCTTGAATAAGTGCCATGAATTTTTAGATTGCGTGTACGCGATCGAACATAAATAGTATTTTAGACAAACCGTTCTGGAATCTGTATTATTTTGGTCATTGAAATAACTGGAACTTATTTGAAAGGTAAAGAAATAAATTTTCGAACAAAAAAACAAAGTACTTGATTACCGACTTAAAATTTATCTTCATTTTGTAAGCAAAAATCGAAAACTTGTGTTAAAGGTTGTGTGACTCTGCATTTGGAAGGCGCCTCACAGTCAAAGAATTTTTTTTGGCTTTTGTTAGTTGGCGGCGACGAGCAAAACGAGTAAACCAAGAATCTAAGCTTATAATGTGTTTTTGTTAAAGTCAAATGTATCAAATGTATCAATCATTTTAATATGTTATTAGTATTTATCCCTGCACCATCAAATCACCAGCTTACCCACAAGTTTTCCATAGTCGCGAAATACTGTAAAATCCGTATCGCCTGGTAATAAATTGTTTTCAAAAAGCTCTTCACCCAATACTGAAGCGAATGGATATTTTGCTGCTTTCCCATAATACTGTAGATAAATGCATCATTAAAATGATATAGCATTAAAATAAAGACATACATTAAGGAGCCACGAGTTTTCTGGTCCACTTCGGAATAGCATTTCCTTCCCTCCCACTCCCATGCCATCCAGATTGATGAATATTCTGAAATGTCGTTGTCGTATTTTTTTCAAAAGCCTATGCTCAAAACTAGCATTTGATGTAATTTTTTGAAAACACTGTCCTCTTTCCAAATATGGTTATAAGAAATCGAATTGTGATGAACTAAAATAGATCCATCATCTGCAACACTAAAACTTACCTTATATCACTCGCCCATTTGTGCTGCGTGATAAAGGCATGTGAAGCCTGCAATCCTTTTTCCTCGTCACCATTGAACAGAAAGATAATAGGATGCTTGACAGCTGTCCTTGATTTGGTTAAAGCATTTAGTATCCCAAGCATAACAGCCACCATTGATCCATCGTCACCTGCCCCAGGACTTCCTGGAACCGTATCGAAGTGGCTGTTGATCAGGAGCGCATTCGAATAATTCGAATTCGCCGGCGTTAATTTGACAATAACATTTTGAATCGATTCGTAGATGTTCAGGCGGTCGAACCTGTTGTAATGACCCGACGCCACTTGAACATCCTTCTCAATCCTATATAGTCCATTTGATTGGGAAGCTATCTCTTCGATTCGCAACGATAAAAACTTAACGGCTGTGACCTCATTCGCAATGCTTCCCAGAGGTCTGGGCCCGTAGTAAAGAAGATCAAACAGATCGTCCATGGCTTGCACACCATTGAACTCTTCGGGATTGGTGGAGGAATCCAAGTTATTTGGCAATTTGAAGAAGGCCAAAAATGGTAGACCAACAATCAAGCACATGTAGGCCACGAGGCACATTGCCCACCAACAGGATAGTTTTTCATGGTTAGTTTTGGTTGGATTTGTTTCCTGGCTTCTTTGCAATGCCATCTGGAAAAATAATTATGAGCATGAAAATCAATAATAATGAATATGACTCGATGAAGAAAGAAACTCGTTTTAAAACCCATGAACACCTAAAACTGCTCTAATTTCATTTTTATGGTTATATTAGAGATTCGGGCAAACCTTGATCGCAATAGAAGAAAGTTTTTGACAGGCAAAAGAAGGACATTGCTACCTGAGATATTGTGAGTGTTGGACGCCACCAGTACGCATGCATACCCTTATAACTCAAGAAAATTGATAGTGTTAGAAAATTGATAGTGTTAGCACACTTGACACTTGACTTGACAAAAGACCGGTCAACCATCAGCTATCATATCGTCCTTGTGTTGATTTTTCTCAGCAAAATTAAAGATGATATCAAATAGAAGTAAATTTTGCATCTTGTGTACTTCATGTTTTCCACATAGATGGACTTATATTTTTATTTCAAATCGAACGCAATTAGATACGTTTTAGAGAATAGCTTGAAAAAATGCTTTAATTTTTGGTGCTTTTCAAGGCAAACAATTTGGACGATGGCTCCTTCATATTTTCATATCTGAGCTATCTGCGGTATTCAGCATTTCTCAGCTTATTTATGCAGAAATTGGTGACGATTTCAGCTCAATAAAAAGTACAGAAAAGTAAATACTTATTTCTAGCCATAGTAGAAAGTTATCATCAAAATATTGGTGTGAATTGCTCAGGCAATAGAAAAAGATAATAAAAGTTCAGACAAGCACACTTACATCGGCTTTCCTATGAACTCTTTTTGAAACTAGGTCCTACATCGTTTTATGTGAATTGCACTTACCTCTCAAAACTGAAGTCGCACAGCCTGATAACTTCAATCAAATTTGATCATTGTTTACTCAAAAAAACAATCTCAGAAAACATGCCTTAAGGGCTTACATAGGTCTGGAAGGAAAAAAAATAACTTTTTCAAAAAATTGTATTTTAAAAACCAAAAATTTATTTTATTTACAATTTACACACATAAAAGTTTAGCATTTCAAAAAGTTGTTAAAAAAATTCAGCTAAAAACATTGAAAATTGTCTATTTTCCTGCGGGTTCCTCGTCCAACCTTTTTTTTGCGGTGGGCAGAATATTTTGGTGCAGGATCGTAAGTCAAAAATAGTTAAAATAGTTTATGCCCTTGGCTCGTGCTTGAACGAAGGAATAGAAAAAAAATTTAAATTTAAAGTTTTGACATGGATTTGAATGAATTTTCGTCTCATATTTTTTGGCATTTTTCCGATTCTCATCGTTTTTCAAACATTTTTTTCGTATAAACCAAAAAATGAGCCGACCGAATGAAAATCCCTTCATTCAATCACGAGTCAATACTATAAAGAAGAACTGTAAAAAGTTTCAGCAAAATCGGTCGATTCGTTCTCGAGAAATCGTGCCAACCGCATGAAAAACAAAGTTTCGACAAAAATGCGTTTAAAGTTTTTTTTACTGCGATTTAATGAGTTAAAGTTATTATTTAGTGACTTACACCGAGTCGTCAATTCGAGGTCAATACAGTAATTCGTTCGCCTCATTCGCGATGTCCAGAGCATCCTTTTGATGTTTTGATGTTTTTTTAGAAAAAGAAAGGAGCTGATTTTACGCGGTAGAATCGCGCTACATGCGTATAATACGCTAGGTATGGCAGAGCGCACGAACCGACCACGTGGTATTCAAATATTTATAACTCCGGTAACATTGCTCGAATTTACTTAAAGTTTGGTGTGAATACTCTTGAAACTATACTACTACTACTACTAAATTCGATCGATTTTTTGAAAATGCAAGACCTATGTAACCCCTTAAGTCAATGGCGTCAACTAGATTTAGTTTTCTCACTGGTTTGTTTGATTCCAACTCATATATATTAAGTTTAATTTATTTGAGTTAGTCATCGATGTGAACAGTTCTTGGGCAAGCAGCACTTACAAAAAATTGAAGTATTTTACGTAACATTGAATGGAAAATTAAAGAAGGGACTCGTAGCTAGTAAGGTTCCAATTTTGCAAAGCTTATACATTTTTTCAAAATTGACAACATACAAAGAGAAATTAATCCATACATGCATCATTTGTACCATAGACACCTTTGAAGAAAACAGGACAATTTAATACAATGATCACCAAAATTATTATCACTTATGCACAATAACTATTGAAACACTTCACTATATTTTCATTTTGGAATTACTTTCTCCGCTCGCACTTTTCCCATGAGTTAATATCTTTTTGAAACTGTGGATGTGACTAAGAGCAGGAAAATCTACAAATGGTGAATGAAAGTACATATCGTCGAAAATATATTATCAATTTGATATGAAACCACCGCTTTGATTACTTTCATGCTTGATAATGAGCAATTGTGATGGAGGTGCCGGCAAAGCAATTGTATATAAGTAAATCAATCGAAATTTTCTTACACCTGCAGATAATTTCTGACTCATAATGAAAAAAATTATTGGGTTTTTGAAATTAATAAAGATCTGGACGGATAACGCTTGGCTCAAATTAATATTTCCATTATCAGTTTATTTTATGCATGCTTTCGCATTTTAATAATCAACTTTGAATTCGTCTTGCATCAGTTTGCTGCTATTTTAGCCGAAAATATACTCAATGATTGACAACACCGGCTGGAAATAATCTATCTGAATCATTACTAATCTGTTAATATTATTTCAAATTACGGTGATAAGTAGTCAAGACTATTTCCTACACTTATAGACTTATCAAATCTTATCGCTGATAACAAAGTTAGAGAATCTTGCATTTTCATTGCGATATATACGTGATAAGTGTTTTCGAAAATTTCTGCGAAAATTGCATTTAGAACGTATAATCTAACTGACGTTACACTTAATGTTTCAGAAATGAAAATTTTTCATATTTCATGCCAGTTTTGATAAGATTAAAGGACGGAAATTTTCGGGCTAGCTATGAAAGACTCTTAAGGTCATAAATGCATGAATGCCCAATTTCGTCATTTGCAACGATAGCAGCTGTTTCTTAATGGTGCAGCTTCTATAGTGAATTCTTTTTTCATTTTTGGCAGTTTTTTGCTAATCAGGGCTAGATTATTGAAGCCTATCCTCGATGAAGTAGTCTCAAAGTTTTTTGAACGTCTGTTTGATTCATTCATGTCCCTCGGATACTACTGTGCTCTTCTCGTCGAACACTTCATGTCTGTCTTTCTAGCTAAATGTCCTGCAGTCTATCTAATTAAGCATATAATTCCCTATCTGAATAACGTCACTCACTATGGTTTTCTTGGTTTCTCTGTTTCATAACTTTCTGAGCAGTTTACAGCTTCCTGATGATTACTGGTTATACGATCAAAATCTCACAGTCATTCGTAGGTCATGCCTGATAGAATGCTATGCTGTTTTGTTAGTATGTTTGAGCTGAATATGAAGGGATTTCAGTTGCACATAATCTAATCCAGGTTGAAATGTTTTATGTATTCTTTCATAAAAATTCCTTACTTACATATCATCACAACACATCATTGTGGATTGTTTTGCCTGGATTTCTTCTTATTTTATAGTCGGTAGCATTCAGCTCATTTATTAGGCTCGGACGCTCGTTGGTATCCTGCCAATAATTCATCTATCATTGATGAAGCTGAGATGTTTTAAATATATACATCATTTATTTCTAATCATTTCTGTTACCAATCCAGGTTTTGGGATACATTTTCCAGCGCTGATGTGGAAAGTTTTGGTTGATTTGCCTCTCTCTCTTGGCATCTGGAAATTTGATAGAGTTCACATCAAGTTCAACGCACTTTATCCAATTTTTCTCCATTCAATGAATCTGAATCTTGCCATGAGGCAGGAATGCATGCAAAAAACATATCAAAACTTGTTATCACCTAACAGTTGGCTGATTAGTCCCTATTTCATAAATGCAACTCAGAAGAATCTCAATTTAATAAAAATTGTTAGTTTTTTCAACAATCCATGCAATAAATTAATCAGTTTCCTTTCCGAAAGCATCTTTGGAAACAGGTACATTGTCTTTTGGTATACTTCTTCCCAGCAAATTATTCCATCCCAAAAGTCAACAAACACTGCAGCTTCCAAGAATCGCTTTGATTAATAATTGATTTGGCATTATATACTTCACCCACGTGAAATTCTCCCATGAAATCTTCGAATTCGCTATTGCATGTTCTGGCGTAATGCAACTAATTTGGCATTCATCTGGAAAACCATTCGTTCATATTGAATCCTTTATGTAAAATTTACTTTTGTCATGCTTATGAAATCAGCTACCATAGAAATCTCTAACTATCGACTAGAAAGTGCCAAATTATACACCTTCCCATATTTTCATTTACAGTTGCAGCTTTTGGTCCATTAAAAGTGAATCGAAATCTTCCCAAAATGATGAATTTTGTGATATATTTCATTAATGGATTAATGAATGCATATACTTATTTACAATACTACAAAAGTTGTCACGCAAAAGAATGAAAAACAAGTATCCGCGATGATGACGTTCGAACGACTGGGAAAATTTTGAAGAGAAATGTCATTTGGTTATTATGACAGTTTCAAATCAATGTTGCTTGCTGGTGTAAGAGCTACCCTACACTTTGTAGGAACGATACTGCGACAGCAGCACACCTAGGCGTCAAAGACGGTAAACAAAAAGGAGGAAATCTCGTCCTGTTCAGTTTCGACCGCCGACGCGTGCGCACAGCAACTCGTAATCTCCTCAAAGATAGTAGTGCCATCTTTGCGCGAGAATGTTTCATATTTTGTTTAAGCTACCTCTGAAAAACATAGTGAATGAATATGATTGTGTACATTTTTTGAGCAAAATCAAGCGACCATCTTCTCGTTCCAGCTGCTGGATACCCAACTACCAATGGTAGAAGCAAGCGAAGAATGTTTTGTTTTCCTTTTTACCCTTCTGACATTACGAAGTTGCTAGAAATTCTGATAATGAGGAGCCAATCTGGGATGGTGCACCATTAATGACAATCTATCCCTATGTAGCTTTAATAAATCACGCAGAAGTTGTTATGAGGGATGGTGTCCTGTTTTTCGTACAATTTACTACGGTAATACACATCAGCCCTTCACAACAAAAATGAAAATAACCATAAAATATTTAGTTTTATTTTGACTAAGTTCCTTTAAAGGGAAACAGCCATTATATGATGCTTTCCTATCAATCATAACGCACAAGTTGCAATGATAAGAACAACCCTTGAATTTTCAATATTCAGTATTCGGATCGATCTGCTGAGTTATGGGTACCAACAAGAAATCTACATCGCCACCCATCGTCCTTTCTCTCAACAGCTTTTAATTGTTGAGAGATTGATATATCCTGAATTCAGTGCACGGGTGAAGTGGGTAGGTAAGCATCGCAATTAAAGCAACTGAACTCTCCGAGATGGGCACGAAGCTGAGTTCCCCACCCTACCAACCCCTATAACCCATTTAATTCCCGCAGTGGGTCAACATGCTGTCGGCCAGGCCGTGACCACGTGCTCTTCGCCAACAAGCATTATAAAGAGACGTAAACAAAGTGTTTGGCGAACATTCGAGGCAGGGCACAGTTCAGCAAAGACCCGGAAAACGCGCAGGTCTCCCATGTGCGATTGAAGGAAGTGGGGAGTTCCCCGGCGAAAGCCGATGTCTTCTCAGACTTCGTCACTAGGCCAGCTATGGCGCAGGCGTTTGTTTAGAGTCTGGCGGCCGGTATTGTTGTAGGTTCTAGGATACAAAGGGAGACGGATTCGCAGGACGAACGGAAGCGAGGGGAGCCAAGGGAGCAATATTAGGTCAGCAGACAACGACCTGCAGCACTAGGCGACTTTACTCCAGTTTTCGGTCGGAAGTCGTCACGTTCGTTACTGCACTCGTCGCAAACGATTTTCATGTCGGTGTTTCCATGTCAAGTGTCCTGCAGCTTGTGATTCCTTTGAGGAAGTTCACTTCGGCGAGTGTAAAAGCTAAAAACCGAATCAAATATCACGCATGATAAGACTGTGTTACTTGGTGCGTTATTGTGTGCTCCGCATTCAATTGCGTGAAGAGTTTTGTCGCGTAACCTACTTCCGAGTCAATATCCTGACGCAATGAAAAGGAGGCCACAAAGCTCTCCCACCTCTTTGCAATTTAGCCAACTGTGGGTGTGGGGAGAAAGCTTTTCGATCTGGGTGCGCCTACAATACCAGCCACCAATGCTAGGCTCCTGAGGAGACACATTCTGTGGTCCACCCTACCGCTAGTCCTTCTTATTGTGTGACTTCGGGAGGATGCGTCTATCCCCCATATTGCGGAGCAAGGAGACGTAGGCATAGACTTTGGATAGACACAACACGTCTTGGTAGTTAGTACTGCTCTTTGTATCCTTGACGCTGTAGTGGAGTATTTTTGGTGTTCGTGCGAGATGTTGACTACTATATTGTCTGGGTATATGTTGGCGCGCCACCTGGCTTTTTGCGGGACATCCAATCATCCGTCAGTTGTTCAACGAAGTCGCAAAAGCTAGGATCAATGTCTCTTGAGGATAAGCTCTTGCCGCTATTTTCGAGTCATAGGACCATCATCGTAGTCTCTACGCACTACCGAGGCATTGCTGTGGTTAAATGCGATATTGTAAAGTTCGGTGCGGATGTTCCCGTTGCGTGATAAGGACAAAGTTTAAGGTATTGTCTAAGTATCGCGAAAGTCGGTGGTAGGCTTAGCATTTGAAGGTGAAACTAAAATCGTAAATTTTCAGTGAAAGTGTAAGGAATTTAATATCGGGTGAGTGTTTGGCATAGAAACCAGATCGGAAGAAATGAAGATGTGAATATTGTGAATAACAAACGGAAATATCCCTGGCATCAGGGAGTCCCTTAAATGGGTTAGATTCTTATGTATGACTCGATGTTAGTCTATTCTGTGTACTTCATGCAAACACCTTTTCATTCGTCTATGCGCTTGGGATTTCTATATAAATATTAGGAGCCTGGTAAGTTATCAAAATGTTTCATTGTGTATAATATTGTTCGTCTGAAGATAAACAGTAAGCTGAGGAAAATTGCTACTGTGGATCCTTATGATTGGTGTTCAAAGAATAGGTCACCTAATCATATTTTATATCAGTAGTGATGAAATAAGTTGACGCCAAATCTTATCATATTATAAATCATCTAATACTTTAAAAAAATTGTATTAACCAACGGCCATTTATTCACAATTAAACTGAAAGGTCTGTAGTGATTATTTGTGAGTCCTCAACCAAAATAAGGGATGACGGTTCTAATCCCTGTACACAAGAAGAATTCACCGGATCTCCAGCTAATCAAAATCATTAATTCGCTAATGGTTTTTACTTGTATCAGTATCAGAAAATTGATATTTTCAAAAGTTTTATCATAGAAATCGCTTTCAAAATTGTGAAGTATTACAAAAATTCACTATTTCCATGGTATCTGGACAATTTTTTTTTAAAAAACGGTGATAAAACATTCAAATCGGTCTAATTGAATCCTCAACAAGACCGGAAGAATCGTGGTCCAATTGCCAGTTGGTTTTGATTATAAAGAGAGAGAAAACAGTTAGTTATGAGACCCTCATTCATTATTACTTAGCGGACATCATTTGCAGGATAATTTAAGGTGGAAAATCACATTAGACGGTTAAAAAAATCAACTTTTTTTATTACAAAAATCGAAATTTTAGCTCTTTAAGAGTATGCTCAAAAAGCTTTCGACCGATATTCGAAGTCCTTCTTATATTTTCGGGGCAACAAACAAAGCGTGTATAGCGATCGCAGACAAACTGGGTGGGACCATTCAGCTATCTTTCTTTCTTTGTATGTATTTGAGCAGATATTACTAACAAGAAGATGTATTTTTTCTGGTATCCTTGTGTATATAGGAGTAATACACAAGTCACTTGAATATTAGTTTTTGGTAATTTGTTTTTAAATGCGTTTTTCTTGAAACGCGTTTTTCCGGCTTGCGTGCATTGTATCTCAGCGAATTTTTGACCGATCTGCAAAAACAAAGAATTTTTGAATTCTTATTAAATTTTCGTCTAACTGAACCTGAAATAGGGATAAATATTTTCGATTTAGAGTTGCTTTTATGACAAAAGCACGAAAAAAAATTCAATTTTTTTTCAAATTCGTCAAAAATTTTCAATTTTCCAAACCTCCATTCGAAATCTAGTCCATCGAGGAATTATACATATAAATAATATGAAAAACTTCTATGAATTCCTTTCGCATTAAAATTGTGGACTCCAGCATACACGGCAGTGAGAGACTCGGACGACGGACCTCCATGAAGAACAGCTTCTAACTTTGCGAATTTTGATGATAAACTCATGGAAAATTTATGAGATGTAATTCAAAATATAAGTAAAATAATCTTTTTATTTCAATTAGTTCTAATCATTTCCTTCTCTTTCTAAAAATATCAAGAAAAAGACGTAAAGACAGGCCTGGATATGAGGTTTCTCTCGTTAAATCGAATGCGTTAACACTTTGCTAGCTATCATTCGTTTTGGAATATAGTTTATGATAAAAAGCGTCTGGTCCACACAAAAAAAAATTAAATTCAAACGTGAAATAAACTAGAAAAAGTTCCTATTTCTCAGAAAAGTATTTATTTTACGGAATTTGTGAGTACTTTTAGGGATTTGCTCTTACTTTTTCTATAAAATGTCCTTTTTCTCTTTGCAGATGCATTAGAAATGTGATATTAAAATTTAGCCTTACTTATGTCCAAATATCGTTTTCTTGGACAAATAATTTCAAAAATGAAGATAATATAGATTTCTATTTTGCATAACACGAATTTTAATTAAGGATAGATTTTGTTTGCCTGACAGTAAAAGAGAAAATATTGCAAAAACTGTCCAATTCATTGCTCATGGAGGTAACATTAAGCAAATAAAAAGTGGCTTTACATTAAAAATGCTTAATTGAAAATCATTTGTATGAATTTCTACTTGTGTTTTGGCTAACAAGCATATCCCTTACTTAATTTAATTGATGATATAAAAATAAATAACAGTCGTAAAACAAACAAAACATAGTGACATTCCTCCTACATAATGAATTATACAATCCAGTAAGTCCTTCCACATAAGTACCCACTTTACCAACAGTTGTGCTTTTCTCATGTGAAATCGTTATTTTATGCAATCGTAAAATAGCAAGCAAACTATATGATAACATACACATATCAATTTTTTGTGTCTCAAATAAACGTACGAAGAAATGAAGAGAAAAAATAAGAGATCATTTTTTTGTAAACTTATTTCATTTGATAAAAAACTAAAACGAAACTAACGAAGAATGTGATCGTCATTGGAAACTTTCTATATTTCAATTTATGAAAAAAATAAAAAACTTTATAAATCATATAACAAATCTAATATGGATTACCTTTCCTAGAATCATTTCAATCGTAAAAAACCATCTTCTCCATGAAAAATAAAAATAAATATATATTTTATTAAATTTTGGGGTACAGTGGGTCCAAGAACTGAACAGAGTTGAAGCTAGAATACTACGACATTTTTGAAATATTCATAAATCTGTTTTATTTGTTCCAAAAATTACTTGTTACCCTAAATGACTTTTGTGATGTGGAATTCATTGCCTAAACATTTTTGGAGTTCCGCTGAATTAATTTTTCTCCAATGTGCCTGACAAATGATGTGACGAGGCCGTTTGTTTTGAAAGTCCCAACAACCAGAAAAAATAGTTTTATAGACAATACTACATCAATGAAGATTTTTTATTACTTCGTATCAAAGTTGATTGTTCAAGTTTTGAATTTTGAGAACCTGAAACTTTCATAATCTTGACATGTTTTCTAACACAAAAACTTATTCTGTGAAGAATTGAATTTTTTTGTACCTATCACTTTAATTTCCTTGTTTTTTGTTTTTGTTTTGTGCGGAATTCAGCAAAATTTTCACTTTTTGAGTTAGTCTTAAAAAGCAAATTTTAATCATTGCTTTTTCTTCATCAAACACATTGTAAAAAATAAACTATATCGTTCCAAAGCTAATCACAAATAATTTTGCTTTTTATTTTGGATTACGATCTGGATCATAATTATCAAAGCAGAACTCATTTTGATTAGCAGCAACATCATCGTTTAGTTCCCATTAGTGTTTCCTCAAAGTCATATCCGCATAAAGACATAAAGGAGCCTCACTGTTCTTTTCCTAACACCAACGTTGATTAAACTATAGTGAATATTCGAACCGAATGCACAACTTTCATACTCTGCTCTGTTGCAATGCCGTTACGAAATGAAAACCTGCTTAATCCGTTGCATCAAATTACTTATGCAACAAATTAATCCTTTTCCCAGAAGGCACCTAACTATGGCATGTGATTTGTTTTAGGCTGCTTGTTAAACCTGGAAAGTCGATTGGTTACAATTTTGTCGAAGGAAGAAATCGTTTTGGTTTATTGGAATCGATTGGTTGTACATCAATTATCACCTAATTGTTGATTGCTGTCCCAAACTCTTTTTCTGGAATATATTAAACTGCCTGAGAAAGCTTTCTGTTTCATTCACAATAAAGGCGATTGTCAATGAAGATGATAGACATATGTATTTAATAACGCAACCGCCATGTTGAGTTATAAATATCAGTAAGACAATGACATTTTTATGACAGTTTTGTTTGACAGGTCCTTGTGCGCAGATGCACATGTTGCATTTATTGATGTTTAAAATTTTAATGTCTCAACTAATGGATCGGAATTTATGGTCGAAATCATTTATGGATGGTTGGTTTTGTCAAAAAGCTGATAATTTTAATTCGGTGAGGTGAAAACCTTTTGTCACGCTATTAATGCATCAACGACATGAGAGATTTTGGTGTGATTTTGATGAGTTTGAGAATTTTGGTAACTCTTTCAAAATGAAAATATATATGCTTGTCAGAGCTTAGTAATTTATAAAATACCTGGTTGTAAATTGCATGCTTAAATTTCGATAGAAATTTAATGTAATTAACCGAAATCATGATTTTTTTGTTATCGAGTCTCAGCGAATGGAACTGAATAGTGATTTTCATGGTAAACATAACATTTGTTAGTAAGGCAATATAATGACTAAACAAACTGAATTTCGAATTACAAATAAAACATTTGCTTGATTTTAAAAAGATTAAATTGAGCTTTAATTGAAAACTTTAATATAAATCGGCATAAATTGAAGCTAGTCTCCTCCCTCTATTGAATTATCATGTAGGAAGATTATTCCACTATCTATTTATTACAATCTTCCATGATGAGTATCAAAATTTATTTATCAATTTTCTAGACTGTCTAGCTTAATAGTTAAGCAGTCTATTTGTGCATTCAAATTAACCTTCAGTGTTGTGTATCTCAAGTTTTTTACTTCGCTAAGACAAAATGTTAAAAATTACAATTTTCAAAATTGTCCCAGAATCAATACTATTCGAAATTTGCCTGTTGAATACTCAAATTTGAGCCACGAGTATTACCACTTTCATTAAGCTTGCTTTTCTCTTCACCATCTATGTATGAATGTCAAAAATATTATCTTTCATCCAGAAAACAAATGACCATAATCCGCAGGAATTCTAAATTTTCCGTATTTATGATTTCGAAAGGAAACAACCACCCCCACAGTCGACTCAAATGGAAAGGTTTTTCTCGGCAGTATATCAAAATGATTCCCAAAGGATCACATTACATGCTCTCTTTCACACAAACAAACAGTTCGAGAAGCATATCAAAAATCCTCAATTGTCTAGAGATTTATATGCCTTTTATATAAGACAATTTAATGCGGATTTGCGGTGCTCCAAAACAAATTGCAAAGATAGAAGCTCTGCAGACAATGTTCGTGGAACTAATAAAATGCAGAACTCATGAGGATATAGAATGAACTGTTGCAGTTGTTACCAGCTACGTTATGTACATATATAGAGTAATCTTCGAAAGCGGTTGATTTGTATCCCACAAATGGCGGTGACATCAAAATGGAAATAAAATAATGTGGTACTTTGAAAATTATGGCTTTTGGATAGTGATTGGAAAAAATCAGGATAAATTGAAAGGAATAAGAGCGTGCGGTGTGCAGGTTCAGACGTTTTAACGATATAATCACTATAATCATATTTATTGCTCATAAATCGAAGAGCTTTCCATTAAAATTGCATTTATGAGGAGACATTTAGACGAACGATAAATGAAATTTGTTCTGGTCACGCTTGTAAAAATAAAGCAACAATAGCTGTTTGGTAATTGCCTAAATTAATCGAAGATATTAGCAACAGCAATGCAAACTGTTGAACGCTTTTGCACATATTTTGTAAGACATTAAGATTTTATTTTTATGTATGCTCAATTTTATAAGATCATAGTGAAGGATTTCATGAGAGTTTGATATTAACGTTTCGAAACAAGTACAAAAACTAAGATTAAAATTGTGAATGTTTCAAATCTGCATTCATAACATCCTGAAATTCACTTTATCCCATAGTTAAAATGGGCAATTGATTTTTTTAACAAAATATAAATAGAAGACCAATAGTTATTCCCTAATAATCTTAACGACATTCTCAATTTCCTTTCAAGGGATTTTCACTGCATTTAGGATACCTCAACACATCGGACCAATAAATGAGAATGTCATTTGCAGACCTTAAACAAATACGACCGGAAGTATCCTTTAACCGAATTCCCAGAAAACGAGCAGCAAGCAATGTCATCATTGCCGGAGGTAAAAGATGATGTATCCGGAATTAATCATCGATGTTCAACAAGTGGACTATACTGCAGCAAATGAGTGGTTGTTAAGATGTCCTGTTGTCGTTTTTTGCTAACATGCTAACATGTACGATGAAATCCAATTTCTTATTGATCAAAGTGATTTGCCATTGTTTTTTGTTGTTATGGGATAGTGTGACATGCCCACTGTCCATTGCTGATAGCAATATCCATTCGGTTCGTAGAAGGGTGAGTATTTAAGTTTTCGCTTGATGTCAAGGACTCAGGACATTTCGATTGGTGCTGTGCATGTTGGCCGTGGAAGCATTTCTCATTTGGACTCACTCAAAATGACACAGATTCATGCTGGCTGCTTTGAAAACTTGGCAGCATGTTCATGTGAAAATTTCGCCTTTGCTTTTCTCGTATTTCCGATAGTGATTTTCTGCTAGACATATCGATTTACGAAAAATAGTTTGTGTGTACTTTCGAAACGTTTTTTGGCTGATGGTGCTTTACAAACGGATGAAATTTACCATTTGATGCAGCATTAACAGTCCTGCATTTTCACAATCTAGAAAAGTATTCATATGCCAAGACTTTCTGAAATACAGATCCACCTTTTTTGGTTCTGAATGAAGGATGACTAGTTCAAAATAACTATTTCTGTTGAAATAAATGCTTCAACAGCAACAGCACAGTTTAACTTAGCTTGTAGAAGGATAGACAGAAATTATAATATCCGAATTTCTTTTTGAGTTCGTGATTCAGAAGAGATATGCTTAAAGAGGAATCCCTTAGTTGAAAACAGTCGAACACATCACTTTGAAAAGCTGTAGGCAACAGTTCTGACATTAAACTATTAAAGCAAATTTAGCATAGAAATCCGACGTAAAAAAACTCCCAAGTATGGCAGAACCAAACAAATATAGTAAAAACATTTCTCTCATACTCTAGAATAAAAAAAACCTTCCAAACTGATAACCTGAAAATTTGTGTTCCAATCTTGAAACGAACGAGCGATTTATTATGATTACGGCTTCACTATTATACATTTACTTTCCGGTTCTCGTTTCTCCATTGTTAAAGCTTGATCTGTGAACTTCAGCTGGAACTTGGGTTCGTTTCGTTTCGCCGCGTTATGCGCTTTTCCAACCATTATCAACTGACGATTGACGTTTCTTATTATGCAAATGCTAAAGCCGGGTTGATAACTTGGGATCAGTCAAAACAATGCATTGGATGATGTTTGACTTTCGCTGTATGGAATGAACATTTTGTGATTATCGGCCAATGAAACTCGAAACTAGAGTGGTTAGTCATGCCGATGACTGTGGTGACTTACACTTTGTTGATATGTATATTTGAAATCAAAATTAACGCTTCGAGGAAGAAAATAATTGATAAAATAATTCGTTTATTTGATCATTTCATATAAAAGTAACCATTCTGCGGGGACTGGGCAAATTACTCCAAAGTTTACATTCGTTTGTTTATTGGAAGCCTTCTTTTTCTTTGGAACTGTTCCGAAATAACATTAATTAAACCCGGAGCCAAAACTGTCCACAAGTTTGATAGCCTGATGGGGTGTTCACTTCCGAAGAAGGGGAGGAGTGATTTTATTTTGGGTGCCACTTCCTTCGTGAGCTGAAACTATCTGGTACCAAACCTGAACTGTAAAGAAGTTCAGAGAATACTTGAATAATGGAAAAACTCTAGTTAGATCTTTACAAATAAAATTGAATGTAGTCTTACCTTTTCTTGTATATTTTATCCTGGAATATAACGTTTTCTACTAAGTAACCCTACTATAAACTTACTCTACTCAACATTTATCTTTCACAAGTATGCCATCTTTAAGCTTCAACGCCACACCAACTCTACCGCCGTTGTTACCGCCGCTGTAACCGCCGCCATCAAGACTCCCGGTTGCACTGACATTTCTTATGGATTTGCCTTCCGAAAAAGTGCTGACGGTACGACGTTCCCGTTGCCGAAGATATGCTTTCTGGTTGTCACTCATATCTTTGAATTTGTCCCTCGCATCAAGTGCTGTGTTGAATTTCATGCTGTGATCGATAGTTAATTTTATTGCACAAAAAAGGACGAACGTTGTCCCCCACCTCCTATTACAAATTTGATGTAAAGTTGTTTCACCTTATTATATCTCGGAAGGGCTGCTGAGCTCGATCCTAGAATTGACTGATTGCGCCCTGATGCGATTTTCAGTTGCACCCTTTTCTCGTTTTCTACCGTTTGCCTGTTTAGTACATATATCGGTGGTGATTGAGATTCATCAAAATGGAAAGGCTCAAAATATCGCCTTGAATATTTCTTGTTTCCCAAGTGAATTGTTGAATGTCGACTGCAATGAGTAGCGACCTTAAAAAGACAATGCTTCGCTTCCATCAAAAGAACATATTCACTAGTATCCGTTCAAAATATAGACTCAAATCAAAGAGAGCCTTGATGGTTTCAAAATAAAAAAGGAGATCAATTTTATCCCTGCTCCATTTATCCTGAAGTTAATTTAATAATTATCAGAAAACTTTGAAATTAGCCTCGATACATTTTCAACGCTTCCAAATTTTATTTGCAAATAATATTTAAGGTAAAGGTTAAGACTATGGCCACCACCCCGAAGTGGGTGGAAGTAGAGGGATCGAAAGAATGCGGCTGCTCAACTACTACTACTCGCAGCGGTCACGGTCCAATGAGAAGTTATGGTGGTATCATATGAAACCGTAAAATTTATCTACGAAGTGATTTTTAGATTTGTTTGAAAGTCGAAAACATTTAAAAATATTTTTAAAAATTTTTGTAAGTAATAAAATAAACAATAAAAAAAAATATAAAAAAATTGATGAATGAAATTTTTACCAGAAATGTAATGTAAATAGGAGTAACACTTAGGACACACGTTTTGCACGCCTCTTTCCACCCCCCATCTTTGTGTAAAGATTTAGTAAAAGTAGACAAGATACCAGCTCCTGGAAACTATATAGTAAATCACATTTCAGGAACAAGTTCTCATCAGAAAACAAATATCTCGAACTAATTGCTAACTTCGAATGAAGCGTAAAAGCTATCAGATATTGGCAATGCTCTTAATTAACCTATTCCTTGTTGAATTGAATATGCATTTGATTTTCTAAATGAAATGCATGTCTGTATGTGTCCCACATGCTCTCTTAATAATAAACCAAGCAATATCTAGGTATGCATCAAATCTAGAACCATCCCAGCCTCACAAGCATCATTGTTATTGATTTGATACAACTATCAATAACATCCTAGTAATCACAAGAGTTGCTGCATAAGCAATTGGAAGGCGTCTGCAGTAACTCAGGTAGAAATAACAACATATTGTCGATAGGTAGACTCCATTGGGATACTAATAGATCATGGTGAATCAGCAAATCATTGCAGTACTGCACTGGAAATCAAAGAGCTATGAACTAATTATTGTCTTGGATGCTTGGTGTCAGCCTGATGATGACATGGAATCAAACTGCAGCTCAACGTACAGTATTTTGTGAAGTGACCCGAATGACTTTAGTCCTTGATTGTAGAATTATATTTAGTTTGTGGTTTTTTAAAAAAAATTGCGTGCAGAAAATATTAGCAGATGTGCGACATTGATAAGGTCACAGAATATTGAATGTAGATACTAATAACTTATTATAGCGGATGACTTCAAAAGCTAAAAGAATATAGCAAGAAAGCCAAAACAACTAAGGAAATTGAATGGGGTTGCTTTTTAGAGACCAAGTTTCATTAATACAAATTTCATTGGGGAGGAATATCCTCAATATGCTGGAGTCAATGGTTTTAGTTCTAATTGAAGGTCAATATTATTACAATCGAAATTTTATATCCTTCCATTTACTGATTTTTTTACATTTTGAGAAAAATGTGGATTTAGGGATGTTGAAATTATAAAAGAAGAAATCTTCGGAGAACCTTTTCATACATCCAAAAGTTAATCAACCAATTCAAAACTCTAATCAATTACAAACTCTCATAGTATTTAACTCATTCCAAGGACTCAAAAATAAACAGCAAAATAACTTACTTGTATCCACGTTGAAAATCCTCTCGAATCTCGTCGAAGTGGAAATAAATTCCCAAGAGAGAAACATCGTTAATTGATTTGGAAATTGTATTTATTTTATTTTGAAACTTGCGAACGGGACACCGTTTTCCTACAATGACTTCTGAAATGTTTCGTTTATGTCAATAAAAGGACTCAACAAATAAAAACAACGTTAAGGATTGTACTTTACTTGAGAACGGGTTGAAAACCTTTTTAAGTTTCCGCATCGAATGGAAGCCAAGTTAGTCTCACAATAAACAGAGTATTAACAATATTTATCTTTAAAAGTGGATGCGAAAGTTACTAGGGATCCGAAATTAGACTGAAGATGAGGCTGATTTTTTTCCTTTTATATCATCAGATAACATTGTAATTGGCTAATAATTTGCGAAGGATTGGGACCCGTTGATGAGTTTGTAATGTGCTTTGGAATAATGAAGAAATCTTTTTGGAAGTTTCAGACATGCGTGAGATGTATTCGTACAAAAGGATAATGAACTTCACAACTTACCACTGCTCAGTAAATTTTTTGCTTAACTAACTTCTCTAAAGACTAATTTATTTACGAAAAAATATAAACCAAACCATTAGTGATGATGAAATTGGTTTTCTAGAAATCGTCTTACAATAATAGTGCTGACAGAACTTTGCTCAATAGGAAACTTGATTTATCATTCCGAACCAAAGGCGCAGCTACTATAGTTACAGATAAAAATGCATTAAAAGAGCAAAACTCATCATCGTAAGAGACTTACCAGAAGTATGTAACTCTATAAATGTTTTTTCGGCTGCACAGTAACAGAAATTACTATTTTAAAAATAAAACTCATAACAGAACATCCTACTTTTGAAAAGTATCCATAAAAATTAAACTCAATTTTAAATAAATATTGAGACAAATATTTTTGCTCAAGAAGTTTCAAAATATTGTGGGATTATTATTACAATGTATTCTAAAAATTAGGGCTAAAATACCGACTCAACAAAATTTTAGAAGATATGAAACGCCCACAGAAAACTGATAACAAAACTTTTTTCGTCTGATTATCAGCTTTAGATGTTGTTTAGATTGTTTCCTCCTTGCTTCATAATGATTTTTGAATAAAATGTTTGTAAGCAATCCATTTTCGCCGCCAGTGCTTAATATTTTTAAAATTGAATCTTTTCATTTCACTTGTGAAACTCGGATGTCCATGCTATGTGTTAGTTCTAAAGTGATTTTCCACGTACGTATGTGATATATTGTGCTCTTTATGGCAGTTCAACACAGTACGAGATCTGTGCTGACGCAACTTGAATGAACAATCAAAGGATTCACTGTTAAAAAAAACTATCAAAAATCAAATCACCGAGTGTCTATTTTAGGATATTATCTACCTAGTCTGCTTGGTAGTGTTCTTTTTTGGTCCATTCTCTGAACGGTTTGACCCAATCATCTTATAATCCACATTTTAAAATGTTCATTGGCTTAATTTATTGCACGTTTTATTTCTTAATTTTGATAATTCTTCAACATATTGGATAGCACCTTTTAAGATGCTGCCTTTCAAATGTTTTGATTAAATTATCTTGGATTGGAAACGCACTAAATCGAATAACTGATGTTTTGGGAATAAAAACAGCACATCGTCATCGTAAAAAGTTTCTTTGCTGAAATTTTTCATGCGATCTCTAAAAACATTCTATGAAAATATTGGGTACATTAGCTTTGAAATTTTATTATAGCATTGTGATTTCCCAGATATGTTCGCAGCAACTTTGACTATCATTTGCATCCCATTCGTATGTGAATCTTAAATATCAATTAGGCTGGTTCACGGAATTCTAAGTTCTTCCGCCAAAGAAATTTCTTCTATACACCGAATCATAGTTACCTTGGCCACACCATCCCTCATAATTCAAAGGAATAGCCATACAAAAATATCCACATTCGCGACGCCAACCTGCCTAGTTTGTAACAATATCCGAAAACTGATTTCATTCAGACTTTATTTAACAAATTTGTTTAGCATAATAATGCTCAGTTATCATTTTCCAACATTAAGCATTTTCAATTCAAGACCCTCTCAAACACAGTATGAAAAATATAGATAAAAATCTAAACTTTGAGCTATCTTCAACATTAGAGATAATTTTTAACTTCCCAGTTCCCAGTGGGAAATTCTTGTAATGCGGCCGATTTTGCGAATGCCAAATTTTGATATCCACATTTTAAGGTCTCTAGAATCCAAATACATCATTTTTAGAGCGATGTTTTAGTTTTTAGTTTTGAAATAGCTTTATTGTCCAAAAGTTATATTTACATGCCAAAAATTCTTAAAGCTAGAGAATTTAGTATCAATCTTAGAAATTAAATCGCCTCTACGGCACTAAAAGTTTATTCAACTTTATATATTTTTATTTTACATCTGTCGCTATGCCAGCAGATACGTCCCCGCGTGCAACTATTCCTACCTTACAGACTAAGTGTGAGCTCATGTCTGCCAGCAGACATAGACCCACAATGTTACAAAACTCATTTGTAGGTACGATTGTTCAAAACTTACATCGCGTCCTTAATACCATAGTAATTTACAATTCATTGAAAGTCTGAACCATGTCGAACTCTAATGTCATTCATTAAACTATCAATATCGAAAACGGTTGCGGTCATTTCGATCAATGTCATATCTCGCGAAAGAATAGCGCCATACTCAAATCCATTTCCACGACGTATTCAATCTTCTTGTCGGTTGCCCGCCTATGTACACGGGCAACATCGACATCGGGCAACCAAGGGTATCCAGAATGTATCCATTCCCATCCAAACACACGAATGCTTCGGGGAGAATGATGCCCGTGGTGAGGCAACGCTCGAAATATAAATCGCTTGGATAGTATAGGTCTGACCACAATTGACATACGAACCCGGCAGTCGGCCTGAAATGGTACGCACTATGTCACTGACAGCAATGCTAAATTTGACATACGTTCCGTCAAAGTGTGAAACGTTACGTTAGAGCTTACTTCGAAGTTGACATCTTCGTTAAGATTGAATTTCTCGGACCTTTCTTCTATTTGTTTGCACTATTTTTATTATTATTAATGTTATTATTTTTTCAGTTAGAGGTTAGGTTAGTGGCGCCCATTACTCCACAGGAGAGAAATAGGAAAAAGATACAGTAGAATGAGAAAAGGAAGAAAATAAGGAAGAGGAGAAAAAAGAAATAAATAAAGAAGAAAAAAGAAAAAGAGAGACGCGAGGGAGAGGAAAGGGAAATCAGTGAAAAGATGGGCACGTCAGAATGCAAGGACGAAGTGGATTTCGCGGAGGTAGTTGTGGACTCCGGGGCCGAAGTGGAGGACAAGGAAGCAGAGGACGACTAGGTGGTGGAGGCGTCTCCCTCTACCATAGCAAGATAAAAAATAATAAAAATAATATAAATAATTTAAAATAATAGTAATAATTAATAATAATAATATTTAATTATAAAAAATAAATCATAGCTTTTTTATTCACCCCACTGGGAAGTTATTCGTGTGGGCCTTAAGGGTAACACCTAGACCACTTTTCCATTTCATTTTAGTATGAAGTAGATCGTTGTCTAATTTGATGATACTAAAACCATAAATAAATAATTTTAATTATTAACGGCATTCCCAAAAAATCAGAACAAATGATCAAATCCCGGACATTAGAATGAATAATCGGTTTTATTCATTGCCACTGATAATTTGAAATCGAGAACAATCAGAATGTAGTCAACATTTTCAGTCGAATGCAAAACGTTTTACATTTTTTTCTGTTAAATAAAACATGTAAGCATGCTCATAGTCAACATCCTATCTGAAAAAAAGTCCATTAATCTCTTCAATTTCCCAAGCAATTATTTGCGTTTTGGACACGCATTGTTGTATTTCATAATAATCAATTACATTAGACTAATTGATTTCCCAAAATAAATAGGACATCATAATGATGACTATTACGAAAGCAATCAATACAGCCTTATCGGAATTCGAGCGACAAAATCGATTCCACAACACTGGCAGAGCTGGTGTATATTGTCCTGAAAAACACACGCACTCTTTCAGGATTGATTCAAAATACAACCGTAATTATCAAGTAATATGGGCAAATCTAGACCATTTTATTTTTCGTCGAATTTAATAGATGATACTCGTTGGAACAACACTGTGACTTTCATTACTTCAAAAAAATGTTAATGCACTTATTGGACTAATTTTCATATGGGAAAGTTTCCTTTGTATAATTTGTTGTTGGATGTTAATTTGATTAACGGAAAAATCACGTGGGTACTCAAGCTAAATTGAATTACTATCTATGCAAGCGAGGATAATTCCAGCCACGTGAATAGGTTTGAATGATTGGTTGAGGGATATCATTACTTTGATGGTTTTTTGATCGTTTGTATTCGGCAAATGTATGCTAGTTTGTAATTGGTAAACATGATTAATTAGAGGCTACTTCGGCTAATGGCGTTGATATTTGATTGGGCTGATTTTCTGCCGAACGTAGTCGCCTGATATGAACGAGAATTTCAAGGAAAATTTATCTACGAACAATTTAACACTTCAAAACAATGGATTTTCTATTAATATTAGCATGGCTAACATACTCATTTCGCGGAGTCTTGTAGATTAAATTCCTAAAATTAAATTCACTTGCGGCCAATCCCAATTTTTATGTATTTTTTATAAATACCAAAAGTTGTTTTCAAATGCCATTAAAAGCAGGAATGAAAACTTCTCGTTAAAGAAAAGCACCATCAGAAGCAGGACTCTTGGAGGACACCCCATCTATGGAATTTAGAGGGACACAAGCTCCTTTCAAATATAGAACCGACTGGCTGCAAAGTTGAAGCTTATGCTAACGCGGTAGCAATAGTAATACTATCGGGCAAATTTATGAACACGTTATTTGTCGACTAAATTTCGCTTTAAAGACTAAACTTCGCTCTTTAAATGGGACGAAGAATGAGGTTGAAAGATAGATCCGCAGAAAATGAACTTCGTAATTTATCCTGCCTAAACTTGATTATATAAGCCTCAACCCAGCTAATCAACTCAAATATTTAGATTTGGTAATGTACTCCACTATCGTGTGAAACCAAGCATAGAAGAAAGTATCATGCGCAACTACTGTTGCAAATGAATTATTGGCAAAATATGGGAATAAATACCAAAAATTCTATCATGGTTCTCCACAAGAACAGTGGAAGCATTGCTTCTGTATAGTTCAGTTATTTTTGGCCAGCTATAGCAAATACACCAAACTAGAACGTGCTTAACAAAGTCAGAAAAATTGAGGTTGGTACAAACTACTCCGACAAAGGCTATGCTAATCAATTGGCTCCTGCTTGATCTTCACACGAGACATCAGGAAAAACGCCCTCCGATTTGATTGAAAGCTAAGCACCTATGGTACCAGGAAAACATCGATCACTCCACCATACTACGAAAGGATTAACCAACGCCAGAGAAAGTGGACTCCGCTCTTCGGATCACTTGCTTGCATTACAGATTTAAGGCAGTTATTCCGAGCAGTGCGCACTGCACTGCAAAAAAAAAGTAAGATGTGAAGCCCAAGAATCTGTCGACACCAACACGGATGGATCAAAAATAGAAGGAACAGTCAGCTGCGGTGCTTTCCCGAGCATATAGGTCTAAGACTATTCTTCCTATTTCCTGATCACTACATCGTTTTCTGGGTGGAGGTCATTGCAATATAAAAAGCAGTAGACTAGAAGAAATTCGAATATCATCTCGGACAGTGAAACTGATATACAATCACTATCGAACGTGGATACTCATCTAAAATTGCAATGAAATTTTATACACAATTGAATGAGATGTCCTTTCATTATGAAGTGTCCCTATACTGCATAGTTATATTTCTGACAATTGCGAAGCAGATGCCCTATCGAGAGCTGGCACTGAGCTCCAGGACTATACATCAGCCTTCCAGGTTTGCTACTTTCTAGTCAACACTTGTCTAATAGGCAGACTCGCTCAACAACTGGGCTGGACTTCTGTCGTAGTTGCAAATCGTAAGAAGAGGAGAAAACGGCTAAATATTTTCTGTGTGAATGCCCAACACAATCCAAAAGACGAATTCAAATCCTAGGCTCGTCCTTCCTGGATAGCCTCTCGAAAATAGATAATTTTAATATAAGCTTCTTTACAAAAGAATCGAAATTTTTCTCAGCATCTTACGTTCTAGTGGCGTCCTTATGTTTTGTCGCATCTCAACGGGCCTGTCGTGACCTGAGTAAGGCATTCTTGATAATAATTGAATTGAATCTCAAATTGAATTGGATAATATATAGACCACGGCGGATCTGTTTTCAGTTTGCTGTTGAGGGGGACACACTGATTTTTGCAGAAAAAGTTGTGGAATAACTCGTATAACAATAATTGACTTATCCTGCCTCCCAAAAAGTCGGGAACATTAATATAAAAATTGAAATGTTTAAAAATTCCAAAAAAATCGACTTTTTTCCTTTGAGTAAATGTAAAATTTTAAAAAATATGCCAACTTCAGATCGATTTAAAAAATATATGTTGTTTATTCAGAAGATTTTTATCATGAAATCCTTTAAGTACATGTCTCAAAGTATATATATTTTTTTCATAATGTTTCAACACAAAATGGCGGCGATGCGAATGAATGAAAAACACACCTCAAAAAATGCCTCGTACAACTTAACGCCATTTCCGGAGATCCTGCAGCATTCAGAAGTAGAAAAATATGTAAAGGATAGGTTGACCAATAAAATTTATAAGAAAATGTAATTAAAATTAAAAATTAATGTAAATTTTAGATTGAACAAAAAAATCAATTATCATGATATAAATTTGAGCCGGATTGGTTCGATATTTTTTGAGATATTTTGTACGGAAGTTGAAAAAGTACTACTTTGAGAAAAACGCAATTAAAGTTTGCAGTAGTTAAAAACTATTGATTATTAGTTTTCATTATAACTTACTCATTAGCTGAACAAGGTCAGAAGGAGTGCGGCTATTGCAATCACCGGGGCTCTACGGACTACCCCGACAAAGGCATTATTTATGCTACTAAATTGGCTTCCGACAGAGCTACTTACGAGACAGCAGGCCAAGTGCACTGCTGTTCGATTAAAAGCTCTGCGACTATGGCATGAGGATAACTTTGGTCACTCCACAATACTACGGAGGGATGGGCCAACGTCAGGGAAAGTGGACCTTGCATCTCCGATTCCCTGTTTTCACCATGGACTGGACCACAGAAAGAGATGGGATACAGGAATCGGTCGACATCTACACCGATGGATCAAAAATGGAGGGAAGAGTTGGCTGTGGCGTGTTCTCAGAACAGCTAGGCCTGAAACTATCCTTCCGATTACCAGACCACTGCAGCGTCTTTCAGGCAGAGGTCATTGCGATTTATAAGGCAGTTGACTGGCTGAGAAGTCAGAAAATTTCCACAAGAAATTTAAACATCTTTTCTGACAGTCAAGCTGCCATCCAATCATTATCCAGCGTGTATACTTCATCTAAAATTGCGATGGAATGCCGCTCACAACTGAACGTGTTGTCGCTTCACTGCGAAGTGATTCTTTGTTGGGTACCGGGGCATAGTGATATACCTGGAAACTGCGAAGCAGATGCCTTAGCGAGAGCTGGCACCGAGCTTCAGGAATATACACTTAACCCCGAAGTCGGCCAACCTCTAGCTTCCATAAAGCTAGGATTTAAGCAGCACTACGTGGAGGCTGCGAATAGGGCCTGGCTGCTCGAAGAAACCTGTAGCACAACCAGGCAAACTTGGCACGCACTGTGCTCCAAACGCACCAAGCGGCTCCTCAACATAAACCGCGACACCCTGAGTTCCGTCGTTTCCGTACTAACGGGACACTGTTTGATCGGCAGACACGCAGAAAGACTGGGTGTCCCTTTCAATGATTTCTGCCGAAGTTGCAGATCAGAGGAAGAGGAAGAAACCATTAAACACTTTCTGTGTGAATGTCCGGCGCTGTCCAGGAAGCGCATGCAAACCTTGGGCACACCCTTCCTAGACAACCTCACGGAAGCAGCCGATTTGGACATTGGCTGCATAGCCGGCTTTATTCGAGAATCTGGATGGTTCTCGTCATCCCCCAGGTTCTAGTGCCGCCCTTATATTCTGTGGTATCACAATGGGCCTCTCGTGGCCTAAGTGAGCTACCTTTGGATAAAAGGGGGCTGCCACTACAACCAACCAACCAACCAACTACTCATTAGTCGGCGATTCCAGGTCCTATTTGCTAAGAATTTCGGATTTATAAGAATATGGTAGGGATACACAATTAGAGAACCGCCCATAGCGCCGGAGAGAAAGTAGGCAGGGACGCGCGGCAGGTGTGCTCGACTTACTGGGGAACGCCGCGCTGCCTATAACAGACGATAACTCGAAAACTAATACGAATATCTCTTCCAAACTTTTTTTGACGTATTCTTAGAGTATTTGGGACATTTTAGTGTAAGAGAAAAAAAAATCGATTTTTGGACCAGTTACATGTATTTCCCCCCTTAACTATAAATCGGTTCATTTTAGAGCAAAGTTGTGATGAAATAAAAGTTGCGTAATTGAATTGTCTATGATACATGATCGATTAAAATTTTTGAAATGTTTCATCGTTGCTTCAAAATAGCAATAAGTACGAAAAAAGGAAAAAAGCTTATTTTCATTTAATTCTATGCATTCTATGACCTTAATAGTTCGCCTAAAAAATCTTTATAATATAATAAAAAAGCATTCAGATTTTTATCAAAATCGATTCAGTAGATTGCACACAACAGTTTTGGAATCTAAATGTATTTAAAAAAAATAAAATAAAATAAAATGGAATCTTGCAAGTCAGAAACTAAAGCATACAGAAGTTTGAATTTTTTCTCACATATTAAAAAGCACTTCACCTTGCAATTGCATTTTATAAAATTAAAATCAGATTATTAAGGCGGCCTCATGAGTTTTTGTTGAACTTGGTAATAAATTTTTAAACAGTGCCCGGAGGCTGCGGTTTCATTCGGTGGAAGCATGGTTAAACCATATTTCGTCTACATCAAAATTTTCTAACTAATTATTCTAAATCTTAACACAATTTAACGTACAAACTTAAGTACTTTGCATTAAGAATACGCAATTATTCGTTACGCTTTAAAAACGAAGAAATGCAGCAGCTAGGACAAAATTTTATCTTTCTTCTTAATTTTTTGGGAAAATACTAAACATTTTTCAACTTATGTACAACAAAACATAAATTATTTTAAAGCTGTTTAATCTCGCAAATAATGAACATCAGTGCATCTTTTACACATGAATAAATACATCCCATGATTAGATTTACGATTTTCACACTATAAAATTTCCTTTCCAAGTTTGTTTTCGTTCGAAAAGGAGATAGATTCAATCAGAAGCCTTTCAAGAACATCCACAACACTAATTTGCGTAACATTTTTATTCGAGAAGCATGCAATCAACTTTTCACAAACACTTTAAGAAATTCGTTCGCATCAGAAAGTTTACTTTTACTGCAATCATTTTAAAGGGATTTAAATTGCTTTCTATGCAACAGCAACAAGAATAGATTTCCTGAAATAATCAGTGACCGGGAAGTTTCAGCTACTATGGGAATTTTTCAGCAACAGCGAACATGCTTGGCAACAAGGATGTGAAAGTTCAATTACTTCAGCTTAACTACATATTACACTCAGTCTCTTTTAACCTGTGCATCTGCACTACATCCCTGGGGAAATCTAAGGTCCTCAGCGGTTGTCGCATTTTCCTGAGTTCTGTTCCAGTTTGGTTGCATCCAATAAAGGTTAACGACTGCACACAAGTGTGCTTGGTAACGTGGATATCCTCTTGCATGCATGTACACGTTTTCCACTTCACACCTCTTTGTATTTATTTTCTTCGACAGGACTATCTCTGGTATCTATCTCTTTTAAACGGCATGGATAAATCGATTCGGACGGATGCGGAGACTAGCTCAATAAGAATTAATTACATTTGACGATGACTCGAAGTTATGGAAACTCTTTTATTGGTAAACATCATGAGCTGTTCCCTCCTGCTAGGATATTAGCACGCACTAGACACACGGTTAGGAAATATAACTAATGCGGTTCATAACCTGCCATGGAACACGTGAAACAGCTTTCTTACTGCCAGGATGAATGAAGTGGAGTATAGCTGTGATTTATGAGGTTTTTCCTGAGCTCGATTCCGTGAATCTTTTTTTTTTTTGGAAAAATAATAACCGATCGGAATCGAAGGCGCTCATATCAGTCCATCCTTAGGAACTCTGGAGATGGCTGAGCTCCAATCGATAGACTTACCCTCACACTTTCATGATCTAGCAGACAGAAATTACAACATGATAATTGCCCCTATTATGAAAAGTAAGGCTCGTCAGCAAAACTTGATTGGACGAAGTAGGGTTGACTTGTGAACTAAAGAAAAAGTTTCTAGCGCATATAATGTCTATCAGCGAAGTGATAACTTTTTCGAAACATCCTCTATAGGCTTTTTAACAACCTATTGAAAGCTATCCGATACACTTAACGCTTTTGTGCGAAAGAATAAGGCGAAAGTCTCAACAACACTTAGCACTTGTAAGCAGAGAACCGATAAGATATCCCCAATGTTCTATCTTGATGTTATATGAAGATGGACCACGATAACAAGATGATGTGCTTTAATGGGAGTTCGATTCCTGGAAATGTAATGGGCGAAGGAGATTTTTGTGTGCAATACTTAATATATGAACGTTACTCCTACAAGCATTTAAGTTGTGGTTTACTTCAGTCGCGATGACTGATGTGATGATTTGAAAGGAATGTCTTTTAATGAAATACTTGCGAGATTGTTTGAAGGACTCAGATATTTTCAATTTCTTCCAGCTATGAGATATTGCTTAGAAAATTATTTAGTGTATCATAGAACTGGCTACGTGGCCAAAATCTAAGGAAATATGTTAAGGCAGCAATAAATTTGAGAGGCCTCAATTTTTAGAATAAAGCTCACCGATAAGTGTGATTAGCATAGAAAAAATCTAAGTAGGGATGATTATGTTAAGAAAATGATATGAGTATAGTCCTAGTATCTTGCTTTGGCACGAAGTCCTAAACCATTGAATTAAATGTGTTTACTTAAAAAATCATTTTGGGGCATTTCATAAGTGAATTTTATCAATAGACTTGGATCTCTTGAATGATAAAAAAATATCAATGTAAAGTGGAGCAGGGAAACATAAAGAAGAATTAATATTAGATATTGGATTAGAATTTGCGGCAACAGCAATTTATATGTAGGCGTTTACTCGTGTCTTCAAAATTATAGCTTTATTTTAGGCTGGAGAAGCTTGTAAAATTGTCAATTTTCTCTGGCGTATCTAGAAACCGTCTCTAAAATACCTTTTTTCTCCTCCACATTTAATTGAATGAAATATATACATATAGCAGCTAAATGGGCTTGCAAGGCCATAAAGTAGATCTGGAGTTCAAAATCTTAGTATTTTTTCTCCACATTGATACAGTTTAAGTTTTTCTATAGTAAACAAAAATCTTAATCTTTCTTGCTTCGGATTTGGTGTGATTTGAGAGCATGTAAAGCATGTCAAAATGCGTTTGATAGTTATTATGGAAAGAAATTTTTGCTTCTATTTATTGATTGCTTCGCATTCTCATCCTTTTACTTGAATGGTGCTATCACATACTATTATTATGTAAAATTTATAAAAATGATTTTGGTAGAGTATACTGGATGTATTTTTAGGTCGATCCAAAATCTTGTCATGTCTATCATTTCTTACCTATTTGTAGAGTCTGTTCAATGTTATGTAAGAATGGTTCAGCATGGATCTAGTCCTTTTTCCAACCTCATTTACACTGTAAGCTAGGGCTAAGCTACATAGTCCTGTATTAATTTTCATTTTGAGACTATTTCTCTAAACATAATATAAATACATTTTCTGACTTTTGTGTATTCTGGAAAAAAAATTATTGAAATCCTAATTTTTGTCATAAGTATTCCATATAAGAGATAAAACTAGATGGTAGTTAAATAAGAATATCAAAGCGAAATGAAGGATATAATAGGCTTGTCGTGATTGATTTGAAATTTTATTGCTAAGCAACCTTCAAGTGGGGGAGGAATTCACATTTCCAAAAAAACCATATGCAAACATTCATAATTATTATAAATTCTTCGTCTTGCATGAGAATCCAATTTTATGGATCTGGACCGATAAAACAACTTCCAGATTGCCAAAAATTTAGAAAAACATTATTTTCACATTTTGGATACCAAAATATTTTTTAAAAATATAGATGGCAGGGTCGAACGAGAGACAACCTAATTTTAGTGAGCAAACCGTTGGTAGCTTTTAGTTTGTTTTATGATGAGAAATCATCTAACGATGCTAGTGACATACTTAAATGAAATAAATCTACCATACAAAATACTATAAAATAATTTAACGAATTCAAAGAGCGCGAGCGGAAAGAGAATAAATACGAATACAATTAATGCGTCGAAATAAGAAAACTCTTCATTTTAGAATAGTGCTATTTTCCTGGATGAAAGCAATTTCTGAATTTTTAAAACGAATGGCCGTATTATCTTTGACAGAAACGAGAAAACTAGGCCAAAAATTTGCAGTCTACCTTGAAATTTGGAGGGTACTGTGCTACAGATTCGGGATACATGTCATCTGATCGAGTTGGATATTTTTATCACCAAAAAAATACGTCTGGATACATTGAAATTTAGAGCAAAAATTAAAACCCGAACATCGAAAAATTGGGGTTGAGTACAAATTATTACTTTCAACATAACAACGATTTGAAGTATACCACACTCGTATCACGCATATGGTTGCGGTACAACACCCCTACTACAAACACCTCCAAAATCCTGAAATGTAAGTCCAATTGAATATTTCTGGAGGGAACGATCGTAAAATAAGTGGCAAATCTAATTTGTTTTTGAATAGGGAGAAGAAAAATTCCTGAAATTTAACACGAAAGTTAGTGGATTACATCCCCAGACGTCTACATGCTATTTATAACAGTTAAGAAAATTCTAATTATTCGTTCATGGCCCTCCCGAATCTGTAAATAATTTTTAAGTTTGTTATTCTTTTTTATTGATATTGTGGATTAATACGTAATAGAATAAGTAGTCATTAATGAATAATATTGATCTCTTATAATCTCTGAAACATTTGCATTTTACTGTTTTTTCCACTTTTCCAAAGTGTACGAATACATTCTGCATTTTGCAACGTCTTCTATTTCTACCAAATATTGGAAGAAAAAATATTGAACTCGAAAAGATATTCGTTCCTATGGGTACCGAATCTATTTTCAATGGATGTTTGATGTTTGTTTTCATTCTCATTTTTTCAAGATCTTGTGCGTCTCAAGTATCGTAAAAATATTCAATAGCTATTAGAATTCTTCTAAAGTTTCTTCAATTCTAATTTCTCAACGTTTTTAATAGTAGAATTAGAATTTCACGTGAACAAGTGCTTGAAAAATAGGATTCGGACTCCTTGCAATCAGTCAAGAAATTCAAATAATATTTCAAATTTCATCTACACATTCCAAAAATTTTATGTATCTTTAAAATTACTCCATTCATTAAAAATGTGTAAATATTTCCTTTCCGACCGATTCAACGTGAAACATATTCCGCAAACTGTCGACATAAATTCAGTTGTAGACACTTGTAAACAATTTAACCGGTACCTCATCGTCCTGCCTGAAATTTAATATGACACATCCGTAAGGACCAATTTACTTCAACGTTTTGCTCTACAAACTCTCGCAAACACACTTTTCAACCAGATCCTGTTAGTTTATAAACTTTCCCCCCTCAAATATGTACATACAACATTATTGAGCTTGCACAAATTTTGTGCTTCGTTTACGTGACCAGAATGAAAATTTTCCATGAAAGTTTGGTTCGAAGGGTCTAGAAAAAGTGCTTGCTTACGAGTTGCGGGAAATCCCCGAAAAAATTGGTGATTAGAAGTGCACACACTCTGAGTGGAATGGAGGTACATAAGTGATTGGGAGTCGTGGTGAAGGCTGGAGCTTATCACGTGCCAGATTGAGCAAAATACTGAGGATGATTGCAAGTAGTAGCCAGGGCTTGTGGCAGGAGAGAATAGAGCACGTTTCGGCGATTGTTTTCGGTTAATTGAAAAAGTTTTGAAAAACTAATTGAAAATTTAGAACATTTTGACAGCGATTGAAAATGTTATTCGGAATAGTTGGTGGATGCGCTTTTGATTTCTGATAATTTCAAATTTAGTCTTTTTGTAGGTATGATGTTCGAAATTGAATAAAAGATGGAGTTTCTATATATTTTTATAAAAATATGACAAATTTATTATATTCAAATCTGTTAGGTAGAAAAGTTAGATAAATAAATCAACTATTCTACCTTTCAGCACAGCTTTTCTCATATCGAAGCTATTGTCATGCTTCGTTATCATTGGTCAAGTGACTACATTAGTAGAAATCTAAGTAGAAAGTTAAATGATTTATATATTTATAAATTAGCTATGCCAGCAATATCATCCTCATGGATTTAAAACTATGCATAGTGCAGCTATCAGCACTTTTTCATTTCTTTAGCTTTGAGAAAGACTATTTCGTTCCCTGAAATGCATTAGTATTGAAATCAAAATAATTTAATCAATGATCTTTCTCAAAAAAAATCTGTAAAACTTATGTTATACAAATAAATGTGTCACAAATATTAAATTACAAATTAAGTTCGTTATTGCTTCCACTGTTCTGTTCGAAATAAAGGCCATTTACTCGTTCAATCCCTCTTCCTCGCCAGGAGCTCTAATTCGCTTTTAAGAAGACACTGCCATCCGTTTACATATTTCTGGTTACCTTAGTTCAGAAAATTTCATTGCATTCAACTAAACGACAGGTGATGTCACTGGCCTGCTTTCTCGCATTGTGTTTATTTTCAGTACAAAAATTGATTCTAGAACTACAGGTTTTGGACCCTTGTAGGAACTATATGATTATTCTACAATATAAAATGGTTACTACAAGGTTCCCACAAAAAATATTATATGTAGATGTTGCCCAAGAAAGTTCCAAGTTTCATATAAATCCATCCAGCAATTTCGTTTGTTCCGTGTACAGATAAAAAAACAAACAACAATATCAGAAATAGTATTTGTTTTTTCTACTAGTTTCAAATAGTCCCTTAAATGTGTTTTTTTTTCCACTAGATTCAATGCACAGATAACGATACGTTTCTAGTTTTATTACAGTACAGATAGATAGATGAATATTTGAGATGACGAGTCAATTTGGAATTGATCATAAAGATTCATCATCCAATTTTGATGGGAACCTGAACTTGGAAATGGAAATAAAGTATTAAATGCAAAAATAAATGGTTAAGATTCAATCACACTTCAGACAGCAACTATTCTCTTTAAGAGGATATAATATTTATCAAGCTGAGCATAAATTTTCATACAATAAATAATTAAATTGAAACTTTTGTAAATTTCTCTAGCAGTTAAACATTTACGGTCACTTTCTTAACATATATAAACATATTCGAATGCAAACTTCTTTGCTACTTCAAACCAAATGCTTAAGTAAAAGCAGGCTGTATCCTTCCACCGTTTGAACATTTCACCTCAATATCATATTTTCTAGAAAATGTACATACATTTGTGTCCGTTGTTTGTTTTCCAGAAGGTTATTTATTTATTTCGGGAAATTGATGCTTTTCCCTTGAACTTTTATAATAGCTATCGAATTTTGTTCGCAAACTTGACAATGTAAAAACACTTTAGTTCCTGAAGATTTCAAGTATTCTCGGTCGTTCCCTTTGAAATGTTTGCAATCTTAGCAGGTTAGTTTGGTAAAAGGAATAAAGTAAAAATAAATTTGTTTTCAAGCGCAAACTTCATGGTCATTTAGGAAAATTTATCTTCCGTTTTCGTAGAGCGAGCAGTTCTTAGTAAGTAGGTATGGAGCATATAGAATAACTAGGTATCTTCGGTGTACCTGGAAGTATATTCCTACATATGTATGTAGTTACAAATGTAGTTGGATGAGTGGAAAGCTTAATAGACCTACGATAGTAGGAGTGCATAATGCTTAAAAAAAGAAGTGTTATAAATTGAAATTTTACGAAAATACCTTCACATGTGAATTTCAAGGCTGTTCATATATTAAGTTGGCTTATTTGAAATTGCCTTGAAATTCTTCGCAAGCTTTATTATATTAGTGCTTGTCTACAATAGACCTACATATGTAGCTCAGTAGCTTCTTCTCGTTGTATCTTATTATTCCTTTAAATGAACCTGCATGTAAGTCGATTTTTTTTGCGGTATCTACTTTTGTGGCAAACATATACTTATGTTCACGGATCACATTTATTTAAGTTGAAGTACTGTGAAATGTCCTATAAAAACACCTTTCTAAAGTGGAACAATTTTTTGGTTCTAAAAGTTGAGCGCTTAGAATTTCGTGGAAAAAAATATTATTTGAAATGGACAGAACACTTGATCAACACAACCCGTCGAGATGGAACGATTTTTTAAGACGCGCAGAAAAAAAATTATGCAGTGATAAATTCTACATGAAAAAATCAATGCTTTCATCTGGTAGAGAGGGCTCTTAGCAGCGAAATATGTGGAGAAAATGTAACTTAAGTTTAAGAAAAAAATTCAATTGGAAAAGGTATGTTTTTGTGTAAAATGAGGATCTGTAAATTTTAACTTGGTTCAGAACAGCTTTAAATTAAAAAAACAGCAAGCGATATCTGATTAATGCTAAAATTCAGTTGAACTGGATTGAAGAAATATAAGCCTTGTTTATCGATTTGCATAGACTTTGGCGATCAGATTGATCAGGATATTACTAAAACCTGCATAATAATATATGGAACACCGATTCTTCTAGTTCAGCTTGCATCGGCTAAATCTACTTGAAAATTAGGAAAACTTAGAATCTGTTGAATACCAGTACAGATAATTAAAATTTATTCCGACATTTTTATTTGTCTGTGACCTTTATAAGAGCTGACTAGTAAAACCGTAAGGCGTCATAATTTTTACTTTATGCATTCTCATCATTTTGTGTTTTATCATAAGGTCATCTTCTTACGATACCTCGGATTTTGAGGAACTTTGAGAAAAATATATCTTAAATTAATTTTTTTCGACTTCCTTAATCAATCTGAAAAAAATATATACAATAAAGCTAACATTGAAACTACCGCAACTGAAAGTTGCTCAGAAATAAAAATGTATTAGTTTATTTAATCAGAAATAATTCGATGTGAAACTGCAGCTATCGTGTTGCAATTGTTATCCTTTGAATTTGCTTAGAATTTTCGCAGTTTAATTAAATTGTCAGGAATGTCTTAAGCATCTTCATTCGGCATTTTAGTGGTGGTTAAAGATCTATTTCACCGGTTTTTAGCAACGTTTAAACACAATATTATTTCTAGCAGAAAAACTCAACTCCCGATTGAACGATAAATCGAAACAAAGTAGAACTGCTAGCTTAGCGTAAACATACATACAAATATATATTTCTAAGGACATCCTGGTCATGGTCATTCCGTTTTAGTGTAGCGATGTACAAAAAGGATAATATATCTCTGTGTATTGAAAATAGATAGCCATGAAAGTTTTTAGAATATGATCGGTTTTTCAGCTACTTTGAAATAATCATCCGATGAGAGTACCATGTTTGAAATATGCCTCAAAAATTTGATATGTATCCACCACTAGATACAGTGAAGTTAGAACGTTGCTGCCAAAAGCTGGAGCAGTAAATCTATCTTGGCCACCATTTCTCTAAACGAGTTTTCATAATCGTCAATTAGGTTTTATGTTATAGGACAATGGTAACACGTCTCGACGTTACACAAAGATAAGGCAAATCGCCGGACAAAAAATTGAATGTCCTTGATCAAGAAAACAAGCCACTTCTCACCATGAATCGTAGAAACCAGGTGCTCTGAAATCATCATACTGATGTATTCTGTGGTAAATAAGCTGAACGATTGCATACTTTAAGGCGACATGGCACCTTTAATTTTCGAATTTTTAATTTTTGGAAAATGGATTTTTTTATGAAATCATAAACATATCTTAGTTAAACTTTCCACGTATATTTTGTTAGTATTGAAAAAAAAAACAAAAAACGGGGCTTTAATCAGCATCAAATACACTAAAGAATGAATAAAAAAACAATGCGGATGAAAAACAACAAAATGGCGGCGTTTTTCCCTTCTAAAAATCTGCTGTAACTTTGAAAACTGCGTGCTGATTTTTCCTCCGTAGTTCATTCGGAGCATTAATTTGGGTGGATTAATATGTTAAAATTTCAGAACGATCGGATTAATGTTTTTTTTAAATCGTGCACACCAACTTGAAAATCGTTGTTTTGAGAAAATCGCGTTTAAAGTTATAATACAACATTTCTTTAAAAAAACATTACTAAATTCAATCTGCGAAGCCTGCGCTATACATTTTTCCTTCCTGACGGTCAAATTCCTCATCTCGTTAAGATTTCTGGTCCCGACGAGCAGTTCTGGCCTCTTTAGACGACACAATACAGGGTTTTTCCGCATGCTTAATTCTCTGCATGTTCCATCCCACTTTGACCTACAGTTATTCTCGTAACTTACATTGCTTTCAGTAAAGTTATGAATCCTTCATTGAATACACATGCAGAAATATCGGCAGCAATTCAGAGAATATTTTAGCCAACAAATGTATGCTGAGGGGCCATATTCCAAACGCAAAAATTTAAGCTTTCATTTTTGTTTTGAGTGAAATTGCCTGAACAGCGCTTCAATTAATCTTCCGAAGTTAAGTCTTCATAGATTGATTTTAAAATTTTTTGTAGTTCATTATCCAAAGATGGAGGATGCTTGAAATTTTTCAAAGCACTTCTACCAGCTGCCTCAGCCCTGCGTCAGTTACACCAAGTTTTTTGTCCTATTGGATATTTAGAGTGTTGAGGATTCTCATCTGTAGAAATGTTATGGTAGTACCCTGCCCAAATTTCCTTGCGTATGCTTTCAATCGAATTAGGATTTCGTTGCATTCCTAGGTGATTGTAAGTTGACAAAGTTTTCATTAGTTTAATATTTAACTGAACTTTTTTTCGGACTTTTTTTGGAGATGATGGTCTTTTCTTATCAGCATTTTTTTGTGTCTGGCTATGGTCAACTGTTTATTTAGTTCTTTGGCACTACAAAACATACCTTTTTTCACGTGCAGGACACCCGATTTTTTTAGAGAACCATTTTGAAATCCGCTTTTTACAAAACATTAAGAACTTGATCAGCTGCATCCAAATACAGCCTAGTTTACAAAGAAGCTAAAAAAAAATTCTGAAGCTCATAATGAACTGCACGATTTGTAAAGAATATATTTCGTTGTTTTACAATGCATTTTATAAGTGTTTTGGAGTTTTTTTTGCAATAGAAGACCACCATTTGTATATTAATTCAAATTCTAAGTTAGCATTGGTTAAAGAATAGATTGTAAAATGTTTAAAACGGCGAAGAACTTTATTTAAGAGACGATCAACGCACATCGATCGCACGCAAAAAACATGAAATCATTGCGATACTAATTCTCTTTTAGTTAACTTCATATATGCTACTTATTCAAATTAAGCTTTATTCATTATTATAAAGCAAATATCAGTTTGCTGGGTTAACTTTCTACAATCATACAAAATCTATCATATTTAGTCGTCTCCAAACACTGGATAATGGAACCCAAACAACTCAATCCTGCGAGATTCCTTTTTGAAGCAATGATGCTTTGGCTCAGTTCCAATCAACAGTGTCCTGCTTAACCCGTGTCACATCAGCTCGAGTAGATTTCCATGTCTGATGTCGTTACGTTCCACCCCAGAAATGAGTTTGTTTTAGGCATTGCTTCAGCAATCTGTGCCATGAAATCATGCCACAAGTCCTTGCAAACTGGATGCTGGCTATGCGGACAATCTGCAAGCGGGATAAAAGCCCACCAAGCATTGTTGTTTTTAAAACCATTCTCCACAATGCAATTATTGGTTCGTGAAAGTGAATGACGCCCGCTAAGTGTTTGTATGTGAACATACTCGCATACTTTGTCTACGGAATTGTAGGAAATATTGCTTGAGTAAAGATATCCTTAGTGAAGCTCTTAGGAGCTCGGAGTGGATTTTGTTTGTCATCTCATGTTTCATGTTGCGTTCTATCAAATCAGGAAGAATGCTTTGCAATTTTTTTTCGAAATGGATTTTGGCGAAAGCGAATGTGGTAGTAAATTGAAATTGTGTTGTCAGATATTTTTATTGGTTTTCAGTTTTTTGTGTGGTAAGAATACTCAATTGTGAGTATCATTACACATTAATCCAGTGTGTCGAGAAGCCGGATCGAATCGATATCTTTTGAAGATTTTCACCTTGCAACATTGAATCTCCGAAAAGGATCAAATAATAAATATTTTGTAGTAGCACAAACAAATCAGCAATGAATCGAAACTATGTAAAATTAATGAATTTCTAGAATTTATCTCTAATAATAAAGGATTCATGATGAATTGTGAAATCAAAATCTGAATAGGAAAATCCAGTTAAAACTGGAGTCTATTCATTTGGTTTCATCGCTACTACTTCGATCCATATTTGTTTGAATTTATCTTGTCGAGGCTATTCAAATTATTTTGAAATTCAATCTATTTTGTTGCTTTTCGTCACATCACTCACAGCGAAAGTGTGCATCTGTCAATGAACTATATTTCAAATATTGAAATCAATGTTTTGTCTCCTCGAAACGCAACCTTAATTAGTGTCATGCAGATGAACGCAATCATCTCCACTGTTTATCCTTGACACGACGATCCATGTCTGCCATCATGCAGTATGGAATTTATTCAGGATTTGAACTGAAATAATGAACACAGGTGGATAATGCAGCAATTAAGCGTCCTATCGTGTATAAAATTTGAAAATTGAATGTTTCACGAGTTTGTAGTTATTAGTGAAATTTGTGACGCTTGAACTTATACAATTGAAATTTGCAAATTTTTTATGCATAAATTTGCAGACACACCACGAGCATTTTATGTGCCCTACACACACACAAAAGCTAATATAATACGACGTACAGCATAGACCAATCAATGCCAACGAATAGTGATTGCCGAAGGCTACCACTTACTTCTACTATTCACCCCTGCACTCCTTGGTTTGATCTATGAGCGTATAAGATATCAACATTTCACTTGGATTTAAGCAGACGGAATTGCAATCAAGTCAATCATTACCGCTTCACTCACTGACATTGAAACATCTTTAATTGGAACTTAAAATAAGTCGGTTGAGGTAATTGAATATATTCGCTTAAGGTTCCACTATATGTTTTTTGTTGAAATTAATTAAGTTTGTACATAAACCTAAATATTATCATTGAATTGCGGGGCTTATTCCTGCTTGAACTAATCAAGAAAACTGTTAAGAACTGAATAACTACGAAATATATCATTCCAACAGTCATTTATCGTTATATTTGAGGTAGTCAGTTATTCAACCCACATGAGGTTCGGGGTGGCAACATAAAATGAACCCCCCCCCCAGTATGCTCATAAAATAATGTAAAACTACTACACGTTAAAAAATACAATATTTTTTAATGCAATTACTGTGTGTAATCGTCCCAAGAAGTGTACTAACACTATGGATTGTTCTTCGAATAAATATCCTATTATAAAAATTCTAAAGATTTTAAATGCTACAGGAAGTTTTTTTTAAAGAAAGAAAGGAGAAAATCGGTGTCAATCACTCGTTTCTGGGCTTTGGTTGTAACCATTGGCTGATTAAGGCGTAGCCACGGGTCAGCGGCTCCCAAAACTTTCATGGTGATTTGTAATTAAAATTCGATGGTGTGTGAACAAATTTTTTGCGAATTTTCTCTCGTTTGAAAGATATTATTTTAATAATGAATAATTATTAACAAAAGAACAGCTATTCGGGAATCTACAAATTAAAAGCTTTCTGATAACAGTTAAACCAATTCATTCTTAGTTGATCATGTCAAATATTCTTCACATCCAGGATGTGGTAGTTCATCATAGTTTACCAATCAATTAACGATGATGCTCTTCATTTGTGATGAAGCATTAAAAAGAATTTCTACTGAACGAAAAATGCTAAATATTATGATATAATTGCACAGTCTATTCGTAAAATCATGCATGTCGATAAACTTATTTTTTCTAAAGGGTCTTCCAATAAGGACCTCCAACTTTGACAGCTGATAGCGGCCATATTGTTGAAGCTACATCTGACAAATTGGCTGTCATTTATTGAGTTTGTTTTGCCAAATCACCATGGTCGGATCTAGCGTTCAATAACACGTGCAAATGATACAATTGCTTCGGGTGTTATGTTGGGCCAACGTCCCGCGCACTTCGCCCATTTTACGGTCGCCATTATCGTCCTACCGGGAAGACAATTCGCAGTGTGGTTGAATTTTGTATCCACTGGTTCAGTAAACAATCAAGTAAACAATCAATCAACACATGTACGTCACCGAAACGCAAGATCTCCGTATATAGTAAGAGTGTGCAGCAGAATCCGCGGCTGTCGAGCTCGCGTCACTCACACGAATTCGGCCTTTCGCAGACCACAACTTGGTGAATTCAGTGACTTGGGCCTGTACCCGTACGAAATTCGAGTGACACAGGAGCTGAAGGTAAACGAACATAGACAACGATGTGTGTTCGCTGAATGGGCTCTGGAGCAGCTGGAAAATGTTCCTGATTTGCATCGAAAAATCATTTTCAGCAATGAGGCTCATTCCTAGATGAATGGGTATGTCAAAAAACCAATTTGTCGAATTTGGGACGATAACAATCCACATGAAATCCAAGAGCGTCCAATGCATCCGGAAAAAATCACTGTTTGTTGTAGATTTTGGGCTGGGGGCGCATCGGTTCATTCTTCTTAGAGAACGGCATTGGTCAGGCCATCACCGTCAACGGCGAGCGCTATAGGTCGATTATTACCAACTTCTTTTGGCTTGAATTAAATGATATGGGCACCAAGAAATTTTAGTTTTAATAGGATAGTGCTACGTGTCACACAGCTCATGACACGTTGGACACACACGTTAGACTTTTTCTTGTCAGTTTTCTTAAGTCGTAGGTCTATGCAAATAAGCCCCAAACCATAGCGTCCCTTAAAGTCAACATAATCCATGCCATCGGTCAAATGAAGCCTGATTTATGCGCCAAAGTCATGTAACACCAAACATGCACGCCACTCAGAGAAGCCGCGGCGAACATTTGAACGATATAACATACCCTTTATAACATATGTACGCGGAAATGGAGGAACAGTGGAGCGATTTTTAGGAAAATACAAGAACAAAGTATCGAGATAAGTTTGAAGTTTGTTAAATAATGACTCATTTAAAGTTTTACTTGCTTACTTTACTTGTCTAATCTAAATTGAACACTTTGAAAATGAAGAAGTCCCTTAAACAAAAGATGGTTAGGCAGAGACTATGAAGGGATGGCCTAACATCGACAAAATTAATTATAAAGGCACAATCAACTGAATCGTGTACAACAAAGACTGCTTGGAAAAGCATCTAAAGCCATTCATTCAATAATTCTCAAGTATTCAAAATATTTTCATCTGGTTTGGCTACGAGTCAGTACGGTAAAGAGACAATGAAGTTGCATGAGGACAAAGTAACATACTGGTACCCAAGACAGCAAGTCTCCATGGATACCGCGCATTGCGACCAATCGAACAATATTGAGTGGCAATGAATAAGGCGTTGAAGAAAGCGAAAACAATAGCTAGACATGTTCGAGATTTTCCAAAAAATTGGAAAACTTCAACGATGAGGTCCATCAAAACATGTACAAAATCTGATGAGGGGCATCAATGCGAAGATTCGCAATTTTTGCTCTCAATTTCTTTACAAGCTTTTCAAACCAAGAATATGTATCACGAAAAAGAACATTTTTACTGCTTCAAGAGCTGTTTTCAAAGTTTTAGAATATTTAATGAGGCCTCATTAGCACACTGGTGTCGATAATGAACAAACAATCGCCAACTTTGTATTTTTCGCTTTTTGAACAAACGTAGCAAACAGGAGCAAACAGCGAAACTTTGTTCTAGACTTTTTGCAAAGTTTTCTATAAACTGGCAAATAGCATTGGCTGTTAATGCACGTACCACCATATCTTCACTTTCTTGAAATCCAGGCGTATTCATTCCACTTTCTAAACATTTTTTTTCAACCAATGTTTTAGATCAACGGAAGTGAATAACTTTTCGCATTAATTAAATTAATATTTCCTACAATGGAAGCATTTATGTTGTCATGGAATTAAGTAAAATTAACGCGATTTGATATTTTAAGTTTAAATCCTGGTACTATTTTGTTATCCATTCTGAATATTAAAGAATGTATTCGTATTTCAGATTTCACGCAACAAACATGTTTGAAAAAGTTCTAAAGTATCCAGAAATAACGAAAGTTTGTAAATGGAACGCGAAACAAAAGCAGAAGAAAATAACATTTTCACCAAATTTTCTACGTTCTACAACAAAACTAAAACAATGCCGGCACTAAGCTCGCCTCATTTTGTCCCATTATAAATTTAAGAGGCCATTAGTCTACATTGAAATGATTTTAAGGGAACAAATTTGTGGTAGTCCAAAGACTTCGAACACCCACGGTTGCCGGTGATGCAGCCAAGAGTGGCGAAATAAAATAAAATAGTGTGATTTCAAGACATTTTTTATTGGGTTTTAGTTTTATTTGGAAATGTCGTCATTATTTCAAGTACAATGACGCTAAACAATTTTTGCATAATAAACAGAATATCATTGTTGAGGATTTTATATTAACACAGTTTTCTGAGAAATATATGCATCTTATATGAATAAATTGAAATCATTTTGAATCACATAGTTTAATAAAGCGGAAGCATCTTATTGAAATCATATTTCCACCAAATCAATATACTTTTCAAACAGCTGAGCCCATTGAAATGTAACAGCTTGTATTTGTTTAAGTCATTTCAATTTGAAAATTAACAAAAATCCCCATTGTTTCTGAATCACCAATAATTGCAACATTTTTTATGTGACATTATCTGAAGATTATAACATCAAGACCGTTTATTGACAAAACCGTCCATGCAACGTTGACTTTTATTTCACACGATCTCTTCTCGTTTCTTGTTTAAGATTTTATATGTTGTCCATATAACCACACTTCGAATTTTTACTGCATGTTAAATGTTATCTTAAAATCAACTGCAAAATAAGAAATAATTTAACTCTTTCCAAGACAAAATGGTGAAATAGTCCAAAGACAATATCTACGCAGCGCTTATGGAAGTTGTGGACGCAACTACCGAAAAGCATGACGCAAAGATATTTATTTCAATCGATGTTAAAGCAAAAATTGTAATTAATAGTCCTTAATTTTCAGTTTCACCAAAATGTTCGGCGTCGATATGAAAATAGCCATTTATGTACAAAAAATTGTGACTTAACAGCATCGCGTAAGGATTCAATCAAGCCATTTCCACCAAAAGCCTTACAGAATTAATGGACACTCCCTAAGTGGTGATAAGATTCATATTAAGATGACATGGCGCCTTCAAATTTCAAAAAAATCCAAATTTGTTTTGTGATAAATTTTTTAAAAACATGATTTTAATAAAATAAAAGTAAATTTCATTATGTGAAAACATAGTGAGATCTTTTTTCGATGAATTCAAAGCATTATTATATTATTATATATGCAGCCTTACGGTTCTGCTTTCATAATCGAAAAAAGAGAGCTTGTCATGCACGTGTAAAAGGAATGTTTGGTAGAGCCAGAGAAACACAAAAAACAGTTGATCATAGCGAGAAAAAAATCTAATAAAGTGTTGATAAGAATCATCTCCAAAAAAAGGTCCGAAAAAAGTTCAGTTAAGGGGTATGGCCACTGTAGCAGATGCAAAGTCATGTGTTTTTTAAATATTTTTTTATATGAAAATTTTATTTATTTATAAAAATAATTATAGGTAGGTACATAAAACTACAATATCCGAGAATCGGAAAAAATTTTTATAAACACATTTTTCAAACAAAATGGCCGACTTTTCGTAGCTCCAATCCGAGGTGGTTATTTTTATAAATAAAGAAAATTTTCATATATTTTTTTTTTTTAAAACACATGATTTTGCATCTGCTACAGTGGCCTGACCCCTTTACTATTAAACTGATGAAAACTTCGTCAATGCACTATGGTCTGGCAATGCAACGAAATCCTGATTCGGTTGAAAACATCCGCAACTAAATTTGGGCAGGATACTACCACAAAATTTTTACAGATGAGAATCCTCAACACTTCAAATGTCCAATTGAAGAAAAGTCTTGGTAAAAATGTTTTAAAAAATTTCAGGCATTCTCCATCTTTGGATGATGAAGAAAAACAAATTTAAAAAACCATGACTTAATTTGGGAAAATTTATTGAAGCGCTGCTTAGGCAATTTCACGCAAAACAAAAATAAAAGCTTCGAATCTTGCGTTTGGAATATGACCCCTAAGCATACGTTTGAAGGCAAAAATTTATCGGAATTGCTGCCAATACTTCTGCATGTGTATTCAATGAAGGATTAACAAATTTACTGAAAATAATGCAAGTTAAGGAAATAATCGTAGGTCAAAATGCGATGGAACATACAGAAAAGCGAGATGATGCAAGAATCAAGCAAGCGGGAAAACTCAGTACTGAGGCGTCTAAAGTGGCTAGAACTGCTCGTAGGAAGCAGAAATCCCAAGGAGAAATTTGAGCGCCAGGAAAAGGAAAATGTATAGCGCAGGCATCGCAGATTGAATTTAGCATAGTTTTCTTTTTTCTTTTTTTTTAAAAAAAGTTGTGTTATAACTTTAAACGCAATTTTCTCAAAACAACGGTTTTCAAGTTGGTGTGCACGACTAAAAAACATTTATCCATTCGTTCTAAAAAATTTAAGACATTAATCTGCACAAGTTAATGCCGAGAATGAATTACGGAGGGAGAAATCGACACACAATTTTTAAAGTTACAGCAGATTTCTATAGGCAAACAACGTCGATTTTTGTGAAAAAAGCCGCCATTTTGTTGTTTTTCATCCCCAATGTTTTTTTTAGTTCATTCTCTAACGGCTTCGTTGTTGATTAAAGGCATTTTTTGTTTTTTTTAAAGATTTTTCTGTGATTTTTTGTTGATGTTCTTTTTCCAAAAAATTGTCGCAGTTTTTTTATAGTTCAATGCTAAAATAATATATGTGTAAAGTTTTTTTTTAAATATTAAAAATTCGGTACGAAAACCCTTTTTTTAATTTACTTTTATATTAATTATTATAATTTAGAGGATTATTATTATTATTATGATTATTATTATTATAATTATTATTATTATTATGATTATTGTTATGTTTTAAATTCCTGCACATATTACTAAAGGTTGTTTGTGTGGACCTCAAGGATCACACCTCACAGTTTGTTATGTTAGATTCAAAAATTCAATTTTCCGGTCTATTGGCACCATATATTTAGATATAAATACCGACGCACAAGGACACTCATCTTTAGTCCTCAGTGATTGCTTCATAAAGCGAAACTCACTGTCAAAAACTTTTAAATCAACCTTCAATTCGTTTTTGTGCTGCCTGAAAAGCCGTCGACCACATCATCTTTCAAATAAAATTGATGTTTGCGAATTCTCTTTGCCATGCAAACGTCGCATAGTGAATTTCCGTTCATTACTAAAATATTCCTTAGCCGGATTTTCAAGATGCAGACAAGCAAGTCTATGAATTTTGATTGGCAAGCAGGATTTTGAGTAGCTTTTGCCTAGCAAACCCAAAGCCAAGCGACAAGCATCCTGTGTGCTATATTTTAATTTTTCAGTTCGGGCTGGAAGGAGTCACTTTAACATATTCCACAAAACGATGAGGAGTGAGTGGTAGCTTAGATTTTCTCGAGAATAAGCGATTTGTGCTTTAAAGGGAATGAGTTTTGGTTTAGAGTCAAGCTGTGAAGTAGGTCAATGATTTCAAGTCAAGTGCGGAGTGAATATGAAAATGGGGGCTTTGCACAGCCACAGAAGACAAAGAGTCACATTTTGCTGGAATATTGAGGGCAAGTTCTGGTTAAGTAAATGTCCTGACCTTTTCTTTTGATATTTTGATGTTAAAATGAAACTGAGAGTCTACAAATATCCTAAAATACCTCGTAGCAGATTGATTTGAAAAATGTTTGAAATTAGTACCATGCATCTTAACTATTTCATTTACATTAAGTTGATTGTACCTTGTAATTTTAAATGAATACAAATTTAGAGTTTAGAACTAATTTTTTTTTAGTTGTTTACAATCATTTACAGTAACTTTATGGCAAATTTTTTTATAGAGATTGAAAGCTGCTCCTTTATGTGTTACAAGCAATCATATCCTTTGATTGAAATGTTCTCTTGTCATTTTGTTCTCTGTTTCGATGTAGAAGCAGGAAGAACATTCCTCCTTTATTTAAATTCAAACACCCAGGGTGGGTATGTTAAGGGGGGAGTATGGTATTTTATTTTATTTTTTGCATTTTTTTATTATTAGTAGAACTCTGCAAGAGTATTCAGTTAAAATTTTCGGACGATTGGAGCAAAACTGACGGAGCTACAGGCCTTCAAAACTTTGCTCTTCGACGCGCTATGAACTGTAAATCGGCTGTTTCTCTTTTTTAAATGCATTTTTCAAACACTTAGCTTTTAAAAGTCGGTTGATGCTCTAACTCAAAATCTATTTATTCGATCCTTTTCGAATTTCGCACACTTATTCTGTACATAAATCACAAGGTAGTCACGTCGTGAAATTTTATTTTTATTGATTATAATTTGTTTTATAATAACAAATTTATCGACTTTTTAAAAAAAAAAATTATTTCTTGACGTGGTTACCTTGAGAAACCCATAAAGTAACGAAATCTTTTTGGTTTTTTGTCATCGGATGATTGAGTGATGAGCTATGCTGTACACCGCAAAACTACTTATTTTAATGTGTCTACGAAAATTTACTGTCAATGGCGCAAGAATCAATATTTTTGGACCAAAATTTTAGAGAATATACTCTTGAATAATTATGTTATTATGTACTTTGTTCAGAAATAAATTTATATTTACAGTATTTTCAGAAAAAATCTTAAAAATATGTGACAAATATATCTAATTAACTATCATCTTCCCTTAAGTTCAAAAATAAGTTTCCTTAGAGATGTTATTGGAAATTTTTAGTCACTTTTTGCAAATTTTTCTTTTGTGAAGACTTATAGGCGTTTCGAAGTAAGAAATGGAACCGGGAATATTACCAAGAAGGATCAGATGGTTCAGGCTGCATCGCCAAAATCAACAAGATTTTGATTTATCAAGTTCAAAATCTACAGTATAAGCTACAAACACTTTTTGATGATTATTCAAAAAATTGTCATTTACGTTGAATTTTGTGCGAAGAAATATTTTCAATTTTTCTCATTGCGTTAGAGTGGAAAGGGACGGTAACTTTGTCATGTATTATATTTACTCTCAATTCAGAGAAATTTTCGCTTTATTGACCTTTTAAAATTATATAGATTTTATACTGAAAATTGGAGTTCCAGAAGGCTTTGTTGAGATTCTCCAATATAAATTGCCTGATTATTGCGAACAACAACATTCACAATTCTGTTCACCATAATTTCGAGAGGAGCCTTCAGTTCCATACAGGCAAGCATCTAATCCCATATTCATGAAGAGAAACGTATGCACACCAAATGATACTTTTCAGCAAATCATTCTGCACCACGTGGTGCTCCGTTTCGCCCATCAACAAGGACTCACACACACCTGCTGTCCATGTTCTGCTGTCTTTCTCACGTATCCATATTTATAGACCTCCTGCAAAAGCCCCGCCATGATGTGAATGTGAATCCCTTTAGTCACGCTTTGAGCAGAGATTGATATTATCGTCCTCAAGTGGTTGAAATCGCTCCTTGTGATTTGCACACCCCCATCCTTGGCCGGGTGCTGCTAGCATGTTGACTTAGGCGTCCGTTCTCGTTGGGGATATCTCCGGCGATGGAGTGTAATCTTTCTTACCTTAACGTGAGGGCTTTTGCCTTCAAATGAAAGAAATCTGAAAATCAGTGCAAATTGTCACTGAAATTGATAAAAGGTTTATTGTGAAAGTGATAAGGTTAAAGGGTAACATGTGTGACAGGTTGAAGGAGGTTTATGTCTCTCGTTTGAACCCCGACTTAAGACATGGCACTTGTGGCGGTGCAAGCTGAAGCTTAGTAAATATCCTTTGGTTGGCAATCAATTTCTGTTATTGATCTTAGCATTGTTGGAATAGATTGTTGATTCTGTTATCAATCACACTTACCTCAGTGAGTATCTACGTAACATACAAGTGTAACGGCAAAAGTGAAGGGAACGTTCTTTGAATGATATACGTCTATGAACATTTAGGTTTACGAGTAAATTTATGTGTTCGATTTTGTTCTTATAAGCCAAAATCAAGATCTATCGGAGATAAAAGTACAGTGTTTTGATGTTTTTTTATCATATCTCCTATAAGCCTATCATTATTCGTATGATTGGTATATCAGTGATAATTCTATTGACCATTTATAAATGTTGAGAAGAAAACAAGCAACGCCAGCCACTGAGCACTTAGCATCCTCAACTAGAAAGAAAGCATAATTTTTATTTTATTTTATGAAGAAATAATAGCTAAGGTAATACTTCAATTGTTTTTGATTTTTTTGTAGAATTTCAAAATGTTATCTAAAAGGGTCAGAATTAAGTAAAATCACATCTTTTTCCGCAACTTTATTTTAGTGTCCTAAAATTTTTGCTATTTGAGGCTGATGAGTGGATTATACCTTTTTAAAAACTTCAACTCCACAGCTCTGGGATGCATACTTATGTATCTGTTGAAAATGCGAAAATGCGTCTTTAAAAGTTAATGTACGCATAATTATATTTGTTCTGATAAAAGTTGTTTTTTTGGTATCATTAGCTTTCTGAAATAATTACAGCTTTATCCGCGTTTCCGCGATATCAGGAAAAGGATAAAAATTCATTGATTTCACGAAAAGTATGTCCTTCGAATTCTTATAGTTCATTTGCAGCAACAAATCTGTTCAGTATTCCTGTCCAATATTTCATTTCATTTTTACTATAAAGCACATCAACTATTTTAGAGTATAAAGTAAAATTATCATTTTTTTCTTCCTTTATCTTTCAAATTAAACAGAATGCGTCCAAACCAGTAATGCAGTAGATGAAGTTATTACAAAGAGAGAAATTGTTTTGAAAAAAAAAAATCATCTACAAAAATATATATTTGATGCATTTTAATAAATATCCACGGAAAGTGAGGGAATTGAATTGAATATACGAAACACAGGTTTTTTAATTAGTTTACATGAATATGACTGATGAAAATTACTTAATTCTCTATCTTAATGCATAAACTCATGTTTATGAATAATAAAAATCCAGAAAAATGAATTACAAATTGAAAAAGGCAGGTTGGACAAAAATAAACATGGATTAAAAACGTAATCAGCGAGAGTTTCCCTAAGAGTCCTCCCTTCTTATGGCTTTAAGAAACAGGGTTCAACCCGGCTGAGGTAATTTTTGGTGGGCCTAGTACGCACAACACATGCTGACACGCAAGCGCTAGGCCATGGTAGGGCGGGCCCATGCAGCGGCATCTGCGCATCGCGAGCTCCGCTGAAGCTCGTCTTCCACCCGAGAGATTGTTCTTGTACACGGTAGTCTTTCGGTTTTTCTTGCCTTTATTTTTTGAATAGTTTCAGAATTTCACCCGTAGATTGAAGTAACGTAAAGGAATTTTTCACTCTCGGGTCGGTCTTGAACGCGGTATGATCTCGGTATGCGCGCGAGAATTCTTCGGTAAAGTAACGTAGGAGGTATAGCCTCATAATATGGATAGTATGTATTGTTTTGTTTGGTCATTTTTTTGTCGGTATGTAATCAGGCAAATTGATGGCTGAATCTCTAGAAACGAGATTCGGGACTGATGCTAGAGAACGCACTCACGACGTCACGCGCTGAGCTGAGCTGGTCTGCCAGCAGCCATCACTCCTCTCCGAATTCTCTCCGAATTCGTCTGAACGACACAAGGGTTCGTTGCCTCGTCCCCGGGACTCCCATTGAGGCCAACAATACGAAAGTCTTGTTGTCTAGAAATTTCGAAGCGATATCGTTCGCTAACTTTCATTTCATTACATGTGTTTAAAATTCCTTCAGTACGATCCTCGACAACACTCAATTTTATTATGTTTAATAATTTCACCAGAATTTTTGGAATTTAATTCTGTTAATTTTGAGAGCTTGATTTGTAACTCATTGATGGCAAAATAATACAATATTTCTAACGTCTTTTTTCAAAGAAGACACATGAATTCTATTTTATCGAAGCGTTTATTTCAACTAGCAAAGGAATGTCTTTAGATTTGAACAACCGGAGCCAGACTATTATTAAAGTACATCTCATGGTTTTAAACTAAACTAATATCTTTTACATACCTCATTTGTATATGAATGGTGATGTACTTGCCTTTTCTATAAGTCTAGCAATAAAACATTTGTTCTGCATCTGTTCAAGCGATGGAAAAATTACACGTGAGTTCAAGTAACCTAATAAAATCTATGCCCGTGTTGCGAACATCTTAACAGATTAGACTCTGGTTTAGGCAAATGCGTAAGAAAACTCAACACGCCTCCTCAAAGACTTATCTATCTATCTATTGACTATCAATAAGAAATTTTAATTTTAATTTAATTTTTTAATTTTATGATAAGATTCTATGAATCATAGAACCGAATATCTAAAAACCAAATTCTTGCATATTTATTCCGGGAAGTTCACATATTGTTCAACATTTTTTGCAAAAGATTGGAAAAAAACAGAATTCATTCAAAACAGTCTTTTATTCTAGCTAATTCTAACTTCAGTCTTCATTTCAATGAACCGTAAAGGTTAAGATTATGGCCCCCACCCTCTTCGGGAGGATTGGAAGAGAGGGGTTCCCCTACAATTATGGCATAAAAAGTTTGCGTCGGTCACGGCCATAAGAAGTTATGGGGTTTCCCCCACTACGCCAAGAGATCATATGAAACCGTAAAAATGATGCCTATAGTGAATTTAAGATTTTTTTAGAAGTTTAAAATATTAAAAATATCATAAATAATAATATATAAATAAAGAAAGTAGAAAATAATTAAAATAAATTAAAAAATATAAAAAAATATGAAAAAATTGGTTATGGACCAAGGGGCGAGAGGGGGATGTCCGTGCGGACTGGGGTATTATTTTATTGAAGATCTCATCAGATGACGGTGATAAATTTAATTATTGGTAAAATTTTAAACTCTAAGTATATTTTTTATTGATAAACATCAAAATGGCGGGCGGGAGGTGTGCAAAACGCCAAAACGTCTGTCCAAAGTGTTAGTCCTATTTATATTACATTTATGGAAATAATGACATTCCCCCAGTTTTTGAATTTTTTAACGCCAACTTTTTACGCCATAGTAGTGGGGGATCCCCCTCTTTCGATCCACCTACCTTGCTATAATCTTAACTTTTACCTAATGAACTTTGTTGCTGGTACTGGCTTCGTCAAAATATCAACTGATTTTCTGTTGGAATATAATTTAATTTTATTATTTTTCTTTTGAATTCTTCTCTAGAAAGATGATATTTCACTTGAATGTGTTTTGATCTTTTTTGCCTGGTGTGATTGTTTGTTTTACTAATGCAACCGTTATATTCAAATATTTCATATATTGCATACTTTATGGAGTTAATGAATGTTTGACAACGATGTTTATTATTCTACTAGCAGCAGCAAAAAACCAAACAAATCTTTTCCACCTTTAAAATGGAGCGCGCCAATTTCTCTACTTCAATATTGTCCTATTTGAGGTGCATTTTAGTTAGAATAGCGTTTTCTTTACACTGCTGACTGTGTCTGGTTTAATATTTAGTGTTTTTTTTTATCTGTATTTGAGTAGCAGCTCAATAAACTTACACAATCTATGAGAAGGTAATATAAGTTCGGTCCTAAACTTCTACAAGGTATTGCCAACGACTGGTTCGTAAATTGCTTAGTTGCTAACTGAAAAGCTTTTGAATTCTCTAAGAAGATGCCTCCCCGTATAATTTTTAGCTACTTATGTACTATAAGAAAGGATTGTTCCTTGATGAAACTACAGTAAGACTTACTTGAGTTCCTTTGACAAAATTTTAAACACCCCCATGTTGCCGGTATCAGAAACAATGTTATCACAATAAAAATTACAGGCGTAGCATCCTTTGTTTGTCTGTCGCTCAATGAACCAAACATAAATCACTCGGTCTTACGTTTTTGGTGCTATTAATTTAGTACAATCTGTAAATATTTCCGGATCTCGGAAGAAGTGTAGTAAAATAGATATAATAAAAATAGCTGCTACATAGCATTCGTGAACAGATATTTTTCTGAGTTTCTTGCACCTTTCGTGAATTATGGATTTTGCTAGATTCTCTCCTTTTGGGTAGTAAAAGTAGCTTGCGCAGCCTCGGTATTAGGTCTAAAAAAATTACGATCCAAGTGAACTGCATTTGTTAACGTAAAAGGCTTATTTTGTCACTGTACCTGCACTCGTTCTTTTAATAATTATATAAATGTTTTGTTTTATTTTGCCTTTCTCCAAAGCTCATATGAAACCGTAAAATTGATCTGGGAAATGAGTTTTAGACTTTTTAGAAATCGAATCGAATCGAATCTTTCAGTTGATGACTATTGAGCAAGGCTTAAGGGACACACTTTTTCAAGGCGCGAAATGGAGTTTTGTCTTGCTTTACGGCAGTGATTTCATGTTTGAAGTATAGAATATTGCTTAAAACTCCTGATTGTTTAAAAAAAATCATTCTTATACCTTTGAAATGTTGTAGCATTCACTGTTGACTTTGTTGCTTATACTATAATAAGTGTATTCTTTGATAAAATAAAATAGCACTATGGCTCATTTATTTCCCTTCCATTATTCTTTCTGAACAACAACACTATTAATTTTCGATTAGTATTGTCGACGCAACGCAAAACACTAGCCGATTGTAATCATTCAATTATACGTGCCCATTCTGCCATGTCCTATTGATTCCGCATTATTTCCTACAGTTATTACTGCGCATTACCTAATTACAGGATTCCATTACATCATGCTTTCAAGTGGATGAAGTATGAACAACTAGGTCGCGAACACATTCATATATTTGGCTCTATATAAAGTCCTAACAAAGGACATGTTATGCATAACGATTATTGGCAGCTTAATAGGCAATCTGTTCTATTCATTGGGAAAATGTGCTCGTATTAACTTTGATTCCTTGATTTTACAGGATGTGGATTTTCAATGGAAGTTTTATTCATCGTGGATGGAATAGATTGGTACGAAAGTTCGGCATCGTTGTCTAACTGTTTATAATGTTTGATAAAGCAAGGATTGGGAGCGATTAAATAGCGATACTGAAAGTAGGCCTAGATTCGTTATGCAATTCGGCAAAAAAACTTTTATCCAATCTGTGTAACTGAATTAAGCCAAGTTTCAAATAATGTTGCTGAAACGATGACGATACAAGTTTATTAGCAGCCAAATATCAAAATGGAAATTTATTCCTGCTCATAACTGAATAGCACATTCTCATAGTAATGTTTTCCCTTCAACAATTTTAGCAGATTATTTATCATCAACCTCCATTGCACTTTATTTCCCTATTTACTGAAAAAATACTGCAGCCATTCCTTTTGCATCAACAACTATTCATAAGGTCACTTCTTGTCATTCATTATAAACGTAACGTCCAAGGACCAATATTTAATTTTGCTGACAGAGACGAAAAGCTGTCGTTCATTTACTCATATGGGACCTGTACAATATTTGCATTTTTATTCAATATAAGCTGCACGCTTGGCAAACGTGTGTGCATTGTCGAGGACAAAGTTGAATGTTCTATGTACAAAAAGGTTTCGAATTCATTATCCTTTCGACAAACAGCTAAATGCTAAGCACAGAGTTGACAATAAATTACTCCCGAGTGTAATTCTTCTACTGCGAAACATTTGTTTGTTGTACAATCCACGTGCATACATGGGTGTGTTTCACTGGGGATAATTTCATAAAAGGATCTTATCAGCAGTCGACGAGGACATAAACTTTGTTTCGTTGAGCTTTTGCGAAGACCAACAATTCGTTTATGTTGATTGCGAGTAACATGATTGAATGTGTTCTATTATTCGTTTAATTTCTTCCTTACTGCAGCTTTTTTTTTATAATAGCACAGCATGTCCGAAATGTTCATTGAAATTTGCTTTTTCTGGAAGATAGATAAGAAAAAGTACAGATCATTATCAAGGGTTCTTATTACTTAAAGCCGTATTCAATTAGATCTGCAAAAATTCAGTAATTTTTTAACGATTTTTCGTACTTATTGCGCTGTAGAGGAAGCGGATGTTAAAATAACCAACAACAAATTATGTCATCATGAAATAGAGCTTATTTTGTAATTTTTCACGAGTGTAAAATTATTTTTGCTCAGATGTATTTTACTATGAATTTATCAAAAAAATTTATACATATAACGGCTTTTTCGGCTTTCCACGTTTTTTTTAGAATTTTCCTAGCCACTCATCATTAACGATTTAACGTAGGGAAGTATATTTTGGATATTTTTTAAGTAAATTAGATCTTTTCGTATAGGAAAATGCAAAAGAAATTTTGAAAATCAAAAAAAACACCCTGGACGCAGTTTTGCATATTTTGACCTCAAACTTGGGGAATCTTTATGGCTTTACATACAAAGGAAGTGAGTAAATTTTTAGCCAAATCGAAATAGGTCAAGTTCCGAAGTTGTCCCACTTAACATGGAACCGATCTATTGCTTATTTCAGGGAAAGGGAGTAACATATTTACATTAAATACGGTTACATTATTCACGAATAGCTCTTAAGTCAATGAAGGCGAGGATTTAAAGTGACGAATGTTGCGCCAAACTAAGGAGCTAGTCTGCGATTTATACACACCGTTTCATATTTATAACCTATCTAACAATTTCAAATTAGCTTCGCCTTAAAATTATATTTGCCCCAAATTTATTACGGGAAAAATTGAGAAAGGCTGTGCAATGGTCGTTCTGTAAATCATTTCTCATTGCCGTTATTTTTCCTGCAGTTTTTGGAAATTTTTCATTTTTGGTGCGTTTCATATTTATAACCCAGATGAAGTTCGAAAGAAATAAAGCTTTATTTCAAATAAAATTTAAATAAAAAGCAAAGATATTCAAACCTAATAATTAATAGGACCTCCTTTGAATTTTATGACTTCAAAAATCCTTGTTTTCATGGACTGGGTTAATTTATTCAATAATTCAGGGTCAAGTTTCCGCCACTCGTCAAGAATTACAGCTTTCAATATTGCCAGTGATTCATACTGGCGATTTTCAGCATATACCCGTCTGACAAGAATTCCCCAAATGTTTTCAATGGGATTCAGATCGGGTGAGCACGCCGGCCAGTTCATCACCCTAATGGAATTTGTCTCCATTCAACCCATTGTTTCACGACTGGTATGAGTTCTAGCATTATCTTGTTGAAAAATCCAGTTTTTTTATCATTTTCTGCCAGGAATGGCAGTAAACTGCTTTCGAGTACTTGAATATAATCTCTACTGTGCATCCGCGATGAAATAAATTTTATATCCAAACATCCTGCAGTAGAAAATGCTCCCCACAACATTACATAATCGCCACCGAAATTCCTCTTCGAGAAATACAAAGGTTTCTTCCTCAGATCGCGCCAGTAAGAAATAAATTCGTCAGGTCCACCTAACTAGGAGGGGCTCCGACTTTGTAGTCGCAGATTTGGATGAAATTTGGCACACAAGTAGAAGACGTCAAGGATATTCGATCATAAAATACTCTTCTCAAAAAGGGGGGAGTGTTGCGTTCTAACGCAACACTCCCCCCTTTTTGAAGAAAAACGCCTCTAAAGTTTTTAGCGTCGATTATAGATTAGTAAGTTTTTACTTCTGACAGAGGCGGTGCAGTGTAGGTAGCAGTGCCAATAGCCCGCGATCAAGGGGTCGTGTGTTCGATCCCCGCTCGAGGTATTGTTTTTCTTTTTGAATTATTGTCGTCGTCGTGTGTTCGATTACCGGGGTGAGTATTGTTTTTGCGAATAATTGTGAATGTAATTTTTTATGGTGAATCAGCAATGTTCACCTACAAATACATTTATTTTTACAAATCAGCAAACTGTTCGTTCATTTAGATATGTAAATTATACTCATTTCTCTTATTGCTACCCAATTACCCAATTTGGCACTGAGCACGGAGATAACAAAGACTGGATTCTAGGAACTAAGGCCTATATGATCATCCGGCAAGCCGGCCATTACGTTCTTGGTTATAACGGAGATCCAAAATTGTATTCTAACTTATTTAGTTTACTCTTCGCTAATGATAAATTCTTTTTAATTGTTTCATGTTTTTTTTCTGTTTTCAGAATGCATGGCACACAGAGAAATCTTCGTATTAACTTCAAAGCAACACAATATACAATACACTGATCAATTTAGAGAGCAACTGTGTTTATCTATCAAATCTTGCTGAATAAAATTTCCGCTCCAAATAATATTAAATGCATTAAAGATCTGATGTACTTGAGTGGTTTTGAATTTTAAATTCTATTAATTTTAATATATTATTTCAAAACACTGCTGCGATAAAGTGCATACAAAAGGATCAATAAAATTTCAATTTTTCGTGATGTTATGTTATTGGTGTGGTGATAATTAAAAATCATTCAAAGTGTTGTTTTGTGGGTGTATTTTGTTCGAGAAGGGGCCCGACAACAACAATACGGAGGGCCTTAGGAGTGCATTGGCCCGTCTACGAAACAGAACGGGCCCCTCACTTCCCCACCCATCCAATGGAAACCCCCAAAATGTAAGTATCATGCATAGCATTCAACAAAACAGATAAAATTTAAGAAAAATTACGAATCATCCAGGGCTCGATGATCCTTTTCAATGGCTATTCAATTCAATTTTTGTAGCCTCACGCAGTAAGCAGAGAAGTGCTGAAAACCATAAAATTTGCATTAAGTTGCCTGTAAAAAATACCATTAGCTTCTTTTGAATTGGTTTCCTTGTCGATTTCGTCCCAAAAACCTCCATCAACGACCGCTGCTCAACGAAAGTACTACGTAAACGTTTTCGGTCTCATTTCTCTCCTTGAATAAAAGTTTTTCGATTTCGTCCTAATTACCGCTACTATACCCTTAGCTTTCTTCCGCATCATTCACTATTAAGCGATTCTTCAGCTTGCTTACATCTAATCCGATTTAACCTCTTCCGTAATGATTAATTCATAGTCGTCTGTTATCGTTCATGGTACGTCATTAGTCTATTTCCTGGGGGAGACTGTCCTCCTCACGAGCTAATTAAGAGGACCATTCAGGCTGAAGTCAGCTCAACTTGAAGCACAGGTGAAACTAATAGGCAGCCAAAAAGGGGAACTCAAACAGCACTACACGGATGATTTTCAACACAACTCAGCATGCAGGAGTATGAAATTAGACCACTTTGTTCTGAACTAATAGTCAATAATAGTCTGGCTTTATTTACGGATGACCATGATCACACAGAAGAGGTCCTGTCTGTTGAGAAAGGAAAGTGTTGCTGGCTTTATCCTGAAAATATAAGCACTTTTCAATAAAAAGTATCATAGTATTAATATTAAACTTAAATACATAAATTATTAATAAAAAACAGACACTACTCCTTATACACGATTTCCAATTTTTTATTTCAAATATATATTTCGGACATAAGTTGTGTCCTTCTTCAGTGTTACACTGTGTCTGAAGACGAATATGGCATAATCTATCTTAAATATCTTAAACTTATTGTTAATTAGATCCCCAGGTCTTTACCGGGGCCCTGGTTTAACTTGATCTCAAAGGATTAGTTTAATTAGCTCCGAAAAACCGTTCCCAAGGTCATGATTCAAGCGTTTCGATTCTGGGATTCTTGCTATCATCAAACTCTCATACGCATCCAGTTGGGACCGTTTGTGTACCATTTTCAAACATTTTGAGTTCGACAATGTGATTGTGTGGCCCTCCTCAATTATATGTTTTGCCACCGATGATCTGACCTCCGTCCTTCCATTTTTGATGGCTAGTTCAGCTTCTCTGATGTGCTCCTGCATTCTTTTTTGGATCGGCCTTATAGTCTGTCCGATGTAGATTTTGTCACATTCTGCACAAGAAACCTCGTATATACCGCTTTTTTCCGTCGAGGTTCGTGGATCCTTAGTTGTGCCTAGCAATGTTTGAGATTTGAATCTGTGGCTTGTTATTGCCGCATCTATGTTGAATCTCGTTAAAATCCTTTTTAGTTTTCCGCTTATTGCTGATCGTTCAACGGCTGCCCGTTTCATGAGTTCCCGATTACTCTCGCTTCCTTCCAAGGTCGTTAGTTCTTGTACTCTCATTTTTTGCTCCTTGTTCTTGATCTGATTCTCGATGACTGTCGTGTCAAAGCCGTTTATTCTGGCTGTTTCCAGGATGTACTTCTTTTCCTTCAAACCGCGTTCAGTACTTAAAGGGATCTTGAGCATCCGATAGATCATCGAGTTATACGCTGCCATTTTTTGAGTAAACGGGTGATTGGATGTATTTGGTATCGTCCTTTGAGTGTGAGTTGGTTTCCTGTGTATGTCAAACTCAAATTGGTTGCCTGTCCTGATGATTCTTATGTCTAAATATGCGATCCCGTGTAGTTGTTCCTTTTCCATGGTGAATACTATGTTTCTGTGGATATTGTTGATTCCTTCAAATACCTCCTCCAACTTATCTCGTTTGACTACCGCAAACACGTCATCTACATATCGTATCCAGATCCTTGGTAACAGTCCTTTTTCTTTGATCCTTCCTTCGATCGAGGTCATGAAGAGTTCACTGATGAAAGGGGAAAGTGGGTTCCCCATTGCTACATCTGAGGTCGTCTTGAAGTATTTCCCTCTAAACGTGAAGTAACTCTCCTTCATGCAAAGATCCGCCATTTTCATGTAACATCTCACTTTGCTTTTCCATTCTGAAGACTTCTTCTGATCCAGTAACCATATTTCCAAGAGGTGTAGTGATTCTCTGATCGGTACACTGGGAAACAAGGCTCTAACGTCGAATGATGTCATGATCTCGTCTTCGTCGATTGTCTCTAGTTTTAGTAGATTTGTTAACTCAATCGAGTTTTTCACAGATCTGTTATTTGGTGGTGGTTCCAGTTTTTGAAATTCTTCTACGAGCCATCTGGCTATTTTGTATGTGGGCGAGCTGTTTGCCGTGATAATTTCTCGTAGCTCACTACCTTCCTTGTGTAATTTAGGAAGGCATCTGATTCTCGGGAGGTTCGGATTCTGAACTCTTAGGGATGAGAGGTTACCAATCAGGGATTTACACTCTTTCAATACCTTTTCTGTTCTTTTAATTGAGTCTGGTAGTGGGTCACTTCTGAGTGCGAGGAATTGTTCTCCTCTCAGTTTTTCTTCAACAAGCTCGTCATATTTCTTTTTGTTCATGATGACCACTTTATTTCCTTTGTCTGCTTTTATGTAGTAAACGTCTTTTTCTTTTAGTTCCTGGATTAGTTTCTCATCTTGGAAGTTCACTGTTTGTCTTTTCTGGTTCTTTAGTAGTTTTCCTACTTGTCGCCGAATATCTTCCTTGTCAGTGTTGTTGCAGAATCTAATCGCTGCTTCGATGTTTATCACAATCTCGTCCTTTAGAGAATTATTCCTTTTGATCGCGTAGTCTAGTCCCATGTTTAGGAAATCTAACTGTTCTTTCGTAAAATTTTCCTGCGACTTATTTACGACCAAGTCAGGAATGATGTGGACTTTAGGACCTTCCGGCCGTCCGGATGTCCTGTTGACGAGTGTTAAGAATTTCTTGTCTAGCTTCCCTCTTTTTCGGAATTTCTCACAATTGTACGCTTGGTCCGTTTTCTCTAAAATTTCTAAAATATCGCCTTACCTGTTGCTCTCCATACCTAGTAGTTTTAAGTGTGTGTTATACACTTGCAATGACTTCTGATTTAATAGCGCGTACAACCGGCTGATGGTGTTTTTAATACTCATCATTTCGTATTTAGCTTTTTGTTTGTTTGCTTGTGGTAAAAATCGTTGAATTCTAATGGTATGACTTCTTGGAGTCACCTTATTCACTACGCACTTCTTTAAGAAACTAATATCTTCTCGGATTGCTGCCATTGACTTCTTCAGCTTCAGGAAATTGATGAACTCGTCGGAGGACTTGGTCGTCATTTTTAAATCAATAAAGTTTCGACGAGTTATACTAAACCGTGTTTCTATAGTCATAAATTATTCTTTGATATTTTGCAAACCTTAACCTTAAATAAACACGAAATCACAATTGCAAGTGGATTGAAAATTTCCAAAAGAAAAGTAATTTGAAAAATGTTTTGCATGATTTCGTAAGTCTTCAAAAAAGCTTTCTCTTACTTTTTAGAAATAAAGTTGTACAACTGTAGCTATCACCGATTTGAAATAAAAATAAATTTAATTTTATACTAAAGATTAACAATAGTACAGAAATATTCCAAAGACGTATTGAAATAAAGTAAAATTCGTAAAATACAAACTGAATATGTCAGAGTAGACACACTTTGAATTTTTGAATTTAAATAAGCCTCTTTACAATTATCAGCACCGTTTCAGGTCCTGCAAATGAAATTCAGTAATTAATTTTAAGAAACAAAAACACATTCAGAACCAAATCTATTTCGAAGAAATTTTAAGAAATTGGATGGCAGTCACAAAAGTGTTAATTAAAAAAAAAATGCTTTTTAAGTACACGTGAATAAGTTCTAACCGTGAAAACACATCATCTTTTTAATTGTGTAAATAAAAGTTTGGTTTTCATAGTGATGAGGCTTGATTTTTGCAAAAATATCAGAGAGAAGTATTTTTCACCAATGAACACTAAAAGTATCATTTAGATGCCATGCGTATTCCTAGAGTATGTGCAACCATTGCTACACGTTACAAAACTGTTTGGTAGTGTAGTGTATTCCTAGTTCCAAACCTGGAACTAGCCTATACACAACTAAGCTTCCCAAAAATAATGTCCCACAGCTCATCCTCAATTATCTCTTAGCAAAGATCTCAACCTCCATCGGTATGGTAGTCTAAAAATTCCCTTTCTCATAACCGTGTGAAACTCTAGAGGATCACTGAACCTAGAGTAAACAAAAACATAATTGGGACAATGCAAAGTGCATTGGTGTAAGCAATATTGCAAGTAAACGAATTCCGTGAGAATTAATTTGAATCGCGATAGATTGGTTAGGGTAAATAGATTTAAGACTAGAGTAGGGATTTTTATATGATGAGCAATTTTAATGTACATAACAGTAAGCGAAATTTTAGAATAAAAGAACTGACTGAGCTGAGGCTCGGAACATTAGTGATCTCCTAATACAACAAGTTGGTTGTCATTTAATAAACGTTGCCTTCTATTCGGCAACTCGACTACCTATACAATTTGGCAGACAGCAAATTGCCTGATACATTGGCAAATTCATTTTAGAAATATCGGCTGCCTGTCCACTCGGACGGCGCCAAATATGTGGCAACCCAAGGGATGCTTGTAGGTGAAACAAATCTGTTTTTTACTTCTCTCTGTTGACAAGATCGTATCCTTAGAGGAGTGAAGACCATCACCTTAGAGGAGTATCAACTTAGAAGACAACGTGAGTCTTCACTTAGACAACGCGTATCATTACATGGCGATGCTATATCTTCACTTGGCGATCCTGATATATTACAGTAGATTTTAAATTGAAAATATTGTTAATTTTTCGTTTTAATTGGCATGTACCTTTAAAATTTGCAAATGTATTTTTTTTAGCAAAACATTGAATGTTTGAAGTATCTTCTTTCAGAGCTATAAGATAAACTTTCTGTTCTTTTTGTAATTTGAAACAACCAAAAAATTGTTCTGATTACCGACAGATCTTTGAAATTTTTGACAAAATTGCAAAAGTCTCTAGAAAATGGATGTATCTTAAGCTTGAAAAATGATAGGGTCTGCAGTGAAAATTTTATACAATACAACTATAGAGCAAAACGAAATACATTTAAGGGAAAGCATGATTTAACAATATGCCTACATTTCAAATTTTCTGCTTAAAAAATCCTCCCCTTAATTTGGAAATCTAGATTTTCTTTCGCTGGCAGCTTCATTTTTTAATTGTATTTATCTTAAGTATTATACAGTTTTCATATAAGAAAGTACTTTTTATCAGTCTTTTATTGAAGGAAAATAATGTTCTATTCAAGATGTGATGCTTGTTTTAAAATAAATACAAAACTTTTTCAAGTTGTCGTAATAACAAGCAAATTATATGCGCGTATTCCTGGAAGAACATGCACGTGTCAACAAATAATAATTCAACATGACGAAATCCTTGAAAATGAGATATCAAAATATCTGTGAAGAATTTCCTCAACAACTTTTAAAAGTCTGTCATATTCAAATTTAAATGCTGTTTCAGAGTTCTAGGAAAACATCGATACCATCAAGTCTTCAACGCATTCAGGATAGCAACTTTCTAGGAGCATATACCAATTAATCTTTTCAGTTGCCACCGTGAACAGGGATTGGAAATTTCTTTGACTTTGAACAATAAAGAATGAATATGTTGTTAAAAACCAGTGTATTTTGATGAACATTATTAGAAAATCAGTAAACAGCGTGGACCCCTTTTTCTACCATTGTTACGCCTTCGCAGCGTAAAATTTAAGAATTTTTTTGCAGGACAAAACGCATTATTCGCTATGGTTACGCGACCTGTTACAGAGTATTGTAGTGTAGCTACAAAAGCAATCACAGCTCAGTTCATTTTTTTACTGCCAAAAGGTTTGATAGGGGTGTCTTTAGAACTAAGTTTTGATGGACAAAAGGTATCTGAGCGAAAAAATAAAAAAATCTTAGTATACACAATTACTTTCCCTTGCAGTTTTACCCAAAACTTACTTCATCTACGTTAAAAAAGTAACGATTTCATTCATCGATGACGTGTTGTTTTCACGCGCTTAAACTTAAGCTTCATTTTCCAAAATGTCGAAGAAATGTTTAACAATTTATCAGATTAAAAAATTGCTAAAGTCGTGGAGCGACAATTTGGGAGTAGTTTCATTGCCACCAAAATAGTATGGAGGCGTCAGCGACAATGAAAATATTGATGAAAATGAACTAATCAATGGAAACCTAGGAAATTTGCTACCAAACGGTGTTGCAGGATGCAAATCAAAATGATGATGACAGTGAAGTCGATATATCATGAGCCAATTAAGGTAGCTCACTGGTGTCTCAGGTACATAAGGCTTCAGTTAGGAAGCTGTGTCTACCAAAATACTCACAACATTCAGTCATCTAAGAAACCGAAAAAGTTGAGATCTTACGGAGCTTCTGAGATATAAGACATCGAAACATTTATTCCCAGAGTTTTTGACGATTCACAAATCGAATCGATTATGCATCAAACGATCTTATATACGTTTTTCAACAAAATTCAAAATTTCGGGTGATCGGGTGCTTTTTTGGAAATTTTAGTATTTTCATGGTATGATAGTGCTCCTCAAAAATATTTATCCTGGACTAGATCAGCAAATATACATTTCCTCCGAATTCGAGAAGCTAAGCCACCGGTGGACTACATTCAAAAATTTAAGTGTAATTCTTTCATTTGGCAGACAACTCCAATATTGAAACATTAGACAAATTTTACAAAGTTTCTACGGAAGATACGGATGTAAAATATTTATCAGAAAAAAATCTATTATATTTTGTATCAAAATTTTATATTTGTATTAAGCTCAAGGATATGTACACAACAAATACTGAAAAGTCAACACTCCTCCGGCAAAAAATTGAATTTGTCAAGACTGCCCCGACAAAAAAGTGAATTTTTTGCGAACAACTGGTGATGAGATTTTTTCTGAAATATCTTGAATAAAAGGATACAATGATTGCTAACTGGTAACAGTTGATTCAGTTGCAGCAAAAATTGAATTCTTTGAGAAAAATCATTCGAAAAATACTGAAAAGTCAACATTTCCCCGGCAAAAAAGGGCATTTTTCAAGACTGCCCCGCCAAAAAAGTGAACTTTTTCGGGACAACTGACAATGAGATTCTTTCAAAATTATCTTGAATGAAAGGATGCAATAGTTGCTAACTGGTAACAGTTAATTCAGTTGCAGCAAAAATCGAATTCATTGAGAAATATCATTCGAAAAAGACTGAAAAATCAACACTCGCCCGGCAAAAAAGTGAAGTTTTTCAAGACTGCCCCCTTAAAAAAAACTGAACTTTTTCTGGACAACTGACAATAAGAGCTTTTCAAAAGGATCTTAAATAAAAGTATACAACAATTGCTAGCTGGCAACAGTAAATTCAGTTGCAGAAAAAATCGAATTTTTTGAGGAATATCATTCGAAAATTTCTGCAAAGTCAACACTCCCACGGCCAAAAAGTGAAGTTTTTCAAGACTGCTCCAAAGCTTATGTACATCGTCTTGAGCTTAACATGATGCACATTTATTCTATATGGAGAAAAGACTCTATCTTTCGATAGAATGTCATTTTGAATTTACTAGGCATTGTTGCAGATTCCAATTACCTTCGAATTCCTTTCGACATTTATTTCAACTCTTACGAGTACTTGGAAAATTTACAGGAAAATTCAATTTTTTTGGCAGAAAAGTACTGGAAATTTGAACGGGCAAATTTTCTTTGGCTGCCAATAAATTTTTTAAAAAAAATTTCCGAAGGTCATACGAATTTCGCCCGGGAAAGACAAAGAAATGTTGACCCTCAATTGGAATAACAATGATGTTGTTTCATTAATGCCAAATTTTGAACAGAGTTTCTTCACAGATGTGAAAAGAAATCACAAAAAGAAACTGTGTATACATTTATCTTACTTATTTGACCGTTTCGTATCACAATGTTGAATTAAAATAGATGACCAAAATAAAGGTGGCAATATTTTGCAAATACTATGGACGTGACAACTTACAATGCATGAAGCCTTACACAAAAAAATGTAACGAATCTGCAATGCTTCTCCTTTAATTTCACCAACATGTTACTCTCTTAAACCTTTGGAAGAAGAAACGTCTCCACCAAATGCCACAACACAGTTACTGTTCAAACTATCAGTCATAAAATCCTAAAAATAGGATTTAAAAATATAAGAAAGTGTTGCATGAAACCTGAAAGTGTATTAGATGCTCTTTAAATGGAACTGGTGTTCATTTGCACCTAAAAATTTCGAGAAAGTATCGTAATTAAATATGAGTTCAATTATTTTATTTTTAAATATGTATGTTGAGTATGGTACAAAAGGTTTTGTTTAGTTTTAATAATGTTTATGGACATTGCTGCGTTTTAGTTGTTTGTAGCGACTGAATAGCTTAGAAAATTGCACAGTAAATCAACACAAGGAAGATGCTACATTTAAAAACAATCTATTGAAATAATGAAAAAAAAAATATTTCTATAAGTACAACAATCAATTGGCATCACTTGGCATTTTATCAAAATTGATACGTTAATTAATTGTTTTGCTCTTATAATACACAGACGAAATAAAAGGATAATAAATGGATTACCTAAGTATTACCACAACCACATAACAATATCTTTTTATTAGGGCTTCGTGAGAAATCCCCGCTTTTCTCTAGAAAAACTTAAGTTTATCGATCGCCGAAATACAACAAAATTTTTTTAACAACATATTACATCAATTCATTCAAACGAATTTCAAAAACAAAACACACAACTCTTCAAAGCTAGGATCACAATAAAACCGAACACAGCTACAATGTCCTTATCACAGCTTTAACGTTATATTAGCTGGTAAATACTTCCATCAGATAAAATCCTCGGGCAAAAACACAAGGGTTATTTCAGCAGTTGTTCGGAAGGCCAGCCATACATGGAAATACATAACAACTAAAATTAGCATAAGCTACCCAGCATGTTCGTCGTAAACATTTATACTGATACTGTCCCTCATACGAGTATATCCATTTGCTATGCTTTAAGAATGTTTTAAATTACCCGTTGGGCTTATGTGGGACACTACAAACAGGCCACCTTGACTACTTCAAACGCTCATAAAAGGATTTCCGCTGAATGTACATGTCAGATTCCATTCAATGGAACTCATTTCGCTTTTGGTGTCATGGAGGACGATTGGAAAGGAATGCTAAAAGTGTTGATGCTGACTCAAGGTGATGTACAGAGCTTCCAATTTCATGAAAAACTGTAAATTTGCTGCAGGGATCGGAATCATGAAAATTGATAATTTTACGACAGTTTTGGAACGGTTTTGTTTCAACCAATACTCTCAGTCAGCAGAAGTGTAAAATTAATTTTGGAAAGGACTGTGGAGTCAAAAGTTATCACATTTTCACTTACAGAATACAGTTTATTTTGATTTATATATATTTTGATCACGGCTGAGCCAATCAACAAAAAAATAATACCTCTAGTTTTTTAAAAATCCTCCTCACTCCAGAAGCAGAGCTCTGAATTATATGCGAAATTATATTGGCCGAACAAACACCGATATGAGCTAGGGAACACCTAAAGGAAGCAGAGCTAGATACATGAACGAAAGAGATCATACAATTATAATTGAAGATGCATATCGCTTGAAAACGATAAAAAAGGACCCAACTTATAAAAGCGTTTCCATTGCAAAAACTTCTGAAAGCAAACGAATGAATCAGGACTTAGGATACGGGCTCGGGAGACTAATTCTTTTCCAACAATTAAATCAAACATTTCTGATTAAATAGAATAATATGTTGGCAAGGTTACAATAAACAGCGAAAAATAAATAAAAAAAACCTGACAAACAACAATGGAAGATCTATATAGCTAAGACTAGGCTCGGAACCATACTCGCATTGAAAACATCCCCGGCTCGTTCAAACAGTAAATCTCAGTATCAAAAATCAAATTTATTTAGGGACTAATTGAAAATTTAACTTTTGATTTGATTTCGAGTAACACTCTGCTTTTAACCAACATTTCGAAGAAAACTCTGCAACATTTGTTTAGTAAAGCATATTTACATTTTTGAATTGAAATACTTGCAGTTCACATTATTTAAATTAAAATAGAATATAGCACAAAACATTGAAAAACATGCTTGTTTTTAATGAGAAGTATTACATTGATTTGAAATTTTTGATTAAGCGAACATTTTTTGGAGTATTTCGGCCGAAAACTTTCATCAAAATATCATAAAAACTTATCATAAGGTTCAGAATAATAGAAAATATGAAAATTTAAAGTGTTTTCTTCATGGTTTGTGATAGATAAATATTGTACTTTTAGCTAACTTGCATATTTTCAAGCAATGGAAAAAAATATATTTCAATGAAAAGTGCACAAAATTTTAGCGAACGATTTTCGCTTTTATCTAAATGTTTATGTTCAGAAAACATTCTTCAACTCTCCAGCTCCAAATACTACCTTGTAACATTAGGATCACTAGTTTCAACAAAAATTACATAAGTCAATCACAAAGTCGAAGCAAACACAAAGCCTTCAGTCAAACTTTATTGAGTATCTTCCTTAGAGAATTGAAAATGCCAAGTCAGTATAAAAATATATGTATACAAGTTGCTAAAGTTTCGTCAAGTAACTTTCAAATCCCTCGGCACAGAAACCCACCCTCTTAAACTTAACTTCAACCCGGACTGTCATGAAAATCATCGTATTTCCGCAATCTTCTCAAAACCCTTTTCAACGAAATTTCTAATCATCTCCGATCTGACCTTAATCTTGTGAAAGATTCCGTTTAGCATGCGAGCGACTTGAATTCGGCTACGACTTTCAGAGCATCCTGGAGCCAAGATCGAATATGAGGGACTCCATATCGCGTCCTCCTTCTAGTACTTATCCCATCCAAGAGAGTGAAAGTCTGTATTTCACTCGCAAGAAATACATTCATTTAAACGTGCACCAAAAAAATCTCTACCCACTGAGTAATTGTACAGTGAAAGATACTCTGAAGTCTTTCATTCACCGCATCCCCAACGCAAACCTACAAGGACTTAGCATCCCTTAGGCTGCTGGCTCTTCTAATTTGAATATTTTTTCGCAAGTGGTGTTGTCATCAAAGCAATTTAAACATTCGTGAGAATATTTCACGCCATTGGCTTGAAATGTTCGTCGAACATCTTTTTGGGGCCCGTTTCGAGTCCTGTGTGATGCCCATGAAAGGATACGTGTTGAAGCGCCTCAAGAAATCTGGTACGCAGCATTCCAGGAAAATCATTCTTGACTGAAGTGTCGTTGGGTTTGCTATATTGAATTATATACGATTTATGAATATCCTTGGGAAGAAGTTTTAGTTGCGGGGCAAAATACGCTTGTGTGAGTGCCAATAAATATTGAATAAATAGAGAACATATCGACATCGTGGGAAATGTTCCTGTTGGAAACAAGACATGAGTTTTATTTGGCCTTGTTTCCTTATGCCTTTTCATGGTTCGCTAGAAACTCGGTCATATGTATGGAAAGCCTGCAAATGAAATAATAATCATGTTTAATGGCAGATTGAAATACATTTAAAGGTTTTTTATTGAGGAAAGTTCTACCTTTTAGGCATTTTATCGATGCCTACTTGATATTTTTCAAAAAAAGTATAGGTACTAATGGTTGCCTATTCAAATATGGGTATGCGTATATTTCATTTAATACTAGGCATAATAATGCCTATTTTGAGTTCCTTCGGAATTACGAAGCCTCGTAAAGTTTTTTATACAAAATGTTAAATATTTACGACTTAGTACAAAAAAATTAAAAATTAAATTAAGTTCATTGACTTTAAAAAATTTGAAAACCCAAATGCGAACCCCAAACTGCAAACTAATGTTTGACCAAATCTTAACTTTCAGGCATTCAGGAATTGTGATACTATTGTATCCGTTAAAGGCGTTCGTTTTGCCGCTTTTTTGCAGCCAATTGTTCTTGACCAGAGCTGCAGTTGTTGATTTTTTCACAAATACTCCACGTTCTTCAAAGATTTCTGATTCTCAGCAAAATTGTTTTTCCCTATTCTGTGGTGAACTGTTCACCTTAAAAAGCCAATTTTCTTCAAGTGTTCATTTTGCCGCTTTTTTGCTGTTTTTTTTATTTTTCCGCAAATACTCCATGCTCGCTGATAAAATCGTTCTCTAAAACTTTCTGACTCTTCTCACAAGTATTTTCCTTTGTCTATGGTGAAATGTCTGTCTTAATGAGCCAATCGTCTTTTAATGTTCGTTTGTTTGCAGCACAAAAAAAGCAAAGCAATGTGATCGTTCCTGTGATGTATGATCGTTCCTGCCGTCCAAAAAAATTAATCTTCCATCTTTAGTCGTATCCAAGAACAAAAGACAAGAAATACTCCCCACGCTGAGATATTCCTCTTCAGTCAACACTCAGATTGAGTCGTCATTCCCACCATACAAAAAAGGACAAACGACTTCAAACATTCCCAATCATCGAATACAAAACTAACGTATTGGTAGGTGGTTGAATTCGAACTTAACCTCATCATCATCGTAATAAGTTTTCTTGTCGCTCCCCGTGTGGTGAGTTTGGTGTCTATTTTCACACTTTTCGTTCCGTTGAGATTGTTTGTTTGGATTTCAGTGATATATAAAGTTTATGTTTTGCGGCTGCAATCGTTCTTGTTGTATTGGACTGGGCACTCTAAGAATTCTTCGTCCTTAATCGTTACTTGGTTTTTACCAGCTCTCTCTTGATGGCAACTTGGAGCTATCATCTTTTTCTTCGATTTTTCATTCAACAGTGTCGGTATCTAATTGTTGATTGTTCGTCTCTTTAATGATTCTTGCAGCATCCACAGACAAGGAATCTACAATTGCCTAATTCCCGCATCAAGGAAACTTTCAAAGGTATCTTCGTGAATATTTACCTCCAACTGTTGAGGTTGTGGCTTGGACGTTGCATCGACTGACGACTTCGGTGCAATTGTTCTTCACCACTTTCAACAACTTACCAGCCAAACTCTAATTTTTGATAAGAAGTGCCATAAAGCTAATTATGCCAAAAATATTATCTATCCAAATTTGTTTAACGAAAAACTCAGCTATTACAAAGCCTTCATTTTGTTTTTCGAACAGTTGAAGTCAAATCCTTTCTCAGCGATCTCAATAACAGCTATGCATCAAGAACTGTAACAATCAAAAAGTTTTTGAAAAACTAGTACGCTTTTTTCTTTATCAAGAACCAACTCTTTATATTCGTCAGGTAAAACTAGAAACTAAGTAAAAGAATTTTCAGAAAAACTAATCAATTCCATAGACTTTTGGCCTCGGACGACAATTATTCACGGTTGGTTTTAATTTTGACCGGCGGCAAGCGAAGAAAGACTGAACAACATGCATTTAGCATCATGAAAAAAAATTGCACCATAAAATATTGCAGGGGCTCGAAGGTCTGGAAAACTTCTGAAAAGGATAGCATATTTCCAGCCAACTTACAACAAGAGCAAAAGATTATCATGCCAATAATGTGGTCAATCTTCAAAGCCAGTTTTATTTGGAACTTAATTCTCAAAGAAAGGAGCTATTACGGATGACTTTTTTTAGAAATGGCAAAAAATTTGTCATCTGGCCCGACCCTCTCCTTGCTCGGTACATTAGACAAAATTATGCATCTACAGAAAAGGCATAACTTGAAAAACTTCGAGCTATATATAATGTAAAACGCTAAGAAAATAGGAGATCAACTGAGATAGATCTATACTACAAGAGAGTCTCAAAACAACAGGAAAGTCTGCTGCACCTTTTGGATATTACCTTCGATTATACCTCACACAAGTGCATCAAGGCTAGGATTCCATACCAATCCCACAAAACTACTTAATATTAATCTTATAATAATAGTTATCAAAATCTCTATCTTTCTTCATAAATTCCATCCTACTTCAATTTATAGTTTTCTGCTCATCAAACTCTGCCTTCCTGGAAATACTTAAAACTCTGGACATTTTACAATCCGTTTATCCTATCAATCCATTTTGTGGAGGTGTGGCTGCAATGTCCCTGTCAAAAAGATGATTTGCTTAATTGTTTACATGGGTAGCAGTCAAACAAACTGAAATCGGTTGAAGGTACTCCGAAAATCAATTTGAAGTGTTTCTGAATTTTCTTTTGGAGTGGAAGGAAAGATTTCCGGATCAGTTGGTGTTGATGTCAACAAATGTTGTGATTGAAAGACGATACGTCGAAGGTTAAATATTGGTCAGGAAATATAATGTTGCTTTTAGTATATAATCAAAATACATAGTAAATATCTTCCTGCTTTACATTGACATCAAGTGAAGAAGGGAATGCAATCTCAAAAATATCCGTTAAAAAATCACGTAGGTGATTCTTAGGCTAGGAATGTAGGCATTATATACAAACGCTCCTTGCACTTACGTCACGTTATTTGCAAGAGAATGCAATTTTTACAGATAGTTTTAAACAATTTGTAATCTCATGGTGTGTTATTTGTATTCCATTGTTTTCATTTAAGCCATTTATTCGAATTGTCTCTTACCTTTTGAGTTAGCTAATCGTTGAAATAAATTATTCATACTACAATTAATTAAAATTTTATACCTCTATCTAGGAACGGTAATGAATAAGGCAGTCTGGCAGTTGTAGATGATGAATGAAATGCAGTTCAAATTTGACTAGTGATTTAAGTGTACTTGTTCATCGTTGCTTTGTAATGGCTTTCATTACCAAAGGCAAATGAGCTCAAGAAAGGTTGTGAAAAATATATACTATGCAAACACGTTTTTGTCGACGATAGCTTAGATTTAAGTATCTTACCCTTATTAGATGGGCATGATTTAATATGGCGACTTGCAAGGATCTTAAAAGGATGTTTTTCAATCTGATGTAGAACGAAAAAGAAGGAAGAAAAATTTCTAATTTGATTATTCATCACAAATAAATAAGAGATAAAGATTAATGTTGTTTTTGTCTCGACGCGTTTACACTCATTAAAAAATAGGCGTTTCAGGTTAGGTGGACCTTATTCGTATCAAGTACTTTTTTGCCAAAAAATAAATCCTTTAGGGGGAGTATTATGTTTAAAATAAAGTCAAAAAATATTTAAATTGGCCCTTCCTCCGTCCTTCTATACTTTTTGGAACGCAAGCGGCCTTCAAGTGCCCGAAAATATGCTAGACCAGGGCGGATCTGTTTTCAGTTGGCTGTAGAGGGGATGGAAAGCATCCAGATTTTTGCAGAAAAGTTATAGAATAACTCGAATAACAATAATTGACCTATTTTCCCTCTAAAAAAGTCGGAACCATTAATAAAAAAATCCAAATGTTTAAAAATTATTTTTAAAAATCGTTTTTTCCTACTTTTCTTACTCCTAAGTTTAAAACGGTTCGTTTGTGAGCAAAGTTTTGTGTGTGTAAAAATTGCGTAATTTTATTTTCTATGAGTTAAAGTTTTAAAAAAAATTTCCTTTTGCCTCGAAATAGCGATAAATATAAAACAAATTGATAAAAGCTTGACTCCAACGACTGAATCCGCAGCCGCCCAACACTGGTTTAGAGTTTTTTACCAAGTTGAACAAAAATTCCTGAGACCGCCCTATTAACCGACTTTTAATTTTGTAAAATGCATTTGATGGGTGAAGTGATATGGAATTAATAAAAAAGCCAACAGCCAAATATAGTCATTTTTTTATAGATCCGCCCTGGTTTATGCCGCTGTGTGACTATGCGACTATTATACTCTCTAAACCAATACATACAAGCTATACTACATAGTCTAAGTTGGTGTATATTCAAATTTCACAGTGTAAAAATTGTGTTTGAAAATGCTTTCAAGTCGAAAAAGACAAGATAATTCTCGTAAACCAAAGAAATTTTAAACATGTTTTCCACGAAACATACTTTTGTGTGTGCGTCGTAGATTTGTGAAAAAATGGTCATTCGATTTACTTGAAATTTTCAAAACTTACTTATAACTATTTACCTACTGCATGGGTCTAAGGTTAAAGCGAAAAAAAATTGTCGATTCTAGAACACTTTTTCAAACAAATAAAAATTAAAAATAGTTATATCTATATTCAAACGTGCACCAAATAGCGAAAAACTTACATAATGACCCTAAATTTAGGCCCGTGCAGTAGTTTATACGCAAGCCTAATAGATTATTTTTTAGTATTCGTTCACAATGGATATTTTGCTTAAGGTTTTACGAGGCACAATCCGCTTTTTTTGTTTGGTACTGCTTAAGCGCTTGGTCAGGACGTCCACCATGTTTTTTTATAACATGAATCTGATTTTTTAATATCATCAAAATCGAATCAATAGATTTCACATAAAAGCTTGGCTTGGCTTGGCTTGTGTGCTCTTTGATTCTATTATAAAGATCTTTTAGCCGAACTATGAAGGTCCTTAGTTTAGTTAAAATGGTAGAAAAATTGAATGCGAAACGGCTGTTTTCCGATTTTGTTTTATATCATTGATAATTTGTAGCACCGGTTAAATGTTTTAGAATTTTAAACCAATCTTTTCTTGTAGCAAATTTTATCACGCAACTTTCATTTTCACTCAACTTTGCTTTGAAATGAACGGTTTTACAGTTAGGAGTGAGACAAGCAGGAAAATATGTTTTTTTTTTAATTTTAAACATTTCGATTTTTAACTTCCCAGTGGGAAATTATTGTAATGGGATCGATTTCGCGAATCCCAAATTTTGACATATCTCCACGTTTTAAGGTCTCAAAATCCAAATCCATCGTTTTTAGAGAGATGTCTGTGAGTGTGTACGTACGTATGGGCGGATGTGCGTTCGGAATTATTTTTCGTCTCGATTATCTCAAGAACCAAAGATCATATTGACGTGAGACTGGTTTCATTCGACGCGTAATTACGTAACGTAGAACTGAATGAGTTTCCAGCAAAATCGGTTTAGCCGTTTTATATTGAGGATAAAAAACTGAAAAAATTGCTTAACTTTAAAACTGTTGAAACGCATTATTAATTCGTGCAGATCCCAAATACATTCATAGTGATATTATTATTATTATTGTGTGTTTTAGCAAAATTCTGATCAACTTTGTAAAAAATGCAATTTGAAAAAAAAAATCAAGATTATTTTTTAAATTTCAAACTTATATTATCAGGTTTGGGAGAATGAGAGGAGAGACGCTAATGCAGATAATATTGGATATTGTTATAAGGAAATTAATATTGGATGTAGGATCTGGGGGATTTACGATATGGGGGATTTAGGGTCTGGGGGATTTAGGATATGGGGGATTTTGTATCTGGGTGATTTAGGATCTGAAGGATTATGGATCTTGGGATTTTTGGTCTGGGGGATTTTTGATCCGGGGGATTTTTGATCTTGGGGATTTTTGATCACCGGAATTTAGGATATGGAGGGTTTTGGGACTTGGGGGATGTAGGATATGGGGATTTAGGTAATGGGGGTTTTGGATCTGGAGGATTTGGGATCTGGGGGATTTTTGATCTGGGGGATTTTTGATCTGGGTGATTTTTGATCTGTGTGATTTTTGACCTGGGGGATTTTTGATCACCGGAATTTAGGATATGGAGGGTTTTGGGACTTGGGGGGTGGTAGGATATGGGGATTTAGGTAATGGGGGTTTTAGATCTGGGGGATTTAGGATATGGGGGATTTTGGATCTGGAGCGTTTTGGTTCTGAGGGATTTAGGATATGGGAGGTTTTGGATCTGGGAGATCTTGGTAGATGACGAGGGCGGAGACGTCTTCCACTATCGAATGGCTTTTATGGCTAAAAAAAATTATAACATTTTAGAATAATAATAGAATATATAAACATAAATAATAAAAACAAATCATAGTTTCTTTATTCACCCCACTGGAAAGTTAGTCGTGAGGACCATAAGGGTCGCACCTAGAGCATATGTTTTTAATGTTCCGGGCTTTTTTGAGACAGAGCATAAATCAATTATTGTTATACATGTTATTCCACAACTTTCATGCAAAAATCAGCGTGCCCTCTCTCAACGGCCAACTGAATACAGATCCGCCCTGGTCTAATTTTAAAAGTTTATTTTTCATATACATTTAAAAAATATCCATTTTCGCCGTTGTAACAGTGTACTCTCCTGTTAAGTGCGGAAAGTGGAAAGGCTGTGCAAAAAAAATTTCTGACTATTCACAGTTCTATCAATCTTAAAGATCGCATAAAGGTGTTGATAGTTCGTAGCACTGAAGACAATAAACGATTGTTTCTAAAAACAAGACTTATCTTTGAGTTTCGCACATTCTGAAAGTTCAACACTATATAAATTGAAAGAATACTGATTCCCGAAAACGAGTTCAACGAGTACTTTCTATTTTATTTCACTGATCAATTTGTGAAGTAAAAATTGATTTCGATGCAACTGAAATGAAGCTATAATCGATGGGAAGCAATGATGACGGCGACAAAAAAAATTAAGAACTTACAACTAATATCAGTTAGTTTACAATGATACCATACATTCCCTAGACATCCAGCGAAAATAAATTATATGTGAAGCTAATATCAATTTATCGAAAAAAACTTAATCACAACATGTTGCTACTTAAAACAGAAGCAGATCAAGATAAACAATAATGTTTCAAACATGTTTGTAAATAATGTTTTATCAGTTTTACTAATTTGTAACGCGAGTTATTAAATTAAACTCACTTTAATTTAATGATTATTTAAAAAATTAATTTGGTTTCAACAAACTATCTAGTTGTCACAGCTACTGACATAAATAATACTTCAGTTTTCAAACTGCGATTAACAGCACATATATTATATTTATTGGTGCTTCAGTTTATTGCATAAAAGTTGCATTTATCGCAACTTCTATTAAAATTACAATACTGATAGTGCAAATCAATTTTCTGGTCTAACGTTATCGCTATCGAAATTTTTATTAAAAAAATCATTATTACGACGTTTGGCCCCTTTAAACTTTTTAAGCATCTCAAGGATCGATAGCAATTTTTGACTTTATACTCAGTACCATAATATCGAGGTTCCGGACTACCTACTAGAAACATCACCACATTAACCTAAGATATAAATCTCAAACAAAGTATGGCCGTAAGTTATCTTTTTAACTGAAACACTTCAATTTAGCACTTAAGACATCTTAACTTAATAAAACTTAGCTGTGAAAATATTGATCTACTTCTTATTGCATCAATTATATATCAACAATTGATTTCTAACTTTTATAGGTTTTTATTATTATTATTTGGAAAAAAAATACTTTGCACTTCTTTCTGAAAAACCAAAGAAGTGTTAAACATTATGTCTGGAAATATATTTCATACACTTTATCGGTTCTACTAAGATCGTTGGTATACGAAACATCATTAAGAGATGACAGATGTTTTTAAAATTATTTTTTTAAATTCATGAGAGTGCAAGATCTCTTATTAATTCCTCAAAGCAGGTAAATGGAAAAGAAAAACTGCATTCCATTTATAAAATAAAAAATACTATATCAAGTCCTTATAAAGGAAAAAATCATTTTCTTGGTAACAGTCTCGAAGATAATATCTACAATTGTTTATGATATAAAAATTGATTTATGAAATTCAAACAGCATGAAGTATTCCAGAGTCAAATGGAATCTCTGAAACGCACAAACTGTTAGGACTGGGATTCAGTATCACTCTAAAGATATAGTTTAACACCACCCGGAACGTAGCTTCCATGTTTATATTTCCTGATTGCACAGAAAGTGTTGAAGCAAGCTGGCAAACACACTATGGTAAATCAATTTTGAAGAGAATAAATTATTCAGGCAAACGAACGGAGTAGTGTCTGTGTTTGCACAATTGATGAAATCGAGCAAGAGTTAATCAATGCCAATAAGTGTTCATTATGTTGTGAGTACCATTAAATTGATTGCAATATTCGAATTAATCTATGTATGCTTATCTCAATTAGAGCATTCATGCAAATTTATGATGCCCTGAAGTTTGTGTATTGTACTTTGAAACATGCAGCGCAATGTAGGAATCCTTGAAATTCAGTATGGCAATCATTTCAGCTGCGATGTGTTAACGAGGTCCGTATGTTTGGTATCGAAAATGCATAAGAATATGCATATATTTTAATTGCACTGCAGTGCATTCCAAATACATTAACAAGATATTCATCGCCTGGATATCCTGTTCGTTTGAAGAAAATGTGAAAGATTATTACGTTTAGGTGACTCATAATAATTCAACACTCCTTTAAAGACGACCCATGTATAGCAGACCAAGACGGATCGGTAAAAAAGACTATATTTGGCTGGGCGGCTGCGGATTCAGTCAGTGAAAGCATGGTTAAACCAGACTGAATCTGCGACCTCCCAACACTGTTGACATATTACGGTTTGCGAACCTCCGTGTCTAGTCGACAAATTCCTGCCCCACTAGTGTGCTTCTTGGTTCGCAACTCTGCTAACACTTTTATTGCACATTAATGGTTTTAGAGTTTATTACCAAGTTCAGCAAAATATCATGAGGCCGCCCTAATAATCCAATTTTAATTTTAAAATGTGCATTTGAAATGCTTTTTTATGGGTAAATAAAATTTCAAACTTCTATAAGCTTTATTTTCTGCTGGCAAGATTTTGAAATTTTGATTTTTTTAAATAAATTTTGATTGCAAAATTATGATGCGAAATCCACTGAATCGATTTTGATGATTTTTTTTTATTATATTATAAAAAGTTTCGAGGTGCATTCTAAGTGGTAAAAACAAGTTAAATAAAATAGGGCTATTTTTCTCTTTTTTATATTTATTTCTATTTCAAGGCAAGGGTAAATTTTTCAAAATTTTTAACCAATCATATCCAATAGAAAATTTAATTATGAAACATTTATTTTCACACAACTTTGCTCTAAAATGAATCGTTTTAAAGTTAAAAGTAAGGAAAGTAGGAGATATATGGTTGTTTTATAATTTAGAAACATTTCGATGTATTTATTAATGTTCCCGATTTTTTGGGGAGGAAGGATAGGTCAATTATTGTTATACAAGTTATTCCACAACTTTTACTGCAAAAATCATTGTTCCCCTTTTCAACAGCCAACTGAAAACAGATCCACTCTGGTCTATAGGGCTTAGGGAAATTTTTCATCAACTTTTTGGTCTGTAAAGCTTCTCCATATCGACTATTTTTATAAGTTTAAAATGAACTAATTTTGATGATTTTATTCTCATAGTAATTTTGTTTTTTTTAAATGAATCTTACAATTTTGGAACATTTAAAACTAGGATAAGTGTATTTCGTATTCCCAACCATTCAATAATTAATGTCGACCTAGATACATTTGCCTCTTTATCCAAAACATTGAAGTGCTTCCAGCTTTGTAAAATTAATTGGAAACTCGTTTACATAGATGAAAGTTGAAACCTTTCTAACGATTGATTTAATGATTTGCTTCCATAAATTACATTTCCATCAATAAAAGCGATTTAAAGGGTAATATAACATGCATGAAGTAACCATGATTTTAGAATAGTTTTTTTTTCGAAAAAAAACTTACCTGATTGATGCCTTTTATAAGCAATTTGAAGAGGAAAATGCAAAAAGCAATGAGATTAATAAGAAAAGGATGCATATTTTAAAACATAATATAAAATTTTGGATGTTACCTACCACAAAAATCACCTAATATACTATTTGTTCATCATATGGGTTAAAAATTTAACGAGGAACCACGGATCAAAGAATACCTGCAAAAAACAAAGCTACTGATCGTGGAAGCTACTTAGCAAAACAAATAGTCTTCTTTGTTTTAACCCTTCGTCTGCCTACGTTTTTTCAGGACCTTCGGTCTGCCAACATGGGTCGTTTTCGTCTTGTCGTTTTTTCAAGCTGTTAAAGTGCTGCAAAAAAAAATCTGAAAAAATTCATGGAGGTTCTTCAAACCTTTAAGCAGAAAATTATCAACAATTAAATTTTTAATAAAAAAAATCAAAAAAATGAAAGAAAACGGAGTAAATGCATTTGTTCACTAAAAAAATCATAACTTTGAAACGAATAAAGTTATCGAAAAGAGAAACGAAAAACAAAAGAAAATTAAAAGGGAAGAGTGTAGCTTTCAAGGAAAAATACCGCATTTAATTATTGTTAAAAAGCCCTTAAGTTTGCAACCTCAAAATGGCCAATAATTTGTTTCTAAATTTCGAAGTCAAAACGATAATAAAAATATAACAATTCAAAAATTAGTAATGAAATCAATAAAAAGTCAATATTTACGAGCCTGAACATGTTTTTATTCTTAAATAGAAAAATACAAATAGAACGTGCTTTTTTTACAATGTTTTTATTGATTGCACTGCGAACATACGACCCGGCGGTGGTCGTCGCCCGTCGGTTTTTTGCATTCGAAGCAACAATAATTAGTTTTTTCCCTTTTTGTGTGGAACAAAAGTACAAAAAAAAATTTCGAAAAATTAAGGAAAAAAATTTAATATATTTTTTTTTCGCGGTCAGAATTTTTTGAGGCACTTTTACAGCAACAATTAACACTTTTAAACGAATAAACGGAAAAAATTACTTACGTGGGTCGTGTTCGCCCGGATCGATTTTGATATTGTCACCACGATGGCTAGAACGGGACTGGGCAGCGAAAGTTGGTAGACAGGTACTAGAGAGGCGTAACTATTTTACAGGAGGCACAGCAGTTCCCTTCCTAGCGGTGTACAAGAGTTACAACAACTTTTTTTTTTGGACGAAAACGACCCAGGTAGGCATTCTAAGGGTTAATTATCATGGATTATAGATTCAATGATGTTGAATTTAAACCTAGTAAAAAAATATTTCTCGCACCTTATTTCTTTGTAATTGATTTTTCAAATAATACACTAATTTTTAATAATTGGTCATAGGCTATGGAAGGGTTTAAAATAAAAAGTATCGACAATAAGAGTAGATATCTAAAATCAGACTGACTTGACCACATTGACAATCTTATTAAAGAAAATCCTGCGGAAAAAACACAGTGCAATTTTCTTTTCCTAACTTCACTTTACTGCTATTGCCAGCAAAATTTGAAATGAAAATCGGAAATATTCGATTCAGTGTGAAAAACATTTAAGTTTTTTTATCACGCGTAAATTCAACTTAACATATTGCATTGTAATCAATTTAGAAAGTTCATGTAATCAATTAACATACAAATAGTATTAAGTTTTCAAGGAAGCTCCACCTAAATAAATTGCCGTGTTTCCACATGATTTAAAAATTCATAAAATACTCAACATCAACTGTAATTTAATCGCGTGGTTTCTGCACTGCATTAAAATTGAAACTATCAGAAAGTAGGTCACAATACAAAGGCAAACTTTGATGTACTACATACATGCCTGGTAACTTTTATCTGATGGATTTTCCTTGTACTACAAGGATTCAACTATGTATGTATCCTTGGGCATGTATAGAATTTCAGATACTATTGGGCCAACAAATCCGAGCCGTTTGTTAGAAAAGTTTTGCTGAAAAGTTTGCCTTAAAATATTGAATGAGTTACAAATGGTTTGAGGATTTTTTTATGGTTTCGAGATGGAGAATCGACTTATGGGTTTTCATGATTTAAATTAATTTTTAAAAAGGAAAACTTCATTCACATTGCATGCATTCTATACATCCTACAATGATAGTCATTATTTTTCTTTTCGACATCAGTTCTTTCAAACAAAAAGTGTTAAGTTGTGCATGATCAAAGTTAGTTGAACATTTGATACAGAAACTACAATAATTTTTAGTATACATTTAGGAAATCTCAATTGAAAATTGAGTAAAATTTCGAACTAATTAAAATCATCACAATCAAAAACCGAGTAAAATGTAAAGCTAAGGAGCATCAGGAAATGAGAACTTTATTTTAAATTACTAAATTATCAAAGATATGATTCATGACAAATAAACTAATAAATGAGTCAAATTAAAAATAAGTTGAACATTCGGAAATGCTGTTATGATACACAGCTGAAAAAATAATCTCCATGTGTTATTCAAAATATATTATTACAACCCTTGAGCAATTAAATGGAAAACTTAAAATTTAAAATTTAAACGCAACAATGAACATACAAAACGTGGACTGGTCAATCAATATTATTTTATTTTGCTTCAATTTACTGGAAAATTATTTCGAACGATTAAAATGCAAAACCATACTAGTAGCTTTTCAGTCGATGCTCTGTAAAATATTCTCTTTCTATACAATTGCCATTTAAAAATGTATATTTATTAGCTTCTTTTGAATATTTGCCGTTTTTTCAATGTACGACTGGATTTTAAAAATAGTCCACAAATATTAAAAATTAATATCAAAGTATTGAATGTGAAATTTCCATTTGAAATAAAATCTAAATTATGCAGGTATTTCATAGTCAAACAAATTTATTAAAATACCATGCAGGATGCTCTTATACCGCTTTTTGAAATTTGAATTAAAAATTGTCTCAACGGCCAAATAATCGATATTTTTGCGTCACTACATGTCATTGTATTTCTATATGTATTAGGTGTACAACTTTCCTCCCGCCGTTTTCATATAGGTTAGGTTAGTAGTGTGTAGTGGTTAAAATAAATTGACTACAGATGTCAGTCATTTACTTTTGACATTTGTAAACGTAACGCGACAATAGTATAAGCCGATTTCGGAGTTTATCATAATATTTTCATTTTTTTTGAAATGTTAGATTATACGCCGAATTCTCGAAATTTGCGGGAAATGTTACTTTTTTTTTTAATTCAAAAAAATCTGCTGAAGCATTTCGAATGCTTACAAACACTTATGGTGATGGTGTAATGAGTGAAAGAATGTGTCGCGAGTGGTTTCAACGTTTCAAGAACGGTGATTTTACTGTTGAAGACCGGCACAGTGGTGGAAGAGAGAAAGCTTTCGAAGATGCAGAACTGGAGGATTGACTGAATGAAGACTCATGCCAAAGTCAACTGGAATACGCAGTTTCCTTGGGAGAAACGCAGCAAGCTGTCTATAAACGCTTTCAAGCCTTGGGGATGATCCAGAAAGAAGGTTACTGGGTACCCTACGAATTAAAGCCAAGAGATGTTGAACATCGTTTATTTGCTTATAAGCAGCTGCTTACACGGCAAAAGCGGAAGTGTTTTTTGCACCGTATTGTAACTGGTGATGAGAAATGGGTTTATTACGACAACCCACAGCGCAGAAAATCATGGGGAGTATGGCCGGGCACCATACTCCCACGTCCACACCATAGCAAAATATTCACGGTTCCAAGATTATACTCTGTATTTGGTGGGATCAGCTCGGTGTCATATACTATGAGCTGCTAAAAGCGACTGAAAAAATCACAGGTGCACTTTATCGAACGCAATTGATGCGTCTGAGCCGGGAATTAAAGGAAAAACGTCTGCAATACAACGAAAGACACGATAAAGTAATTTTGCGACACGACAATGCTCGTCCTCATGTTGCAAAAGTGGTCAAAACGTACTTGGAAAAGTTAAAATGGGAGGTTCTACCTCACCCGCCGTACTACCACGTCTTTCGATCGATGGCACACGGCCTGGCCGACCAGCACTTCCACTCTTATGAAGCAGTCAAAAATTGGATCGACGAATGGATTTCAGCAAAGGATGAGAAGTTTTTCCGGCAAGGCATTCGTATGCTACCCGGAAGATGGGCGAAAGTAGTGTCAAGCGATGTACAATATTTTCAAACATAAATATGTAACTATTTTCTTTAAACAAAGCCTTAAAATTACAAAAAAAAGGCGAGAGCAAAGTTGTACACCTAAAACGGCCTACAGACGACCAACCTGGTTGTCAACTAAGTCGTCAACCTGGTTGAGGTTGAGGTTACAGACTAAACAACCGAATCGTCAACTTGAACGTCAACATCACTTTGTCAAAAATTTCATGGTGAGAGGACGTCTGCTCAGATTATGTACGGTAGATAATTTTCATATGCTTTGTTCAAAATGAGTGATGAAATATTTTTCTCATATTTTATTTTTGATGAACTATGTGAAGAAGGGATTTTCTTCACAAAAATTGATCGATTTGCACAGTTTCGCTATTGAAACTTAACGACGTGCACTCGACAAATTCTTGACTCGAAATGATGTTGACGTTAATGTCTGCCAACATGGCCATAGACGGCAAAACATGTTTGTCAACATTAAGCCCCTCCCACAAAACTCACAAACATTTGATTTTACTTCAACCTCAACTTCAACCGTCAACATGCCTACAGACGTTCAACATTGATACCAACATGGCAAGTTGACGACTTAGTTGACAACCAGGTTGGTCGTCTGTACGCCCTTTAATACTTCAATTATTTACATTTTTTTACTAAAAATTTTTGACGGTAAATCGGCAATTAAGGTCAAAACACAAGTATTGATTGGTTGTGTGTGTCATCTATGAAAATTCGTTTAATTTAAATACCTACGAACGTCCGTTTTGTAACTCATTACAGTTTACAGGACAGGACAGTTTACGATTATTCATTTGATAATCATATATTTTCAATATTATCTATGAGTATCGTCAGATTGGCACAGTTTATAAAATTTTGAATTCACATCTCAATGTCATTTACCATCACCGAAACAAAGCGACGTTCTCTCATGATGCATATTCCAATTGGGAAATTTGCTTTGGATTAACTTTTGAATGCTTAATTTAGCATCAAGTTTCCAGCCAAATTAAATTAGAATTGAATTAATTTCATTCTGAAACCATCGAAGTAGAAGAAAATTCGCCGTTTTCACCATTTCTCAGAATCGTAAATTTACCAGACAAAATACGATTTTTTTTCCATGCTTTCAAACGGAATCAAACGAATATTCTGTATAAATTGATTATTCACCTCAACAGTGAAATATTTTGCATGAGTGCAAAATCAACTGTCGGATACATGGGTACCTAGGAAAAAAGGAATCAGGAGCACTTATTCAATATTCATACAGGATATCGATCGATTGGAATGTTAGCCCGTAGACTATACATTCTCCAGATATGAAATATGAAAACATATTTTCTGTTTCTTGTATTGCTCTAAAAGAGTGAGTTCATAGGAAGGATGCCTCGCGGAATCCTGCAGTGACTGGCAGGATATGAACTTTCTATCCAGCGACATGAAAAGAGCAAAAGAACTTCAGGTTGTACTTTGGAAAGTAATGCTGCAGGATTCGTTTTATGAATCCACAAATTTCCTTTTGTTGACTGTTTTCCTTCGTCTCCATTTTCCATCTTTTGCAAGCATAATTACATTACGGATGAAAAATGTTTTATATGGAAAAATATGTTTTATTTTGTTGAGCTTCAAAATATAAAAGTCGTTTTTTGAAATTCAAGTTCAAAAACAAGGATAAAGTCACAGTTGTAACTAAAATGTTGCTTGTGAATGAAAACTAGATGTTATGCTATTAAGTTTATATTTTGTATGGAAGACTTTTGGACGGCAGCATGAAACAAATCCATTTTCATAGTAAAGTCTTATTTATTAGTTCCTTTTCTCTACGAAGTCTTCGGAAAGATTCTAGATTTGATTTCCTCTAGCATTTCCATAAGTATTTGCTACGTTCTTGTTCTATTTTTGTTGATTATAGTTTATTTTTCGTTATTGCAAGCATTTTTGCAATATTTTAAAACATCTGCAAAATCTTCAGTTAAATATTCTCAGAAAAAAAAATTCGGTAGTCATCAAAAACCCAGAATGCATCCTCTTTGCAATTAGGATATTTTATTTTACAATTGGAAGAATATTTTGCTCGGGACCTGTATTCTGAATAGGTGATGATGAGTCTTCATATAAGTCAAACTCTACGAAATATTGAATATCCGAATATCCTTTTGTGATTTGACTAGAGAGTTTTTAGATGCTTTCTTGCTTTTTTGCATACCTGCTGCAACTTTCAAAATTATTCATTGCAAAAAGGCTGAAATAACTTGAAAGATACGTTTAATGAATGAAATTTTCGAACTCGTTGTTACAATCTTATCCTGACACGTATCAAGGTGCATTGTGCTATATTCTTTCTTTTTGTGTTCACCGAACCACATCGTATCGAACAAACATTCACCTTATTTTGAGCACTGCTTACTTTTTCACCTCACATCAACACTCCCAATATCAAAATAAAAGCGTGTAACGTCATATTTTCATTGAATTTGAATGACAAGGAACTAACTTTCGTTTCCAAACATTTTTTCAGCTCTGATGTTTTGTTAACATCCTTTGTCTGCATTTCATTTGTTCTCTTGCTTTCACCTGAACATGTACAAGGACATTTTGTCCTGCAACTTTGTATAGGACCTGCTCGTTGACTATACGACGCATGAAAGACAACATGAAAAGAGAATTCCTTTGATTATCGAATCGGAAAATGCATGAAAATAACATTTTCCGACTGTATTTTGGATGTTCTAAATATAAAATAGAATTTCACATGCCAGTAATTGTTTTGATGTCCTCAATGAAATATCTCGTAAAAAAATTGAGTTACAAAAATGAAATTAGATTCAAAATCAAATCAAAACAGCAACAATTTTCTAGATAAAATTTTAATATTCTCGATGATGCAGTCTATAATTTGCTTTCATTTTTTCCAAGCCTACAACACAAAAACTGCGAAATATATTTGTGTTGATATATTTTGAACGATTTTAGTAACCAAGAAAGCTTGTGTGAAATTCCGAAAGTCAAGATTTCGCTTGATAATCGATTTTCCAATGAATATTTTAAATTTTTTTACAAAAATTAATGAGGAAAAAAAATCGCACATGATATTATATTTGAATTTTTTAAAGAGAGAATCAATTAATCTTTAATGTTTTTATTTAATTCAATCAATTGTTTTTGTTAGCTCCACAAGTGATAATTTGGGGAGGAAATAATCATACTGCTTCCTTTTTTTGAAAATGAATATCTCAGATTTTTGCTACAAAAACATTTTTAAGTTTTTATTTATAATGGTTACGATTTTATTCTCTGACTTATCTTGATCCTTTTTTTTTTAAATATTTTCAATCATTTGGGCTGCTGTTTGAGAAATATTATTTTATATTTGAAGAATGGAAAACTTAGTTGGTTTTCAATGACAATAAATAGGATTTAATTCAAAAAAATTTGCCTGTATTTTCCCATCTGTAAACTTCAAATTGGTATTTGAAATTTCTGTAAGTTAAGGAGGGGATAAGGTTAATTCGTACAAAATAAGCATGTTTTTGTGAATTTTTTATGACGGCACAGTTAAAATCTTTGTAATAAAACCAATAGTACATTAAATTATGACATTCGAAGAATATTGTGTAAAATTTTCATGAAAAAATAGTAAACAATACGGCAATGGCAGTAATTATTCGGACGTGTCTCACAAAAAGTAGAATTGCGGTGCCCCTAATAACTTGGTGCTGGATCATTTGAAATCAAAAAACCAAAATTCATTCGTTAGATAATAGTTTCCATCAGGTAACGCTGGGAGGGTTTTTGAAATTTCAATTTTTAATTTTTTTTGGAACACTTTCAAGGGAAATACGTAAATTTTGCGAAAAAATCGGCTAATTTGTTTTTGTAAAATATTTTTTTTACAAATTCGAAAAAACCTCTCCAGCGTTACCTTGTAAATTATGTACAGAGATAATGTTCAAAATTTCAAAAGGGTCGGTGCGATAGTTTTGAAGTTATGGGGGCACCGACTTTGAAAACGTGAATTGTGGGGAAAACGCTTCAAAGTTTTGAACACTAAAAAATCTGGTATAAAACGTTCATAACCGAATTTTATCATAACTCATAACTTCATCGATTTTGCTTCAATCAACTTGAAATTTTGACACAATATTCTTGAGATATTATGCAGTTAAAAAATGAACAAAAATGCCATTTAATACCTTACCCCTCCCCCTTAAGTGTTGTTTCTGTTTAAATTACCTAGAATAGAATTAATATTCAATTTAAGGATGCAAAACATTTATCTCGAAACGGGAATGTTGCGCGTTTATTATGTCCTGAATAAAAACTGATTATAAATATATAGTAACGGCAATGAAAGCGCTATGCGAAAAATGCAGAAAAACAATAAATATTGAGACAAAGTGTAAATAATTCAAGTATCATTTGGCCTCCTTAATTTTTATAAAAAAAATGTGAATTGTTTTTCAGATAATTTGGAAATAGTTCCGAATGATCTATGTTTTGTGAAAATAAGCTTTCCACACTCGTCACTCGTAATAAACTAAGCGATCCAACGACTCACGTAATTAAACTACAAAAGTCCAGCATTCAGGTTCTTAAATAAGATATAAGTTGATATTTTCTTCTGAAACCTACTCAGAATTCTGCCTGCCAGTGCTCTAAACGCTGCTAAATGAATTTTCAATAATTGATACATTTTAATGAAAAAAAGAACCATCTTTCAAGATGTTTTGCGTCCTACATTATCTAAGACATTCGGAGATGATCCCTTTCTAGAGGAATCATCCTTTCTCCAATGGCATTTTCCATTTTATTCGTATCATCCTGTTGATAGTCCTGCAATGATGGAAAAACGCTGATGAATATTTTATTATGCAGAAATTGAAACTGTGAACGAACATTCTGAGTTTCTTAGCCCGCATACTATAATGTTTGCCATTCGAAAAGGCTCAGATTCAGAGATGAATCAAATGTGGGATTGCATTTGTCTTTAATTATGTAGCGTTCAGTACTGTTGATCCTTTAATGTAGTTTTGAGCTGAGCTCAGCATTTCGATTATGATTACTGGAAATGGAGCGCTAATGGTTCATGTCGAATTAACTGGGAAGGTAACATAATACCGAACTTAAGATGAAACAACAAGTATATTTTATTCATTGGCTCCAGTTGATAATATCATACAGTCTTTTGGTATATTATCGGTTTTTGCCTATTTTTTGATGTGTGTTACACTTTCTACACAACGGATGGATTTAAATGTAATGTGAATAAAAAAATATATTCATTTTTTTGCCATAAATAACGAAAAAACACATCAAAAGTACCATTCAGAAACCATTTTCAAGAAAAAACTGTGTAAAAGTGGAATTTTCGAAATGTCTTCGATTGCTAGGAATAAATTGAATCACTCTTCGGCACACAAAGTTTAATTTTATATGGTGCCCATGTACCTTTTTACCGACAATCAATATAACTACTTTATAGATGTCGTTAGTTGGTATAGAGCAGGAAATTTTAACCATACGACGGTAAAAGTTAAAACAATGGCTAGTCGAAATATGTGAAATTTCATATAGAATAAGGATTTTCAATATTGATCGCCTTTTTCCCGATATTTACCATTGGTTTGGTGGTGTATAACCTCAAATCCGTTGTTTGCTCATAGATAGATAGATAGACACGCCATACATTTTTTTTCATGAGTTCTACGTCTGTCAACATTAATCATTGCACATTGTCAGCAATTTCATAACACAAAGTCTGTTTTTCTTTGGGAAATCCAGTTTTGTGCCAGAAAAGGTGCATATGCGGGAGGCTCTGCATTTCTGCTTCAATTTGTAAAAATCGGTTGTCGAACCGCATCGAATGCTTGTGGAGGCCTATGGCGACAGTGCTTTATCGGAAACGACGTGCAGGGATTGGTTTCGTCGGTTCAAAGACGGCAATTTTGACCTGTGGGACAAGAACCGTGAAAATCGACCCAGGAAGGTTGAGGACCATCAATTGCAGGCTTTTTTGGACCAAGACGATACGCAATCGCAGAAAATGCTTTCCGAGCAATTGGGTATTACTCAACCAGCCATTTTGAAGCGTCTACGTGCCTTGCGAAAGGTTCAAAAGGTCGGAAAACGGGTGCCGCATGAATTCAACGACAGGCAGATGGAGCGACGCCAAAACACATGCGAAGTCTTGATTGCCAGACAAAAAAGTCGTTTCTGCATTGGATTGTGACAGGCGATGAAAAGTGGATATATTTCGAGAGCAGAAATTTTGGACCGACTTTTCGATGACTGAGTTTGAAAAAGAGAAAAACATCACTCATAACTTCTAAAGAAATTTTCACTTTCTTAAAGATTATGTTCGATTATCATTGCATTATTACGGGGAATGTATTTGTCATGAGCCTATAAAGATGTTTCAATTCAAATCCATCTGACTATTGAGATTATGTCTGTCAAAAGAAAAATGTAGATTATATTTTTAAATTACACACTGTTGTAGAAATAAACGGAATATAAATAAATAAATCATGGAAACAAAGTAACACTGATTGATAAAATAAGTGGTATGCGCCTTGAATCATGTGATAGAGTCAATAAAAATTTGATCACCCATAATCACGTTACAAAACGCAGTTGTAATGATCATTGAATTGGCAATAGTTAAAGATATGCTGGGTACTTCCCAAACTATATCAATTCAAATAACATCAAGACTCAAATTAGCTTGATGCTTTCTAATTAAGTCAAACTCTTTCAAATGAACCTAACCCAATATATTATAATTGAATTGAACCAAATAGGACGATTGCTTCTGGGACTGGGGAATCTGGGGAATCAGTCCGCCATTTAAAATTTTCGAACATTGGTATAAATTCTTCCTTTCCAATTTGTATTTCTGTCGGAGCTTAAACAACTCCTCCTTCTATGAGTACCAAACTCAAATATGAAAATTCACTATGTTCTTTTCTGATACAACAAGAACTCCATTTGATTTCACATCGTCTGAAATATGAACGGAAATTAGATTATCATGTTTGAAATCAATTTCAGCCATTTACACGTAACTCTTGAGTATGAAGATTGACTTGAAAAAGATATTGCTTGTGCTTAAGTTCATTATTTGAAGCATTTTGCGAAAGCTCAAAATTTGTTGATACTTCAATTAATATAACATTCCAGGCTAAGTGCTGTGTAATTTAATTGAAATGTTCGTTTTGGAACGTGTCTAAATTTCACGAAACTTTATCGTGATTTTGCTAAAAAAAAATTACTGAAAATTTGTATTTAACTTTATATGTTTCTTTCAAATATGCACTTATGTAATAATCATACATTTCAAACGCTTTATGAACATCCATGTCGAAATCTTTTTTTACCCTAACGATGAAAAAAATTATGAATGCGAAACAGCTTTTGCCGCTAATGAAGTTCGTTTCATGCGGCACGTTTCACTATTAAATACATATATTTTTATCAATCTGCTAAACAAACACGTACAAAAAGCCTTGATTACGTTTAGCAACACCCGCATGTGAACATGTTGTACCCACGCAACAAAATTTGCTTCCTATGTATACCTAGAGTCGAGCTTCTTATTAACTTTAGTCCATAGTCCTCGCTGTCGTATTAGGCTTCCAGCTAGACATAATCAGGGCGAAGGAAATTCAGGAATTGTCATTAAGTCCACGGAAATTGAGCTCCGTAATGACACAATAGATGAACTTTTTGCCTTCATCAAGGCAACACCTAATCCAATAAAAAGATGGATATTCGTTACTTAAAATGATTAGAGACATGCAAGCTTGAATTCTGTTGTTATTTGCCAGGCAAATGTAATTAGCATACAATGATTGGAGGTGTAATTTTATTGCTCATGGAAGAATTAGAGCGCAAAATGGCGTTTTACGGAAAATAAAATAAGTTTGGCTGCCCTCCCCTTCAAATTAGATATAAGTAGTAGTTGTTCAAACTTAATTTAGATTGTTGATATACTTTTTTGCTGCTTTTAGGTCACCCTATTGTCGAAATACAATTCCTAAAATTAGTCTCCAGACTACCGTGGCTACATCCACTTTTCGTGTTATGCAGAAACATAGCTTTGACCGAACATTTATTTCTGGGCTAAAAATAATCAAAATAAATATTCGACTTCGAAGCTTTTTCCAAAAGAATTTGCATCTATTTTGATGAACCAGTTATGCATATATTGCGGCGCCCTGTTCTCTCCGGTAAGACACGCATTATACGATCCTCGAAATATGGTCAAATCTTTTATAAAATATAAGATTAAACATTACAACATTGAACGGTTGCATAAAATGGTACATTTGTGTGTATTTTTAGTATATTTTTCATGGTAATATGATGGCTAAGCACCAACAATAATAGGTTTTTCACTGAAGAATTTATCAGAAAATGCCTTTTTAATAAAAAAAAACTTCTACTCTAGGACATGAACCTACTTACAACTATGATGAATATATGAAAAAAATAGTGAAGTTGAATGCCTAATAATATACTTTAAATCCTAAAGATTACTTTGTGGTATATGTTTGTAACAAGTTTTTGACAATGATCCATTATGAATTTACCATAGTGTGGCGTTTGTTTTTAAATAATTTATTTTTGATTGTTTATTTTCAAGGCGGATTCAGTTGATGATCGTATGGCTCCTACGACTGAATCCGCAGCCCCCTTACACTGTTTTAGAGTTTGTTACCAAGTTTAGCAAAAATTCTTGAGACTGCCCTAATAATCCGATTCTAATTTTGTAAAGTGCATCTGATAGATGAAATACTGTTTTATATGTAAAAACAAATTCAAGCTTCTATAAGCTTAAGTTTATGACTTCCAAGCTTTCAAAATTTTTGAATTTTTTTAAATAAATTTAGATTGCACAATTAATATGCATACTGCATCGATTTTGATGAAAATTGGTGTAGTGTTTGATTTCACTGAAAAAAATTTTCGAGGTGAACTATGAAGGTCCTAAATACATTTTAAGTCGTGAAAACAATTAAATAAAAAAAGTCTTTTTCCCCCTTTTTTATATTTATTTCTATTTTGCAAGGGTTAAAATTTTAACCAATCCAATCTTGTAGAAAATTTTATTACACACAATTTTGCTCTGAAATGAACCGTTTTAAAGTTAGAAGTGAGAAAAGTAGGAAAAAAACTACTTATTTGAAATTTTTGAACATTTTTATTTTTTTAATGTTTCCGACTTAAATTTAAATTTTTTAACCAATCCAATTGTTTGCGCAGAAGTACTTTCTCTTGATGATCCACTTGTGACATAGACTAGAATACCGACAGGGTGGTTTAGGTATGTCTCTAACCCAATGACAATATTCTAGAACTGTTCACATGAAACGGATCACTGGTATTGAGAAAGGATACTTCCTTGCTTGATTGAAGTCCTGGAAGCCAAAGCCTTCGTGTTGTGATACCGCTGTGAAAGGTGATCGTTCCTTGCAGGGGAAGTCCTGGAAACCAAAGCCTTCTGATTCTTGCACTTAAACGCACTCTCCTTGAGGTTACTAAGAACACTGTCGTTTATTTGGTCCTACTCTAACTTTTATACAATATTGTTATCTCTATCTTATTAACTAGAACCATAAATTATTTTTCTTAAGATAACTTAATGAGTACACACTTTGTCTTATCTCTATAGTAGTTGAGCTAACGATGACTCAGATGCGTACATTGTACTCTTTAGAGCTTATCTGTTATCATCTGGCAAATGATATTTTTCGCTTCCAACTGATTATCAGCGTATCATTTGCCAGATGATTGCTTATGACTCAACACCAATTTTGTAGAAAATTTTATTACGCAACTATTATTTCTTCACAACTTTGCTCTGAAATGATCTGTTTTGAAGTTAGAAGTGAGAAAAGTAGGGAAAAAACCATTTTTTCGACATTTTTAAACATTTTGATTTTTTTTCATGTTTCCCACTTTCTTGAGAAGAAGGATAGGTCAATAATTGTTATACGAGGTATTCCACAACTTTTCCTGCAAAAATCAGTGCAACTCCTTTCAATAGCCAACTGAATAGCCGAAACAGGTATATGTTTGTTATTTTCTACGGGAATTTTGAACTGAGTTACTATTGGGAAAAATAAATTTCGAGTGCGAAAATCGAATTTTATCGTGCATGTATGTATATTATTATAATATATATAAGGTGAAGAACACCTTTAAAACGAAACATGTAGACCGTCCCCACCTTCAAATGGACCCCAGGATTTGATTGAAACCATCATCCCGATAAATCTGGAGGCTCCTTTTACAGGCCAGTTAAATTTTATGATATAGCCGTTTTATAATTTTGTGACCCAAATCTTATCTTTGATTGAGTTTTTCATAACGAAAAGCTAATTGTTCAACTAAAATGAGATTAAAAATATTGAAAGTAACATTTAAATGCTGTTCAATCTAATTTAAATCTTTTCTCTTCAAGACTCAGTCCGAATATTTTATCGATTCATGGAAGCAATCAACTTTTCTTGAGTATAAAATATGATTGAATTAATGTATTGTTAAAAGCTTCTGTGCTAGTGATAATTCATCTATGTTAATTGTTTGTATTACTTATTTTTTGTTTCTTGAAAAGTATAAAATTAAAATAAAGTACCATTAAGCATCATCCATTTTGTCGGATGATTAACTAGACGCCAAACTCATTTAATCCGAAGCAATCATCATTCGAGCTTAAAAAGCAACTAATATCTTCAACTTATTAGCAATTCAAATGATTTGTTTGTTTGATTAACTACTGAAAAGACGCCACAATATTCCACGCATAAACATTTATTCTTCCAATTCTCTCCGTTTGCTTAAACTTCTTCTTGTCTTCTTCTTCGATTTTCTCAATCTCCGTCCGATGAAAATATCCTGCGAAATAGAATTCGTAATGAGATAGACTCCACACATCGACAAACAGAAAAATCAAAGGAAGAAAACTTGTCAGGGAACTTATCTTAAAATGAAAACCACTTCAAGTTTGGCATTTCATGCAAATCAGTGGTGATTCCTTGGCATTTTGGGCAACCTCCCATAATGTCTGAATATTAGCTCGAATAAAAACTTTATGCCGCTAGTGGACCGTCTGTCCGTCTTAATGGACTTCTTGGGTCCTTGTTAAGGAACTCTCGAGCGGAAAGTTGTGTGACAATATCGAGGGTTTTCAATTCCCTTGTTGTTATTCAGGTGTGATGGGGAATTATCGACGGATTTGCAATGCAAAGTGGGCCCAATTGCTGGCATAATCTGCTTCGGAACAAGGTCCTGATGGAAATGTTTTGTGATGTTTGATAGAGTTCAGTCAACGATATTTGGGGGGTAGATAGCTCATTCCGGCAGGTTCATGGAAATTGTTTGCCTGGATGTTGTTTTTTTGAGAGCTGGTGATGGGACTTTTGGAACACTATACGAATATTAAAATTTAATGAGCGAATTTGACTATGATCAAAAGCTGGGGAGGATTTAATCTATGTCTTATCGAGAAGAGGATTATAGTGTAAATTTCTATTGGATTTGCTTTAAACAACCAATTTCGGCATGGTGGCATCACAAAGTGAGAGGCCATACTAGTGTTTAGTTTAACTTGTGTAAATCTTCCAAAGGACCTCACACATTAAATGTGTGATGCTGCGTGAATGGCCCATATTATATTACAGCTTTAAAACGGCTGTATATATAAGATATTGCAATTTTAATACAGATGTGTACCCCAAGCAAAACTTGTTGAGTCCTACCAATTAATTTTTCGAAACTATTTTTTTCGGTTTTACATTCAAATATCCTCAACTCTTCTCATATAAGCTTATTCTCATTTTTCTAAACTGCAAAATATTGGAGCTATGATAGCTAGGTAGGTTGTGGTTGTGGATCTTACTTCAGGGATGGATTTTTTAGGCCTCAGTAGGCCAATATGCGATAAATAAGAAAAGATTCAAAACGGCACTGAAATCCTAGATTTTGAAATTTCAGAAACATTTTGATTGACCAAAGAACTGACTCTGAAATCAGTAAGAAATATCACATTCTCTAGAACAGTTTGAATTCAAATAGAAAATTCTTTTAAAATTTAATATATAAATCAAGGAAGACGAGCAACAATCGAAAAAAATTGCGCCAGATGTTATCAGTAATCAATCAAATTAGAAGGTCAAAAAAATTTATTTAAAAAAATTTCTTACACGTAAATGGTGCTTACAGCAAAAATACCACAACGATTGGATAGGCATTCATGTCAGTAGTCATTTCTTAACAACTGACAACCCATAAAAATAAGGATTTATGGTCCAATGGATAAAACCCTCCTAAATAATAACGTAACAGTTAACAGCCATTCCAAATCGTATCATATCTTTTAAGCTCCTTCAAAGTTCAAAAAGATACGAATCTGCTTCATATCAGATTTTTCTGTCCCTACACTGTAAGTCGACCAACGACTATCCGCTCAGGATTGCCTGGTAATTTTTCGAAATTATTTCATCCGAAAATTCGCTATAATCGTTGTCGGGATAGAAGGACTCGCAGCGAGCAAGCAATCACGAAGAACATGATGAATGGAGACAAAGGACTCGAATAAAAAACGTACAAAGCATAGACGTTGTAAACTTTCTATCTTTGAGATTACGTACGACACATAAGACACTTTTATGGCGTACCTTTTTAGCTTCATCCCAGATACCTTTTCACAATCGGTTTGCAGTAAATCGTTGTGAATGAAAATATAAAATGAGAATTTAAGGTGGTGTGGATTTTTTTTACGCTCAACTATAAATATTCATGGTTATTTGGAGATCAGGAATTTTTACAAGAGTTTTATGGTGCAGCTTAAATTGGAATTTCGTTTAGGGAGCTCGTTTCGATAAACTGCTCAAAAGAAATTGTTTAGCACAGTTTTTACTTGATTACGCTTTTTTTTATCTGGTTTGTAATGAAGGATTGGCTGCTTTTATTTTCTTAAATAAATAAATCAATATCATCGCAACCATGTTCCGCACCCTACATTGTACCGAAAAATTATTTACACCTTGAAAAGTAGAAAAGGAAAATTGCTAAACTAGTAATTTAAGTTCTTGTTGACTGATTGATGGGTGAAGCTCGGTATTACATCGGAGGTTACAAAATTGAAACATAGTTTCGTGTAGCATGACTGAAAGCAAAACTTTGCTAGTAAATAGTTTTCCATTAAGATGGTCCTGGCAAGTGCATGTTAAGTGGAGAAACTTAATTTTAGTCTTTTAGTTGAGTTTTCGATTCTTAGTTACAAATATTTAATCTGACGAACGGAAGCTTGCGAAGAGTTTTTGATTGGAATCAGTGATATTGATGTGAAACTTCGTTCACATTTATTTAACTCCCTTTTAGGAATGGATATTATTAGATACTGTTTCTTGTAGAAAAGATATTCTGGGGAAATAATACGAAAAAATCCGCATGTTAGGATCTTAAACTAAATTTTCAGCTGATTATTATTCTAACAGCCTTTACACAAATTCTCAATAAAAATGTTAATAGGAAGACTCTAATTTATTTCATACAAAGTGTATTTAATGTTATGACGTACAACACAAGGGGATTTTTCATTATCTTTTAAATTCTCTCGAAAAACTAAGCAAAATCGTCTAACCAAGCTGAATTGAGAATGTATTGAAATTTTAATCGCCAAACTAGCTTAGAAATGTAAATACTTTGCCCTTCGAAAATGTCTCCTGGAAGAGTAAATATTGTAAATCAAGCTCTTAAACGAGTTAGCATAAGTGCATGCAATCATCATGACCACACTTAACACTGTCGAAGCAAAGCTTTCATGAAACTAGAATAACTTTCAGACTTAGTTTGTACGGCAAAGTAGTTCAACTTTGACCAAAGCAACAATGCCTATGAATGCAATATCTTTTGTTGCAATAAACTTCTGAATTTCTCTAGATTTTTTTCTTATTTTTAGTATCAGAGCAAAGTCCTGGGAGAAAATCCATTTTCTTAATTAAAAGGGTCACAAGGTAAACCCATCACCGCATCTTCTAGACTTCTAGATTGTTGGTACAACTTTGTAAAAAACTTGATTCTGCTTTAGAACGATAAAACGGTTTGATTGAAATGATGAAGTACAATTCGCAAATCTATTCCAGAAGCAGGATGGCCTCTTTGAATCCTTTGAAACATTTTTTCTACAACTTTTATGTGTTTGCATGGATCTTGTTGTTTTGTTTTCGAATGGTTCATAGCCCAGCCGAAACTATTTGATTTCTATGAAAATATTTTAATGTTCATTACTGCCGAGCTACTTAAGAAAAAGTGATAAAATATTGAACGCAATTTAATCAGTTAAGATGGATATAGAAGAGTTTTTGACCCATGACCTACTTACTTTCATGATAAATTAATTTCGGAAATATCTAGACATTGATCTCATTGAAATTCCATTCTTCCCTCAATACTCGTACTTACTCCTTTGAATTCTTTAGACAATAATTTTTTGAAACTATTTAAAGCAACTTGAAAGTCAGCCACAGTCAAAAACCAATTTGGAATAGTGATAACACTCTTTTCAAAGAATCCAAAGCAGAATGGATCTTATGAAGACTCTATGGTAAGACACGGGGACTATAATTTTAAATGGTCCACTTGTATGAATGAAGTACTCTTAAGGTGATCAATTGTTGGAAAGAGAAGAACTCAAGCAATGCTACAAATAACGACTAACAAATATACAAACACAACAGTTGTACAGGAGGTTTTAATTATGGTAGAAAATTCATACCTGGGGACTTCAAAAATACACCTTACAACCATTTGCGATCCACACTTAGAAGAGACTTTAAATATTCGTTTGGACGAAGTACAAAAAAAAATCTACTCCCTAAATCCTTTCTAAGAATAAATCTAGAAACACAATGAATGCGTGCACTATACCGTGAGCTGGAAGAAGTATTCATAGAGGGGTTTACTGGTGAGTCCAACATATATGAAAGCAAATACTGGCCCAAGAGTGCAAGAACCAAACTCCACTATTTCCAAATCGCTAGAGTATGCAGCAATCTTTTAAGCCGAAATAGGCGCAATAGTCGTGAATATGCTCTCAACTTCAACACATATTAGACTGTCTTGAAAAAGCGTTAAAAATCCCATAGTTCTGGCAAAGAAGAATGTGGTGGCTCTGATGTGGATGCGAAGTGAAAATAATGAAAAGGGTCATCACCTCAGAAAAAAGAAGAGGAGAGTGTCGTCAAAGGTTTAGAACAATTATAACGTAATGCTACAGTCTACCATTGCTCTTAAGAATAAGATTAAAGGAAAGGTCGAAAACAACTGAATAACGCTTCCTGCTGCTAGACAATCCATACGATTAATCCTGTCCGTACGTCCTGTATTGTTCTAGGAGATAAAGTTCAGAAGAAATAAGGCCACTGTCCAATGAAATGGAATGAGTCATGAGTTTCAAAATTTAAGCAGTTTTTTTTATTAAAATTAAAACACGGTACTGTGAAAACTATTAAAAATCTGTTCAAATTATACAAATATTAAAACACTTTGATTGATTCAACTACAATGTCTTTAGAGTAAGAGTAATCAGGTAATATCATTCGTATGAACACTTTTTACATTGGGACATTGAATTATTATTTTTTAATTTAATTTTTTTTTGTAATCATGGAGAAAAAAGGTTTGCTGGTTTCTCTTCAAAAACTGATAAGATGTTATAAATTTTATAAACATTTATTACTGTGTTGTTCAAATCCGGTTTAAAATTTATTTTTTACGAAAAAACCTTAAGTTTTTGCTTTTTTTTCAAATTAAAAAAAAGGCACCAACGATTTTTTAAAAACATGAAAACCATCATGAAAATGTTAAGACGCGACGATTGACATCTCAGGGATGCAAATATTATATTTGGTTCGCGAGATATAGAGAATGACATGAATGACCTTAAAGGTCGTGATGATTTAATGATTTTTTTTCATAATCTTTAAAATAAATTTTCGTTGTTGTTTTTTACAAACATAATTGAGAGTATATAAATTTTATAAACATCGATCACTGCGCTTTGCAAATCAGTCTAAAAATTTATTGTTTATGAAAAAAACCTTAATTTTTTGCACATTTTTTAATAAGTTCAAAAATGGCTCCAACGATTTTTTAAAAGTTTGACGGAATCACAAAAATGTTAATACGCGTCGATTGACACCCCAATGATGAAAATCGCGTGTTTTGTTCGTGAGATATAGCACAAGACAGCAATGACCTTCAAGGGGTCAAAACAGCAAACCCGCCGACCGAAGTTTCTCAAAAACTAATCAGCTCTTAAGATTGCAAAGACGCTTCGATTGACACCTTAACGAAGTTATGCTGGTAGAAAAACGTACGCATGTATGCACGTACATACACACACACACATACATACTTTTTTCTAAAAACACTTAAAATATACTCTAAAAACCTCAAAACGTAAAGAAAGGTCGAAAATTTCAATTTCGATTTTCGAGGCGATTACAAGAACTTCCCATATACTGGGAAGTTAACCAGTCTATGAAATAATACGGGACTTCACATACAGAACTGTCTTAACAAATGCTATACCATAAAGCATGTATCACCATAAAAATAAATTGAAAAATTAATTCAACCACATATGCATTTAAATGAGAATAATTTCTAATTGTTACTTTGAACAAAATTTTAGTTTTTAATTTTTTTAAGCTATTACAAAAGTTAGAAAAGCTTTCGAAATCTTTTCTTGATTTAAAGTCTTCGAAATTAATAATGCCCGAAAATAATTCAGGTTGTTTTGTAGAACATCTGAATTGATCGCTTAAGAGATCAAATAATTACAGTCAAATTCAAAATCAGTATAGAAAAAGTTAGACGATCATTTATTGGTGAAAAAGTTTCCGTTAGACTACTGCAAACTTTGATTCGAAGACAAAATACGAAGTATTTCTTTTCATATTTTCACAAATAAAGAAAACTTAATTTATATTTTCATCTGAAAGTGCAAGTTTAATACTTTAAATTACTGTTACCTACTACCATCTCCATTCACATTCACGTAAGCTTAAACGTTGCTTGCTATGAAGAAACTACTACCAACAAACAACTAAGAAACTCAGAACGGAATTTCTCATGGATGATGGCTCCGAAAAGTTTTCCCGATGAAATGTTTGAAGCTTAAGCAATAATATGAACGTTATGTTGAAATCACAAATACAGAAAAGCAAGTCAGATAACAGTCATAAAAACTTCATAAGTTATATTAGTTTTAAGAGTCAACAAGAAATCTTTTTTCAAACAATGTTTGTGCATGCTTTTTAGAGGAGACATTGCAAAGTCAGAGACTGTGTATCAAAGATGATATTACAATTTTGTTAGCTTTTATTTGTTTCTGACGAAATAATTGAAAGTGTATCGGACCATATTTTGTGAAGTTTTCTACTCGAAATCATTTCACGTATTTAACTTCTAGCATGTAGCACCGAGTTTGTATAGTATTCATTGATGCAAAATATAACGAAAAATTAATACATCCGTTTATTTTTAATTGAACCCAAATGAGACATTGTAAATATATGTTTTTTCATGAACAAAACATACACATACATACAAAGGCATGGTGTGCTCTTCCGAACGTCCAAAATTGTTCGTTTTGCGCATTTTCATCATGAAAAAAATACCGCTAAATTACTACTTTTGCCAGAAAACATCAATATTTACGTCACCATGGAGGTTTCCTGTGAAGAAGAAAGGAACAGTGCATTCGCAATGGCATACCATGTCTGTTCATATATGTACCTTGAAGCATAAATGTACTAAAGCATTATTTCTTTGTCCTTTTCGAGTTTAATTTTAAATATTTGAAAATGTAACGATGTCTTTGGAGCTCAGGAAATTGTACCATGTTTCTCATCACCTGCAATATATGATTGAAAAAATTGATGGCTTTTTAAATAATTCCTTATTAAAATTTAATGCTAGTCAGATTTGCTTATACTCACACCCACTTCACAACTCAAATATTTCATATTTTTTTATCATTTCAGGTACGTATCCTGTTCATAAATTGACCTAGTAAAATATTTTGATTGCCAAATAACAATTTAAAATATTATCCATAAATTCATACAACTGATCGACTTTGTATCAACATATTCTTGGCCATCCGTGATTAACAAAAAATAAAACTGGAAAATCCATCGAATTTGGCATGGGGTCAATACGATATTAACATAATCCAATTATCAAAAGCTTTTAGCAGCCTTTCACCCAACTTATGCAGAGGTCATGCCTATTTTGCAGGTTCATTAAAACCATTAATTCGCGTTGAATCGCATTATAAATGCAAACTAACGCGGGAGTGTTCGCCGCGAGATTTCGTCGAATCACTGTTGTTTTTCGCGATTTTATTAAAACCGACAACCTTTCAGCGCCGAAACACGTTAAATCCAATCAATTAGGCATTGTCGGATCGTGATTCGCGCTTATACTATACCGACAAGGAGTCCTGCCTCGTGCTAACTATCGGGCACTGTCACTTCAATGCTGCCTCTGAAAACAGGAGATAATGCAAAACTGATATTGACGGTTTTCGTCAATACACGATTAAATTGATTACAAAAACAAATTAATTGTGTAGCGATTACTATATTGGAATTGGAAGTAAATAGGTACCGTGGGTCCTGAAAGGGACAGAAATGTACCTGTGTTTTACGTGGTGGCCTGACAAGTGTGTCTTAACACCACGAGCTTCTTAAGCTACGAGTTACGATATGTTCGCACCAAGACCCCCATAAACGTACTTGCCAAGTACCCATACCGTAGTATGAGCCACGTGGCTTTCTGAATACAGGTACCAATTTTAATTCAAAGCTGACAGGGCTTCTGCTTACCCTTGGTCAAGATTGGACCTATCCTCATCCATGCCGCTTTTTGGGCAACGGCACCCCTGTCGTAAACGCAACAGCACGCCAAAGCACCACATACAGAAGGGTCCTATACCAATGTGTTAGGATCCAAACTGTATTATAATGTAAGTAGCTCCTGAAAGGGACAAAGAATATCGTCCAAAATGCATGAGCATGATTGGATTGGGTTTCTAATTGAAATCCCAACATTTACTTAATATTACAAAATTTATGCAAGGCTCACTCTCGTCGAGAAGCCAGAGATGAAGTAAATTTTAATAAATTTGCTTGATTGTAAATTTCCACAAAAAATACTACTAATAGTCTTACATAAATTGTTGAAAATTTAGGACATAGAAATTAAACTATCAAATTTCGGAATATTTAGGAGATGTTTACCATTAAGTTTATTTTTTGTTTTAATAGTTTCGTTTTGTTGACACGCCTTACAATAGGCACTTTCAAACTTCGACAGTTGATAGCGGAAATATTGTTGAAGCTACATCTGTCAAATTGGCTGTCATTTATTCAGTATGTTTTACTAAATCACCATGTCATCAAATGATAAAATCTTTTCTGTCTTTCTGCGCAATTTTACGGTCACCATAATCGTCCTACCGAGAGGACTATTCGCAGTGTGGTAGATAAATTTTAGTCCACTAGTTCATTAAATAATCAACCAACACTCATACGTTAACGAAACACAAGATCTGCCGAAACCATCGTCGCTGTTCGTAAGAGTGTGGCAGTCGATGTCGCGTCGCTCACAAGAACTCGGTCTTTCGCAGACCAAAACTTGGTGAATGATGCGCTGTGACTTGAGGCTGCACCCGTAAAAAACTCCATTAACCCAGGAGCTGAAAGTAAATGACCATAGACAACAACGCGTGTTCGCTGAATTGGATCTGCAACAGTTGGAAAATGACCCTAATTTTCATCGAAAAATCATCTTCAGCAATGAGGCCCATTTCTGGATGAATGGGTATGTGAACAATCTAAATTATTGAATTTGGGACGATACCAATCCACATAAGATCCAAAAGCGTCCAATGCATCCGGGAAAAGTCACTTTTTAATATGAATTTTGGACTAGCGGCGTCATTGGTCCATTCTTCTTTGGGAATGACGTTGACCACGCCATCACCGTTAACGGCGAGTGCTATAAGTCGATGATTACCAACTTCTTTTGGCATAAATTGGATGATATGAACACCAACAACATGTGGTTTCAACAAGACGACGCTACACAGCTCATGAATCATTGGACATTCTGCACGAGCGATTTGAAGGCATGGTCATCTCAAGTGGAGGCGGGATCGTGCGATTTGACCCCGTTAGACTTTTTCTTGTGAGTTTTCTTAAGTCGTAGGTCTATGCAAATAAGCCGCATACTACAACGGTCCTCTAAATCAATACAATCCATGCCATCGGTCAAATTCAGCCTGATTTATTTGCGCTAGAGTCATGGAAAATTGGACATTTCGGATGCGCGCCATCCAGAGAAGTCACGGCGGAGATTTGAACGACGTATTATTTCGTACCTAATGGCTTTTCAAACGAATACAATTTTTATTTAAATTTAGAGATAGGAAGTGTTTAATGTAATTTAATTGGTTCGAAAATCGTAATCGAAATTCTCGACGTATCTTTACGTTTTAAGGTCTTAGGAGACTGAATAAATGACAGCCAAGACAGATGTAGCTTCAACAATATGGCCGCTATCCACTATAAAACCCTATACAATAACAATAAATTACAATTACTAGGGGGTTAAAAATTAAAACAGACATGGTGCACTTCGTATTTAATAAGTATTTAAAGTTTAGCTGTAGCTGTTCATCAAACATCTCATTTACATTCACTATCTTATCAGTGCTATAAATATTTACAATTTTGAAAAATATATGTACATATTTATGACAAAGAGGATTAACCAAGCATTAATAACTCTGCGAATAATTAGACTTTTCGAATCTACACTCGAAAAATTCATTACATAAAGTATTTTTTTGCTCTTAATCAAAATTAAATAATGACACGCACAACCAAATATCTTTCAATAATTATATAAAACCTGGATAGCTAATCGGGATTCATGCATAAAGGAAACAGTCAGAAAATATTCAAACACTCCTTTGATCTCGGTAGTCATTTTCATTAGTTTGCCCTTTTCTTCAAAAAATACTTTTGTCATTTTAAAGAAAGACAGTCTTTTAAACATTTCGCTTTGTTGATCTCAAGCCTAACAATATAAATAAAATTGGATAAAAATGTCAGGAAATTTTTCCGGCCCGAAATAGTGTTTCTACGAAATAGGGTTCACTGCCGTTTTTATTCATAGTGAGTCCTGAAATGCTTCTGGCATCAAAAGAACGCTGGCCAAGATTTATTCAATATTGGATGCTGTTGTTCAATAAAATTGTATGCTGCTTTTTGTGCTGGCGGTCTCCTGAATTTGCATAACAGGATGCCATCCGCCTTTATCAGACTTGTAATTAACTTTCTATTTTATACAAAACGTAAGGGTTGGCTCCATAAAATACTGAGTTATTATTAGATATTTCTTAAATTATACTGCGGGACGCTAATAAAAACAGGAATTAGGGCTCAAAAAGAGAAGGTCAGTTCAAGGTAGCTGTTCAGAATATTTAGTATGTCTAGCAGCTGAAAAAAAACCTATTTAAAATTCATCCCTTGCATAGTGGCAATGCTCTGAAAATTGAATTGCTTTCTGCTAAAAGCGTCGATCAACTTCCGGATGGCACGAGTTTTCCATTTGCAGGGTTCATTTGAACTTTGCTTTTTGGAATCGCTTGTCTGCTAGCGAAAAATAAATAAATAGTATTTATTCTGTTCGCACCATCTTTTTCGATTTCAAGTTTTGTTAGGAGCATGCTATTAATTCGTATGCAAAAAGAGAAAGCATGCATACAAACAGCATCATCGATAAATAAATTAAACCGCAGTAATTTAATTTTATATTTTCTGCAAAATATTTAGTGAAACTCTTGTTGATAATCGAATTTGTTCACATACAGAATAAGTAACGAATTTATTCAGCATTCAGCGATAGTTTATATGATAAATTATTTTTTAAATGTGAAAATTGCGTTCACTATTGCATTTGTACGCGATTCCTGGACATTTTGCATATTTACGTTGAATAGTTTGGGGCAATGCGTTTTTCAATTTTGCTATGCATACTAATGAATGTTATTTGAAATACTTTATAACTATTAGATTTAATTTAATTTGGACTGTACATTGCCCTAAAGTGTAAGTTAGTGGTCCATTTTTGAATTTTGTAAGCTCATTCGTATAGTACCTTTTAAGTGGGACTGTCTCAACATTTTTATGATGTTGAATGCTAAAATTGTTCATGATTTCAATTAATTTTTGGATTACAGTATAAACTTTCTATTTAAGCTATTGTAAACTTAATAACGCAAATGTAAAATGTTTCTGTTTGCAATTGAAATATAATTCTTTCTTCTTACTTTATTTACACCAAAAATTTAAAATTGTTTCCAATCGCAAATCAAACTGTTCAAACTCCATGAATATGAATTGTTGATGGTTAAAGACCGTGTCATCTTTGAAATTGCTTTGATGATTCCGTTTATTTATTATCGTTCTCGAATGATAAAGAATAATTTAGTGGCATTTTAAAAACACGTCAAATTCATTCACCTATTCTTTTTCTTCTTTTTAATGACAGCTGCCGCTGGTCGTACCTGTCAATTTTTCTAGGCACTGCCGTCCCTGATTCAGCACAACCGCGCATTGCCTGAAAGCTAATCTATGACACCTTCTTTGGGTGCCACTGAAATTTATAAACATTTGACTTTTGAAGGAATTTTTTTAGAAAAATATTCTAGTAATCTTTATAATATATTTACGATGAAAAAGCTTCTGCTGCTTCCTAAGAATCACTTGTCACTGTTCCAAATAACGCATACTACGAAATTCATTTACGACCCCGCTAAACTCAATTAAACGTTTTATGACCACTATTAACTCGTTCCATATTCGGATGTTCTGATTGCAACTACTGAAGACTTAACTCAACCGAATGAATTGCTTCATCACGACACATCAAGCGGCAGAAATAAACCTGCTCATAAGTGTTCACACCCCATCCCTTGACGTGATGCTTTCAGTCTTCAGTTCCGCCCAATTTGATAGCTTAATTAAGCGAATGAAAGTAACAAAGTGCTTTCTAACCTCGAGCTGGAAAGAAAGCATAAAACGACGGTTGCACCCGTTACATCGAATGTGGTTTTGCACGACCACGCGCTCCTCGTTTGCTGTAACTGATCCTTGTCACGCCACGCCATGACACGAAGATAACGCACGCGAATCACCGACAGCAAACCACCCCCTAAAGTTCATTCAATTTCGCTCGGAAGTTGATTTATGTCTTTCACGTGACTTTCGCGAATAAGTGCAACCACTTCCCCCGTATTACGTAGCATGCAAGGCATTAAAATGCAGTCAACCCTCGAGGCAGTACTGCACTGCATGTATGGAAATTTATATTCCTCGCAGAGGGTTGTGGAACGACCAATTACACGACCATGTAATTTGCAAATTAAGATAGGCTATCTTTCAAATGCATTTTTAAGCTGGAGATAAGAAATATTTAAGATGGCTGTATTTCACTTTATGGCGTCGATGAAATTTTGTCCCACTTCAAGCAAACTTACAGCATGAAAGGCTTTGCTTGTTGAGTTAACTGGGACGTTGATAAGGGTGACGTAAATGGGAACAAAAGACCTATATCGCGATAGCAGCATTAATGAATTGTCGTCGCTTTATGGATTTGTTCAGGCGTTTTTCTGCTGAACACGCAATACAAAAGTTTAACTTACTTTTCATGAGAACATCAATTTAGAATGATGAAAAAGATTTATATCAAGTGCTTTCTATGGTCCGAACAACCTTAGACCGCTCTTCCTGTGCACACTTAGATACAAAATGTAAAGGTACCAATATGAAACTAATTCAAATTCTCAATACCAAAATAGACTAACGTAATCCAGAAAAAAGACTTCTTTGATGCTGAAAAATTTCGTCGGTAAAATTGGTGACCAATTGAAGTTGGAGAATTTCGTGAAATGAATACAATCTATCAGGATTTTTTTTAACATTACGGATGAAAAGTTAATTGCATCGAAATATAAATTCAATTAATTCAAGTAAGCAACTCTTCGAAAACCGTATTTTTATCCAACTTTTGAAAATCACTGTGTCAAATTATGTACCTCATAATGAAACAAGTCCATCTTGCGTTTATATTTTGTGGCGGTCACAGCACCAGCGTATAAAGAAAACATTTTTATTCGTGAGTCACGTTTTGGTGTTCGTATTTTTGGCAACAAATATAAAATTAAAAATGTGCTCTAGGTACGACCCTTATGGTCCACACGACTAACTTTCCAGTGGAGTGAATAAAGAAACTATGATTTGTTTGTTGTTTATTTATGTTTATATATTCTATTATTATTCTAAAATATTATAATTATTTTTTTAAATTTTTTTTTGCCATAAAAGCCATTTGATAGTGGAAGACGTCTCCGCCCTCGTCATCTACCACAATCTCAACCAGACTCAAAATCCCCCAGAACCAAAATCCTCCAGATCCAAAATCCCCCAGATCCAAAATCCCCCGGATCCAAGATCCCCCGGATCCAAAATCACCCAGATCCTAAATCCTCCAGATCCTAGATCTCCCAGATCCTAAGTCCCGCAGATTCTAAATCCCCCGAATCAAAAATCCCCCATATCAAAAATCCCCAGATCCAAAATCCCTAGGACCCTAAATCCCCCCGATCCAAAATCCCCCAGATACAAAATCTCCCAGATCCTAAATCTCTCAGATCCTAAATCCCGCAGATTCTAAATCCCCCTAATCAAAAATCCCCCAGATCCTAAATCTTCCAAATCCTAAATCCCCTAGATCCTAAATCCCCCCGATCCAAAATCCCCCAGATCCAAAATCTCCCAGATCCTCAATTCCCCAGATCTTAGATTCCCCAGATCCAAAATCCCCCGGATCCAAGATCCCCCAGATCCAAAATCACCCAGATCCTAAATTCCCCATATCCAAAATCCCTCAGATCCAAAATCCCCCATATCCTTAATCCCCCAGATCCAAAATCCCTCAGATCCAAAATCTCCCAGATCCTAAATCCTCCAGATCCTAGATCTCCCAGATCCTAAGTCCCGCAGATTCTAAATCCCCCGAATCAAAAATCCCCCATATCAAAAATCACCCAGCTCCTAAATTCCCCATATCCTAAATTCCCCATATCCAAAATCCCCAGATCCAAAATCTTCCATATCATTAATCCCCCAGATTCAAAATCCTTCAGATCCAAAATCTCCCAGATCCTAAATATCCCAGATCCTAAATCCTCCAGATCCTAAATCCTCCAGATCTTAGATCTCCCAGATCCTAAATCCCCCAGATCAAAAATCCACTAGATCCAAAATCTCCCAGATCCTAAATCTCCCAGATCCTAAATCCTCCAGATCCTAGATCTCCCAGATCCTAAATCCCCCAGATCCTAAATCCTCCAGATCCTAGATCTCCCAAATCAAAAATCCCCCAGATCAAAAATCCCCAGATCCTAAATCTTCCAAATCCTAAATCCCCCAGATCCAAAGTCCCTAAGATCCTAAATCCTCCCGATCCAAAATCCCCCAGATCCAAAATCTCCCAGATCCAAAATCTCCCAGATCTTAGATTCCCCAGATCCAAAATCCCCCAGATCCAAGATCCCGCAGAACCTAAATTCCCCAGATCCAAAATCTCCCAGGTCTTAAATTCCCCAGATCCAAAATCCCCCAGATCCAAGATCCCCCAGATCCTAGATCCCCCAGATCCAAAATCACCCAGATCCTAAATCCCCCAGATCAAAAATCCACCAGATCCTAAATCTCTCAGATTTTAAATCCCGCAGATTCTAAATCCCCCAGATCAAAAATCCTTCAGATCCTAAATCCCCCAGATCAAAAATCCCCCAAATTCTAAGCCCCCAAATCCTAAACCCCCAGATCCTAAATCTCCCAGATACTAAATCCCCCAGATCCTAAATCCTCCAGATCCTAGATCTCCCAGATCCTAGATCCCCCAGATCCTAAATCCTCCAGATCCTAGATCTCCTAGATCCTAAATCCCCCAGACCCTAAATCCCCCAGATTCTAAGTCCCCCAGATCCAAAATCCCCAGATACAAAATCCCCCATATCCTTAATCCCCCAGATCCAAAATCTCCCAGATCCTAAATCCCCCAGATCAAAAATCCTCCAGATCTTAGATCTCCCAGATCCTAAATCCCCCAGATCAAAAATCCCCCAGATCAAAAATCCACCAGATCCTAAATCTCTCAGATCCTAAATCCCGCAGATTCTAAATCTTCCAAATCAAAAATCCCCCAGATCAAAAATCCCCAGATCCTAAATCTTCCAAATCCTAAATCCCCCAGATCCAAAATCCCTAAGATCCTAAATCCCCCCGATCCAAAATCCCCCAGATCCAAAATCTCCCAGATCCAAAATCTCTCAGAACCTAAATTCCCCAGATCCAAAATCTCCCAGGTCTTAAATTCCCCAGATCCAAAATCCCCCAGATCCAAGATCCCCCAGATCCAAAATCACCCAGATCCTAAATCCCCCGGATCAAAAATCCACCAGATCCTAAATCTCTCAGATCCTAAATCCCGCAGATTCTAAATCCCCCAGATCAAAAATCCTTCAGATCCTAAATCCCCCAGATCAAAAATCCCCCAAATTCTAAGCCCCCAAATCCTAAACCCCCAGATCCTAAATCTCCCAGATACTAAATCCCCCAGATCTTAAATCCTCCAGATCCTAGATCTCCCAGATCCTAGATCCCCCAGATCCTAAAACCTCCAGATCCTAGATCTCCTGGATCCTAAATCCCCCAGACCCTAAATCCCCCAGATTCTAAGTCCCCCAGATCCAAAATCCCCAGATACAAAATCCCCCATATCCTTAATCCCCCAGATCCAAAATCTCCCAGATCCTAAATCCCCCAGATCAAAAATCCCCCAGATCCAAAATCCCTAAGATCCTAAATCCCCCCGATCCAAAATCCCCCAGATCCAAAATCTCCCAGATCCTAAATTCCCCAGATCCAAAATCCCCCAGATCCAAAATCTCCCAGATCTTAGATTCCCCAGATCCAAAATCTCCCAGATCTTAGATTCCCCAGATCCAAATTCCCCAGATCCAAGATCCCCCAGATATAAAATCCCCCAGATCCAAAATCTCCCAGATCCTAAATTCCCCAGATCCAAAATCTCCCAGATCTTAGATTCCCCAGATCCTAGATCCCCCAGATCCAAAATCACCCAGATCCTAAATCCCCCAGATCAAAAATCCACCAGATCCTAAATCCCCCAGACCCTAAATCCCCCAGATTCTAAGTCCCCCAGATCCTAAGCCCCCAAGACCCTAAATCTCCCATATCCTAAATCCAATATTAAATTACTTATAACAATATCCAATATTAACTGAATATCTGATAATATCAGTTTGAAATTTAAAAAATAATCTTGATTTTTTTCAAACTGCATTTATTTACAAATCTGATCAGAATTTTGCTAAAACACACAATAATAATAATATCACTATGAAGGTATTTGGGATCTGCACGATTTAATAGTGCGTTTCAACAGTTTTAAAATTAAGCAATTTTTTCCAGTTTTTTATCCTCAATATAAAACGGCTAAACCGATTTTGCTCAAAACTCATTCAGTTCTACGTTACGTAATTACGCGTCGAATGAAACCAGTCTCACGTCAATGTGATCTTTGGTTCTTGAGATAATCGGGACGAAAAATAATTCCGAACGCACATACGCACATACATACGTACACACTCACAGACATCTCTCTAAAAACGATGGATTCGGATTCTAGAAACCTTAAAACGTGGAGATATGTCAAAATTTGGGATTGGCGAAATCGACTCCATTACAATAACTTCCCACTGGGAAGTTAAAAATTCCCCTTTTTCATCTAAATTTAGTTGAAGGAGTTTTTGTGCGTCTTGTTTGGCCCAGATTGGCAAAACTTGTGTAAACTAGAAAATATGAAGTTGATGTTATGGGATCACTATATTCTAGATGGGCTGACATCGTCTGAATTGGTCGTGCGCTTCATTGTACAGTAGATGTCTAAGTACGAAAAAAATATTTGGTGTCAAATTTAATGTGCAATTTATAAAAGTAATTACCAAAACTTTGAATATAGTATGAATATTTGATTTGAGGAAATTTCATTCTCACTTAAGGTGAAAGGTTGCGTTACGAGGGCAGAGAGGAGTCTAGCTGAGCAACGTTTTGTTTAAGGTACATATCATTTAATTTTGTCAATGAAGCATCAAATTCTTGGTCTATTGATCTTGCTGGAGAGTAGTTAAGGCATCTTTTAAACACCCCAGTGCATAAAACATTCTGCACGTACCTCCGAGTGCGTCAAATACTCCGAGTGCCCTGAAACATTTCGCTGACTGCAAGTGCCATGTACTCAGGACTCCCTTCGTTACCACACACTACCTTGTCTTTGAGGTTTGTGTGAAAAAAATAGAATTCGTCGTCCGTGCGTTTCGCGTCGTATTTAGCTCATCTGTTTGCTCTTTACTTCACACTCGTTAAAAACAGCGCTTCGGGCACTAAACAACTATTTTTCATAGTGTTTCTAGTATACCCTATCCACATTTGTTGGAACTTCGTGGTCAGTGACTAAAGAAGTCAAGTTAAAAATAAATGAATACAAGGACAAGTCTAAAATCGAAACCAAAAAGTCTATCATAAGGAATGTGACGATCTGCAATTATAACTTAGAAAATGTCGTCTCATTCGGAGTGGATGGTACAGTAGTCGAAATGTTTATTATGAATTAATGTGAAGATAGCTCACAGATTGCCAAAGGATACTTTTTCTATTTGAGCGCATAAACAATTTCCACATGTCGCGTTTCGTCGACAAGGACCTGTTTTGCTTAGTTTCTATTGATATCGATCAACTTCACTCTTATTGCCAAGTATCGTACAGAATACTATCGTGCTAACAACTCCAGCAATATGTGCAGCATCCATCTTCCAAGCACTTAACCCTTCTGATAAAAAATATTTTGCTCGTGTACACTTTCAAAGGGGCTTTCACTCAATTGAGCATATAATACGTCCTAATTTAGTTTGCCACGCCTGAACTGCTCTGCTGTATCCTAGCACCGAAATGAGTTTTAGTGTATATGGCAGAATCTGGTAACATCCTTGCAGGAAGCAGATGCCTTTGATTTAATGTATCACGAACAATTTTAGGCACTTATTAATTGAATTGTGGACACGTTTATTGTGTTTTCCAGTAGAAAATTGATATGTTTGTGATACATTGTAAGCAATTCTCAGAAGATATTTTAGTTCATTGGTGATATTTTAGAATTGATCGAAATAGATGGGATTGTTTCCAGTTGGACTAACATGCACGTGATTGGTAAATTTAATTCAAAACATAATATTTCATAAAAATGCACAAAGCTAATTTTTTTTCGAAATACCGAAATGTCGAAAAGAAACGAAAGAAGAAGAAATTATATTTCAATCATTTCAAGTATTGATTTTTGCGCCAGTCAGTGAAATTAAAGTAAAATCTTCGTGATTTACGAGCAAGTAGACTTTTCTCTACTGAAAAGCATTTAATTTCAATTTATCACGCATTTTTTCTATCTTAAATTACCATAAGTAGAAGCAAATCTTTGAAATTGCAAAACAAATCCCAACAAATTTTGGTCACATTTTTCAGAAATAGCTCAAGCAGAAAAAACAAGTGTTTGAAGAAAATTGCAATAATTTCTTTTTCGAAATACTAGCTGTGTAGAACCAACTTGGAAAAGCCCAAGGGAAAGCTACTTCCTAAATTGACTATCATTCTTCTTAAAAAAATTTAACAGTAAATGGAGCTGTGTAATGCGCCTCAGGCTTCATTCTGCAAACGTGAAAAAAGCAAAAGTGATTTTGTGGTGTTCCAGCGTTGGATGGTTTTTCCTTGAAATTCCAGGGATGAAAGGGAGAAAATGTGGAATTTTCTTTTCTAAGATTGCAATAGGGAATTTCTCGTCAACTGAATGAGATTATAATTCATAGTAGCGTAACCGGCAAGGAGTGTGTGATAGATCATACAATTATGAATACTTTTATGCTGGAAATAATAGAGGTTTAATCGTTTTCTGAATTTAAAAAAGAGTTGTACCAGCTACAATCTGGGTATCTGTTATTCCTCCGGAACTCAGCAAAAATTTAACACAACAAAAAAGTCTAACATGAGCTCCGTGTTGACTTTTGATTGAAATATTGTTACCGTTGCCCTATTTGATAAAAAGTACCTTTCCATCATTCTGTCTACTTTGATGAAAGATTAATCCAAAAGTTCACTCCGGACAAACTTCCGATGCATACACAACCAACTAACTATTACCACTTCCTAGCACAACAGAAACTATGGAAACAACCCCCGGGGATGAATAGCAACCGACGAAATTCAATTTCTCGTCATAATGGTGCGCTCCAACACTTATGAGTTATTAGTTTCTTGTCGAGCCAAAAGCCTTCCTTTTGGAGTATCATATTCTCAGCATGTGGCATGGCGCGTCAATTGTGTTAATTAAGGGTTGATGCATATTTGCTCATTAAGATATGCTCAGGAAATATCTGAACCGAAAACCACGCAAGCATCTGCAAAAGACTTTGTTTTAATTAATGGCAAGCGATTCCCTGAAATGCGAAGATCAATTCTGTGCTGTAGGAAATTTTCGAAGAAACACCATTTCAGTAGTTCTAAACAACGACATATGTAGTTGTTGGCCCGAAAACGTACACATTATTCAGTGCAGAACAATGTGCTGCTTCTGGAAGATACGCATGAGATGGCATCTTATTCGTTGAACATTACATTATACTTTCCAATTTTTTTTAGATGTTCACATGCATGGCATTTGGCATTAGGGGCGCAAAGAACATGCGAAATAAATTTTTAACATACTTAATAAATGATTGAAGATTAAATAGCTACGTAGCCTAGCCAATAGTTTTGAGCTCCGGATTTAAATGTGAATCTAAATTGCAAAATGACTTCATAGCCATCTCAATTTTTTGCATAATATATATAATTATAGCTGCTTCAAATTTGAAAAAAAATACTCGATAGGGTGTAAGAGAGCGATCAACAATCGAGCTGATAAGATTGCTTGAAACCAATATTTTCATGTGAAATTTTCGGAAAAGCTACTTAACGTTTTGCACTTCAACGTTGAGTCTCACTCATCATCTCAATTTATATGAACGATTTACATGAATTTCAATCTTGACTCTTACTTACTGTTCTATTATTTATATTAATGTAGTAATATAATTAAAATCTGTACAACTGTATAATTATTTTTTACGGAGATAAAACTAATTTAATATTCTAAAAAACGATACAGTTGTTCAATGTTTTCTCTTTTCACAAAGTAATGTTACATCAATATTAGAGAAATTAAACTAGTATTCAGTACGAATATAATATATATAAAATATATATAATTGTCCTGACTTCAGAACACACTGATTTTTTAATACTTTTTGAACAAAAAAATCAGGGACATTTTTTTACAAAATAATGATAACTATCTCATTCCTTTCATCTGTATTATAAATCCAGAGTGCCGACTTTTGAAGGTATGGGAAAAAAGTATAAGCCACGAATTTGATTTGATATTATTTCAAGGCAACTTTGGTAATGCTATGGAAGACAAATATAACAGCTATCAACATAGCAGCAGTGAAGATAGTTTTGATATTATTGCTGCGAGAAGATATAAATTTACGTGGAAACGCGATTTCCGCTTCGCCACTTCATACAGTTAACACACTTCCTTTATTCTTAAGGCATTATTAATTTTTTGAATTTCTTACAAACCCAGCAAACCCCTACCCATACTTATACCTACTTACAATTTTTCCTCCGTCCTCCGCCACCTGTTGTCCACCGTCCTCTTTATGATCGTCGTCGAGCTCCAGTCCAACTTTCTTCGAGAGGCTAGTCCACCACCGAACGTTTAGCACCGAACAGCTCAAGCTTCGCTTCAGTTCCGCCAGCTGTTCTGCCCGCGATATTGAAGGGATCCCCCAATTCCGTTGTCGCTGTATAGGCGGTCAACGGCCCGCCGAGTTTGCTGACCTCATCGAAGCTTTCCTAGTTTTGGGACCGGTTTTGATCGACGCACGTCAGCTGGCAATTTAAGCTTCGTGGGTTTGGCCAGAGCGTTGCACCTCGAGGCCGGGGGGGGGGGGTGATACGGTGGCTGCTGCTTGAGTGATGTGGTTGGAGTGCTGGTGAAATAATCGTGGCAGTCATTAAAAATGATGCATTGCAAGTGCAAATGGTTGTGGGTATCACAGGCGCATAGTAGACTCCATTGGCGTATCTTAGACCGGGCGGAGCCTTGATTTGGATCTGTTGCGGCGATTGTGTGAGCGGTGTTTGTTGTTGTGATTGCTGGCAATTTATATCAAAGACACTGCTTTGACGTTGACTGTAATGCTGTTGAAGATACTTAAATTACGCAGCCTTTCGCGCATGGTCAGGAACATTCTCCATAAAAACCCTACTACCTACTTAGTTATCTACTCCAAGATCCTTAACATACATACATCTCCTCTATATTTGTATAATTCAAACATCTAGCCTTAATTGACCTACTTCCTACAATATAATTTATTATTAACTTGGTGATGTGAAGTGACGAACGTAACATTATCAATTTCCAAACGACAACGTTTACCCGCACGATGGTTTGCGGTCTTCAAGAACAGGGCAGTCCCATATTTTGCCCGTATGGGTTTGTGGGTCGATTACGTTGCGTGGCGAACGTAACGACTGTAAAAGACGAAAAACCTTCTGAATGAAAAAAAATCTGATAGATCATCAAGAAGCAAAAAGCAAACACACAAGATGCAACAAATGTGACAAAACCACTCCACTTTTTAAACTATTTCTTACCGACAGACTTGTCAATCAAATTGAAACTGAAACATATCATTAATTTCTATTGATCAACATAGGATAATTGTAGGGTTCCTTTTTCCCAACACATTTACAAGGAAGAGGTTGATCCAATTTTTTTTGGTGCTTCATTTGAACAAAGTTACACGCAAAATTACAAACATAAAAAATTGAGTACAAGAAGTTAGTTCTTTCTTGAAAAACATAAACTTGAATTTTTTAGAATAAATTATCTCCGAAGAGAATATTTATGTAGATGAGTTGGTTGTAAAATGCAAAGGTAGAATTTCATTTATAACTTACAATCCTAAAAAATTAACCTAATGAGGAATAAGAATATGTATACTTTGAGATTGTGAAGCTGGATGTATTTGTGGTGTTCTTCCGTATTATGGGAGTGTAGCAACAGGAGCCAGATATTCCCGTGTGAATCAGAATCTTTTTGCATTTATACAAAAAGTTTCTAGATAAAGTGCCTGATGCTCAAGGATATCACAGGTTTAAAGAAAGATACTACACAAGTTCGAATTCAGCTGAGGAAGTTTCAAAAATTAAACGCATTTAAGCAGAACTATACAAACAACCTGGAAAAAAGTCACTAGTCATTGAAAATCGAAATTTGTAAAATAAAAAACTATAACACCTTGAAAACTAAATATTCTGGTGGCCTGCACAGATAAGCCAGTTGTGCCCATGAAAAACTGAAATAATGCTGAAATGACTGCCGTAAAATAATTTGAACGATATGATGTTTAAATTCAAATGAAAAAGCCAAACGTTGTCCTGTTCGCGTTCGAGGCTACTATTATTCTTTCCTTCAGTGCTGCTACATTTTCAATGGATGACTTCTCCTGGTCATAGACTTTTCTCGCTAAGACTTCCCACAAATTTTTTTTTGGGATTCAGGTCGGGACTTAACGTAGGCCATTGTAATAATTGGATGCCATAATCCTGAAACCACTTTTTTTGAAAACGGCCGTATAAATGGGTTCACATTATCCACATTATCCTGCTGAAAAATAATGTTTTCGTCTTCCGATAGCGCCACAAAAGCAGTAGTATCTCTAGTAACTCCTAATATCCGACAGCATTAAGTCTACCATTGACGAAGGCTATTTCGCTCCTACATATCATGTTTTTTGAAAGCTGCGCAAATGATTTTGGCAAATTTGGGCCATCACAGAACCACCTCTTTGTGCTCTTCTTGAAATGATTCTTCTACCCTTTCATAAATCCTTCCAGTAGTAGTTAAATCAATCTGGTCTATCGAGATTGAACTTGTTCTCGTCGCTGAAGACCACATGATCCCAAATGGTTCCTTTTTGGATAAAATTTTCGGAAAATTTCAGTCTAGCTTCGATGTAACGTTTTTTCAATTTGGGTTTTTGCAAAAAAAATTGGTTTTCAAAGTTTTTGGAGGATTTTCTAATTAAGCTGAGATCACATTGGAAATTCAACCGGCTAAAAACAATTTCGATGATGAAGCTCCTGTGTTCGATAGTTTTCTTAAAACTGCGCGTTTCACACTTCTTTTTCCCATAATTCTCGATTCCAAGCTTCAACAAAGTTTTAACTACACTATGCGATCTTTTAATTTCACTCGCGAATTTTTCCACGGTTCTTTAAAATCAATAATTCTATGTTTTTCAACATCATTTAGCTTTTTTTCACGGGGCATTCTAGGGATCGACAAAAATTCAAAATTCTCAAAAAATACACTGTGTTAAAATGCTACATAAAAACTCAGATCCACGTTAGAAACACTCTTGGCAAATTTAGGACAGCAACTGAGTTTATAGTTATTCGCAGCTGAAAAAGACATTTTCGAGATTTCTACCTTGTACTTACTTAGCGTGGTTGAAAGAAAAAGAAAGGTATACGATTGAAAGGATTTTCTGGAAATCCCAAAATAACGTGTTCAAACAAAAAATTCATTTTGTAGAAATGCCATGGAATAAAATACGAAAAAATTGGAGCTTATAATTATTCACAGCACTGTATATGCTACTACATTTTGCATAAACTTGCAAAACAGCAGGTAAATGAGCGTTCACTCAACCATTTTAAATACGTAAAACTATTTATTCATCAATTAAGAGAGATTTTCAAGAAAGCCGGGTTTCAACATCCACTGATACTCAAATAAGTGTTCAATTATGGAGGACTCCATGGGTCAAAGACTGTCCGCCACACTACATGCTTTTGTAACACTTGTCCTTAAAATCCCGCTATGCATCTTGTGAGTGCTTTGTAAAATATCATACCCAACAGATCTATATTTAAACATTAAACATCTAACAATATATAAAAAATTCAAATAAAGAATTAATCTCTAATTTTACTATATACGTCCAAACTTTGTTTTTCGCAAAATTACCCGGAGCTGATGATTCCTCCATGGAATAAAAGTTTATAGCGAAAATGGTGCAAATACAGTGTAAAAATTTGATATTTTGTATTGGGTTTAAATTTATTGTAGAAATTTATTCGAAAACATAATTTCAAAATGATGAATCTTTCGTCTCAACTATCCCTAGTGCCTTAAAATCGCTGAAACTATTGATGGTTCATCAAATTTGTTGCAACTTGTACCAAACTTTTTGAACGAAACCAGTAAAAAGTGAGGTATTTGCAAAAAAAACTAATTTCTTTGCCTTTTTCCTTGAATAACTCACAATACGAATAAGATTTCGAAAGGGACTTTTCAAATGTTCTTTTTAATTTTGAAATAAAGGATCGTGTGACCGAACAAACTTTACTTGCATTTCTTAGAAGTTTGGGGAATTGACCACTTCTGATTTATAAAAATTGAAACAATAGATTCAACAAATCACTAAATTAATTTATTATGTAAATATTTTCGCTCGCTATGTATTACATGATTTTGCGTTTGATTTCATACATATTAGATTTATAGTTACTTTCACTTATTTCAAATGTGAATGTTTCTCGTTAATTTCATTTACAGTTTGCACACTATTATTTGCCAGATTATTTTTAAAGCTAAGTTACACAAAAAATTGAAATCTAAAGATAATGAGATTTAAAAGAAATCCTCACAAGCTCTCAATTTTTCTAGTGCTCATTGCAAACGCACATAACAACGAAAAAATAAAAGTGAACTTACATTCATTGTGATATTCTATTGCTATTTCGTGTATATAAGGTTAAAACTTTGTTTTTTATCATTTTTCTAAACACAGATTTTATATATTTTTTCATTGTTTTGCTTTTAACTTTTTTTCTAAAAACTTGGCAGGATAAGAAAACTGACTGTGGAGTCTACTTCGCTCCAATGCTAGTCCATAGATTCGTGAAAATGAGCTTTAGAACGGGTGTATCGTTTGGACGAATCATTCGCGTCAAAATCGTGGATTAGAGAATATCAGGCAAACGATTGGAACGCAATAAAGCAATAATTTACAATCAACTACAACGCAGACATAAAAATCACACGAAAATACGTGTCAAAATAGATATAAAACATTCACATATAAGAAAACGACGACGATCACACATCACGGCTAATCTGCATCACACTTTGTTTTTAAATAGGTTTCGTCCTTATTCAATGTTTTTTTCGATGCTTTGTAATGTTGAGCTGATGATGTCCTTTGCAGAAAGCCGCAGCTAGTATACATTCAGGAGGTTGTTTTCGTCGAAACCAGCTGAATGCCCAGCGTTACGGACAACAAATGAGGCACCGTCGAAATGCATGCGTCTTTCGCCACGCCTGAAACCAGCACAAATCAATAGTATCATCCAATTAAGGATTCAATTCTAGCGGAATCATGAACCACTCACCGGACAAATAGATGAGATGTTTTCCCAAGCGATGCAGTGCAATGTATGATCGGCGTCGTCAACGTTGCAGACCCGTTTCCCGGACTAGTCCGTATCAAACATTTGTTGTGGTTACGAGTAATTCTGCAAATAACAGTTACTTCAATGCCACACACTGTTAATAAGGAAGCTATTTGATGTTACTTCACTAAACCGTCTGCAGTCTGAGATATACGAAATCCATTTATTTCAAACACTTCCGTCCCATCTTCGCTACATTGAAATTTCGAGTCTTGTAAGACAGCAGTTGCTTCTTGAGCATAGGCAGGACCATGTCGTGAATCGCTATAATATTAAGAAGACTATATTCAGAACACATATATGTGACTAAATTTTATTACAAAATATGGTAACATATCTCATCGCTAACGATTTATTTTCTTATTTCAGGTACGTACTACAATTATTCGTAAGTCTATTCAATAATATTGATATAAACTATACCAGTTTAAGATTCAAAATTTACGAGCTACTCCCTCATAGGTACAGATCTACATAAAGCAACAACATCAAACTGTAAGGACATCAAAACTATATTTTTAATATTAAATCTGCAAATATGTTTGGGTTTCATCAAAATTAAAGGATCATGTAACAACATATTCTTCCTACTTGATTCAGAAAATCTATTTGGAATGCCTCGTTTCTTACAATCTAAAACTGGGTAGCCTACATTCAGACAATGAATTAAGGAATAGATTTATCATCTATTAATAGTTAACGTCGTCTACTGAATATTTTAGCAATACAGTAAAAACTCCTTATTCACGCTTCCTTTATTCGCGGTTTCACTATTCGCGGATGAAAAAATTGCGACCCAATTCCTATATTCGCGGCTAAAGATTTCTTTCTTCTTTCTTTCTTTATTCGAAAAAGTCAGTGTTACCGCTTAAAGTGAAAGTAGAAATGCTTGATCGTTTACGCCTTGGAGAATCGTTTGCATCCATATCACGCTCATTCAATGTCAACGAATCAACTGTACGATCGATAAAAAAATCCGAAAACAAAATAAGGTCGTCTGTAGCTTCAACTTCACTGTCAGCGAAAATTGTTCGTGATTCAGCAATAAAAAAAATTGAAGTGGTGTTGTCATTATGGATCGAGGACCGCAACCAAAACAGGGTGCCCATCAGTGGTCCTACGTCTTTGCGCACATTTTAAAGAACCTGTGGAGGTGGTGAATGTACAGATGGAGTATTTCAAGCATCGGAAGGTTGGTTCAATAAATTTAAGGTACGACAATCATTCATAGCATTAAAATCGTTGAAGAAGCTGCATCTGCAGACACATTTCTAAAAGCGAACAGTCTGCCCCTGGATTTAAGGCAGCAAAGGATGGAGTTACACTGCTGCTATATTCTAATAAATCTGGAGATTGTGTTATTAAAACACTGATGCTTTATAGACCATTAAATCCTCGTGCTTTACAAAATCAAAACAAGGACGGCCTGCCAGTGTTTTGGCGTGCTAATAAGAAGGGTTACAAGCGCTATTTTTTGTGACTGGTTCCGGAATTGTTAACTTCCCAGTATATGGGAAGTTCTTGTAATCGCCTCGAAAATCGAAATTGAAATTTTCAACATTTCTTTACGTTTTGAGGTCTATAGAGTATATATAAAGTGTTTTTAGAAAGGGAGATGTATGTGTGTGTGTGTGTGTGTGTATGTACGTACGTACGTACGTACGTACGTATGTACGTTCGGGGACACTTTTTTCTACGACGATAACTCACGTAAACAAAGTCGTATCAACTTCGTTGAGGTGTCAATCGAAGCGTCTTTGCAATTTTAAGAGCTGATTAGTTTTTGGGAAACTTCGTTCGGGGGGGTTTGCTGTTTTGTCCGTTTGAAGGTCATTTCTGTCATGCGCTATATCTCGCGAACCAAACATACGATTTTTTTAAACTAGGTGTCAATCAACGCGTATTGCCGTTTGCGTGATTCCATCAAATTTTTTAAAAAAATCTTGGAGCGGTTTAGAAACTTTTTAAAAAAAAGTGCAAAAAATTAGGGTTTTTTTCAAAAACAATAAATTTTTAACTTTATTATCAAGTCTTAGTAACCAATGTTTATAAAATTTATATACTCCAAACAATGTTTGCGAAAATGTCATCAAAACTGTTTCTCATGATTACGTAAAAAAATAAATTAAAAATAAAAAATCATTAAAAGTCATCATGATTTTCAAGGTCATTCTTATCATTCACTATATCTCACGAACCAGATATAATATTTTCGTCATTAAGGTGTCAGTTGACGTGTATTAACATCTTTGTGAAGTTTTTAACATTATAAAAATTCGTTTTAGCCGTTTTAGCGGTTTTTTTAATTTAATAGATGAAAATGCGAAAAATTGTGGTTTTTTTCATAGAAAATATTTTTTAACTTGATTTGCACAGCACAGTGATCCAGTTTATAAAATTTATACATTCTTATCAGTTTTTGGAGAGAAACCGGCAAAATTTTATTCCATGATTATGAAAAAAACTGAATTAAAAATAAAAAATCATTCAAAGTTACCATTTAAAGAGGGTTCATACGAGTGCTATTACTCTTTATCTTTTATTCTAAAAAAATTGTTGTAAATTCAATCAAAGTTTTAAGGTATTTGCATAATTTGAGCAGATTTTTAATAGTTTTTATAGTCTTTTAATTAAAAAAAATTGCTTAAATTTTGAAAACCAACAAAAATTTTCAACACCAAAAAGGCCCCCACCGATTGATCCGCGTGAATATTCAATCTGTCCTCATCGACCAAAAACCTTACGTAATCATTGGACCCTCCCGTAGACGATATGATTCATATTAACTCATTCCTGTTACTGCTATTGTAACATTTGCTCATTGTTGTAATGTTGTTGATGTTTATGTAGATATTACTGGGAAGTTGACCGTGTGGACCTCAAGGGTCGCACTTCGCGGCTTGTTTTGTTTCTGAAGTTGAAACTTATTTAAAAAAAAGAATTTAGACTTTAAAGCAGTTCTAGTTTTAAGTCATTCTCGCAAACTTGAAACTATGCATTCAAATATAAAAGTGACATTTATACCTCCCAACACGACGGTTTTACTTCAACCTATGGACCAAAGAATAATCTAGGCCTTTAAGCTCTATTAAATTAGATGAACCTTCAAAATCATACTAGATAATATGGATTGTGATCCTGATATGAATGTTATGAATCATTGGAAGAACTGAATAACAATGAAATCATGCTGGAGAAAACTGTGAAAAATGACGAAGAATCTGTGTAAATTCAAACTTTATCTGCAAACGAAATTTCGAATGGAATGGGACGAGATGGGATCGAACAGATAGAATCAATTGACATTCAGGAATTGCTTGAATGGCAAGATGAAGATTTGAATAAAACAGACTTGGAGGAAATGTTAACTCCGCAGTCCATTGAAGAGGCTTCAACAACCACTGGAAACGCAACATTTAATTTGAGAAATCTTAGTGAAAGTTTAAGAATGGCAAATGAGCTTTGTGATTTTTTTTATCAAAATTGATCAGTTAATGGAACGAAGTCTTATTTTTAAGCGGCAAATTGTCAATGTCACTGCTAAATATCAGTCTGAATTAAAGGATCTTCTCAAAACTGCCCAGCAAAAAAAATACAAAATTCTTTAAACCATTGCCTAAGCCTGACGATAATAATTAATCAATATGGTCACAAACTTCAATTAAATTGATTTTGTTATATTTGTGTTTTTAATTTTGCCACCCAGGAACATATCCCTTATAATCCCATATAAATTACCATTGCATATTCACGGTTTGTGTATTCGCGGCATATTTACCACACATATACCCCGCGAATAAAGAGCTTTTACTGTATTTAAATGTTTATTTAAAAAAATCTTGCTTGAAAGAAAACATGATAAAAGTTACAGTGCAGTTCATGATGAATGTCTGCAGAAATAACTCTTTCCAAATTATTTTTTGCAAAGCAAATAATTATATAGTATTGTTGTAGTTAAAATTTCGATAGGATTTTTATAGTGAAGCAACGACAATAATGGTTCAATGCCGATAATTTATTTGAAAATATTAAACAAATGCCAACAAACTCAAGCTGTATGAATATTTAGTTCATTAGGAAGGAAATTTGATGTTAATGGACTACGAAAACTATTAGGATATAGTTCACTTACTTGTAAAACACAGCAATTGTATAGTCTTTGGACATATCCGTAAAACTATCGCTTGTTGTCCGCGTTCCAGCTGCATCCACCAAATAAGTTAGAGCACAATTTTCGCTAGTGAAACTCACACCCTTGTACCACATTTTCGCATATCGCCTGCCAAATAACAATCAAACATTCGCATGTTCGTCGAGATTTTCTGAATGTTTGCAAAACTTACACATAATTATTGGTCTTCATACCATCGTAGGCGACAATTTCGACTCTCGAACCGTATTGATATACGCGTCCATTTGGATGGATCAGGGCAGACGAACTACCATTACTCGATAGTGAAATTGCTACACGGCTACGTTGATTTACTACACGAACAGCTTTGTCGAGAGTCATGTCGACCCTGTGGAATTTTGGCGAAGTGAAATTTTTATTGTTAAAAACAAATAATTTCCATCAGTTATTTCAAAAATTAAACGTAATCGTAATATTCAGAAAATTATATATTTGCAGGATCAGATCTCTATTCGGAGCATAAAGTATAAAAATCAAGGATCATAGTAAAAATGCTCTAAGACTAGATGTTGAAATATTGATCTTCCAAACATTGATATATTTAATGAATGTGTGCAACGATCAAGATGTATATATCAGTTAAGGCGGGTCCAGACGCTCCGTTTTGCACAACCTTTTGTGTGCACAGTTCAAAACGTTGCAGCGAAAACGTTGCGTGTAGATAGGAAAACTGCGCAGTTTTGAAATGGGTGCGAAAACTGTACAGTTGCAGCGATAACTGAGCCAGACAGCATAGATTTCCTTGAACTGTGCGGACAAATCGGCGCATGTAGACTGTATTATTTTTCTTAACAATACAACATGCCAAAACTGACCAGAGTAGTACCTCTTCCATGACGATATCATTAAAACTGTGCGAAATATACAGATATCTCTGCACCATGTGGACGCTCTAAAAATTGCAACGTTTTCATTCCGTCTTAAGACTGCACAGACAAAAGGTTGTGCAAAACGGAGCGTCTGGACCGGCCTTTATAGAAGCCTGAAGACAATATTGAGTAAAGCTTAAGACTATATCCCCCACCTCCGAAGGGGGAGTGAGGGAGGAGTGAGTAGCGAGGATCGAAAGAGGAGGGTTCCCCTACTTCTGTGGCATAAAAAGTTCACGGCGGTCACGATCCCATGAGAAGTTATGGGGGTTCTCCCATCAAAAAATGTTATTTGGCCTATTTCCAGAGCTCATATGAAACCGTAAAATTACTCTGGGAAAGGACTTGTTTTGAGATCGGAAAAAGTATAAAAAATAAAAAAAAAGTGATCTAGGTGCGACTCTTATGGTCCACACGACTAACTTTCTAGTGGGGTCAATAAAGAAACTATGATTTGTTTTTATTATTTATGTTTATATATTCTATTATTATTCTAATTTTTTTTAATTTTCTAGTCATAAAAACTATTTGATAGTGGAAGACGTCTCCGCCCTCGTCATCTACCAAAGTCTCGACCAGATCCAAAGTCTCCCAGATCCTAAACCTCCCACATCCCAAATACCCCATATCCTAAATCCCCAGATCTTAAATCCCCCAGATTCTAAATCCCCGAGATCAAAAATCCCCCAGATCCTAGATCCCCCAGACCCCGAATACCCCATATTTAAAATCCCCCATATCATCAATCCCCCAGATCCTAAATCCCCCATATCCTAAATCCCCCAGATTCAAAATCCCCCAAATGCAAAATCCCCCAGATCCAGAATCCCCCAGATCCTAAATCCCCCGGATCCAAAATCCCCCAGATCCTACATCCCCAATATCACAAATCCCCCAGATCCAAAATCCCTCAGATCCTAAATCCCCCAGATCCAAAATCCCCATATCCTAAATCCCCCAGATCAAAAATCCCCCAGATCAAAAATCCCCCAGATCCAAAATCCCTCAGATCCTAAATCCCTCAGATCCTAAATCCCCCAGATCAAAAATCCCCCAGATCAAAAATCCCCCAAATACAAAATCCCCCAGATACAAAATCCCCCAGATACAAAATCCCCCAAAAACCCAAATCCCCCAGATCCTAAATTCCACATATCCTAAATCCATCAGATCAAAAATCCCCCAGATCAAATATCCCCCATATCCTAAATCCCCCAGATTCAAAATCCCCCAAATCCAAAATCCCCCAGATCCAGAATCCCCCAAATCCTAAATCCCCCGGATCCAAAATCCCCCAGATCCAAAATCCCTCAGATCCAAAATCCCTCAGATCCTAAATCCCCCAGATCCAAAATCCCCATATCCTAAATCCCCCAGATCAAAAATCCCCCAGATCCAAAATCCCTCAGATCCTAAATCCCTCAGATCCTAAATCCCCCCAATACAAAATCCCCCAGAGACAAAATCCCCCAAAAACCCAAATCCCCCAGATCCTAAATTCCACATATCCTAAATCCATCAGATCAAAAATCCCCCGGATCAAAAATCCCCCGGATCAAAAATCCCCCATATCCTAAATCCCACAGATCCAAAATCGCCCAGATCCTAAATTCCCCATATCCTAAATCCCCCAGATCAAATATCCTCCATATCCTAAATCCCCCATATCCAAAATCCCCCAGATCCTGCTAAAACACACAATAATAATATTACTATGTAGGTATTTGGGATCTGCACGAATTAATAGTGCATTTCAACAGTTTTAAATTTAAGCAATTTTGTTTTAGTTTTTTATCCTCAATAAACCGATTTTTCTGAAAACTCATTCAGTTCTAAGTTACGTAATTACGCGGCGAATGAAATCAGTCTCAAGTCAATGTGATCTTTGATTCTTGAGATAATCGAGACGAAAAATAATTCCGAACGCACATACGTACATACACACTCACAGACATCTCTCTAAAAACGATGGATTTGGATTCTAGAGACCTTAAAACGTGGAAATATGTCAGAATTTGGGATTCGCGAAATCGTCCCCATTACAATAACTTCCCACTGGAAAATTAATAAAAAAAAACTCTAGAAATAGGCAAACCATTTTTTAGTGGGGGAACCCTCATAACTTTTCGTGGGGCCGTGATCGTCGCAAATTTTTTATGCCATAGTGTGCCTTGTTTTGTAGCCTTCTTTCGATCCCCTTACTCCTACCTCCTTCAAGGGTTTTTTTCATCGTTGGGAGGTGGAAATCTTCAAAAGATACCGATCAGCTCCTGCCTCTCGGCATGCCGGATTTTTACCGACTAAAACCACCTCCGTCTCCTTCAATCACTCTCTCCATCAGTTTTTAGCAATTCTCCGTATTTAAATTTCAGTGCATAGTACTTCCCAGACGGTAAGAATCGGTATAAGGGATAGGACCAAATTTGTAAATTTTAGTATCCTTTTAGTTAAAGAGTTGAGTTTTAGAGTTGAGGCCATAATCTTAATCTTTACCCAATCATGCTGTATGTATATACTAGGTCAGGTACTTTCTAACAATATTCACATTTCGAGATTTATTGCAGAAATCACGTCTCATCTGATACTGGATCATCCAATTTATATATTTTTCAACGATTGGTGGTGGAACTATTCAAAAGATACTTAGTCACTCCTCCAAAGCAGAAGCTGATGGCTATCTTTTGAAGATTTCCACCTCCTAACAAACGAAAAACTAAAAAATGAATTGCAACGCTTCTTAAAGAATAACTAGTACCGCAACTCACCTTATCCCATCTCGTAAGCGAATTTGGATTGTACCATTCGGAAGGGCCATGGGTCCACAAGAACGAGTTGAATCGAATTCCCGATTGCTTCGTCGATTTGAGAACGGCAGCGGAAAAGCTGGAGGCATAGCGGGCTGCAAAGCTTCAATGTTAATGATCTGGCTAAAAAAATATAAATCCCTTACAATACGACACATATCATCTTCGTAGGGATACATAGGAGGAGCCAAATGACGGGCTGACAAGCTACGCAAAATTCTGCCATCGAAGGGTAGCGAAGGTCCAATGTGAGGGATTGGAGGTACATGTGGCACTGGAGCTCCTATTTGTTGCAAACGTGGACTGTTTTCTTTTGGTGTAATGGCTCGTTGTGTTGACACAAACGGCGAAGCAGCGACATTGAATTGAATCGATTGCTGGAATTTTTATTAATTTAATAATTATTTCAGTAATTAATTAGTCATATAAAGAGCCAACTCGCTTAAGTTGAAACCGGCTACCAATTAAGATTCCATCCATTGAATTATTTTACCAAGGCAGCTCCTCGACTATTTTCAAAAGAAAACTTTGGTAACATACCTTTGGTGTTGGATTAGCCGTAAACAAGGATCTCTGACGTATAATAGGAGCCTGTGCCGGCTTTATCACAACATGATTAGCTTTGTCGCTAGAACTTTCTTTCGGTGTATCATCCGGATTTCCATTAATATTAATATTATTCAAATTGTTCTGATCTTGCACAACAGATACAATAGATGCTTGTTCTTGAATTGAAGCACTGCTCTCTCCCTGCTGCATTCTTCCTAGTCGTTCACTACAATATCCTTTTACACCTTCGTTCTTTTGGTCTATGTTACGTTTTAAATTAACTTGACTTGAATCTCCCGCTTGAAATCACTTCCAACCACTTTAAATATGCTGAGCAATTAATTATTTTATCATTTATTTAGTTCGTTGTATTTGGGAGAAAATTTCGCGAATTTTAACCACGATCTGAATTTTTTTTTGCTAGTTTTTATTTTGAAAAATGTGGATTATGAAATTTTCATCGACACGCCTTATATAAGCGAGAGCGAAACACAAAATGAGCCTTCTCGAGGAAAATATGGTTCAACTGTTTTCGTCAGGACAAAACTTCAAACTGCGAATTTATTCAAGGTTGACTTGTTTTCATTGGAAACACTTTGGATAATTTCAAATTGAAAAAGACCAGTTAAAAGTTTATCTTATTATTTTTTGTTGGAGGTTTAATACAACCAAGAGTCGTTTCACAAATTCAGCTTTGTTAAAGAACAGCAAATGATAACTTCTATAAATTTAGTGTACAAAGAACACAGGAAAGCAACCATTGTTTTAGGGGAATAATTCTTAAAAATTTACTTAAAAAAATTACTTAAAAAACCTTTTGGCAAGAGTGTGTTCACGGTAATGGATATGGTAGCTATGTTTGATGTTAATTTGGGTTCAATATTCTCTAAATGGAAAAAAACTGACGTACGTTCAACAAAAATCTGCTAACGAAGAAAATTTCAATGGATATGTTATATGTTTTTTGAACCATACATTTGTTGTAAAAATATTACCATACATTCGCTACTACCTCAACTTTTGACATAAGTTTTGATGGAGTATAGTGATAAGTTTGCTAATATTGACCATAACATCCTTTTCAACCTAAAAAACAATTTCAATTCATACCCCCGTTTTTTCGTTTGATAATAACGTAAATGTTTTTGATTGGATTGACATCTAGTGACTCTTAGAACTCACCTGTAATAATAATACTAATTACTACTTTTCAGTGGACAAAAATTTATCATTGGTCACTATCCGCTTGAAAAATTCAATTAATACATCCTGACCTACAATGTATTTTAGGTAGGGTGTCGCGCAATATTCATTTTTTTGGCGTTCAGGTTTTCAGTGAAGGCGACTTATTTTGCAAAATCGTTTTCTGAGAAGCATCCATAAATAAGAACCCTTTGTATATGTTTCACTTAACGTTGAAGTGCGAATTGATGTTCTTTGAACGAAGAACGCTCTATGAAAATGTTTTCAAAGACGTCCTCGTTTTCCAATCTGTGGCAGATTATTATGCGAAATCAAAAGTATGGAGCTTTCCAAACAATTTAGTATTAAGCTAAAATCCCATTAAAAACAACATTATCACACTTTCATCACCATCCTAGTTGTTTTGTACCAAAAAAATTCAAAGTTTTGATCCTTAGTCTAACAAACAAAAGGTCAGCTATGCCTGGCGAATATTGTTTCCACGGAAACATGGATGGATTGGCACCCAAAATCAAATGAACATATCGGAATGGTAAAAATCAGGTGTCCTTGGAAGTCCCCTATGATTATGCTGCTGAATTTTAATTTTTAAGTTATTCTTGCAGTCGAAATTTACAACAATAACAAAGAGCAAGCATCAGTCACAAGTCAATACTCGCGAGCAGAATCTTTCTTCCGTTTGCAGATATATTGAAAGTAAGCGGTCTCAATGAAAAGTTAGTGTGATAAACGGCTTTCAACCAAAATACAAATGTAGATCAATGATGTTTGTGGATAATATTTAAAATATACAAGCCGTGAGGTGCGACCCTTGAGGTCCACACGGTCAACTTCCCAGTAATATCTACATAAAAAATAAAATATCAAACACAATGATAATTTGGAAAATATTACTACTTTAAATAATAAAAATGTACCTCTCATAAAAGTTATTGGAATGACTTAATATTAATCGTAACATCTACGCGAGCATCAATTGATTACGTAAGGATTTTGGTGGATTGGTTTAATTGAATATTTACGCGGATCAATCGGAGGGGGGACAGGTTACAAAGCCTTTTCTATGTTATTTGTTATTTTCATATCGATGCTTAAAGGGCAAAAGAGCGCTAGCAAAAATGGATGCAGTTTTTGTGATTAGGACCACTGAGGAGATTTTGTCGCGTGATGGCAATTTTGAATAGTAGTGGTCAAAATTGCCAGCACTTCGGCATAATCACTGAATTTGTATTTTTCCACGATTTGACATCAATGAGACTAATAATTATTTCTTCTTTTCTGTTGGTCTTGGGAAATATTGAATATGCAGTCAAAAATAGGTTCAATTGTCTGTAACAAGTAAAAGGTATAATCATTCGTATGAACCCTTTATACATGATGACTTTGAACGATTTTTTTTGTAATCATTAGAATTTTGTTTGCTGGTTTCTCTACAAAAGTTGATAAAAGTTTATAAATTTTATAAACATTTATTATTGCGATGTGCAAATCACGTTAAAAATTTATTTTTTTATGGAAAAAACCCAATTTTCCATATATTTTTATTAAATTATAAAACGGCTTTAACGATTTTTTTAAAATAAAAAAACATCACAAAAATGTTAATACATGTCGATTGACACCTTAATGATGCAAATATAGCATTTGGTTCGTAAAATATAATGAATGACATAAATGACCTTGACGGCCGTAATGACTTTCAATGATTTTTTATTTTTAATTTTTTTTTATATCCATGAAAAACAATTTTGTTGTTTTTTTACAAGAACTGTTGGGAGTATATAAATTTTGTAAACATTTATTAGTGCGTTTTAAAAATCACGCTAAAAATTTATTGTTTTTTGAAAAAAACCCAATTTTTTGCACTTTTTTTTAAATTAAAAAACGGCTGCAAAATTATTTTTTTTCAAAATTTGATAGAATTCCATGAATGTTAATCCGCGTCGATTAACTTTTTGATCAAGCAAATCCTATGGTTGGTTCGCAAGATATAGCACACGACAGAAATAACCTTCAACGGGCAAAACAGCAAACCCTCCCCCCCCCCCAAGTGTTCCAAAAACTAAACAGCTCTTAAGATTGCAAAGACACTTCGATTGACATCTTAACAAAGTCGTTACAACTTTGTTTACATGAGCTATGCTCGTAGAAAAAAACTGTCCACGAATGCACGTACGTACCTACACACACACGTACATCTCCTTTTCTAGAAACTATTCAAATATACTCTAAGGACGTCAAAACGTAAAGAAAAGTCGAAAATTTCAATTTTACTATATTCATCATTTATTCGGTCAACTTTCGATGAAGAGATCTAATAACGGAGACGATAAACTTTAGCGATTTCCCAAAGTAAAAATGTTCCATGATTTCAGCTCTGCTCAAGAATCTCACGAAAAAAACGCTGCAAGTCACGCTTTTTGAAAATGATGATTTTACAAAATTTGCGCAAAAATACTAGTTAAAATAAATTAACGTATCACCTTATAAATCATATTAAGTATGTTTTAGGTGACAAATGCGGTCTTCTTATTATGATACTTCATATGAAATTTTTACTAAAAAATCACCACAAATGCCTAAATTCGTGCAGAAAAACTCATTTATAACACTCCATTCTACAGACCAAATAATTTTTCAAATCCAATTTCCGTTCAAGTTAATGCATTCATCAAATCAACTTGATTCGCGTTGGTTGTTTCATTTTTCACACGCAACTGGCAGACAAAAAAAGTTAATAGCTATAATTCCTGTCTGTTTTTTTTGCCTCATGGCACGCAACCTTAGCCCAGCACAATGCTACGGAATGTGACACCATCAGCATTAATCATATTGAATATCCTTACGCTAATGATACGATTAGGTAGGCGTAAAATAACAAGAAAATGTCTTTAGCGAAGCAAACGAACTTCTTGTCGTGAAAAACCAGAGTCCTTAAGATATGGCAGTAATTTTCTCGATTGTTGACGAAACATGTTTTGTACGAGTGAAATTTATGAATATTTAAACGAATTACATTAAAGTCTAGAATAGAGGATGGATCCGTATTGCAGGTTCACAGGAAATTGATACTAGAAGTTAAAAATGCGATTTAAAAATGCAGAAGTGTATCTAAATTGCTTCAAGAATATCGTAATCGCATATATTCATTTTGCCCAGCACTGTCCAGGAAACGCATGAAAACCTTAGGCTCACCCTTCCTGGACAGCCTCACAGAAGTAGCTGATTTAAATATCGGCTGCATAGCCGGTTTCATACGAGAATCGAAATGGTTCTCGACATCTCACAGGTTCTAGTGCCGTCTTTATATTTTTGTGGTTTCACAATGGGCCTATCTTGGCCTAAGTGAGCCATCATTTTGATAATGAAGGCTGCCACTACAACCAACCAGCCAAAAACTCATTTTAGTGACGATAATCACTGCAAAAACTGAAACTAGCCAACACTACAATATAAAATCTTATGTGTTTATCTGGCTAGAACATCTCAAAAATGAAAACAGGACTCAAACATGTTATTTTGTTATTTCTTCGAATTGGCTATAAAACTTGAGGCATTCATTTTTCATTCACGAACATATATAATCAGTAAAATCCTTTTCTGGTTGTGTTTGTTTAGCAATAAAAAGCAAACGCGCACTTGAGCCTCCCTTTTCATGGTTATTAACTATGGAATTGCGTGCCATCTGCAACACACATTTCGTTGTATCAGGTGAAAGCGTAAAAGTTTGTTTATGCACACTCGTAACGTTTGTCACTCCATTCATATGTGTCGACGCAGCAATATTGTAACCTTCATCATCAGACGGTAAGCAGAATACCTATTGTTAAGGATGGTTACCGAAGAAATGAGAGTTTCATCATGCAACATTGTGGTCACGGTAAAAAAACACGCAAACACTCGATGAACAAAATATTTGTCAGAAACAAGTGGTTTGAATGTTGCAGCACTGGTTTGGTTTCATTTTTTTTCTACGAAGAAATTAAACGAGAAAAATTAACAAAGATCTTACCACTTCATCAATGTTAAGACTGATTGATGTTACAATGTGTTTGATGTTGAAATTGTTTAAAGCTTCTACACAAACTTTTAATGAAAATGTAATTCCTGCATCTGTGAACTTGAAAACAAAAAGTTGTCGCAGCAAATCAGATTTAAACCTTAAAGTCTCAAAAAATAGGAAATTGTAATTGTATATAAAATATATACCCAAAATTTCATATAAAATAGACACCACTGTGCCAAGCTGTTCGTTATCGAAACATGTCCTTTCAGCACTTCCAGGACGAATTTCAAAACTGTTACTCTTTATTTTATCTAACTAGTTCAATTGTACGAGGCCGAGTCAAAAGCTCGTGCTTCCCAGTCAAATTGAATCTAGATGCCGTCCTTCAACAGTGAAAAACAATTAGTTTGTCTTGAAATCTTCCACTTTTCACACTATATAATCGTTTCATTTGCAGTTCAAAATTATTTTGAGGTTAAGAGTTCTGTAACCCAAATTTTAGTATTTGTTTACACAGCACTGTGTTCCGAGTATACCTGTCCTATAATTCCCATTTTAATACTTTATTGTGCGTCAATTCGATACTAATTTGATGTTAGAACTACATCATAGTGTGCCGTATTCCACGAAAGGTTATGTTGATTGTTTGTGAGTCCTCAAAACGACTTTACAGTTACATAAGTGTTTTTCTGCAGAGTAGTTCAGAATAATACAAACTTCAGTTCAGGTAATTATTTTTCACAAATTTTCTATGGAGAAACTTGAAAGCGATTCAATCATACCGACATACTGACCAATTCTCGCTGCTTGTGTCTGAATAAAGATGTTTTAATGCCATTGAATAACGCGCTTATGATTGACTCGCTAGAAATTCCGTCTGCTTATATACGCGTGGTGCGACAGCACCGCAATGCTACGTGCTGTTGAAATTTGATAATTTCGTCATAAAAAAAGAAATCGTCGCAAAATGTTTTTATGAAAAGGAGACTTGACAGTAGATTAAGTTGTGATTATTTTATTCAATCATTTATTACATCGATATGTAACGAAATTTGGATGCATTTAAAATTGTTGGACACTGCGAAAAAACATTACCTAATGCGACTGCCTTTCGTTCAAGACAGCGAAGGTTCAAATCTAATCTTTCATGTTAAAAAAAAACCTCATTCGAGAAGTTTAGGCGGAAACCCGTTCATGTATACACAATAAGCAATAAAGTACTGACAGTCGTTTTCAAAGAGGATGTGGTATGGTTTATTTATTATATGAAGCGTCACACAAAGTGACGATTCGTCAGTTACGAGCACATAAAGGGTGTAGAATAAGTTGATTAATAATATGACAGACAAAATAATAGCTTGTAGATAAATATTCCCACATATTTTCAATGACTCAGATCACTCATATAATTTTTATTGGAAATCTTTAGAAAATTTTCTTTAACATACTCCAAATACGCTCTAATACTTAGTGAAGCCCTACCGTCAGTGACTCTATTCATGTGGAGAATCATGATTCCTGTGAGTTTATTTAATAAGCAATGATTACTGGTTCATTCAAACTACATGCATCAAAATATTGAGCATATTTACTTTTAATAAATATATACAAATAGATGTTTTTAAATATTCTATCTGCGGCCTTTATTTTCAATTTTCTCAATGGTGGTTGAGCCCCTTCATTAAAATAATTTCAAATTCAATTCATAAGGAAATGCGATCATGTCTTAATGCTTCTAAAACTTCGACTACCATCATGCAAAACGACGTCCGATCATTCCAACACCTACTGTCTTATCCGAAACTACCATTCATTTCCAAACCTGACGACGATGATAAAACGATAACATCACATCATTATGTCGTGTTGAAGATTGCAAGACAAATAATAATTGTTTATAACTTTGTAGTCCTTGCATATACAGCTTCGTGTGCGAGCCAAGGATGTTGCGAAAATCACATAGATAACATTTTCCATATTGTTTCAGGATAATGTCCTTCAAGCTTCAGACTATGCATGGCAAGCGTGCTCGGCAGCGAAGATGATTTGCAGGTTTGGTGCATATCTAGATTGGCCAAGCCACTCCCTCCGACCTTATTGTGCCCCGATAAACGTGCAGACCGACATTTCCAGCAGGTCATTAGCAAACTTTCCACGAAATAATTGAATATGGAAATGTGGATGTTGTGCACGAGATTAAGGACTCGTCCGATACTTTCACAGCACAATGCTTCGTTCATGCAGAAATTGAGTAGCTGTTGTTAGAAGACTGGATGTGTTATACAGAGTTAGGATCTGAACAATTAGTGACAACTTATGCATTAATCGGAATTTGTTTAGCAAATGGAATTTTGATTATTTTAGATGGTTGCATAGTGTCTTGCATTAATTTGCACATCTTGTCTTTTTCAAGGATAACATTGGCAGAGCGCACTAATGCATTTGTTTTATGGAAACCTTTTGCAAAGGTTATAGAATGACGAACATAAATTTAATTTGATTAGGAGAAATATAATCCTAAATCATCGCTGGCCGTCTTGTTGAATATTTGGAAATAAATTACCCTACCGATACTTGAGAACAATGTAATAATATAATGGAAAGTATGGTTTCGGCGTGTCGGATGGCATCCTCTTCAGTTGCTGTCATTTGCCATCCGTCACGAGACAGCACGACCACGGTTAGGCTTGTTGATGGGTTAAGCTCGTTATATTTCAACTATTTTAATATTTGTATCTGCGAATTATAACGACTGCCAAACAGGTTCGTAGATATGCTCCGTTGCTAAGCTTAGTTTATCATGGGTTAGAACCTCCTAGTCTAGTCAACGACATTGTTTTCTAGTTTGTGCTTTTGGTTAGCAACTTGCTAACACTATTGTTGCACATTAATGGGAGTTCTTAGCTTCCAGGTTATGCTGGTTCATCGTTAATTTAATCCCATTAATGTGCAACAATAGTGTTAGTAAGTTGCTAACCAAAAGCACAAACTAGAAAACAATGTCGTTGACTAGACTAGGAGGTTCTAACCCATGAAAAACTAATGTAATAATAATTAAATAATAAATTCCACAAAAAGAACTGTTTGATGTACCCACAGCAATACAATTTTGAATTCAAAATTTACTAGAATTTCTGTAAATTGAACATTTCAGGCTCTGTATTCAATTTCCAGTTCAAATTTTTCATGGGAACTGAACAACACATTTCAAGATGTATATAAACTTCTAAGCTCGCCTTTTATTGAGATAGAAATCAAAGTCTCATAATTTGGAAAACGTAAGAGAAGTCAACATGAGTTTCAATCAAAAAACCTAACTGATATAAAATTATATCTAATATACCAGTAAAATGATCGGAATTTTGAGGTAAATCGTGCATTTTGACCTGGCAGGCAGATTTTTATTGCAAAATGTGGCCAATCCGATAATCAACTTAAGTTCAAGTTTCTCAGGTTGCAGCTCCAATCATTTGGGCTCCATCTTAAAAATAAAAGATATCTCAAACCATGGCTTCCACAAAACAGTTGTGTATCGCAGACTTGCGTAGAATTAAATTTGTAGAAAGTCCTGCATACATAACTTTTACGTGGTGCCAATAATGAAAAAGCCACAAACCAAAAACGACACCCGCAAAGGGGGGATTACCTTTCGAAGCCACAGCTGCCAATGTACAGTGATTGAACAAATCAATACCGCAAACGACTTGTGACAAAATTGTCTTTAAAAAATTTCCAACGTGTTTCACGTTAAACGTGAAAATAAAGCAGTTATGGCGCTCGAAAGATAGTCCCCCTTTTTTGAGCTACGACTTGCTACAAATTTAATTCTACGCAAGTCTGCTATACACAGCTTTCTTTTGAAAGCCATGGTTTTTGAGATATGGAGGCGTCCCACTGTCATTTCCTTTTAAGAAGAAGCCCAGAGGATTGGAACTGCAGCCCCAAAAACTTGAACTTACGCTAACTATCGGATTGGCTACACATTGCAATAAAAATCTGCCTGCCAGCCCAAAACGCACGGTCAAACTCCCATTTGATTGGACTTATTCTGTAGCTAGCCATTTTTATTTTATAAATCAATATAAGATATTTTCCATGCTCCCTATCTTCGTTTGTCTTGTGAATATGTCATGTCCAGCGTTGAATTTTTCGGATCACAATATCCTTGAATTCAACAAAAGCCAGAAAAACAATCTACTTCTTGATATTTTCAACCATATCTTACCTGAAAATCTAATAATAGTAAACAATATGTGTCCAACAAGATCTATCAACCATTTCACCTTTCTATTTAATTCTAGGAATCTATTTATCCACGATTGTTCAAAGTCTCACATTCGATAACTATGCCATTATCTCTGATCCTTTCATGAAACTGTTCCTAATGTGATATCGAATTTCACCACTTACAAAATGACTTAGACGTTTCAAAGATAGCGTACATGGTGTGGTCCTTATGCTCTCCGATACTTGCGGGCTTCGAGTGGATGTATACAATTGAAAAGCATATACACGTACAAGTTTTCGCATTCTTGCATAGTGCAGTTTTGCAATGAACAGTCTATTGTAGTAAGATTGCATGAATTATCACTTGAATACTCCTCGATATTTTCCAGGAAATTATTGTAAAAGACATTATTGATAAGATCACAAAAATTAAACGTGAAATATACAAAGCGGGAAGCATTAAGATAAACTTCAGATAAACATAAGGACGCACGATAAGATGTATATAAAATACTAGTGGGTTTGTTGTGGTGTTTCGCGATAAAATTAAACATAAAACAGTTTAATTTCCAAATTAACATAAATGTAGAAAAACTACTTGTGTTAAACTTGCTAAAGCTCATTTATCTGAGAAATACAATCTTATCCTTAGTAAATTTCTATTGGTAAACAAGGCAACATTTTTCAACATGGCATTGTTTTTTAAGTCTGAAGTGGGTCATATGGTTTTTTTCATATAAGTAAATGTTCAGGCTTCTTAAATTCAAACATTGAAAGTCGAAACTAAACGATATCTTGTTTCATATTTCTTTTCATTTTCTCCACTAGATTTCCATCGCCTTAAAGCTTATTTTTAAGAAATCTTTTTGATAAATTTATTGAAACTCATGTTTTAATATTGTGATGGCATGAAAGCTTAATTTGAATAATGTCACTCTTTCAGTCTCAACAATAAGGGAACACTTAAAATATACACATAATTTTTGAACAACAATTATTCAAGAAGAATCCAATCTCAATCAATAAAATAAGCAAATCTTTCTTTGAACAAATTAAGACCTGAAAAAACCAGAATATTTTTTTAAAATCCCAATCCAATTTTTCTAGGAAAACACACAAGGTACATATACTGTTAAACGACAGTATACTACAGTGGATAAAAAAAGTTAAGGCACGATGGACCCAACGAGAAAAGTCATAAGTTTCAATGGTATTTTTTATTGAGAATGGTGTTCTTTTACAGTATATCAGAAGCTGGGACAATATATTTTAGTGTCATACCAAAAAATAACAAAAAAAAACAATTTTCAAACATAAAAAAAATGCTTGTTTACTATCGAGAAACGACCCAAAAAAATTAAGGCACGATATAGTTTTATCTGAAATTAATTGATTCGTTTTAGATTTGTTTCCTTTAAATTTCAGTAATTTACTCACCATTAATATTTTGTGGACTTTCCTTGCATTCTTATGACTTCCTGGAGGCGTTTCGGCATTGATTTGACCAACGTTTTGCAAACGGCTGGTGAAATATTTTCCCATTGTTCAAAAATGGCTGTTTTTACTTAGTTTTTATTTTTTACTTTACGAATCGCAACGTTATTTTTTAGGTGGTACCATAGATGCTCTATGGGGTTTTAATCTGGGGACTGAGCAGGTGTTTTCATCCCTTTTGGGTAGTTATAAATAGCCCGAAGTTGTCATTGCTCCAAGGTATGTTTGGGATCGTTATCCTGGTACAGGCCAAAATAGTTAAAAATTGCCATATTTTCAGCACTTTGTCTAATATTCCTTTTGAGGATATTTAGATAGTAATGTTGATTCATCCTGCCATTTATAATTTCTAAGTTTCTAGGTCCAGAAGCCTTATACAACCCCATAGAATAATGTTCTCACCGCCGTGTTTTACTGTGGGATTGCTTGAAATTGAACTCAGTATTTGGTTTTCTCCAAACATCCGGCCTCCCATCCGATCCAAACAGGTTAGATATTGTTTCGTCAACAAAAATAACCATTTTCCAGAAGGACTTTGGTGTTTTTTAGTACTCTCTCGCGAAACGTAATCTTAACATCTTATTTTTTGCGAAAATGTACGTTTTTTGTCGGCAAACCCTGCCTTTAATGCCCGACTTTTTTATAATATTTCGTATCGTCTGAGCAGACACTTCTTTTTTCAAGTATTTTTTTACTTCATTGCGTAAAAATGGGGCACTTAACCTTGGATCCTTTTTAATTTCATTCACAATCTATTTTTCTTATCGCTCAGTTAGCATTTTTGGCCTTCCTGAGCCAGCCAGCTTCCTTTGTTTCGAATGATTTTGTTTTTTTATATGCTAATACAACGTTTCTGACAGTATATTTTGATTTTTTTAACTAATACACAAATTTTAGCATATGACATTCCTGTTTGCCAATGCTGAACTATAATTTCCGGAACTTCTGCACTTAATGGTATTCTCTTGGAACTCATTATTTACTCACTTTAAAAATTTACTTTCTTTGATCATTTAGTCAACTCAAATGACAAATATTTTATGTAGCGAAAATTCCTTGGAAATCGATCGGTGCATTTTTCTCAGAAAAATAAATTATTTCCAGTGTGACTTAACTTTTTTTTGCATTGTTTCTGATGGGAAAAGTAATTTTCCCTTATATTTAATAATTGTTGTGTTATTGGTGTTGTTTTTGTCATTTTACTTAAATATACCTTTCAATCTCCTGATATAATGTGAAAATAAAAACATTTTCGATAAAAATATCACTGAGAAGTTAAAACATTTCTCGCTGGGTGCATTGTGCCTTAATTTATTTTACCCACTGTATACAGTCTGCTGCTTTCAATCTTCATCATTGCACCTTTTTTCAAAATCATTCAATCGAAACCATAGCAGTTCAAAATGAAATTAAAAGCATCAATTAAACCTTCATTTCCACTATAGACTTTCAAAGCGCTAACTTCAAACGTTTTCCCAGAATAGTCAGTTTCAGTTTCATTTCCAGTTGAAAAGCAACAATTTTCCAATGTGTCCGTTATAATCGATACCGGTCACAATTAAACCAATCTTTCGCAGAATCTTCTTCATCCTCGTTTTCAAATCCAAAATCAATTTACTATGACAAAATGAAAGTGAATTTCGATTAAAGTTCCATTTCAATTCAATTAAAATCGAATTTCATTCATCGAGTTTATCCGTGAGTTTTCCGTGAGTGTTTTTTTTATATTCAAATACTTTATTTACTTCAGCGTGTGGAGGATACACAAGGATAAGTCATTTCCTCGAGTTGTATGTGGAGGCAAATGTGAATAGTATGTTCAAAGGAAAAGCCAGAGCAATGGAGTGTATAGGCAATCTGGGACTGTATTGAATAGGAGTGTTTTTAGGAGCGTTTATATATTCCATCTTAAAATGCAATAACAAGTTATTTCCGTATAACGATAAAATTGGTTGGGAAAAATTTAAGAATACAGTTAACGAAATTTGTAGTTTTGAGAGGCTCATTGGCAAACAAGTGTACTTGAATATAATTTACACTTGGCTATAATGTCGATCCTCTGAAGTTCATTATACAACTTCTTCTGTAAAATGTCATTAAATCTTAATAATAACAGCAGCGAAAAATCTACTTAATCTTATCTAAAGGTCAAGTATAAAACTCGACTGTACCGATTGCTAGATGTAACAAGGAACGATATATCCATTTAATAACTTGTTCAAGGTTTTTTGTCGACATAACGATTGGTACAATTCTTGCAGGAGAGTGTATAGTAATTATATAATAATTGAAAACAAAGAATATTCCTGCAAGGAAAATTAGGTGCCCGCAAATGAGAATTTAATTTAGCTTCTGTAATTAAATGTCCATTTTGAAGTGCACGCGGAGTTTTTGTAGGAATAAATTTTCCAAAAAAGGTATTAAACGTTACTCTATCCCAGTTGAAATGTTCGTGAAAATGATAAAAAGCTTTTAAACATGAAACTTGAACAGTAAATTATGTTGGCTGATGGACGTTAACAACTCTACAACCATGTACGTCTCAAAAAATAAATTTCTACGAACTACTCATTCAACACACTATTTCTTGGCCAACACTTATAACTTCACTACAAGGATCTTGGGCACACCTCTACATTAAGACTACGTTTTCAGGTCAAGACTATCAAAATTAAGGAGTTTGAATCACGAAACCGAAACAAAATGGAAATGAATACTACTTCCTTTTGTATCTAATCGTATCTTTTTATGGCAAGTCTGCAAGGAACCAAATTCCTTGGCACGGAAGGCTTTTGAAATATAATTTCGCTAGAATTAATTGGCCCGAATAAAGCAACCACAATATGTAATATGAGTTGAAGTGAGAAGAAAAGCTGATAGTTTTATGGAACACGTTATTCAATTGAATGTTTGATGATGGAATTAGTTGGTAGTAAGTGTTTTGATTTCAATCAATGTGTTGATCTGATCTTTTACTAATTTCATGCCAATGAGGACTAATTGATTCATGCTTTTGTCAGTAAATTTTGATTTAACGTGAACTAAGAAAATAATACTTCTTTGAAATGTTTTTTATCTGAGTCTTTCAAATGAAGTTGGACCTTACACGTAAAGCTAATTAAACGCATGCCTGCTAAGCACAAACCATCTGATTTTTAAGGACAAAGTGAGCAGTTTTAGCCAACTCCAGTCTAAAGCATAGTAAGCGACTTATATGCAATCTGAAACCATTTGAAAACTCCTTTATTTTGCTGTTTGCACTTTAAAGTTTCTGTTCGTTTGCATTTGCATAAAACTCGGGTAAACAACTTACCTATTTTTGCTGCTCTTACCAGAAATATGTGCATCCATCCATTATCCCAAATTTTGGTATTTTCAAAACAAATTTCTTTATAGTTGACCTATTTTATTCAAAAAAGTTCAACACCTCTGTAAATAGTGGTTTTAAGTGTGGTCTTATCAAAAACTCGACTTTGTTGAAACTATTTTTGCAGCTTTCAATGATTCTATTTTTGACGAAGAAGTTCAAAAATTGAATAGGATACAGCATAAATATTTTGCTAACACTTTTATCAGTAAACTTTCATCTTGTTAATTTTTTTTCCGAGCAGATATAATTGTAATGAAATATCAACCGCGGTTTCTAATTATTATCTACGATCTACCAAAAGTTAAATAAGCTGACGATTATCTCATCAAACGTTTGGCTTCATACAATCATCTCGTCAAAAAGTTATTAGCCCATTGTTTCCACACAGGCAGGCTGCAATGAAGACTTACCTAAGCTCATCAATCAAAATTAAAATCCCTTAATATAAATCCCGAAAACAGTGATTCCTGCCAAACAGCTCTGAAAATTTGTTTGTTTTCCAAAACAATTTCCTGCCGTCACCGATACTACACAGATCCCATTCCTCCGCTCCACATGCTTCACATGCCCCACATGAAGTGTGCATATGTTTTCCTGATTACTCCAAAGAATCCTTGGCAATCCTCTTATCCACTCCGCCACTCAAACCCGGCCTCATTTCATGGAGTGGATGACTCTGTCTCTCCGTAAGAATTATATATGTGATTTAAGCCCCACGATAATGACTGGCGTTTATAGAGCGTTTTTCTTAGCGACATAGCAGCGCCATGTAAGCTTTTCAGCCGGATACCCACTTTCGAGATGAAGGTCCTTGTGTCGTCGGATCCTTGGCTTGTTAAGCGCCAACGAAAATGATGTTCTGGCTCCAGACTCAAGGAGGCTCGCTTCCTCCCATCGCTGGGCTTATGGCGCAATCTGGCAATGGCGAAATGCTTTTTCACTAAATATCTTAATCGGCTGAGGCATTGTTCAAGAAGGTCCTGTGGCAAATCGATATTCGCCCAATGAAGTGTGAGCGTGTTTAATTACATAGATTTGGATTTTCTACATGAGTTGGGGTGACAATCGTTGAATATTAGAATCGAGATAAAACCATGACTAATGGGTGAATGTTGGCTTTTAATTAGTGAAATAATTACACGGCATGTTTAAGATAAACTGTTCATTATGCAAGCTATGCGGGTGAATGAAGAAAATATGGAACACGGGATTTTTCTCGAGGGAACAATTAACTTAACGAGCAAACAAATCATTGGAAAGCAAAACATCAGAAACATTATTATTTTAATATCAATAATTTTTAAGGGTAGCACAAATCGCATTAAACTTATCCAAAATTTGTATCTTTTTATTGATTTTTAACTTAATTTGAAATTCTGTATTGAGATATAATGAGTTTTGTCTGGCATTCAAATTAGCAACCTTATGAAATGTTCAAATTTTTTTTTTTTGTAAAAGCCATTAACAATCTGCCTGTAGCATTTTAAAAAAACCACCCACATTAAGTGTGAAGTATTTCATGTCTAATGATTTTTGAAAACTAAAATGCATTCTCCAAATTATTTCGAATTGATTGAAAACAACTGTCACCAATTTCAAAAATTTATTATGCCCAAAAAATGCAAATCATCGTATAAAAATAATAATAATAAATCAACGAAATTTCAACCCTGGCGTCGGGCAATTAAATCATTCCATTTTTGCACCTGTTTGCTGTGGAGCCAAAAAATCAGATGCATGTCTACACATTGAATGTTTATATTGAACAATGATTAACAAAAGATAAATATTTTGAGTTTGTGCTATTTTTTCCATCGAAATGTAAATTTTGTAAAACAATCAATCCGTTTTCTATGAAACTTTTTAATGCTAGCCTAAGTAGAATAGAATCATAGTATGCATATGATACTGAAATCAATTTGATAATTATAAAATAAATTTGAACTACTATTTTTGTATGTTCTTGTTAATTAAATCACCCAAGGCAAAATTTAATACATTAATGTACATTAAATTCGTAGAATCCTTTAAATGGTTGATGTAAAATGAGAAACAATTTACTGGTTTGTTTGTTAATTTCATGGAATTATTTTATTGACACGGATACTGAAATTAATTCATTGAAATTTCTGCTAAAGTCTTCAAGATTTCAAGAAATGCTGTTCCTTGAGTTTCAGTAGAATTAATATAATTAATGAATACAACAACGAAAAGTTGGTTTTACAAATAGGACAGTGAATATGTTTCGGTTTATTCACCATGAAATAAATTAAATTAAATACTACATTTATTTTACTTTGGAAAGGATGATTGCTTCTTTTTCGCAAGCATTTTCAGCTCATAACTTTATTATTATAACAGCTCCGAAAAAGTAAGATGGTTTCAGGCTCTACAAGCTTGCAACACACATGGGGTTGTGGGGCTGATTGTGCTAAGGAAATATAGGGTAATGGAATTTTCACTATTTTGTTTGAAGATGGTTGCTATATGGAAGGATCTGCGACCCCAGAAACTTCAACTTAGCCTTTCTGTTGGAACCCTTAAGCATTCCGAGAAAAAATCCTTATCTATCAAAATGTTTCGCAAGTTTCTGCGTGTAGCGTCTGTCTTCGCGAGCCATTTATCTGGTAATAAGTTCTGATTGTGTAAATCGATCGCAACAAATGATGCCGCAAGCGACTTGCGACAAAATCGTTTTAAACAAAATTTCAAATGCTTATAACGGCTAAAGTCAACTCAAAAAGGATGTTTCGCCCGAAAAAATTAAACTCCATTTTGGCGCCGTTTTTGTTCATTTCATGCGAAAATAATGTTGGTCAAATTGCTGGAAAATTATCGTATATGATATAATTTTCATAAGTAAAATATCAAACTCACTAGCTTTGTAAGTTTTTTGGTGGATTTTAAACGGAACTCAGATAATGTTTCGCGTAGTAAGCTGAAAATTATATTCAACATAGCTATGCATTTTGTATTCTGAATATGATCTTCAAAGAAATATTATCTTCTACAGGAGGGCGCAATCCAATCAACATTGTGACACTTTTTTACATAGAAAACTTATCCAAAATGGATATGTAACACTGTTATAAAGTCTGTTTAATCGGTTTGTTAAAAAAAATTAGGAAAACAGCTTTCATTTAACAAGATTTTTAGCCTTTCTCCAAGCAAAAACCTGATAAAAATAAAATCGTACAATTAATTTAGTGAAATGATTTTCGTTGTTGTAACCTCAGGGCCCTTTTGTATTTCTGTGACTCTCTCCTTTCAATGTGAATTCGATTTGAAAGAAAAACAAGCCGCGAAGTGCGACCCTTGAGGTCCACACGGTCAACTTCCCAGTAATATCTAGATAAACATTAAAAATATTAAACAAAATAATAATTTTAAAAATATTACTACTTTAAATAATAATAATGAGAGGTATTCACAGCAGCAACAGGAATGAGTTGATATTAATCATATCATCTACGGAAGGTTTTTTTTTGGACTTCCATCATTTAAGCAGTTTTTTTATTAACACTAAAACACTGTAAAAACTATTAAAAATCTGCTCAAATTATGCAAATATTATAAAACTTCGATTGAATTTACGACAATTTCCTTAGAATAAAAGATATAAATTAATGTCATTCGTATGAACCCTCTATACATAATAACTTTGAATGATTTTTTATTTTTTATTTAGTTTTTTTTATAATCATGGATTATGGTTTTGCTGGTTTCTCTTCAAAAACTGATAAGAATGTATAAATTTTATAAAAATTTATTACTGTGCTGTGCAAATCAAGTTAAAAAATTAGTTTTTATGAAAAAACCTTAAAACCCTAAAACTCTAATTTTTCGCATTTCCTTTATTAAATTAAAAAGCTGCCGATACAATTTTTATGTAATGTTAAAAAAATTGCAGCAATGTTAATAAACGTCTATTGACACCTTAATGATGCAAATATTATATCTGGTTCGTGAGATATAGTGAATGATAAAAATGACCTTGAAAATCATGATGACTTTTAATTATTTTTTATTTGTAATTTAATTTTTTACGTAATCATGAAAAAAGTTTTGAAATTGTTTCTACAAATATTGTTTGGAGTATATAAATTTTATAAACACTGATTACTATATTTCGCAAATCAGGTTATAAATTTATTGTTTATGAAAAAAAATCTAATTTTTTGCACTTTATTCTCTTAAATTAAAAAACGGCTCCAACAGGTTTTATAAAATTTGATAGATTCACGCAAATGTTGATACGCGTCGATTGGCACCTTAACAATGCAAATCGTATGTTTGGTTCGTCAGATATAAAGCATGACAGAAATGGCCTTGCAGAACATGATGACTGTTAATGATTTTTTATTTTTTATTTAATTTTTTTTGTAATCATGAGTAAAAAACTTTGATGTTATTTTCAATAAAACTGTTTAGAGTATATAAATTTTATAAACATTGGTTACTGCGACTTGAAAATAAGGTTAAAAATTTATTGTTTTTGAAAAAAACCGTTGTTTTTTGCACTTTTTTTTAAAATTCAAAAACGGCTCCAAGAATTTTTTTAAAAACTTGATAGAATCACAAAAATGTTAATACGCGTTGATTGACACCTTGCCCAAAAAAATCGTACGTTAGGTTCGCGAGATATAACGCATGACAGAAATGACCTTCAAACGGGCAAAACAGCAAACACCCCCGACCGAACTTTTCCAAAAACTAATCAACTCTTGAGATTGCAAAGACGCTTCGATTGACACCTTAACGAAGTCGATACGACTTTGTTTACGTGAGTTATCGTCGTAGAAAAAAGTGTCCACGAACGTACATACGTACGTACGTACGTACGTACATACACACACACACACACATACATCTCCCTTTCTAAAAACACTTTATATATACTCTATAGACCTCAAAACGTAAAGAAATGTTGAAAATTTCAATTTCGATTTTCGAGGCGATTACAAGAACTTCCCATATACTGGGAAGTTAATAATCAAATAGAATTTTTTTGTTAAAATTCTTGTTGAGAATATCGGGCGGAAAATGCACAGGTCCAATTAAAAACTAAGCATTTTATTTTCCTTGAAATTTAATTTTATCGTTAAATTCATATATTTCATCCTAATTTTGAGAGTTTCCTTGCGCACCTTTCCTCCTCCTTATTTTCAGCCAATTAGAGCCACCCCGGTTGAGATAAATTTTGGGTGGGCTGTGTGTGGGCGGTGTGCTGACGTCCGTCGTTCATTGAAAGACCACCAGAGAGATTATTTGATAGCACGTTGATTCTTGGTAGGGATCGGTTTCGTTTGGGACGAAGTCCAGATGGAGTCGCTTAATTTTTAATGACAATTTTGACTCAGTAGAGCAAAGTAAGGGATATAACCTCGGATAAAGATTTCATTTTGATGTGATGTAGACTTTCGGTTTTTCATCTTTAACTGTATTTTGATATTCTGCCATAAGATGACTGAATCTCAGATAATGAGATTTGTGGTAAAGGTTAGAGAAACGACTCACAGCACTACACATCGAATTGAGATGAGCTGCCAGCAGCCTACACACCGCTACTCTTTGAGAGGCCTGGAAAAATGTTCTGCGCGATATGACTGTTCCTGACGGTGATGACTTTGAGACTTGCTGATACAACAAAACACATAACATTAGAGATTGACCTAGTGAAATATTGATATCACAGTTTTATGCTTTTTAATGTGGCCTTGGTTTCGTCCCTTGATATGTGGCGATAATTATTTTTAAAAAAAACCAAACAATCTTTTGTTTTTCGCAAACTGCTTTATATGACCCAAGTTTTACTGTCATGGAAGCTTTAGCAATTGGTTAGGTGAAGGAAAGGTTATACGAAAGTCATTTTCTAGCTGTAGCAATAAAAAATAAAGATCGATAGATATTCTAGACAAATTAAATTATAGCCATCTGGACGAAGTTCGACGTCGTATAATCCAAATCATTTTCTGCGAAATTATTGTCTTGTTTTCAGTAAAACCTAAATGAATTATTTTTGGCTAATTTAGATAATATACTCGCTTTTTGATGATGATGATGATTACATATTACGCTTTCGAAATGGATTAATTTACGAATTTTGGCTTGCACTCAGAATGCGACATCTTCAAATTGAATTGCAAGTTTATTCGTGTACTAATTGCATTCGTAATATCGTACATCGTTTAGTCAAAATTAACCCAACGATCCGTTGAAACTGCATACAAATAACACCTTTGAAGCTACTTTTCTGACCACCTAATATCTTAAACCAATCATCATAAATATCTACACTTACTGCAACAATCACACCACAAAGAGTCTCCCTCTTCTAAAAAATTGATACCATTTTCAAACCAAATAATCACGTACTTACACACTCGTTTCAAAAGTGTTACATGTCAACATTAAAACGGTTAGCAGCCATAAATTTCAAGGTAAATCCGCGTAATCAATTTTCCGCTGTTCAAGAAGTTTATCATACTCATTCTGGCTTTTGCTCGGATCTCAATTAATCTTCCGATTCGCGGGGAGGAAATTCTTAAGAAAAGTCACCCACTAAGATTTTTCATTAGCTTGTCTGGCTCGTGCCACAAAGTGGTGTCTCCCAATTCTGGTTATAAGATTTTAAATGGTCTTCTCTCATCGCTGTTTAGTAGTAAAAGTCTACACATACAATAAATTGTAAGCGAAAAAAAGAAATGGTTTTTACGCAGAAGTCGACGTCAATTGGATGTGAAAGATACAATTCGTGGAAAAGATTTGCAAGATGTAGCTTTGCCATGGATGTTGCGGGTTTTCATTTGAAAATTGTGTTAGTTGAGGTTTTCGTTTGAAACATAGCTGGATGACAAATTTTAAATTGCTTTTATTTTTCGATTATTTCTTTGATAAATTGAGAAAAAATGAAACGAGAGACTGGGCGCGAACATCTGCACAACTAGCGAACATTTTCAAAATATGCTAGAATTCCTAATAAGATTTTTTCGAAGCAATTTTTTCAACATCAAAGGCGATTCCCGAAGGAAATTTTTGCTTTCAAAGTTATCGAAATCAGTTGAAAAATGAAACTTTTATCGATTTTAATGATATCTTCAGAACTATTCTTTAGTAAAGAGATGGATTTTAAAACTTAGTCTAACTCACTAAGAGAAGACTATGAGATGAAGACTGTGAAGTGGAGACTATATACGTAATCAAAGTATCCTACAACACAGCCTTTAGAGCAACTTTATTAATTATTCAAGACAATGTGCACTGTAAACCCTCCAAATCAAGCATTTTCATTATGATTTAACTTTAAATTACACACTCATCGTATTTCCCAACAGCAACTTTTCGTAGAAAAACGCTATTGTCTTTTTTCCGTTCCATTTACCTAATTTCGTCACGCTGGAACGTAATGGACTAAGCACTCCCAATTTCCAATTAATAAATGTCTTAAAAATGATTTATCAATAGATCAAAGACTAGGAAAAACTTTCGAAAGGCAATGTCTTACGAAAATGTCTGATGTGATCTAATTTCATGTTCCGTGGAATATTGGTTGTATCTTTGAATTCAAAGTGAAATAAATGTCGCTAAGCAAGATGAGGCAGACTCTTCGTCTCGCTGAGTAAATTAAATGTTGAAATTGAGATGATTAGTGTTTATGGTGTGTGATATCGAAAATCAAGTGGTTCTTACTACAGACGCCAGTATGTTATGCTATTATATGTTGAATGTAGTTTATTTGAATGACTTGCCAACAAATTCATGTCTTTTTTTAGAATTTGTTTAATTAATTAATTATTTAATATTTGAATTCAGCAAAATCAAAAGCATCAAAATTTGCAGCTTCAAATGAACCAGCACTAAAAATGGTTTTAAAACTCATAAAAAGGTTGGAAAAATCTTTTATCTGAAGGATTTATTTATCGCCCGGGATTTAAATAGCATGTTGTCGATCTATTTCATGGGTACTTACACCATGTGACTACATATCATCTGTGTTAAACCAACTGAAACAAATTTGTGCGTGTGTTCATACATAAGAAGAGAAAATAAATAAAAAATTACACAGGAACTATTTTGCCTTTGTTTTAGAGAAAGTTTATGAACATTCGGAACAGGTAATGTTAAATTTGAAGAGAATAATTTCATGCAATCAATTCGACTGATTTCATTGAGTGCTCATTGATAACATTTATATTAGTCAACTCTTTATGTGAGATGCCTAGTGCAATCACTCGCAATACAATTTTCATGGTCGGGAAATTATGATTTTGGTTTTAATGGATGAAACTTGTCTCAAACACCAAAACCTCTCCTAATATTTTCGCAATAAAATTTTGGACTTTCATTTTTGAAATATTACTACAAATGCTTTGCGGAGAGTAGTAGAAACAAAAATGTTTATTAGATAGTTGCAGCAGAGAATCGCTTGTTCTAAAAATCAGATCAGCGTAAATTAGTCTGGCATCGTTTGGAAAGTATAATCGCTCGCATGAAACTTAAAAAAAGGAGTTTCGCTGTGATTTTTCAAATAACTCGAGTTTGGCCATACTTGTTATCAATACAAAAATAATACGTAAGAAGGCTCCAATTTTTTCCGCCGAACCAAAGAATTCCAGAGAAATCCCGAGCCAGTTGTAAATCGCAAAGTTTGCTTTTTTCGGCAAACACTCACCTAGTGACGGATTCCGCCGCAACAAAAAGGATAAGCAGTTCCAATCACCTTCTTTGTTAAATTATCAAATAACGTTGTTTTGCTAAGGGTTTTCAAGAAGGTAGTTGAACTTTACTTTGAAAATCAGCCCAGATAATATTGCGTTTTCCGATCGCATGCTCGTTGGGTGGACAGTTTTGTTATTTCGACCTTCGCAGAGAGAACTTATACTGAAGCGGTGATATCTCCATAAGAGCATGCATAAATTTTACGTCTTTTTTTAAGAAACTGATTTTGGAACTATCATTACTTACTATTTATGAAAGTACCGGACCAGAAATTTCCACTTTAGGGGATATCCAAGTAAATAAGTTTTGGATTGGTAGACTGAATTCATATAAAGAAGTCAACATCAATTGGCTCAGATAAGGAGTCATCTCAGATTATGCACTATCTGACTGGTATTGTGTGAAATACATTTGGTTTCCCATTAAAAGTTTCTGTTCCGTCAGTATTGTTTTTTGTCATGGGTTGGTGATCCGTTATTTGCCAGGAATTCGGGTCAATTTAAGAGCTACCTTAAAAAAATTTAATTGGACCCAGAAAAAACATCCTAAAAAATAACCGGAACAGAATCTGTTAGCTGCCAACTTTGTCTCATCAAAAAGTCATAAAGAATTTGAAAATGGATCAAAAGAAAACCTCCTTACACTGAAAAGTCTTTTAATTGAATTTTGTTGATGGAGCCTGTGAATGAGTTAAGTTAAGTTAAGCCCCGCAGCACCCTTGATAAAATGTTGTTTATTATATGCGAGAGTTTTTGCTGTTCAACTTACTGTACTTAAACTTCAGAGCGAGTGTTCAGATATTCTTGGTTCAGAAGAGGCGTAAATTTCCCAACATTTTCATCGTGCTGGAATCGTCATCTTTCTTTTAAATGGTACATTGTCCAACACACAAGATACTTTCCAAAAACAATTAATAACCATGGTAAGCTATGCGGTTCACCATCGTACTTGGTGATGTATCTCTTGTGCATCATATATGGACCTGTTTTGTTCCTCTAATGAAAGTTGTGGCAGTTTTAAAAATGTGCTTATACGGAAGTTCAAACTTTGCAGTAATCTTTGTTGTAGGCATTCACATAAATCTTCTTGCATTTTGCTCCTTTCGGATGTAATAGTCGTGTTAATTCAAAAATGAAAGATTACATGCGCTGTTGGCTTTGCTGGCCTCGATTTTCTTGCTATTTTTCCCCCTTTTGCTGTAAGTTGAACTGTTAGGCCACTAAATTTAACATTGCATCTTTAACAGCGGATGTTCTTGAATATCTAGGACGTATTTGGTGCACTTTTGATTTTTGGGTGTTGCATTTGTAGGTCTGGAACTATCTTAAACTGACAAACTAATTAAGGAGTATTGATAAATACTTATTTCATCATAACAATAGCTACATATTCCTTTTTGAAATTCACGGATAACTTTATTTATTTATTAGCCAGATTCCATTCTGGCTTTTCCAAGTAAAGGTCGATACATCAACATCTTGGATTATTAGATTCTAGCATTGCTCATTGAAATTGTGTTAGCTGTTACTCCTTCGGCATGATGTCGAAGCAATAATTCGCTCCTGAATTTCCAGCTCCACACAAATTGTTGTGCAACTTTTACCAGACAGCTTAATCCACTTTTCTTTCACTGCTTTTATTATGTGCAATTCACAATGAAAACGCTGATTAAATCCTAAATGGAAAACAAATGATGTGTCAGGAACAGGAAAATCAATCAACCCTGTAATTCATTGCTACCGATAGCCTGTATTTTATTTTGGCCGACTGTAATTCGACTCAAAATACAAAGAGTGTCTGCTTATACCCTCATCTGATCTAGTTCAATACTGCATTGTTTGTTCACTGGCAACCTTGACGCTACTCTACAAACAATTAAAAATAGATAAGTGTCTTAAGAAGATATTCTGCCGTAATGAATGAAAGTCATCTGGGATCTGAATTCATTGAAGAGGAGCTGATAATTGCACCCAAAAGTACCATCAGCAGCCGAGCAACAGACTAAGGTCAAACGTCGTGTAAGACACGGTACTACATTTCAAAAAAACCATGCATGCCCACATACTCGTACTCGTTAATTGACGTCACAGTACCGCCCAGCATGTCCTCGGTATTGTTTATAATTTAAATAATACAGTTCATAGCAAACCTGCCTGTCCGATTTCCTATGAATGATTTTCGCGCTAAATTTTCTTTGGTCGAATTTTCCTGGGATTTGGGTAACAAGAGAATGTCGGATGGGATTGATTCACAAAGAGCATGTCACAGATATATTTTTCAAGTTTTTTTTCGTCTTTTCAGTTTTTGAGTTTTAGTTCAAGTGTTCCGAGCACAGTTTATTTTTTGAAGACATGTTTGCTAAATTCTGTTGGAATCTGGGTCATGTTTTCAGGTGCATCCGTTAATTATTGTTGTATGTCAGTTTGAGGTTCTGGGCCGGCCCAATCAATGTTTACGCTACCCGTCCTAATATTTAAAATTTAAAAAAAGATATTATTCTCAGAGTTTTGTTGAAAGATTGAGCACGTAACCTGAAATTGTGGTGTTTTGAATTATGTAGTTGGGAATGAGTTTGTTGAAAGACGTGCTGTGACGTTTTGATGGTAATCGTTTGGCTGCTTTTTGAAACTTAATTTCCCGCACAAGAAGTCAATTACCATGAGGAGAATCAAAATTGACGAGATGTTTCATGAGAGCCTACACATGCAAACATTTTAAGATGTGAAATTAGTGTTAGATGTGTAAGATCAAAATCGATTATAGTTGAAAACATATGCATTATACATCATGACCAGTAATAATCCATTATCAAACAAATCAAATACACATTCAAAATTTGAGTAACCACAATGGACCATTCATTACAAAAATAAAGGTTTTTTTGTGATAGGTAGATACAAAACTTTCATTTGATATAAAATCAGATACGTATTTCAATGCCACTAATTCATATTGTTTTCACTTCTAGATTGAAAGCTCTTTGAATATTCTGTCTCACTAAACTATCTACAATCGTCCCTAAAATGCTCTACAGCTCCATTTGGACTTTACCCTACAACCCAACTTTCTCAATTAATTACGACTAAATAAAGGGACAAGATAGAAGCTAAATATTTTATCTATTGTGGCTATTCTTCAGCAAAACACAGTAAGCAAAAGTGATTTATTTCAATAAGGAACTCCACCGAAGTGCAAGTGCATTCCATTAATTTAAGTCGAACACCTGCTTCTATCTTGGCTTTGATTTGTAGCCTTATTTAAGATTTGTCCTTTAGTAAATATTTCAAGCACCTCAAAGTTACTTCTTCCTGATAAATTGAATCTAAAACTTGTCGGAACTTTCAAAATGTTGGTTTCGTTGTAAATTATGTAAATTTGTTTCATTTCTTCTGCGATAGAATTGTCTCAAGTGAAAGAAACAAAATTGAACAAATGACACTTTAGGAACATTTGGACTTTGTTATGTGAAGATTTTTATATTTTAGATAGAAGTTAACATTGCTGTATGTTGATCTATTCAAGAACAATGTCTCACAGTATACGATTATTGCTTTCGAAAGTTCTTTGAACCCTATATGACTGACTGCCACGAGTGTTCAAATTGATTTTAGAACGAACCTGATACTTCTGAATACTTGGCAACAGAAAAGTGCCCTTATTTCATATGATATTATTATTTTAGGACAAACCAATTACTGTCAAAAAATGAAACCAACCGTTCTTTTGAAAAAACACAGTTCAAAAAACTTACAAGATAAAATAAAGTCATGGCGAAAGCCAAGTCCAAGAATGATATTCTGTTTAATTCGATTGAGTTTGAATCTATAAAAAATATTTTTGGAGGCCCATTGTTTTATGATTATGTTAGAACAAGATGAAGATATCAATGAAAATAATTTACTATCTGTATTATCTAAAAAGTGGATATTGTAGAATTTATGTAATTATCATCCGCCAATTTGGGCTTATTCCCACATTCATGTCGATTTTTATAAAGTATTCTCCTCTAAACTTACAACCAAGTGTAACGTATTCCCCAAATGTATTATTGTGTATTATGTTAATGTATGTTTTATGTGCTCTCGAACCAAATCATGGGAAACGGTTTTTTAGTTTGTTTTAATGTCATTGAATGAGTATTAATGATTGACTCGCTTGAAATTCGGCCTGTTTATGTAAACGAATTATTTACCAGCATTAGTGATGAATTATGTTTGCTGTGTTCTTATGACGTGGTCTCGGTTATTCTATCCGATGTTGCTGTGATCTCTTCTTGTGACCACGTCCTGGTAATGACGATGGTGACAATGATCGTATGGGCTGTTCAGATATTTTTATGTGCGGCGACATTTTTTTGTGGTTTTCGGTGCTGACATGTATTGGCATTTTCAGCTAAGCTTTCGAAAAAAAAATTAAGAACGTCTTCTGGTGCTTAAAAGATCCCGATAATAATGTAGTGATTTGTAACAAATTTAACCTTTTACCTAGCTTATATTACTACTTCCCTTGTTTTTTAAATCCCTCTGTCGTTTTTTAATCTAACTTATATCAGCTGTGCTTAAAAATAGACATATTTTGGTCTTTATGTGACTTAATTCAAGGTATATATGAATACATGTAATAAAAATAGGATGATGAAACCATTCTACGGTAGCTGAAAGAAATTTATTTCAAAGCTTATGGTAGATTTGCACATTAAGGCGTTTCTGATTGATGCAATTGCGGTAAAAAGATTAAAATCGTGATAGACGTACAAAAATTTCGAAGAGTATTGGCTTTCGAATTGTAAATTTGGTGAAATCTAGACATTTTAGAGCCTCAACGGCAAGTAAAAAAAATTGGACTTGACATTAATACCAGTAAAATGCATTGATGGATCATAAAAAAAACCAAAACCACGGTTATCAAAAAATGAATTTACAATTACCATCGGCTCTAAAATTAATTTCGATTGAACTGTATAATATTTTATGGACAGATGAATTTGAACTCAAATATTTTTAGTTTAAAAGGTCATTAAATCAATAAATTACCAAAAAAATAAATCTTTTTTATCGCAGTACTAGCAAAAGACTATCAGCCATGATGCCGGGATTAATTACTTCTGGGGATATTTTTCTATGTTTGGTATTTTTTGCATACTATTATATATTCAACCCGACTCATAATAAAAACACAATCAATATGCAGTTTTTTTACTGCAGTGAAATCTAAAAGTCCTGCAAATTAATACTAAATCATATCATCAGAGATTCTTTTTAAATTCACTCAACACTTGCTATGAATATATCAAAAACTATTTTTGAAGTTAAAATTCAAAGACCTTTGCAAATAATTTAACAGTTTCTATTTCTTTCAAAAGCTAAGCTATGTTTCGCTTCACTCAAGTTAAAACATATTTGCCGTTGATAAGAAAAGCTAAACCAAAATGGGGATATATGATTTTTTTAATAAACATGAAAATATCGTAGCGATCAACGGGCTTATATATTACGAAAGAATGTTTTTCCCCAATATTTATCATCAACTTACGAGCTTTAAGTTTTTGTGTAGTAATTTTAGAATTTTTTATGAATTAAGCTTCGCACATTTTTAAAAAAAACTCAACCAATCAATGCCTACTAAAATACATTTTGATAGGTAACTCTGAATAATCATCCTACACGAAAGGACGTTGAGCCATGTAAATCTGAAAATTGTGCGAACACTTGTCAAACCAAATTCAGAGTAAGCCATAAAAATAAAAACAAATCTATGAAAAAGTATAAATAAACTTATTGGAAAGAGTTTCATTTCCAAGAGGAAAATTATTTTAAATTGGAAAATTTATCTCGAATAATATTTTTATCTTTTTTTATACATTTTTAATATTTTATTCCAATTTATGCGCCGAAATAAATGCTTTCATTCCTGCTTCCAAAAAAATTTTAGGGCTATAAATTTAAATATTTGTTCAAATTTTTCCAAAAAATTTTCCTTCAACGACAGAAATTTTATATTGAAATCAAGTAAACTTACTAGTGTCGAAGTGTATTTCATACGGATGAGCTTCTTTATAAATTGAAGCTATCATCAGCACCTCCATTTGTTAAGCCACAAGAACTCGCGAATTTTATATTGTCCATCGTTTTTCTCAGAAGAAACCTTTCAATCAGATTTTCGTCAGTTAAGCGTAAATAAATTAATCGCTCTGGCTTTTTTTAAAAAAACCACGAGCGCTATGAATTTTCCTCAAAAAAAACTTTTTTCTTTGAAAATCGATCAATGTATCTCAGTGAGACGAATATAATTTTTTCATGAAACATGTGTGAACGCATGATTCTTGATTCTTCAATTTAAATTATTATTTAATTCAAGTGACATGGTCGTAATTTTTGTGACATTTTCCATCGAAAAAGTATTAAAAATCAAAATTATGTGTCGGATGAATGCTTCTTGAAATTCGTGTGATAGTAAACGATGACTCGGTGATTTTTAAGAATTATAAAGAGTCAAAGATTTTGCGTAAGCAGATGATGACTTCAATTCATTCATGAAATCCAATTTCTAAGGAAAGCAGCCAAGCTTGAATGTATCGTGTTTGCGAGAACATACAGGTACATGTTTGTACATATTTAGGTTTTAATTTGAAAGAGCACAGCTCTACGAGTTAATAACCATTAATAATCCATCAACTATATTGAAACTACACAAGCGTAATAAACAATAATAATTGTCCATAAATTTTCACTTCGCATAAATTTAAATGAAAGTCATAATTTTATGGTCGAATAAATTTGAATACACACATGCTTAAAATTAATTTGAATTCACAGAAATGATATCTGTCTATTGTCACGAGAAGGTTCAGATAAATGTAATAATCTGCAACATTTTCCTCGAAAATGAATATTCAGAAAATTGAGTGAGTAATTTGTTTCAATTTAATAAAACGATACACTGCTCTCAACACTAAATTTCAAATTTGTTGGTTCTTGTGAATTTCCAATTTTAAAACATCACTGTGCAAGATATGAAAAAGTGTTTATCATTTTTATTTGCAGCATTTAATTTTTTCTAGAATGGGCGCTTTTGCATTGAAGCTAAAAACTTTAAGATACATTTTATAGATTGAAGAAAAGGATGAAATGATTCCTAATTTTTCTGTCTGAAAGAAAATGGGCAGATAGTCAAGTATTTAGAATTTTCTACAAGAATATGTAACTGATGCAAACTAGCAAAAATAAATCTCAATTGCCAACATCGGTTTTTCAAACATAAAGAGGATTACATGTTGAAAAAAGAACGCCTACGTAAAGAAAGCTTTGGCCTCAACCTCCGACTTGCCTCGTGAAGAATTTTAACTGAAGATTAATTTCAAGACTTTTGCAGTGTTTTATTTTAGTTTTAATTTTATACTTTCTGAAATAAGTTCAATATGATCCTAGAAAGTCGAAAAGCAATGAAAAAAAATTATAGTGGACTTTATCAAAGATTCCGTTCTTCGTGACTTTCACATTTTTGAAAGGAAAAATTGGCGAAAAAAATTTCAACGTTTTGTTTATTCAAACTTTGATCATCCTCGTCCTTTTTCCTGATCGCCAATAGTTGTCATGGTACATTTTTATATTTAAGGCTTCCTTATTTCAAAAATCAAAAATCTTATACTGGAAATTCATTCAGCCAAAGATCAAACTTATTCGTTTGAATTTTATGTGATCATCAGACCACATTGGGCGCCGAATGAAGAAATAACATTTTAACGAACAAAAAGAATTCTCGATGAATATTATTGTTGCAAACATTTTTTTCAATTGCTCATAGTCAAAATCTATAAAAAGAAAATATTTTCAGAGTAATTAAAAGTTGATTGGCCGCATCAAAACAGCACAAATGTTTTATGATTAGTCGGTTGCTGCAACAATTATCCATTTCACGTTTGAATTGTAAAGTTGATTGTCAGTACATTTATGAGCAGTTCACTCGAAAATATTGTTGTTTATAATAAAGTTTCAAACAAGCCGCTTGTCCAAATTTCATATTGTTTCGCGAGTTTTGCAAATTTTTATGATTCGCTAGAAATAAATTTGAATATGAACATTCAGAAACAACAAACAACTTTTGTATGGCGAGTTGGTAGTTCGTAAATATTTAATTATTGCTTTTATTACGATATTGCCGAGAATCAATGCTAAAATCACAATTCAAAAACTATAGCCTGTTAAAGTTCTGTCAACATGTGAATATTAGCCTAAAAACTTACCCTTGACAATGCCACGCATGATTTTTGTAGATTTTCCAGCATTTGTGCTTTAGTTGGTTCAATGTGTTTTGCAGAAGTTTCAAAGTCAATCTATTTTGAGCACGAAATTGGAAAAGAATTCTTATGTTCTATTTGTTTTTTCAGTCAATTTAATGCATTGTTTAAAAATGTGGAAGCCATAACAATATAATCCTTTTGGTTGAAACAGTGTTTAAAATCTAATGAAATCAAAATAAATAGCACTGACAGACCGAAATCAAAGTGAATTTTTGTGTTTTGAAATAGATGAAAACTTTTTTATATGTTTTTTCTAGTCATTCTCGCAAAAACCTGCAGCATTCTTTTGTTCAATGTAGCTACATAAACATTTGAGATTCAACCAATCACATTCGAAATAATTTCAAATGGCATTTTTGAAGAAAAAACTGTTTGTGTGACTAAAAAAGAATTACGTTCGAAAACATGTTTGTTTTTGGAAATGTTTAACGCAATATTACCACGTGCTACTCAAGCACATACACATCAAAGCGAGTTTTCAACAGCAACAGAATTATGTACATATTTGGAGTCGAAGAAAAATGTTCGCAGCATTGCATTGTGCGTAATGTCTTTAGAAATCTTTTCAAATTGATATGTTCTTTGCAACTAATTTTGTATTTAAGTATAGGGTCACAACGATTTATCAACAATTTTTTATGAGGATTTTATACTCAAAGCAGAGCGGAGGATGAAATTTGCTTGTCCGTGAAAATATTATAGGAGTGCAGAAGCAAAGCTAATACACTTCTAAAACATAAAAAAAATTATATGTTTTTATATTTCATTATTATTATAAACATATTCATTGCATAGTACCTGTGTTAAAAAAATTTGCTTTGACATGAATTGAAATTTTTTATTAATGTCACGAATATGAGCATCTATCTATCTATCTTTTACTTTCAAAAAGATCAAAAAAAAATTCTCCTTAATAGTTTTTATGTTTATTCTTCTTCAAAATGCCATCAGCGTTTGTCCAGCTGCCATGAAATTTGCAAGATTTCTCTTTCAGGAAAAATTGTTTGAAATGTTGCAAATATTGCTACTTTGAGTCTTTGAGTCTTGAATGGAAATTTCTCCGTTGAAAATTTAATATGTTTCAAGAAAATAATGCAGAAGTTTTTTCCTCTTTTAGTTTTTATATTTGGCTAGCGTCCATTGATATTTTGTGCAATATGTAGATCTGCGCACCTGCATATCCCAGAATATTTTTTTATAGAAAGCTGGATGAAATGATTCTGTTTGAATTTCAAGCATTGTTACAGGTTGTGTTATTTTTATTCGAAATAAAAGCATTTAATAGATTTAATAAGAAAATATTGTTGAATTTTCTTTACTTTTTCTCCCGTACATGACCGGGACACGGTGTTGGATTTTACATTTTGTGAATAATCCAAAATAGCAGAACTATAATGGTCATTTCCTAAAAAGGTGGGACGCGAACGCAATAAATGATATACATTCTAGCGCTTCTACTGTACTGACCAGAACAATTTTTTTTTGTTTTACGTCAAACCATTAAAATTTATGAACGCAAACTGTTTAACGGATGGCACTCTTTCAAAAAACATGAAATGTCTCACTAAATTTGTAACTTATCAATTTTTCCTTTAGCCTTGATAAAGTGTTTGGAAAATGGAATTGACTTTAAGACAGTTCAACAACTCACCAGATAGTTTCCGCTATATTTATGGCCATCTTACGATAAAAAAATACCAAAAATGAAGCACTTATCTAGTGACAACTCATTGTAAGGACTACTTTGTTCTTAGTGATTTTCAATTGGATAAGCAATGGATTCCTCAACATGTTTTATCTGCTTGTGTGAATGGCTTCAAAGAAGGGTTTCAAGGTTTGGAGAAAATTGTTAAATTTTGAACACCTATACCTTCGATAGAACCAAAAAGGCGTACCGACAGTTGTTCCCTTTGTTGCCACAATTCAACAACAAAAATTGACTAGAATATTATTTACCCAAGTGTTTGTCCTGTTATATAAATTTCTTGAAGACATGATTAAGAGCCGTGCCGTTTCAAAACGAAAATGCACAGTCAAATCTCTCTAACGTTCTAAAAAATGCTAGGAAAATACAGAATTCATACTTAAGGCGCTCAAGTAGATTAAACATACGAGTAGAAGAGTCGATTGGGAAAATTTGAAAGTTGTCAACATGCTACTCTAGCAGGAAAGAAAATTCACAGAATTTCTTTGTTCTAAAAATGAAATAAAAAATTTAGATCGAGAAAAACCGGTAAAATTGGCGATAAAACATAATTTAAAATAGTCCGATAGATCCCAACAAGTACTGCTTTCACCAAATAGCTTTCAAAAATATCAGGAAACAAAAAGAGTATTAAGTTAGGAATTATCCAAAAACTTTAATTTCGTATGCCTTTGCTATTAACCAACTATTGACAGTCGAAGTTCTTTTGGACAAAATTTCGTAGCTAAGAAATTAAACTTTAAACCTCACAAAAATACATACTAAACAAACCAATAGTTCTTAATGAACATCATAACCTTACTCTCAACTCTTTTGATACTTCACACATTCTCAGTAGTGATTCTAGAATAAATCTGTAATATATCTGAAATCATTTATAAAATCATATGTGCTCACGGGCTACCGACAAAATAAATTTTGCTTGACCAAAATCGTTTATCGTTACAATTTTTAGAAAACAAATTTAGCAGCGGTCAATTTTGTTTATACAAAAAGTCGCGTGCCGTTCAATAAATGCTTGAAAATACCCACAGAGGTATAAAACCAAAGCAGACTATTTTTGTTACAATTAGAAACATTAATTTCAGTAATTCGAAAATAATTATAGACAGGCTTTGGGTTTAGCATAGTGATAAGCATTCGATGGCATAAAAAATCAGAATTTGAATTCATTTACTTTTGTAAACAGATATGTCTGCAAAATTTTCGCAGAGTCGGTCCAAAGTTCTTTAATAAATTTGATTTGATTACCTTAGAAATCAGATGGCCGGGAAAATTTCCACTACGATTGCATGCGCGAGTAGCACCAAGCTTAATTATGATGTGCGAGTGTGAATTCATTTCAATATAATTATAGCTGAAAATTCTTAGGACGATACTTGGAAATTGAATTTTAACTATTAAAAGGATAATGTTCTTCAAGAATTGATGCGCTGGTTCTTTGCCATATAAAGCCTTTGATTCGAACTATAAAGCATCCTTTCAATGAACAGCTTTAAAAATGACCGGTTAGAAAATAAATTCCATTGAGGCATGTAAAGAGAAAAGGGTCCGAGTGAATAAACATAATTTTGCAGAAACTGTTGTATAACTTGCAGATGATTTTTCTAATTGGACAATGAAAATTAGTCATATAGTAGTTTAACCAGACATTTAACATTTTTCAAATCATTGGCATTGTCGTATTTCATATCAGACAAATACAAGGCAAAGCTTTCTCATTTGGCACTAACACCTCCTTTTCTATTACATGGCCAAATTCTGTTCTGCAATAATTTTCTCTACATTATCATCGGTAAAATATCCGATTTAAATTCAAATCCTATTGAATGTATCTGCTGAAAATTTTTGATATATGAGATGCCAATTATAAAATCATCTAAGGTAAAAGCTAACCCATTTGTATCAAACGAAACAAATTTTATTAACCGAATGACAACGCACTTAAATCAAATATGTGGATCATATTGAAACAGTGCCAATCACAATAATACAATTTATAGTTATACATTTAGTTCATCATGTGCTCTAATTAAATTGCAGTTCATTGTTCGCACTAAATTGCGAATATGCAATCGAAATTGAAATCGACTTATAAACACATAAACGTCCTTTTCAAATACGATACTGTTCAACTGTTTATAGATACTCTTTCTACGAAATTACACTCTGCCAGATACGCTTTCAGGTTAATTTGATGGGTTTGCAGCAGCTTTCACAAAAACCAAATTGTAAACAGGCAAACTGGAACTGTACAATGTGGATATATTGTTGCTTTTACTTGATATTCTTTAATTCTGATAGAATATCGATATCAAAAAGCCATTTGTATAATATATTGTAATTTTTCAATAAAGGTAGCCAATCGAAAATCCTTATTTTTATGTTATTTGAAAAGTGCTCTTTTCGAAAAGTTTTTTAAATAAATTTCTACTTTGATTTTTGCACAGAATTTAAATAAAATAGTTTGTGGTGAAGACAAAAAATAAATCCTAATATAGTTCTTGTTGGCTAATAGTTCATGAAAATAAGATTCAATATATTAAACACATGCAGTCATGTGTAAAAAAATACCAAAACCTTATGTTTGATGTGTAAATGGGTCGGCTTTATCCTTCTTCATTCTCCAATCATTTTTAAAAACCTGAACTTGCACCTTACAGTCTTCATGGTCCAGGCAAATGCTTTTGCAAGAAAGGATCAATACTCCCTGGTACAAACAAATCAATTTCTTTTCCACTCGACTATTAAGAGGCTTTCTTGGTCAAGATAAACTGGATTATATCCTTTAATTGATTCTGCATGAAAGAAGCTATTTAAAATGCCAACTTCTTACTTATATTGTATTGTATGTTTTTATGGTGAAATTTTATGTGTTTTTACTTCAAACCGATTGAAAAAACATGTTTACGTCCACTTTATGTCCTGCGTCCCAATTTGTTTCTCTGCAGACCTATATTTACCATTTTCAATTGTCCTGCTTAGAATATGGGCTACTTCCGAGAAAAGCTAATTAAAATGCTCTTAAAATACAATCAGCGAAACCAGCAATCATCAATTGAGGTCATGCCTGATTTCCAATCGGGCAGGTGTCCGAGGGATTTCGGTTTCAGAAATAAAATCTATTTCACACGCTTTAACGTGGCCTAATACACATCGTCGTCATAATTACCAATTATAACACATGGGAAACTTCATAAAATACAACATGTTGCCGATGTTGCTGGCGTTGTTGATGCCCATCGGGGTGCAAGGTGCAAAAATAGAGCGCCGGGAGCTAATTCTAGTGAAAGTGTTTTATTCTTAGACCTGGTCGGCTTCCTACTAGGTCGCGATTGCAGCTACGCGTGAAAGGCCACAACGCGGCATCATCATCACCACAAGACACACCACCTAGAAAGTTGGCTCACTTTCAAGAACTACAGCTGAGCTGTTTCGCTATGATCATCCTTAGAAATTATAATTTCTTTTCGGTTGGAAACTTTGGCTGAATTAACCCTAAGTAGAATGCCGGGCATTTTGAATAGACACACACGCTGGTTCTATTTTCTTACGAAATTAATTTTAAAAGTTAAATAGTCCTGATGGAAATCAAATTTAAAATCTCTATTTATAGAGATATATGGCTTCAATTAGGAATCTGTGAGGAGCACCATAAAATTTAAGACAATTTTCAGCCGCACTTCTCGCTTACAATAGCAGAGTTCGCTACAACGACTTCTTACGCAGTTGCTGGTCGGAAGAAGAGAAATAATAGTATTTCTTGTATGATTGTCCAGCACATTCCTGGAGACGGAAGCAAATCCTAGAATCTTCTTACTTCCAGAACCTAGAGTGGTTAAGAAATCTTTTAGGTTACAATTTTTCAAAAAATCAGAACAATCAGGAGCTGTATGGAAAAGTTTGAGGAATTTTATATGGCCCAGGCATTGCAGAGTAGAGGTTATAGCGTTTTTTTTTAAATTCTAAAAAAAGTAAACGCGATTTTCTCGAATCCATGTTTCTTAAGCTTGCCGACACGATTTAAAAAATACTCAACCGATCTCTCTGACTTTTTAATATGTTGTTGAAAACATACATATATGGCTATAGCCGGCAGCGGAATCATTATTATCGGTATCAAATTTTCCGATTGTCCACCTTCCAAAATAGTTTTTTTTTAAATGGCCGCCATTTTGTTATTTTTTAACGAAAAAAAATCTTTCCGGTATCTGACATAGGCACTTAAACAAGGACGAATTCGGCGTATTTTTTTCAGATGATCTTGTCATCTGAAACCACGTCCGTCGCCATTTTTTGATGTTTTTTTTTACAAAAATTGTTATTGGTAAAAACAATATAAAAATCTCAAAAAAAAATATTTTTGTACATCCAAGGTACCCAAGTTATCAACATATGTACTTTTCAAAATGACTTTCTATTCTAAAGCATAAAAATTTTACGTCTAAACTCTAATGATTACAGTGCAATGGCTGGATGTTCTAATGGACTATCAATTGCCTAAACATTTTATATAAGGGGTGGTTATATAATGTTTGTTTCAACATCAAAGTTTTCAATTCAAAACTTCAAATTTGAAACAAACACAACATAAAATGTCCAAATATTGCATTTTCCCTAACTATTTGTGTGCTGTTAATTTGAGTACATACAAGAAAAGTCCTTTAAACTATCGGTAACTACACAGTCACAGTTGGCGGTAACGAGAATGGCTGTCGAGGAGTAGTGGAGAAAAGTTGATCACAGGAAACTTTAATTTAGTATCAAAGAGGAAGTAGAAAACTAAACCGAGCACAACTTTACATAATATGTTGTGGATGGCGATGCCGTTTATATCGACAAAGGGTCTTCGTATTATTATATTTTGCGCAACTTCAAACAACTGATTATCTCAATAAAGTTTTTGCTTTGCAGCGAATATTTTCTGTGCTCACTGGCGCGACTCGCTGACTTCAGAATTTATTAATTTCTACAATCCAAATATTTTGTTAAGAGATTTATCAATTCCAGCAGTTTTGGCATCCTGGCATCTTTCCGCTACTCCAGGCATAGCAGTGAGTTGAAGGACGGCCTTTTAGGGAGTCATTTCATACGAAAAATAAATGATTCTCAGGGTTAAGCCACCCACTAAACGGGCGTCTTCTACTTAAAACCATTTGGCAGCTCCTGCGATAGTCAATCCGCAATACGTTTTCATACATCATTAAAATTAAGATGAAAAGACTTGTTGTAAACGTTTGACCAAGCTGAATGTCTATGAAAATCTTGTCTCTCGGCTTTGTCTGTTTGCCGTTGGATGTTTACAAAAGCAGGATTTATTGTTGTTTTAAGATTCCGATGATTTGTTGAGATTTCTGTTTGGAAACTGCAAGTCCTATTAATATACACACGTCGGACGACGTGCCTTACTTTGCGTGAATTATTATGGAGTTTGGAGAATGTGTGAGATCCACCGACCACACCATCACCTGCAGGAAAAGCATTGACAGTGGTTCCAGCCCTGAACATATTTCCGGCATGCTGGTTGGGTGGGGGATGTTGCACAACCATTGAAAAATTGTACCCTCGAATCAGGTCACTGTGGTGTGGGCATCCTTGGATGCCACTGCTATTCATCGGTATTGTTACAGTTGCACTACATCTTCTGGTATGCATTCAAAATTAATCGTGGCTATTCTGGAATTTGTGCTTACATCATAAATTATGGATTAAATGCTTTCGTAATTGTGGACCGCATCGATCATTCGAAATATTTGGAAAAACGCAAATAATGTGCCAATGGCTTCTGCGCACGCCAAGCTCATTTTAGTCACTTACACAAGGACATGTCTCTGTATAGAAAAATGTTTTTTATATCTAGGGTAAATGACAGAATATCAATTGAAATTTTTGACACAAACTATATCAATTCTCAGCAAAATTTAAGTCCTATTTATCAACTAGATAAAGAATTACAAGGGTCTCATACGTCTTTTAACTTCCTGAAGTACTGCCACAAAGAATCAGATATAAACTGGCTTCTTTTTTCGTCGGATCAAATAAGTTCCTGGTGGCATGTAAAATTCACCAAACTTGAACTCGGCTAATTTCTTAAAAATTTGCGATTTTTTCACTATGCCTTGAGACATGCCAGGCAGTTTTGATATAATCATCTTCAGATCTCATTTTACCTTTCAAACGTCTCAGTGAATCAAAAAAAACCTTTTGAGCCAGAAAAAGACTATTTTGTTTCAACACTTTCGTCCCGTCAACCACATTGAAGGTAGTGGCTTGGAAAAATAGATAAAGTCTCGAAATATCATTTGTCTTATTTTAATTTTTGATTTTTTTCTTGATTTATCGGTACTTTGGCATTAAGGTGACTGAATCTCAGGTAATGAGATTCGAGGTCGTGATCAAAGAGATGGCGCACGACATAGTACGCCGAACTGACCTGGCTAGCCAGCAGTCACTACACCTTTGCTCGTGGTAAGACCGGACCAATCATTGTCTGAACTATCAAATACAATGCGTTGAGTCGTTTCAGAACTAAAGGTCTCGTTGATTTCAAATTTTGCTACAACTTTGCTCCCAAAAGCAAAAAATTAGATTATCTTGAAGAAGACTCACTCTCTTACTACATTAGTCTTTTTTTTCAGAAAAAGTGATAGCTGTAACTTGAGAATTTGTCTATAGCACCAATTTGAACGTGTAAACTCAACTGCTGTGTCTACTTCAAAGCAACTAATCAATCCGACAGCCTGCAATACGATTCAGCATATAATTCCTTCCTGTGGCCAAAACTTAAAAGTTATATTAAACATGCCACATTTATCCCTTTACCAAAACTACACCATGAGATTGTGACCCATTTGGGTCAAAGTTACATTTTAAGCAAAAATATTTACATGTATTTCGATCACCCAGAGCGAAGATTTTTTCGTTTTTATTGTATTTTAGTCAGGTTTTTGTTTTGAATGGGTCTTCATATTTTAGGGAAGAAAGTTTTCGTGCCATCTGGGCTTATTTTGTGCTTTCTCTATAATTTTATTCTACGTTTCCTAAGTTTTACACTGTGCTGACTTCTTTCTGATCAATTTTATTGATGTCACCTTTGAATCTTCAATTTCCCAGTGGAAATTTCGCTCTTGAATGAAAACAGACAACAGACAATTATATGTACATGTATGAAACACATTATTTAACATTTATCTCGCATCAGATGACACTCTCAAAAGCAGGCAAAATAATCTACTAAAGACTATTCAGAACCTTGCATTTGATCTCATTTTCTTCTAACATGTTTGACCCAGAGTTGTAAAATTTCCAAAAAGTCAACTTTTAACCTTTTGCCATCTTTTTCGGCCATCAACAATTTATAGACCACTTTTTCAACCACCCACCTAGACCAAATTCAAAGTTTTATGTACTTTTCTTATCAGACCGTGACTATCCATTGACAGCCAGATGAACTTGTCTGCAAACCAAAGTAGTCATTATGTAAAATTATAATCCATACAACAAAATCCCGGGCGCTAAATATTAAAACATAAATCGATGCGATATTACGCAGCGGTTTTATCACCCAGCAACATTTTAGAACCTTTCAAAAAATTTATATTTCGTACAATCTTCTTTCTCGTCCACTGATCAATCAAAAGTTTCAGCATAAGACAAGCTCAACATTACTTTTGTTAATTTTTCCAAGAATTCAAAATCCACAACCTCCAGATTTCACTGTTTCAAAGATAAATTCCATCCAATTACGAACAAGAAGAAGTCCACTTTTTCGAAGGACAAACTCATTAAGTTGATAAGGAAAGTCATTTAAGATTTTATGTTTGTAAATTTTCGATTGTTCATCCAATGAATCGCTAAATCTGGTCCACCGTTTAACGTAGATTGTGATTGGCGGGGGGAAGGGATTGAACAAGAGCTGAGATTTTTAGAAGGGGTTGAATTAATATATAAATTCAATTATGAAGTTTTTTAAATGAATTAATCAAATGGATAAATCTACAATTTGAATTTCAAAGGATAGTAATGATGTTTTTAAGCTGATTTAATACTTTTTTAATTCAAAATTCAGTTGGTGTAAAATATATTTACTATAATGCTCCAATTCAAATGACCATTTTTGGTTTTTTACATTTTCGTTTTACGCACGGTGGAAAATATTCAACTTTCTTGGCCAGCAATGAAAATGCTAAATCAAGTTTGTTCGTCCTTTTGATGGAATATTTTTGAAGTTTTTACCAAACATGTAATGCCTCCTCCAGGAAAAATGCTCCCATATTTTCAATATATTGGATTTTTATCATACACATTCGAATTTCCCGTTGAATTCAATTTAAGCTCCATTTCCGTGAATATCGTTCATAATTTTTCCAGCAAACCGATTTGCTTTGAGTCACATCCACCACATTTGATGTAGCCAGCCCCTTTCTGAGCCTCAACATTTCGTCCGTATAGTAAATAGATCGTTAAACTAGATTATCACATGTTCACTCCTTTCCGCAATTCCAATGTTTATTTTCTTCGCCAAAAACGTGAATTATTATGAAATATTGGATGCTACCGAATTAATCATAAATCGTGTTTTGCTTTAGAACTAGGACACACATTCGAGATCGAAAAAAGTGCTAATTATTCTTCCCTCTGCTGGTTAGTGAAGCCTTGACCTTAACACGTTAAGAGAAAACGCAAATATTTGTACCCCTAAAACATTTTGTCGATAGTGTCCATGACGATTGACACCTCTGCAGAAAAACATCGCAGATAATTCAAAAAATAGAACATAAATCTGGTGTTAGCAATAGCGTGACCTAATTCTGTATTTTTAGGAAAAAGAAATATTAAAAACCACACATTGAATTTTTCACTTGAAATTGACATTATTTCGTGTATTTTCTCACCAAACCAATTGTCATTGGTGAACGTGATAAAAAAAGCGAGGATATTGCCGACAAGCGTAAATATCTGGAAACGTTTCGAAATAAGATTTATCGCGTTTTGATGAACAATCAAGAGGCATCACAATAAAACAGAAGGATGAAAGGTGTAAACATTGGAACAAGGTTACATTCGGATTTCAGCGAGTTTTTAAATAAATTTAGAATTTCCCGGTGTTTATGCAGCAGAAATAAATAGAGTTTATTGCATTTCTGCCGAGCATGGTGTCATGGTTCATTTTTTCAAGGTAAATCCTACGCCAAAATTGCCGAATCCAGAGTTGGATAGTCTCACGTAAAAGTGATACGAAGGAATCCATTCTAATGCCAAGGCTGAAGGCGAGCATTAGGAAGTGAATTTATCGACGTCGTTATGTCTGGATGTGGCAATGAACTTTTCGCACTTATTTTAAAGTGTTTCTACAGCAGGGACGAACGCGACCTTGTTTGAAACAGCGAGGCGATAAAGTTAAAAATTTAATGTTTATTTCAACACTTTGAATCAAGTAATGTACACTCATAAGTCCTCCGGCTGATTTATGGTTTTTATTTATTATAATGTCGACATTTGATATATTATTCATTACCAAATTATGATCAAAGAAATAATTTAAAAAACAAAAAGTTTTTTGGTCATACTAGCAATGTTTGTTAGACGATGTTTAGAATCAGGATTTGAAAATTGACACCAATTTATCTTTTATGTTTTTCAAACGATTTACTTGCTGTCCCTTTGATTCTATCAGTTAAAAATCCAAGCTTGCCTACCGTTCTAATTCAAATTCAAAAGAACAAAAACAAAAATATAAGGGTAAACATAATGAAAGAAACAAGCTCATCCAAAAAATGGATCACAGCCTATACATAAAATTGCAGATATCGGAAAAGATCGAATGCATTAAAAGTTAAATGGAGAGATACACGGAATATATTTTTGAGGATATCTTGAAATCACCTAAGACAAAACGAAATTATCACGGACTTGTATTTCGTAAGCCAAATAAGAAGATGAAGATGAAAATACACTAACATGGTGAAAACTGTCAAAATGGATCAAATTTCTACCTTTGAATTTATGCAATGAGGAAAAATATCTGACTTCAAATCGTTTGACTGGCAGTCGAGCTTAAATCATTTTCACTATTTTGATGTTTCTAAATAAATAAGTGTATTATGCCCATCAGTTTACATGAGTATTTTAATTTTTTCAGTGTGGCTAACTTTTAAGCAAAGTCTTTATTTATTTATTCAGAATTCATTTTAGAGACAAACATCTTCGAATGACGAAGCGAACAAGTATTGAGAGTAAACCAATGTTGATTATTTAAACTGCTCTTAATATTATGCTTAAAAATAAAAAAGAGAGGAAACGGACTAAGTTGCGGACCATTATGATTCGGTGGAAAAAATGTAAATAAGAGATAAAACTGATTCATTATTTTGTCGTTTCTACACCAAAAATTTATGCGAACGGGATCAATCACTTCCTTTTATAAATTCAAAATAAAAGTCCCTACCATAACGTTTCCCGAGAAATTAGTCGATCTTGTTCTTGGCCACAGATTAAATTATCACGAAGTGATTTTCGATTGCACTCGAGACATTTGACACTTGCTTGTTAACTTCCCAGTATATGGGAAGTTCTTGTAATCGCCTCGAAAACCGAAATTGAAATTTTCAACATTTCTTTACGTATTGAGGTCTATAGAGTATATATAAAGTGTTTTTAAAAAGGGAGAGTGTGTGTGTACGTACGTACGTTCGTGGACACTTTTTTCTACGAGCATAACGCACGTAAACAAAGTCGTATTGACTTTGTTAAGGTGTCAATCGAAGCGTCTTTGAAATTTTAAGAACTGATTAGTTTTTGGGAAACTTGGGTGGGGGTGGGGGCTGCTGTTTTGTCCGTTTGAAGGTCATTTCTGTCATGCGTTATATCTCGCGAACCAAATATACGATTTCCTTGAACAATGTGTCAATCGACGCGTATTGACATTTATGTGATTCTATCAAGTTTTTAAAAAAAAATTGTTGAAGCCGTTTTCTAATTTTTTTAAAAAAAAGTGCAAATAACTAGGGTTTTTTTAAAAACAATAAATTTTTAACCTTATTTTCAAGCTGAAGTAATCAATGTTTATATAATTTATATACTCCAACTTCCAACCACTGAGAAATATACCAGAAAATAAACGACCATTGATTTTGAATGAAAATGCAAAATAAAGAAAATATAGATTTGACGAAGACTTTGGAAAGCCCATGGGGAGCAGGACACAAGCTGAAGTGTTATCATTTTATTTTATCTTCATTTTTCCCAATGCATTTTTTGCCAATTATAAAGTTTGAATTATTCTCTTAATTAACTTTTCAAAAATAACATTTACATTTTGTTGCATATATTTTCCTCAGCAAATTTCCGTAATTTTCAAAAACAAATATTCTACATTCAATCAATCCATGCTATTTGAATATTTTTCGCTCAAACCAAAAACTTTCTTTAAACTTTGCATGGATTTGCTCTTGATAATTTATTTCACAGAATTGATTTGCTGTTATTTTTCGTGACAATTTTCTTCTTCCTGAGTTAAAATATTCTCCTGCTGATATGGAAACCTTGCTACGAAGGAAATTTATACTTCGTATCGATTAATTTTTCGTGAAAATTTCATCACTATCATCTTTTGGACTAAACTTGGTCCTCAGAATTATTCATACAAAGAATTTTTTATCTTTAACGAATAAATTTATTTATTAAATACTGAAGAGAAATGCGTAAAAGAGACAGCAGAAACGGAATATGACGACTATGAAGCTGGATTTCCTGACACAGAGATAATTTCCATAAAAATAAAATAAAGACAACTTGGAATAAAAAACGTTGCATAAGTTTTGAAATATCTAATTAACTTTTAAAGTTTCATGATGCTATAAATGCTGAATAAAATGAAAGTGAATGAAGAACAACTCAATATAAAAGATCAAGCAGTGAAATGGATAGTGAACAACAATATCCTTGAAATCAAGAAAGAACAAAATATTCAACTACGTTTTCACTGTAATCTCGATTATTTATTTTTCTCACGTCATTTGAAAGCTTCTCATCAACATCATAATAATTTCACAACATCTTTATCGCCAACTTTAATTAACTACAAAACTTTGCAGACATCACGCCCGCAATAATAATTTGGTTGATGAAGTCTTACTAATTAACACCCTGATTAGCGTTTAGCCAGCAATTTTGTTTTTCCCGGAAAAGTTGTCTAGGGTGTCAGTTTCAAGATTTGATTTCAGTATTTATCGATAAAAAAAACTTTCTGCCATTGGCACATCTGATAATTGAATCTAATAATGGAAGCGGCTAAAAGAATCTTAAATTATTGTAGTATCTGTTTTCACAAAATATTCGAGAAGCCCCAAAAAAGACTAATTGCTAGTGTATATTTATTTCAGTGGTGCCATTATCCAACTTTTTGAAAACATAGTCACAGATAAGCCTTCCAAGGTGTTCATCTTAAAATATTCAGACGCCTAGCTTTTGGAAAAACATCTTTAGGACCTGCAAGTGAAAATGTATCTTCCGATGACCTACAAAAGTGGAGCATTAGTTTGATGCAATAGTTTTTCATAGACTCGTTATGTTAACAAAAAACCTACCTGCAAAATTTAAACGAAAATGTACATAGATGCTGTGATTATTTGTGATCCCTTTTAACCATGACCAATACATGCATTATTTTGAGACACTTAGCAATCATATTTTCACTATCCCAAAAAAGAATGTCACACTTTCGAATATATCTATGACTAATCTTCTTTTCGGGGAAAACCGTGAGCTTTTCATGTTCATCATTTTATGCCAATTTCGGGGAAAAGTGAAAGTCTTTTCAAAATGATTACATCAGCTTTCAAAAAACGTGCCCATCAATAATGCAAAGCAATAAGTCAAAGCTGATTTTCTTTGTCGCGTTTCCTCAATTTAATGATGGTCACAATCGCTGATTTATGACTATTTAAGTGACAGCCTGCGAACTTCATGCAATCGCGTGGCCACAAATTATTCACGAAATTCAGAATTGTTGAGTTCCATCGCGGACTGCCCGAGTAGAAAGTGGTAATTAGAAAGTTGGCACAGACAACGTGGCGCGTGAAAGTGACACGAAACCGAGGAGCTCCATCGTGGCGTAGTTCGAAACCATTTATTAAGCCGCCTTAACTCTTTGTTGCGTCGCTCATCCTGATGCATCCTCAACCACCCCCAGCGGGACGTTTTTATTGCTTAACCCGAGCTGGGGGTGATTAAGGCAAGTGGTGGCATGACTCTCAGCCGGATTAGATCAACTGGGTACAAAGGCAGACAATTATTTTCGTGTTTGTTTAATTTCCTGGCAGCTTTATTGCGAATTTGATGACCAAAGAGATCGTAGCAAAAGGGGTTGATCGGGCAGCTTAGAGTAGTCTAGAAGAGGGAATTTCTAATTGGAATGTGTTTTTTGTTATTTCCAGCAATTTGGGGATGCAGATTTTAGATCTTTGGAATAGAGATAAAATATGCGAACATAGATTATCTACTAATCTAGGATTCTGGAAAACAATGGTAGGGCTTTAAACCCATAATTTAACTGAACATGGCAGTCCCAGTCAAAAATAAATTTGTTGGATTCATAAATGAAATATGATCTCATAGCTTCCTCCACCACAGTTGCTTTTGGTGAAAATAATACGAGTCATTTAATTTTCGAATGCTATGCTCTATAAACCAGACTCTATCTTACCAAAACCATACAAAAAGATGTTTGTGCTTACTTTGACGTGACCACTAAACATTCTTTCATTCGAACCGAAAACACTTCATATTTTTTCAAGGGTGGGTGGGTATCTTGCTCGCTTCATAAGTTAAACCTACGTAAAGATTTTCATCAACGACAGTAACGCCACAATCAGATTATGTAAAATTCCGAAAATACTACAGAGTGCAGAAAGTATCCAGAAACAAACCGTGAGGTGCGACCCTTGAGGTCCACACGGTCAACTTCCCAGTAATATCTACATAGATATTAAAAATATTAAACACAGTAATAATTATGGAAATAATACTACTACCTCTCATAAAAGTTATTGGAATGACTTAATATTAATCGTAACACCTACGCGAGCGTCAATTGATTACGTAAGGATTTTGGTAGATTGGTTTGATTGAATATTCACGTGGATCAATCGGAGGGGGGACAGGCTACAAAGCCTTTTCTACGTTATTTTTTATTTTCATATCGATGCTTGAAGGACAAAAGAGCGCTAGCAAATATGAATGCAGCTTTTTTTATCACGCCCGCTGAAGAAATTTTGTTGCGTGATGGCCATTTTGAATAGTTGCGGTCAAAACTGCCAGCACTTCGGCATAATCACTGAATTTGTATTTTTTCACAATTTTACATCAATGAGACTAATAATTATTTCTTATTTGCTGTTGGTTTTGAGAAACATTGAATATGCAGTCAAAAATAGGTTCAATTGCATGTAAAAAGTAAAATGTATGTATTACAAATGATGAAGGAAGTGATTGAAATCTTACGAATACTAAAGAACAAAACTCCTAAAAACTACAATTTTTTATTTGATGAAAGCTTTTCAAAGCATATGATCTTGAAAAGCGTAGACTACAAAACATTTTACCATTCAAAACGTTGATTACCACAATTGCAAATTTGAATTGATTTGTATTGGTTTTAACAATTTAAGCTGTTTTTTCATTAAATTTACACGGTGCTGTGAAGACTATTGAAAATCTGCTCAAATTATGCAAATATTAATAAACTTTGATTGACTTTACAACAATGTCTTTAGAATAAGAGATTTAAGGTATAATCATTCATATGGACCCTTTTTACATGGTGGCTTTGAATGGTTTTTTATTTTTAATTTAATTCTTTTGTAATCACGAGAAACGTTTTTGCTGGTTTCTCTACAAAAATTGATAAAATCTTATAAATTTCATAAATATTTATTATAACGATGTGCAAATCAGGTTAAAAATTATTTTTTTTAAGAAAAAATCCTAATTTTCTACCTTTTTTTATTAGATTATAAAACCGGCTTTAACGATTTTTTTTAAATATAAAAACATCCTAAAAATGTTAATACGCGTCGATTGACACCTTATTGATGCAAAGATTATATTAGGTTCTCGATATAAAATGAATGACATGAATGACCTTGAAGGTCAACATGACTTTTAATGAATTTTTATTTTTAATTAAATTTTTTTTTGTCATCATGAAAAAAATTTTTGCTGGAATTTTTTTAAAAAAAAAGTTTGGAGTATATAAATTATATAAACATTTTTTACTGCGTTTTGAAAATCTGGTCAAAAATTTATTGTGTTTGAAAAAAAACAATTTTTTGCCTTTTTTTAAAAAAAATTGTAAACGGCTGCAACAATTTTTTTAAAAATTTGATAGAATCACATACATGTTAATACGCGTCAATTGATCAAGCAAATTGTACGTTTGGTTCACGAGATATAGCGCACGACAGAAGTGACGTTCAAAGGGTCGAAACAACAAACTCCCCCGACAGAAGTGTCCCAAAAACTAATCAGCTCTTAAAATTGCAAAGACGCTTCGATTGACACCTTAACAAAGTCGATAGGACTTTGTTTACGTGAGTTATGCTCGTAGAAAAAACTGTCCACGAACGTACGTACGTACACACACACATACATCTCTTTTTCTAAAAACTATTTAAATATACTCTAAAGACCTCAAAACGTAAAGAAATGTTGAAAATTTCAATTTCGATTTTCGAGGCGATTACAAGAACTTCCCATATACTGGGAAATTGATAACTACATATGCTCCTTCCTGATTATTCGAAGCAAATCATATTATTAATTTTGGAAAATACGGAGCCAATATTTGAAGTTTGAAAAATCAAGGACGCGTAACTCCGTTCAACATTAAGAGATTGGTAGTGAGGGATACAAAAAATTTAAACTGCATCCTCGCCCAAGCTAAAGGAAAACAAGAATAAACTCAATAAAAGCCAGTAACTCAGCTATAATTATAAAAAATTGGTTCGAAACAAACGTATTGATGCCGAAAAAACATACACTTTCAATTCTTTCTCGAAAATACGCTACAGACAAGCAGAAATCAACTGAAAAGATGAATTGTCAATTACATCACCTAAAAACCGACAGATGTTCTGAGTCAATGGTAAAATGAATCCAATTCTTCCGCATAATTTCATTTGGGTCAACGTGACACTACACGGGGTCCGCAAAAAGGATTTATAAATAATATGGCGAATTTCGTTTGGTTTCATTTCGCAGCAGCCGTACAATAATTTTTCGTTGTGCAGAAAATCTGAAAACAAACAACTCCAAATGTACTTTGGAGACGTTGTTTCGTCAACAAACCAGCAAGCTAGCCAGTCAGACTGGCTCGACACATTGTCCTGGATATGTCTTGTTGAGCTGAAAGTGCCCTAATTGGGGGATGAATTAACGATAATTGAAACAGATTCTAGTTAATTATGTAAAGTGTTGCAGTAGCAAAGCACAGAGTGGATGGAATTTTCCGTTCAAAGTTCAATAATTAATTGCTCATAAGTTAATTTTCTTGCTATATTCAGTTTTTTGATTCAGGTGCATTTCACTAAACCCCTTATTATACACACAGTAGCAAATACAATCCCTTCAACTTCTCAAATATTTTGTATCCTTAATGCATCGAATGAACTATGCCACTTATCGATCTTTCGTTTCGACAACATGTATCTATTGAACGCAGATGTTTTCATCTGTAGATGAAAAACATCCTGACATGTCGACAATCCTAAAAGAGAGTGCATTTCGAGAAAGCTGCCCTAATTCCCTGGAAAACATTGTCATGTGTCAATCAAAGAAAATTTTAAACATCCCAACTGCAGTTTTTCGTCCACGGAAATGCTGTCGGGGAAAAAATAGAAGTGCATGGACTTTAAATGCATCATGCAAATAAGCCATCGAGATATCGATTTCGATATCTGCCAAATGTGAGGATTATCTTTTCTCATGGATATCGAACATACTTGAGAATATTGTTTACCTACCCTAGTTTTCATATAAGTGTTAAGTTCAGTGACTGAACGGATAGATGTACATTGTACCATATATATACATATATTGGAGTAGACATACTACCAAAAGGAAACTAGAAATATTATTTATTGTTGATTTAGATGCAAGTTCTTGTTGGAAAAGAAAAAAAGTTTTCTAAAGTTGCTGTTGAATCGAACAGTTATGTCGCAGCGAAACCTTTCTTTCTTTAATTTCCAAGTAAGTTTGATTCAATTCACTACCACTGAAGAACATCAAATTTCCCACTGATTGTCGTACAATTGATTTCTACTGCAGATTACAAGAATTTTGTATATTTCAGTATGAATCCTTCTTTTTCACGATTTAACAATGTAAGTTAAATTAAAAAACCCAATTTCAAGTTTTCCTTTAAAAAATCGTGTATTTAATTATTAATCTATTTTTATAGTCAGATACACATTTCGTCTGAAACACCCAGACGTCTTCAGTGTATAAATAATTAGCCATGCATCGCTATTTTAATCCCTAACGTTTTACACTTTAGTCACAAAATTTATTTAGCTTCATTGAGCCATTGCCTAAGTCGTTGTTCATTCTGATTCCTTCAGGTACTCTACTTATCTACTTATTCGTTTCTTTCCGCTGTATCCATCACTGCTTTTCGTAGTTATCCCTCTTCATCGGGATTGTTAACACACTGTGTACCACACAGTGGTACGCTGCCATTTTGTGCTGGTAGACGTGGTTCGACGTGCTGGGAATCGTCTTTTGGGTAGCTGTTATCTTACGATAAATCGACAGCTCTATGTTCTTCCTTTTCCTTGTGAGCAGGAGGTCCAGAACAGGAAGAACATATTTGTCAAATTAGCGGGGCTATATACGAACAATAACTTTTTCACTTTTAGGGGAGGCTTTTATAAAACTACACGGGGACCAGCGATGGGTAACCTACTATCACCAATGGCAGAAATATTTATTTCGTATTAAAAGGAAACGATGTAAGAGCGGGGGACTTTGCCGAATTTTTGGTCAAAGTATGTAAATGATATTCTGGCGATTCTTAAAAAATACAAGGTCCAAGAGCATCTAGGAATTATGAGCAGGGTGCATCCTAACATTAAACTTACACTGGAGATGGAACAAGAGAGAAAGCTGTAATGTCTGGACTTCCTACTCACGAAGAACAGGAAGAAGAAAGACCTGTCGATTTATCGTAAGAAAACAGCTACTTAAAGGACGATGGATTAGAATCAACAACAACTTGGGGAATGGGTCAATGAAGCTAGTTAAATTTTGTGACTAAAATGTGAAACATTAGGGATTAAAATAGAAATAGCTAAGGTAATTAGTTACACACTGAAGAAGTCTGGGTGTTCCAGACGAAATATGCATCTGAATATAAAAAAAAATTAAATACACGATTTTTTAAACGAAAATTTGAAATAAGGTTTTTTCAAGTTAAACTTTTTTTAAGTTAAACTTAAAGAATTTATATTTCTTCACTGAAATGATTATATTCTGCATTGAAAAATACTGGTTTCATCTTCAGGTCTTCCATTATTGAAATTTCAAAACCACACATATTTTTTTAAAAAGTCGATTCTATAAAACATTGTGCACTCACACATACAATTTTGCTGTATTTATTTTCAACAAACTAAAGAATAATGAATTCAGGCTTACTTACAACCCAGCGAGTATGTGTGCGTGCGCTTCAGTCGAATCAAATTGGAAATTACAAGGATTGAGCCGGTTGAATCGCACGGACACAGACACGCAAACAACGACAAGAGTAGCATTCTAATGTAGACATTTTCAATATTATTTTCATTTTTAACGATTCACATTACGGTGAAAATAAGAGACACAAACTTTTTCATTATCAAATTAAGTATATTTTAGGACAACCTTCAATCCTTTAAAGTTTGATGAATTGAATATTATAGTAGTTTCGCTGATGATGTTAGGTTAGCTTTTAAAAATTCAGTTTTTATAATTGATTTATTGTAATTATTTATTTTATAGCACAGCTCCAATGCAAATAATACTAGAATTTTATTCAAAGTATCTAGAATAAAACACGTGGCCATGATATTTAAATAATACATGGAAATTAAACATACATTTTGCTTATTTGTTTATTTTATTTTACTATCCAAGCAACCGGCATCCCAAAAAACACATACTAATACTAGGAATCAATGATAAAAATTTCATCTTTCGATAAATGTCTTCAGCAGAACTTCGACCTGGTATAATCATATTATCTCCAGCTCCTTGGTCTGGATCTAAGTTGGCTCCTGATGATCGGATTCCATCTCCAGAGTTGCACAAATCAGTTGTGCACGACCGATAGAATGTTTTAAAGGATGGATCTTCTATCACGTTATTTAGATACTATGGAACATAGAAGAGAATTCTTGACATAGTAGCAAAAAAACGAAACGTGCGAAATATACATACAAGCGGTTTATCTTCGCATCCCCGTAAAAAGGTGTTTACCACTCCAGAAGGCTTCTGCAAAATAAATTAAATTATTCATAAGAAGCGTAGGTATTTATGTGTATCATATTAGGGAAGAATTTATGCTAAATTGCTGCAAAAGCTTTTAACTGCTAAATTCAATGGAAAAACGTTTCAAGCAAGCTTGAACATAATTAGATACAACTTGAAAGCGACCGAATTGAATCGCACGATGAATTTCGAAGCAAATTAGTTTATGTCAGACTTTTTTTATGTTCTCTAATATCAATCAGCTTTTCCTTCAGACTGCGTCCTGATATCGACGCTCCATTCACAATCAATAATAAATTAGATTTGTCTCGAAAATCAAATTGGGCATACATCTTGAACATCAATCATACCAAGTTCACCTATGCCTACTTCACTGTTGGATGCTAGGACATCCAAGATTGATGCGTTATCAAAACAACCCCTTACAAAACTTCTGAAATTTTCATGGATGAACAGATTAATCGTTGAGAAGAAGCACTATCATCTGATATATCAGTGCGAAGCAGGTATAACGCTACATTAAAAAAAATGGCCTCGTAGCACTCTAACTGTCCTTTTTTCAGGACACAAAGTCACGCGAATCCACATTCTCCTTCCTCAAATTCTCATTGAACATGAACTTCCACTTTTCACTTTATGATATTTACTCTCTCATCCGTTCACAATTCAAAGTAAATTTCCGTTTGAAATAAGAGCGGCAAGAAAAAAGTTCTTAGAATATCCTTTCTGCATTTCAGTCAGTATTGCTACGATAAAAGTTACAGCATAATATTCAATCATAAGCGCCGTGAAAATTGAGTCAGATTACAATTTCATCGCGTCAACGAAAAGAGAAGTATGATTTCCTTTCTCTTGTCGGAATTCCAATCATCGTCAGGTTCACCTTTTAAAAGGATAAAAAGCTTCGGCAAAAACGTTTGAATGCTTCATCATAAATAGTAGAAATGTCATGGAGATTTTTTCGTTTAAGGAGAATTTATAGCTAATGAAATGATGAAGTTTGTCGGTATTCGGGAGAGTTGGAGGAACACGCGAAAGAAGCACGAAGGTTCAGTATCAATTAAAATTTACGAGAAAGATAATTAAAAAAGGCTTACGTTACAAAAGTTTGGCCTCTACTACACGAAAAAAAGAGGTTTTAATGTACTTCCGGTGGAATTCAAATACTTTCTTCTTCGTTTTAACAACTTACAGTTTTATCAGATTGTTGAAAATAAAAAAGTCTTTAAATTAACGTAAATTATTTTTTTAATGAACGGTGAATTCATGATGCATTTGTAATATAATGCTGGAAAATATTCCTGAACTTGTTCATTTTTAACTTCCCAGTGGGAAATTATTGTAATGGGGTCGATTTCGCGAATCCCACATTTTGACATATCTTCACGTTTTAAGGTCTCTAGAATCCAAATCCATCGTTTTTAGAGATGTTGATTTTTGATCTGGGGATTTAGGATCTGGGTGATTTTGGATCTGGGGGAGTTTTGATCTGGGTGATTTAGGATCCTGGAGAATTTTTGATCTGTGCGATTTAGGATCTGAGGGATTTTGAATGTGGGAGATTTTTGATCTGGTGGATTTAGGATCTGGGGTATTTTTGATCTGGGGGATTTAGGATCGGTGGGATTTAGGATATGGGGGATTTAGGATCTGGGGGATTTTGTATCTGAGAATTTAGGATCTGGGGGATTTTAGATCGGTGGGATTTAGAATATGGGGGATTCAAGATCTGGGGGATTTTGGATCTGGGGGTTTAAGATCTGTGGGATTTTGGATCTGGGGGATTTAGGATCGGTGGGATTTAGGATATGGGGGACTTCGGATCTGGGAGATTTAGGATGTGGGGAGTTTAGGAACTGGGGGATTTAAGATCTGGGGAATTTTTAATCTGGGGTAGTTAGGATCTGGGGGATTTAGGATCTGGGGGATTTAGGATCTGGGGGATTTAGGATCTGGGGGATTTAGGATCTGGTCCAGACTTTGGTAGATGACGAGAACGGAGACTTCTTCCACTATCAAATGGCTTTTATGACTAAAATTTTTTAAAAATATTATAATATTTTAGAATAATAATAGAATATATAAACATAAATAATAAAAACAAATCAAAGTTTCTTTATTCACCCCACTGGAAAGTTAGTCGTGTGGACCATAAGGATCGCACCTAGAACACATTTTTTTATATTTTAATTAGCATAAAATATTAAAAATGTGTTTGTGCACACAGTTTTTGCAATCCATTTTATTTTTTTTTAATGGAATAATTACAGACTAAAGATTAATAATGTGTTCTGAATGGCAATGAATATTCCAAAAAGGAAGAATAAGATGAGGACAACACCAACATTTAAAGAGTCATGTTGCCTAATCATTCTAGGAAATAAAGAATCAAAGTGATCAGCCAACTTAGGGGTGTGAATGTTGTATAGTCAGGAATACAAAATACAATATCCTTCAAAGCGGGACATAAGAAAAAGCAAGAGCATAAGTTGAAAAGGGGATCGTGGATACGTTTAAAATGCGGATCAAATAGTAGGATATGTTTGTAAATTAAAGTCGCGCAGACTCCAGTTCTGCGCGATTGAGATGCACTCAAAAATATTTCTGAGCAGGTTTCTTAAAGTTTTTTGGAAATATCTACTGAAACAAAGGTTTGCAAAAATCGAAGAACACACCCAGGTATGCGAGATCCTCGACCGACAATATCAATGTTATGCAGATCTATCTTTTTAAACCCGAGGTCTTCTTGTTTAGAGAATAGCATATTAGAAAGCATTCGCTGGCGTCGAAATTTTGATTGACATATAAACAAAAGTGCAACTAGGTCAACTGCATTTGCAGGAAAAACTATAAGATAGATACTTAATAAAAAAAGTGATAAAAAATATCCTAGAATGGTGTCTTGATATCTGAGAAAATGAAAATGAAACTGAAACGCAGCTTTTGAAAACCGCGCAATACTTACGATTGAAGAGATTAGAAGCAATCCAATCTTACGAAAATTCTACGATGCCAAAATGAAATAGTTCACACAATAGGACATTATAAAGCACCATATCAAATGCTTTAGAAAAATCTGCGAATAGCAAAGTTCATATGACACACACACAAAAAGATGAAGTTGAATTAGCTGCCCACAAACTACGCTGCCCTCTTAGAAATATATGACCAAAAATAATACAGTAAAGAACACTATTTTCCTATATCTTGGGGAAGACAAATGTCGAGAGAAAAAATACTAATTTTCAATTCAATTGGTGGTTTCATCTTTGTAAACCATTCAAAGTATTTTTTTTTCAATTATCTGGAAATGTTAATTTTGTTCAAATTATTGCTCCTTAGAAGACTTAGCTCAAGTTAAAAAGGGTAGGAAGGTTATAAGGGCTAGCTTCTTATGTCGGAAGCTCATATTAAGATCAACAGAAATTCCAAGCAAAGAAAAAATTGCCTAAAATGGTAAGATGATAAGTTACATAAGAATGGGAAGGGTTGGCATAAAAGGTGTCAAGACACATGGAAACGGAAAAAGCTGAACGAAACCCGCAAAGACTTTTAACGTTTGACCAAAGTAACTTTCAGTGGTCGACACTCACAGACTTTTCAATAATTTCGAACTATGAAAGTCGGTTTTATTTCAAGTTTGATTCGGAAATTCTTCGAATTAAGTAAGTTATCCTTAGCACCATTCCGTCTATAACTAAGGTCGTAGGATTGTTTCGGATATATGTATAAGCAAGCGATAGATTTCAGCACAGAGTCAAATGAAGGCGGTAGAAGGTTTGAGAGAAGAAACAGTTTCAAAATGTGTTATTCTAAGATATTATGAAGTCATTCAAGCGCAGTACTACAAGAAGGGTTCTATGGTTTGCCCCCTCCCCCCTTCAATGCTGACCACTGCCATAACTTAATCAAAATAGTTTGTTTTATGCAAACTAAATTCAGAGAATCCGACAAGTTCAGGGACTTCCATAATATGGGTTGTGTGTAGGTTGCTATCTACAACGCAAGATGACTTGCATCAACCCTTAAATATTTGTTTGTGGCAAACGTGTAATGAACCATGAATTTAGGGAGGCTAGACATAATCAAGTAACAACAAATAATATCGTGTTGTACAATGTCTGCATAAACATTAAGATCGCTCAACTGATTCTTGAGTCCTGTTCTATTTAGAAAGTACTGTGAGAAATTAAACATTTTACTTTAGATCACGTTTACAAGCTATTTCAGAAGTGTTTTTTCTGCAAGATACTGCGAATCTTTTCACTATAATTTCAAGATGACAAAAGTTGAACATGAAAGCAACCTTAGTATCAGGTATAGTTTTAAGCTTAAAAGAACACGCCATCCTATCGATTAGGTGATTGGGATAGCATAGATGCTAAACAGTACTAACGCTGTGACCTGAATCCTAGGAAATATTCAAATTTTAGTATGTGAAATGGTGAATGTATCTGCCTTTAACTTCTACTCACATAAAAACTTTAAAATCATTGCATATTTTCGTCAAAAGTTTAAAAAACCGCAGATCAAGAAATGGAAAATTTATGTAAATAAAACGAAACCAAAAATTTCGGTTCTTCAGTTTCATTTTTTTTCGATTAATTGCTTTGTTTTCATAAAAATCATTAATCTACATTTAATTAATATGGAATACATTTTTCTTTTCTATTTTCTCCGCTTTCGTTGAAAACAACAGTGAAAGGTTATAAATTGTACACCAATTTTCACGGAGTTTGAAATAAATTTTCACCCATCAAGTTGTCAGGTGTTAACTTTTCCCATAGATTCCTTGTGTACGAAACTATCTTGATGAATGCTGTTTAACTCTTTCTTATAGAACTACGTTTTTCTTGGAAAAGCTTCGTGAGTAAATCGCACTTGTATGTCTTTCAGCAATCTTAGCGCAGCTCTTTGAAATTTTCCTTGAAAATCTTCACCGGACTTTCCATTCACTCGATCAAATATATTTCTCTGTAAAATCCTGAATCCATTCGCTCGTCCACTTCCTTTCGTGCTGCTACACAATGCCGTAGAAAACTTTTCCCAGAACGTGACATTGCATTCTGTTCAGGTATAACAGCTTATGCATGCCATGTCTTATAAATTAGCCCGAACTTACAATTTCTTAAGGTAAACTCATGAAATTCAATAGATACACCTTTCACAAAGGGAATTTCTGAAATTCCATTGTACCTGAATGGCGGACGCAAAGAAATATCTTCTCGTGCTTAGCAGTTTAGCATCTTTTGTTGTGAATTTTCTTGGGGCGCTTCCCACCACACGAACATTTAATGGCTCATAAAGTTGCTCGCATATGAATAATGGATGTCACGTTAAGTTTAATATTTAATCCGATTAATTATCCGGGCATAAGGACGGCGCGAAAGGGCTGAGTAATTTGAATGGGTGTCAGGTTGTCTTAAGGGTTTACTTGTTTTCGCCTCCAGGAAAATGGAGACTTTAATTAGGGGTTGGAATTGATTTTTTCGAAATTGAAATGTTGCTGAAGTTAATTTATGTGCTTTTTGGTGACATACGTTTTATTAAAATATCAAATTATCTCGTTATGAAAATATTATTTGGAGTTGAAAGCTGAATTAAATTGAAATAAAGTTTGCAATGAGTTGCATATTAAAGCATGGAATTATTGATTTTTCATGCTGAAAAATAAGCTCACTTTAGTTGTTTCATGTGAGGAGCATTTCATTGAACACGATTAAATATCTTCTAAAGCAAATGCCTATATATTATAACATTTAGGAAAATTTTATTTAATCTTGCATACCATTATCATTGCTTCCTATTTTGTATAAACGTTAGGGTCATGTATGGGTTCATGAATATGTCCTTGTTATCTCGTAGTGCAAACATTCAATAATAGAAGTCTGATGAAAAGTTCTTTCATGTTGTTTTCGAACAATCGATTTTTCTATTTACACAATCCGATATTTGATTACTCTAAGTTTTATTTTGATCTATTGCCATGAATCTTTATATTTAATATGGATACTTTGAACTTGGATTAATAAAAATAGCATGTGATTGCAACAAAAACTTCATCTCGTTAGTGACATTGTACAGTGAGAAGGATAAGTTAGGGCGAAAGTTGAAGGAATTTGATTTAAAAAAAAACTTTCAAAGAGATGATTGAAAATGTTGATGTTTATTTTATCATAGATAAATACAAGCCGATTGTTTACATGCTTGAAAAAGAAAACCGATCATTCACGATTTAATGATTTTGAAGTGCGTGCAGCTAAATATGGCGAGATGAGTATTTGGAAGCTATCGATGACATGGAAAGGTGAAGAAACCGAAGAAGTAATCAATGATTTTTTTGAATCCTGAAAAATTAATTGGGAATCAGAATAATATCAGACTTTGACCTTGGGATGTTTGGCGACAAGAAGTTTTCAGAAATGGGATTTTATGCCGGACTATCAGTTCCCTCAGCTGCATCTGTAGCTGAGTCAGAATCAGTTTATAGATCTCAAAATAGTGTGATCCTGACCATTTTACTTCCTAGTTTTTCGTTGGTCAAATAAATGCGGTAACATTACCTAAACACCTTGACCCGATTTGGACTGTTGCGCTATCAATTATGCTTCTAGCCTTCTGGTCTTTAATTAAAAAAGGCAAATGGATCTATATTTTAAGTTAAGTCACAATTATCAACGTCATTTATAACAAGTGTTGCATTTGAATAAGTCTGAACTCCGCAATTACCATAAACTGATGAACAAAATGAACCGGCTTCTCTGCAGCTATAATTGAAGCTGCAATCCTTGTTATACATCCAAAAAATATAATTAAAAGCAATATCTAGATAAGATGGAACCAAAGTTTGAATTGGCACCAAAATATTATTCTTTAGCGTTCGTCCTCAGTCACCTCTTTGTCTGGCCATATTTGAACTTTGAAATAGACTCGTTATAATATAGCGTTTGTTGAAAATCACTTATGGTGGGCACAGTGATTTTTTAAGAATGACTGCGTGGTTTATTGATCACTTATTCTTTTCAAACATTTTGGGGAGCATTGATTTTATCTTGTTTTGTAAAATTTCACAATCTGTCGTTGAAATAGAAGAATAGAAGCTCGACACTTTTGATATGAAATGTTTATTCTATGTTTTTGTTTTCCAGGTTTAAAAAAATCTGTTTTATCAAGAGGAGTTTGTGCAACCAATAATGCTAATAAGTTCTTCAACATCACTTGTTTTTCTATCAAATTCTTCGATTAATGTTTTAAAAATGGGCGCATCATCAAGAAAAGATAATGTTATGTAGCACATTGCTTTCCTAATCGCACTAACGATTCTGTTTCTATAGTCATATATTAAAAGAGAATTTTCTATTATTAAAGTAATATTTAGGAACCCAATTTTTGGAGTTCATGATGCTAGAATAGAATCAGTCCAAAAACAATTCTTGTTGTTTGGTTTGAGAGACCTCTATAGCCCTGGTGACTTTCAAATCTTGCTTCCTTATGTAGTTAATTTGGAGCTTCTGAATTTGTCGACTCTTCATGCCAAAAGAACAGAACTCTTGTTTCGCCTTTGACGTGATTAGGGGCCAAATTAATGTGAAGTATCTGATTAATAGAATAAAGCTTAAAGTGCCTGCAAGAAGTACACGTAACACACGTTTACTTACAGAATACCAGCATCTTACTAAGTACGCAGATAATGAACCTGTTAATAGTCTCTGTAAGATCTTTAACACTTTGAACAACCACTACTCCCCTACCATTTTCAAGTTCAATTTGAAATCCTGCATCCTCTGATTCTAGACTTCATTATCCATCCCTAAATTTGTGACGTGCTTACAACAGTGTGACTTAATTTCAAGTGTAGCATGTATTTTAGGGTTAAGCATGTATGTATTGTATTTGTTATATTTTAACATGTGATTGCCTTGTTTTGGCAAAAATAAATATAAAAAAATTAATTACATATTCGTTCCGTCAAAAAATTCATAGAGTACATTAAAACTTTATCGATTAAAACAACTCCAACACGGTTACTTCTATTTAAAAAAAAGTTAAGAATTTTCTTTTGTCGAAATATGCTGAGCTACAAAATTTATATTCAACATTTACAGTGAAATGTTAACCATTTATTGAGTGACCTTTAGTGACCACGGAAAATATTTAGCGGGGCATTCTTCACACTTCCATTAGAAAATTATTCACCGAAATGCATCTTCCCTGGAGTTTTCCCGAAATTTGATCATTTTTACACTTAAAGTTACTGTTTTATTGTGTTTTTTATTAAAAATGGGAAAGTACAAAACTTTGGAGCTTACCAACTGCTATTGTTGCAAATTAAATTTCATTTTTAAGTATACCATATATGAAACTATTGAAGATGGTTGTGTGTTCATAAAGACTATCTGAAATGAATGAATGATGATATTCTTCAAAAAGCCAATTTCCTTAACTAAACCCAAACGTATTTCTAAGCAAACAGTGACAACCTTTCACTATCAAGCGACAATCTATAGCCACAATTTACAGAAATTCAGGCACTACCGGCCAATCAGCATCGATCCTTTCCTCGTGTGTCCTTTTTGTGCTTCACGAACTCGAAGTTTATTTTTCCATTCTGTGGAGGATAGAACCAAAGGGTTATTTCCACAAAAAAAAACCGAAAATATCAATAACTGACGACGATGAAAAATCCAATGGTGAGAGTGCAACGTACTGTACGCTGAAGTGGTTCTTCTGCTCCAGTTGACCCAGGAGTAATCAGAACGTCGCAATTTATTGATTGGATTAGTCCTTATGACACCACATAACACTAAGTCTTGTTTTCACGTAGGCGAAACATGAACACCAAACAGGATACCATCAGGAGTCTGTACACACCGCGGCAAAGCCTGAAGCTGCTGCTGACGTGTGGATGGTGGATGGTCAAACCAAGTGGAAATGTGCGTGTCTACCTTTTGGACGATGTCGTTTTCAGGTTCACTTTGCCGAGCGGCTTGTCGCGTTGGACACAGGTCGATTTTGGGCAAAGTGTGGACAGGACACGCACAAAGGACGATTTGATACGAGTCCTCGAACAGAGTGCAGAGAATAAAGCAGATTTGAATGTGAATAGCCCATGTTTGATACGATTTTCATGATTTTATCAAATTTAGGATGTGACTGGTCGTAAAGCAATAAAGCTAGGGTAATGTTCGTAAAGTTACCATCATTATGCCTGTATTATATAGTCGGGAGCCTTAGCATACTTGGCTGTGGATTTAACACCTACGACTCTGACGGTTGGAATGCGGATATTGCGCTGAAAAATCTCGTTAAAGCTGTGAGTGGGTGTAATTAAATTGTGGCAACGCAAAGAACCAAGCGGTAATATTCGAGATAAGGCGAATATTAACTTAGCTTGTACTATAGTTCAACCTTGTTTTGTTTCAGGGACAAAAGAACAAAGACAACTTAACATTCTATTGAAATTAATCCATTTCCCGAAGCATAATAATCATCTTACCTGCAATTCTTGTCGCAATATCACACAATACTTCTTGGAACAGCTCGTAATCTTCTGACCGATGACTGCATCAGGATTGCTGATGCATGAACCGTCCGTGGTGGTAGGTGTGTAGGTGCACGTATAGCATCTTAGAGCTAAAAATAAAAGTGAATTTCCACTTCAAACATAACACCACTACGACACTCAATTATTACACGAAATTTATGGCATCTATAAAATTAACTAGAAATTCTTGCGTATTTTAAGTGACATCCCTTTTATTTTTAGATTGACCGCACGTTCAGATCAACGACACCACTCAATTTTCGTGGTAGTTTCATTGCAATGGAAACGATTTTGAATAGTTTGAATGCTTACCGTTTGAAGAAGACAGAAATGTGACAAGCCAAATATAAAACAACCACTTTAATCGATTACACATTTTAGTCGAATAAAATTTTAATTGGTGTTTCAAATAAATTGTCCCGCAATGACTGAATTGAATATCAGAGAAACTTTTGTGATACACTCGCTACTATCTAATAGAATGATTTATCTTAAACAAACTGATAACAATTTATAAAGATAATTTTCTGCCAATGTGTTGAGATATCAATAGGTACATCATTATTATCTTTCATACTTTCTTCCATTTATTGTTCAGAGTTGTTAAATTAAGTAAATATTTTGAGGACATCAATCTAAACTATATTATTGATAACACTTTCTGTTCGATCTGTTTATTGCAGAGTGATATTATCGACCCAAGATCTTTCCAATTCGATGACGACCGAAGCACTCCACCAGTAACTCCGGCTCCTCCGTCAACACCCAAGAAAACAAAAGGTAACTGGTGGTACATTAACATTTTTTTAGTTTATTTATCGGTTAGAAAATAGCTCACCTCTTGAAGTTGACTTTCATATGGTGAAAACTGAATTCATCAAGATTATAAAAGCATTTAATAAAACAAGGAACGATTGATGTGCTTACATAAAGGTGTACAATTGGCCACAAGTGCACATTCAATAAGAAATTTACCTAGTATTGATTTAATTCTAATGAGCACGAAACATTATTAAATTTATAATAGTCTTTTGTTTAACTTAAAAATCCAGCATGAAATAAATATAGAAATAATTATCCATAATCGGTCGAGTTAATTAAGGCTGATTGTTTTTAGTGTCGAACTTACTCTTTTAGATACCTTGAACACCAAGTCCGGGTTCCTAACAAATAATCTGAAGCAAATTTAGGTACTTCAATTTATTTATTTAACAAATAATTATTTTTATTGTGATGAAAGCTACTCAACAAACCCAAATAGTTTAAATAGTTGGTAAACTGTTCATTTCTCCAATAAAAACGATATGACTTTACACCAAAATCTGCGAATATGTGTACATAAGTCTTTTTGTTACCACTAGCAACTTATTAAACAATATTATAGCGTTGTATCTAACCTTGAGCCGTCCAAACTATGTAGGCAACGAAGTTATAAAACAGCTCATGCACGAAGTAATATAAAACTGGGAGTGATATTCCAAATTCCTGTTTCTCTTCTCTTCTTCGAGGCGAGTATTATGTGCTTTTGAAGTATTTTGACTTTTTGTACCACTTTTATCTTGCACAATTAAATAAAAAAGTCTGTGAAGCACTAGGTACTCCTGCCCATTTTAAATAATAGTCAGATGCTTCCATCAAAACTTTGGACGGAAAAATCTTAATTGTGCTTAAGATTTCATCGATGGGACCTTTGATACAGTTCTTGTTTCAAGCGATTCACACAATTTTCGCAGTTTTTCTTCTATTCTGAAGGCATAGCATAACTTTTTAGTCTTGTTTTTCATATTTCACAAAGATACTTTTCATCCATTGGTAGAAACATTAAATGAAGAATGTAGTGTCAACTCAACTAAGATCCGCATAGATTTAATGTATCATTTAAACATAGAATGAGTAGATGTAGATGTTAAATTGCACGTATTTTCTGTTGGAATCTTACATGTATACTTGACTTTAAAGGACCATTGCCAAGGCTCCTGAACAACATTTAAATTTTTAAAACAATTGTATCGTTTTAATACATTTTAACTCCTGAAAATAAAGATTACACATTCAATTGATATTTTCGAATTTTAATACCGAGCGGCAGTAAATGCTCTTTTTCTATTTAATATTCTCAAAATAATTTGCAGCTTTTTTCTGCACACTGTAATACCATTTACTCTAGTTTTTTACCTACATCAATACATTGCTTCTTTACTATCTCACTTCTCCTTAAATCAATAAGAATATATTAAACTCCAAGAATTTTATTGGTGGATCCCCATGATGTACTTGCTTAAATATATAGTAACAAATTTCTTGATTATAATAAGGTCTTAAAACTTGATTGAGAGAGATTTTTCGCATTATAATCGGAGAAAATTTGTGGTATTGCATCATGGTTTTTCTTGAATAATGAAGTTAACATTTATTTGGATATTTTGTCATATTGATTTTAGATTACAAAGTTTTGAATATTTCTTTACCTCATTGTGAAGAAAATTTTAGCTGTCCTCGTCAATCCAACTGCAATATTTCTCATTTTTTGAAATCACATGAGTGTTTAGTAAAAAAATTAAGCTGGCAAATCTTGATGAATTTCCACCACTGCCCATATATCTCTACCTTAGTTTACTGAGCCATTCAATTAAATGAAGATCTTTTGCATTATGGCCCTAAAATTTTCATTAATTTGACTAAAAGGTCATTCGGTTTCATGTTAATCAACTGTCTTCAAGGATCATGGGTAGAGTGGTTACTATTTAGCATGTGAGCTTCCGGCTAAATTCCCTATGACGACGACTTCACAGAACAGAAATAGATTAAAGCCGGAAATTCAAAAAAAAAATACCAGTGAGACATCATATGATAGGTCCTGATATTATTGTGTATATGTGTGTATGCGTATGTGTGTTATATGTGGGCCTCACGTGAGTCACACCTCAAATACTTCTCGGTTGGTCAGCCTCACATCGGCAGCATCACCATATCCATTTCACATCAAGCATTTCTTGATCAGATCCTTAGTATGGTTAACCGGTTATGTTCAGGCAAATTTTTCTAGTCAGGTTTATTATATATCAGGACGGCTGCTTGTTGCATTTACTTTCCTTCATTTGTTTTGGTTTTGTCTGAAATCGAGTAATTTTCGGTCTTCGGTCAAATGTTCTAATAAACATCCAGACTGGTTAACGTCTTCAGTCTTTGCTTTCTTCAGAGTTTTTTTTTGGTAAATTAAATGGAAAAACGAAATTCTATCAGTGCTACCGATAGTTTCTTCTTTTACAAGCGAATGGAAATAAACATTTTTAAAATGAATATTATCCACTAAATTATTCTTTTGAGTTAAACACAGAGCATTATCAAATCGCATTTAATGTGGCAGAAATAGGCAAACATTGAAATCATTGTCCCATTTGCGGCAACAAAAGAAAAGTGGCATAAATAACGAAAAAAATTCATTAAAAATGCCAGATAACATGTTTACTTTCATGTTTGAAAATTAACGAAGGTAGAACATGAAATCTAAAAACGTAGTTTTGTGTAAAGTTTATTGAATTTGTCGTGTTTCTAATTGCATTCATATTTTTTACTATAATTGGGATGATTCAGTGGCACAAAATGCTTCAACAAAGATTTTATTTTGGCCTTTGTTCTTTTATAAAAGTAATACCGAAAATTATTTCAAACAAACCATTTATAGTGCATTACATTTTTATTTTCAACTAGTTTTAGATCACATTTTGACAAAATAATTCTTTAAACTATATTTTTCTAATTTCCTGTAATTACTAAATTTTCATAGAAAAAATTTCCACTGAGGAATTGTCACAAATCAAGGAAAATCGTAATTCTTTCGATATGTTAAGGCATCCAATATTAGCAACTAAAATAATGAAGTATCGAAATTCGTACTAGCTTAAAATTGTAAAAAATATGAGAGGAGATCTCTATGAATAAAATAAGATTAGCAATAGTTAAGCTGAAACACATGCTATCACTGATAATATGTTCATCCGTATTGCATCGACAAAATGTCCATGAAAGCACGTAATTATGCATCCTTATTCTGGAAATCAGATTTTATTCTTGTCGCTGGAAGTGAAATGTACCAAATTATGTCGAGGCATAAATAAAAATCGGAATTGTAAGAAAATCTCCGAATAAACCGAGCAGAATTAATGATCCGTTCACCAGAAATTACACTGAGTGACATGGAAAATTATAGTTATCTGAAATTCGCGGGCTATCCCCCAAATACTCATTGGCAGGTAGTTTCCCATTAAATAAATATTTACTCCTCAAGTCGAACAAACGCGAAATACTGAATTTTGTTTATCACTACATCACACGAGTGTACTATTCTATCAGCTTCTTCTGCGAATATCCATCCCCAAATTGTTTTTCTATTTCTATATAAACAATGGATTATTAACTTTGTTCCCCGAATAATGACTTGAACAACTAATTTTGGGGTAGCGTACTAACAAGTGGCTTGGAAATTGGGAAAATTGTATCCGGCTCAGTACCTGTCTCGTTGAGCAAATAATTGGAATTTGGCTGTCATGGAGGAGGTCATAATCCCCGCGCTTTAAATTATAAGCATTTTGTGGCGCCACATTTCATTGAACCTTGGCCAGGAGAATTATCGATGTGATTCTTAAGAAGAATTGAAATTCTTTTGAATCCGATTATCGGCTTGTACAAGTATAACAATTGATCCGCTTTGAAATTGTTTCGACCTGATTGAAAAATTACAACTTTCGTCTAATAGAAAAGGATGCATTATAATTCAGAACATTTTTGGTATTGAATATGCTAATGGGACATCTCAGCTTTCTGAATAATTCTCTAGAAATTCACAGTGACGAAATGCTGTTTCCAAGAACTAAGTTGCCTTGCCTGCTTGAAATGTTTACTTATCCATAACCTTCGTGAATCTAATTATCCTTGTAAACAAGCGTCCAAAAGTGTACGTTCAACGAAATAGATGTTTCGCATAGACGCAATGGTGATTTAATGAGTCCATAAACATCAACAGAACCTTTTGAAGTCAAGATGTTTAAATATAAATGACTAGGTACTACCAGAACGTAGTGAAAGCAACTTAACAAATCTAAATTGTTTATTAAAAACCACCTCAGAATCTGACGTCAAAGCCCAAAAACGACGCTTGCATAAATCATTCTACTTATTTTACACGGGCTTGTCTGAATTCCAGAGCTAAATTTAAAATGTACTTATGTATTTCAAAGTCATGGTGAAGCTAGAATATGCATTTCCGCACTTCTAATAACCATACGATAATTGTTGATATTGTTTCGTTGCTAAATTTAGAATGAAATATTTATGGCTTTCGTGTTGTACTTATTGTTGTTGTATACTTATTGTGTCATAAACTGCAAAACAATTTCAAAGTATTTTCCAGAATTCGAACAGAATTAGATAGGGCAACAAATTGAAATACTGCGTCGATATTCTGTAATTTTGAAAATGAAGACAGAAGTGCTATATAGTGAAATATTCACAATAATAAAAACATGACGTGAAGAGCGAATTTTAAAATTATTATACAAAAACTTCGTTTCCAGGCTACACTTATCTTAAAGGCGTTAAAAAGTTGTATTTGTTTTTTAAGGTAAAAGTACACATTTAAAATTTCAAAACACTGATTTTTTCGCATTTTTCAACTTCGCGCACCTTTAAAAATGTCCCCTTAATATCTTAAGAAAAATTTCGAACGTTAGAGTAATATAAAACGATTTTAAGTGTGTGCTTGTTTTTGGCTTCTTTCGCAACCATCGATTGTGTATCCCCTCTTTTTAAAATACCGGTTTTTTGTATTCATTCACAATAGAAGACAAAATTTTCGTCTACTAACACATTTCAGTATTTATTCCGACGTATAAAAAACAAACTAAAAAAATGTTTAGAAAAGGTACCAAAAAACGAAGCCAAACTTTAAACGCGATTTTTTCGAAATGACGTTTTTTCAACCGGCCGCTAGTTAATCTCCGAACCTACTCAATCCATTTTAATCAGTTTTAATGCGTATTATTTATTAACATATTTTGCAAGAAAATTCACCTCAGTTTGACAAAATAATTGGAAAACAAAAATTTGGTGTGCAGAAAATGATTGAAAAAAGGAGTTGATTTTTCAAAAACAAACATCAAAGCTCCGCAACTTTTTTTAAGCAATTTTTTAAAAATGGTGGTATATTTCCACGTAAAGGACCTTAGTCCTTAAAACATTTTTTAATTTTTTGTTTCAGACTTGCAGATAACTGTCGGCCATGCGATCGGGTGCTTTTAGAGTTGTCAACTTTGGCGCCCTCTATAAAATAGGTTTATAATGAAAATTTAAAAAAAAATTTTTTTTGTACTCTCAAAAGATAAATGTATTGTCGAAAAAAAGTTGCATGTTCATACTCAATGAGGGAGATGAGAGAAAAAATTTATAAAAATTTACTATATTTTGGCCTTCTAATGTGTACTAGTACCTTAATTGAATTTAAACTATGTTTGGGCACATTCAATTCTTTCGTTCTACGAAACATAAAATAAAATTTGCACAAGCCTCAACAAATGGAAAAATGTTGCAAACTTATAAAGGTTTCTTGCTGCCATCCGGTCTACATAAATTCAATCTAAAATAAATTACCGCCTGCAACTTTTGATTTTATAATCTATTTCTCAGCAATTGAAGATTTTCAAATTTGAAAAAAAAAATTTTGTGGTTTTAGTGCCTATTTCCATATCACTACAAAGAAGAAGCAATGCTTCCGTTTTCAACTTCAAAATATAATGTCTTTAAATGTTAGCAAACTGCTTCTTAATAAAAAATTATTACGGAAGGAAATACAGACAATCACTACAGAGAGAAAACATGATATGTTATGTTCAATATAAGTGAGACTTTTTTTTATACGGGCGTCCTTGTACCACGCATTAGCGAAAGAGCATAGAACATCTTACATATTTCAACGAACCTGCAGTAAAATTTGTAACGCTAACATCAAAATTGCGTTCTTACGAAAAACTAACGTGATTAAAAAATCTTGCATAAATTTTTTTTAAGTTTAGTAAAAATTGAAGTTATAAAATTTGTACGAATATCAATTACTCATTTATATTAAATACGAATTACCCATTGTCAAATAACCCTTCATTAAAACATTCTATCCTACACATGCCTGAAAACAAAGGACAGCTATAGTTTCAATTATAAAACTTTTTTCTATTCCTATTTGCTTGCCCATTTGTGTTGTAATTGCAAAATGGATTTTAGCATAAAGTAATTGCTTTTTCGGTCACACCATCCTTAAAATTACTCGTAAATTGCACTTGAGTGCAACGTTTGTAGTAGATGCCATGTTCTTTTATTCACCCTGTCGTTTTGTGTCAGGATTACTTTAATTAATTTCAACCAAAACAACTACCAAAATAATTTCTTTGTTAGATTAGAAAATGGAAAAATGCAGCATGTAATTGAAAATTTTACTATATGTCCCTTCAAAGCTGGTAATGTGGTTGAGATGATTTATGATTTTGTCTACGTACTTAATATCGCATATTCTGAGGACTGAATTTCGTTGCAAAATATTTTTTCGTATACCCAACTTTTAAAGATGAAGTTATAAAGTATATTTGCGTACCTTTATCTCACAATTATTTATTTTAGTGGGCGCAATGCTCGTGAATACTTATTAAAATACTAATTACAACTTTTAAGCCCTAAATGAAAGATTTCTGTAATTTTTAAACCACAACATATTCTACGCAAATTGAAGCAAACAAAATAATTTATTCAATATAGAAAAAATATTCCAAGTAAATTAATTACTAGTCTAAAACAGTTTCATATTCGGATAGCTTAAGTCCACGTATTGTTCCTTGACGAGAGATACTAAAATTCAATATATAGCCCATCATTCTGGCACATAAAATTCATGGTGACGTTAAATTAAATCGCAGCCAGACAATACTTAAGTAATCTATTGCTTTCCTTGAGCAAAAGTATTATTTGACACAATTCAATCAAATCTATCTAAATCGAACACGCACTTCATTAAATCTTATTGATATTCACTTCAGATACATCTATCTTAACTTTAGCGTCTTTGGTTGCCAAAAAGACAAACTGTTACGCTCTCTCTTGTTTATTGTACTTGATTTTCACATTTGGCAAAGCCTTAATGTTTCCATTTATTTAGGACTCTTAAGTGAAATATTTTTTTATATTTTTTTTAAGCATTTTGCAAAAAAATAAAACCATATACTTTGAATTTGAACATGGCTGAAGCGGAGGCAGTACAGTTTAAAGAAAAGCTATTGCAGTTTTGATTTTACGACCATAAACATTAAAATAGTGGGCAGATGTCTATCGACAGGATAAGTCTTACAATGTAAGTGAAATCCATTTGAAGTCTCGTGAGCAGCTCGAAACGTTTTAAGTTTTTGAAGCCAACTTTGAATTTTATAGCTTTAAATTTTTTCTCTTAAGGAAAAATTATATGCCTTTAAGATTGCTGCAAGAAACTTTGCCTGTTTGCTTGAACATTTTTTGCTGAAAAAAAATTGGCATTGATTTGAAGGTCAGTCAAATGTGTGAATTTCATTAAAACAATTGAAGGTACATTTTAACATGATTATATTATATTGTTGTGCATCTTTTACCATAAAAAATAGAGTGAGTGTTTCACCAAAAACTCAGTTAAAGTAGCATAAATTAAGAACATCCATTATTCTCTTCCTTTTACGATACAGTTTATTTCGCTCGGTTTAAACGAAAGTTTTTAGTACCGAATACTACCGACACTTTGATTTTTAAGAATGAATTTTTTTTTGGTCGCTTTTCTTCTCTTCTTCTCATCAAATTCTAAAATATTTCTACGCTTAAAGTGAGTATTTATTACCTAGCAAATAAAAGCTTTACGTGGTGTAAAAAATAGAGTCCGCTTAATATCTATCTGTCGGTAGCCTCAATCAGGACATGTACTTCATTCGTATGCCCATGGCTTTGTACCGTACTAAAATATCAGATACCAACTTGAATCTCAATTATTGTCTCTGAATCTATCAGGTAAACTTTGAGTAATAAAAAATTTATCTCAATCATGCTCTAGTTCACCTATATATATTCTGATTCCTTATTTTTTCCAGTGTCCTGCCACAGTGCAATGACAGCAGCAGTTACCCATGCCCAGGTTACAATGGCTGCGCACACACCCCAGAGTACGGCGATGATAACTTTAACAATGGGACGCCCTCCAAGTCCTAGTGGACCTGGTGGCGCCAGCAACAATTCAAGTGGATCCGATACTGATGGCATTGGCAATTCACCCTCCTCGACCGCCCTACGTCGCCTCTATTTCAAGAGTGGACGAAACGCTCGCACAAGGACGCCAGCAGCTACCATTTTAGCTGCTTCCAACTCTAGTGCCGTTCCGAAGGTAAGAGGATTACTATTCGTTTACAGTAAAATTGAAAGGATTCAATAAACGATTTTTAAATCATGCAAACTTTGCTCCATGGAAGGTACAGGATCAATGTTCAGTCCAGGAGTAAATTTTTTAACAACGTACAATGACAAAATCGTACAATAAGTTCTAGCTTCCTGTTTTTCATTTTTCAGTTCATGAAAAGGTAACAATAAGTTGTTCTTTCGAAAACTTTTTCCTTCAAAAATACAAAAGCAGTCATAATGATCATGATCTGCATAACAGTCAGGTTGAACGTGTCCTCAGTATTGTCCTGAAAATTTAATAAATCAGATCCAAGTTAAATGCAGTTCTATGAATGAACGGAGTAAGAAAAATTGTGCTAGTGGAAGAACAAACTTTTCCTCTTAGCATAAGAGATGCACATAGTATAGTAATATGATATTAAAAATGACTGCTGACTTGATCCTGTCCTTCTTAGCACTTGATCTTTGTTGAAAATATTCAACATATGTTGCTTTCGACAACTTGAAGTTCTTTTCAATTTTGTTTACTTCTATTTAAAATGAGTTTCAGTTTTCTTTCTAAGTTCACCTGCGAGTAAAAATATTCCGTAATTTTGAAAGACTACTCAGTTGATATTTGGATGAGTTATAGAAAAGCCTGAATGTTTTATCGTTTTCCAAAACTTTAATGAAATAAATAGAAGTTAAAGGTCGTGAACGAAAAGTATTATTGTAGTAAATTAATTTAGCAAAACAGTCAATACCACAATAAAGGTGAAGTCTCAGTTTCATAAAAAATGAGCTTCGAAACTTCAAATATGGTTGATGCTAATTACATTGTTCACATAAGCATTACAAAACTTGAAATTTCCAGCTTCTTTGACATCATTCCTCAATGTAACATGTACATTTCTTCAATTCCCTACCACGCACACAATGTGTTGGTATAAAGCTAACAGAACTCAAGGACACGACTGAAGTGTATAGGCAAAAATTGAAAGATAAAGAATTAAATTACCCTTTCATGATAAAACTACGTTAGCAGGACAACAATGTTAAGCAAGTCTAATTAATCAAATTTGTTCTTAGATCAATGCCAGTAGACTCGTTTCTAATAGCTTCCTTCAGATATTTCCAGAAAAGTTCAGAATCAAAAGGCCAACCTTTTTATATACACTTCCTCATTAAGCACAGTTGCTCTTCATTCTATTCTCTATACCCTTCTTTCAATTCAATTAAAACCCTTATTATGTATAGTTCCAAACCACGCCATGTCGATGTTAAAGCTCTTAACTAGGTTTCAGTCTATCAGTCTATTAGTTTTTAAACGAACCACAGAGCATGACCTAATATCCACTTCTATTACTTCAGTCCGGAATGGAGATAAAATGTCAATTTGCTAACTTCGCCATTAACTCATTAGCGTCATCTCGGTTATCAAGGACATGCACACATCTAACCCACTTCTGTTGTTGAAAAGTTTCATTTAAAATGTCAATGCCTCCTTGACTCAATTACATTTGAAAATCATCACACTTCATGATGGATACACTATAGGTAGTACGTGGCTATAAGCACGCACACATGGTCTCACTCATACGTTACCAAAAATCATTTAGCTAGCAAAGTTTAAACTATAATTGCGCACTATTCCGTATTCCAGGTGGTGGTGATGGGATCCTCTTCAACTGCGTCAACATCGGAAGCGACTATCAACACTTCGACGGAATCAGCATCCACTCTTATAACAAATGTTACGGCTACAGACACTTCAGAAACATACGATTCTCTGGATATGGGTAAGTATTGTTTTTAATGTTTATTGGTTTTTTGTCGGTTCATAGAAGGCGGGTGGCTTTTTCGGGAAATTGTCCTTGACTTGTGTATGTTTGCTGAAAGATGCGGTGATGGGAACCAATGTTAACCGCAATTGGCCACAAACAATTTGTGACGGTGATTTCGTAGAATACAAAGAAGGACTGCAAATTTTTGGTCTGATTGCTTGAATTTCACAAGCGTAGACAAAAATATATAAAAACCCATTGATTTCATACGAGCATCTTTGAAACTTCTATACTTAACTGCATCCGGCCCATGAAGAAAACCAGGCCAGGTCCATCGATGCCTATGACTTATATCGAAAGTGAATCGTTTTGATGGTCAGTTCAAGGAAATTCAAATACTATTCGCAGCCCTCTTTGATGCAGAATTCATCCGCAAAAAGTACAAGAACGAAACAGATACGATATTAAATCTAAACACAAATAAATAATTTGCCAGCTTTGTGAATATAAATGGTTGTCCTGTAGCCAAGTATCTGCAATGTGTTTATCTACCGTCGATGCTCATCTTTCACAGCTTCCACGACTCACGCACAAACTCCAATATCCATCTTTGATTTACTTTCCATCTTACCTTCAGCCTTAAACTTGTGTCTTGTTCAAAGTGGAGGTCACTTGCATGTTGAGACTCATTTATGGCAATTTAATATACTCTGGCTGATTCAGAAAGTTGTTTCATATCAAATCAATAAACAAACACTAATTTCCTCTTTACTTGGTTTATACGAAACGGGGAATTTCGAGTAAAAGTATCTTAGCACAAATTGGTTTCACGGGAAAATACATTATGGCTAGGATTATTCATTACAGATAAGGTTTATAGTGGGACAGGTTTGAACATCTTTGAAAATCAATAAAAATAAATGGGACAACTTTAACGACTTTAAAAATTTGGATTTCAACCAATTAAAAACTTCATAATTTATCTGCAATCTAAGCAAGTTCTCCTTAAACATTGTGTCATCGCTCACATTAAAAAAAAATCTATGTGGATTTCTTCGTAAGTTAGGAGTGTAATCTTTTCTAATTTTTATTCTTAAGTGAAGTGAAAACATCCGCGTTGATTTCTAAAATTATCAAAAAACTTCACCCATAGAAACGTAAAGTGTCTACGCACACTTCCGTCTAAGAGTGCCTGGAGATGTAGAAACATCCAAGTTGCTTAATTAGTTCACGAAAATAGAATAAACGTGTAAGATTCCTTCCTATTTCTGTCACGACAACATGTAATTGCAACATATTCAAGTCGATGCTGTCCATTTGGGTGATGAAATGCATTCTATGCACGCTTTGTGTGGTTTGGCAAATAGTTCACGTGTGGATACTAAAAAAATATTAAAATCTGGTATTTCTGTGATTTTTTTTAAAGAACGTCGTATCAGTTTTTAATTTCGATGTATTTTATCAGCTTTCAAATTATAAATTGGAATATAAATCGATTAGTTAATTTATACGTTTAATAAATGAAAATATAAATCGTTTATTTTAATAAATACAGAAAATATCAAACTATGTAGGGTTGTTCTGAATATAATTATAAATCAACAGATCATTCGCAAAAAACTTTAGATAAGATTTTATTTTGCACTTTTTCAATGTTTCTAAGTGTTTCAGTTTCCCACAGAATCGTTTAGGGGGGAAGTACCTTTAGACACTTCAAAAAATCGTTAGGTGTTGTCCGCTATTTGTAGTGGCTCTTTTTAAAAGTAAAGACGCAGTTTTCATAAACTACAAAGGTTTTTTGTTAATTGTAAATATATTTTTCGGGGGCCACTTACTCCCTTCTTCAGTACATAAGCTACTTAGATTATGGGAAGCTACATTGAAATTTATGCTTACGACTATTTGAAGACAGGTAGAAGGGCGCCATTCACTTATATTATCCGTTTATGGGCCATTTCTGCCTGTCTTTTCTCTGAAACTACTGATCGATACTGACAACTTCATACAAAAGAAATTATTCAAGGCTTGGTATTACTCATATGGCAGCAACTTAATTTTTTTTAAAAAAATTCTATTTATTCAACTTTTACATTTTTTCTAACTAAACATTTAACATATAAAAATAATCTTCGTTGTAATGAATAAAAAAAAATTATTTAACAGCTCCAAACAATGTTGTGTCCATTGATTTATTGGGTTTGGAGAAAAGTGCTGTTTTTTCCGAACATTAAATAATAGCAGCAATTGAATTCCACATTTTCAACAATCATATGACAAAAGTCTTTGAAATTTTTCAAAGAAGAAAAATGGCATGTTCAATATCGCAATATTCCAAAAAATATTCAATATTCAGTAATAAAATTTAGAAAAAAAATACTCAAACGAGTTTACGTTCTATGTATATAAAATTTGAAAAATAGTTGAAAACTTTTGCAATTTGACAGAAATATTTTTACTACAGTACAACACAACAAATTATAATACTTTCTCCACATTTTTTTGAGTTATTAACTAGCTAAGAGCCATGCAGGTTATTTCAAAATCGTAGCAAAGCTCGCTTTTTCAAATTTTCACGCGAATGCTTATAACTTGTAAGCGATGATAGATAAATCGAAGCTCCAAAAAAAATTTATGAATCAAATTATTTCCTATATCTAGTGCTTAACTTAATTTTCTGTGTCTCACATTGTTTTCAAAAAATGACGGCTCAAATTTCAAAATATTTTAAACAAAAATTTAAACAATTTTTTTGGAAAACTTTGAGCATTTGACATTTTAGTCATCTTTTATGGAATAAAACCAAAATTAGATTATTCAGACTACTAAAATTTTATTGCGATCATTTGCACTGTGCATTTTTATGTAGACACTGGACTATAAATTTTAAGTAGGAAGCAATAACGACGCACATACTCATTTTGTTTCAATAGCGAAGGTTTTACACTACACACCTATTAAAATATCATGCAAATCACTATTAACAATGTCTAAGTATCACGCACTTCACGAGCAAATCTATATATGGGCTATCTTAAACAACGGTTTTCTTTATCTCGGATTTTCAATGCATTTCTTTAGACTTTCAGAAGCAAATCAAATTTTCAAACTGAGCAAAGGTTCAATTTTGAATAACAGGTTTCAATTTTCTTCCGAAAATGGATTTTAGTTTTGGTATAAAATTTCACGCTTACTCAAAGCTTTGCATTCAAATTTCGTACTTGTTTTAAATTTGAAAATTACTTTTCCAGATATTTTTCACATATATTCAAAGATCTAATTAAAAAAAAATATTTTGAACGTTACATTCTTTTACCTTAGAAAAATATAAAATTTTTGCAAAAAAGCACCAAAAGCAAAGCGTTTTAAGATAATAAAAATCAAGGCTGGTGTGTTTTCTGCAAAAAATTTAAACAAATTATGACTTGTATTCTTTAGACAATCAAACTGAAACTAAAAACAATATTTTAAAATCAGTTTTCAAATAAATTTATCAAAACAAAAACATTTTAAAGTATTTATTCATCACTAGACTGCGTCAGAATTTTGTTGATCCTATCTATTACAAAAACAAACAATTAACCTACATTCATAGTATTTCCATGAAATTAACTTTCGTAAGCACAAGCATACAATCTAAGGACCTTCAAAATAATTGTCCTTTACCAATTACAAAAAAAGTTTTAACAGATATTTCTATTTTTACCCTCGCCATGAAGTAAATTCTTATCAAGGCTTCACATATTACGGAAATACCTACGCGCAAAAAAGATTCCCAACTGAAAGAACCACCTAGAAAACAACCACTGCTGTATCAAGCATATTTTCTGACTACCTGGAAATGAAAATAGATGGTTGCAAAATAAATATAGAGCTCATTTCCTCATGGAATTTTCGAAATATTTTAGATACAAAAAACATACTTCATGGTTCAGCGGCATATCGGTTTCTGCACGTAGTCAATCTTATTGTCGAAAATATTTTTGTTGGTTTTGACTAGTCATCCGATTTATTTCAATGTTCAAAACGATTTAGGCTAGATTCAACGAATTGTTTTCAATCTTGAACATTTCACTTGTTATTATTATGAGTTCCACACGAATTAGTTTATCGGGAAACAATTTGACTTTCTGTTGATACTAACCAATCGCATACCATAGTTCAATGCTAGATGTTAGTCAATGAATGCGTAAAGTAGTTGTTTGTAAACTTTACGTTTTATTCGGGAATTCGTAGCAAACATACTATTAAGTATTATTTCATGAAAATATTAACGTGAAGATTGATTTGTTTACATTTTGTGAGATCATCAGGCATGATTCCAAAAACTCAACTCACGACGTGTAAATGATCACGAAAGTGAAATTATTATTTTTAGTATAAAGTTTTTAGGGACAAGGACTTACAAGATATTTTAGGACCGAAGAAATTTTATTTTTAATTTAAAGGGTAAAGTTTTATGATGTTTTTTTATTGACGAAGATCATATTATTATTTTCGTTTGGATTTTTGAATCGAGCACAGGGGTTCAATAAAGGTAGAACTAAGCTGATTATAGGTTTTTTAAAATTTCTTAAAGCTTTGTATAATAAGGGCTCTACTTTCGGTGAAAATTTTTCGGCAAATTTTTCAAACAATTCCCAAGTTTTGCCTTTCAAAAAATGCTTCCGAAAAATGCTCTTGAACTGTGACTTTAGAGCGTTTCATTGGAATGAAATTTCGTTGAAATAAAATATCGACATCATAATTACATTATTTTCAAATTCTAAACCCTTTTAGTCACATAATTCGGTATTTGTTGATGGATGAATGAATCAATTTTTGAATTAATGACACGAATGAAATTTTGATCATATTTTTAATGGTAGGTGAGTGAAATACTGTAATTTCCATGGAAGCAATCAATTCACAACATTTTGAAACATTCAATGATAAAAATTTTGAAATACAGATCTGTTTATTGCTGTATGAGAAATATGTAATTAAGCGTGTGACGTGATTTAGTTGTAGTATTCAGTCGTCAACACTTAAAATCTTGAATAAAACAGTTCCTTTTATATTGGCTTTCAATAAAACTAACCAAATCAACTTTAATTTTTGTCTATATTAATTATATTCCAGGTGAAACGTCAGGACAAAGTGAACCACTGTTAAGTTCCTCTTTAGATGAACCTCCACAAACTGCGTTGGCATTTCCAAATGACCAAACCATAACAGAAATGGAACTGATTGGATGCTCGAAAACGAACAAGGTACATTCTCCTAGCCAACATGAAAAGGTGTGTAAATGTTTCACTAGTGATTTTCAGAATATTTAAATGTAAACCTGTTTAATATTGTTTTCTTTTTGATTTTCAGGACATAGAATCATCGCTTACAACACCTATTACAAAAGCCACTGCAAATCCAGATAAAATTCCTCGCACTGCTCCTATATCCTCATCTATACACTTTCCATTCGATCATCCCTCTTCTCCAAAAAGTGTAAAGACTACAGAGAAAAATCAAAATCTATTTAATTTTGAAGACAATTTTATTCATCGCCGACACAAGAATGATCAAAAGGAAAGAGGAGAGATGTTTGAAATGCAAAATGACAAATCGAAATGTGCTCTGAATCAAAAAGATTCAATTAAATCAACCCGAAGGTATACTCGATCAAGTAGTGTTAGTGGGAGGTCTAATGCTGAGGACTATAAGATGATCAAGGGTAGAGAAAATGGCGATAGTTTCAAGGAGACTAAAAAACGAAAGGACTCAGTTGCAAAAAGTATGAGCATACCTTGCAAAGAAAACACTTTCCCAAAACAACCTGTTAAAGACAACAGTTTAGAGCTGGAAGACGCTAAAAAACAAAAACGAGATGTGAATTCGAAAACAAAGTCAAATCGGTATGGGTCAGTGAAAACCAGTCCCAGAAAAGAAAAGTTAACTGGTGGTAAGACACGATCTGCACCGGCTGTACACAGCAAAGATAAGCATTTTGCCTCCAGAAGACAGTCGAATAACTATGACAAGAAGGATCTTACCATGTTTCCCTTTGATCGAGAAGCGATTGACTATGAAAGAATTCAAAGAGAGTGTTTTGAAGTGGAAGAAGATCCTGAATCGTCTTATGAAGTTGTGAGTGACTCGGATTCGGATAGTGATGACCAATCTGTGTATGAGCGAAAAATTTACCGGTCACCATCTAAAGCAAATAGAGGTGATATTTTCCAGCAGTACGCCTTGTTGACTCAAAAGGAAACTCACTTCTCATACGACCGTCGTCCATCGAAACGAAACCGTCCTGATCTCATGCATTCTAGATATGAACGTGTGGCAAAGTCCGATGCCTTCTCCCCTCGTCCTGAGTCACCTGGTCCAAAGCCTCAATGCGAGTTGCATAAGTTTGATCAAATCGCTTCAAAATTTGACCAGATCGCTCCCAATTATTATCACTTCCATGGGTCCAATACCAACTTGCAATCATCCCAGCCTTCCTCGCATGCAGCCATCCCTGGTCCAACAAGCACCTCTGGTGGCACTCGGTCTACTCCACCACTGCCAGACTTCCGCGTGGATTTTTTCGCGGAACATTTTTCCGCCGCCTCGATGCATCATCCATCATCCCATCAACTGCACCACCAGTACCATCAGTTGCAGCAGCCATCACACCAATCAGGCCAACAGCATTCCCAGAATCATCATCCAAGTATGACTTCACTCCTGTCAAGCACAGTTCTTCAATCTCAGCAGCAATCGGCGCAGCAGCAACCATCGTCTTTGCATATTGGCGACTCCTTGGAAGATTGCCAAAAATTATCACAAAACACAGGAGCTATAAATGTAACCGCCAATCCGTTGGAAGCGGCAGTTTGTACGCAACCGCGAGCTACTATAGTCGTCCAGCAAGTACGTACGGAAATTTTAAATACTATTACTTCTTGAAGATCGTATAGTTTCACGTTTTCCAGACAACTAATGTCTGAATATCCTGAAATTCTCAGAAAGTGAAAAATATCCTCCGAAAAAGTGTCAAAATTTGAATAAACTGAATAATCCGTAGCGTAGTGCTTACAAGACTAAGCCGGTCTGTGTCCACCGTTCATGAACAAAATAAAGCCTTGTTAATCAAACAGTCTGACAAGTTTTACCTTGAGAATACAAGGGAGCTCTAGCTCTAGCTTTCATTCCTTCAATCGAGGCGAGTGCAGTGTCCTTTGTGCAAACAAATGAATTGTGATTCACAATTATTGTTATAATGATCAATTTCATTAAGCTGTTCTTTGTTGAGTTGGTCGTAATTGGTTTTATGGCTTTGATTCTTATGTAAAAAATCATAATTTATGATAACAATAATTCAACAGTTAGCTGAACAAGAAGTAAAAAGTTCCGATTGTGGCATTTTAAAGCTTAGACTTAAATCTACGATCGAGGTGATAGTGAAGCTGTGCTGTTCATTAAAACAATAAAAAATATGGGTTCTCTGTATAAAAGAATTCGCCGCTATTCCAGAAAGTGGTCAAAGGTTCGTATTTCTTGATTCACTTACAAAAAAATGGCTAACACTTCACAATAACATAGGTTTTGGCATTAACAATACTAATGAGAAAATAAAGTCATCTCTAATATCAGTCAACTGTGTATATATTAAAATAACTGAAAATAAATCAATTCAATGGATTCAAATTCATGCTGTTTGTCCTTCAATCCTTTGAAAATTCAATAATCTATCTAATCACGACTGTAATAAATATATTTCCCACCTTACTCATTTAAATAGCAGACCTTACAAATATGCGCCCAACGTGGGTGATTTCTCATATAAAAATGAATTATCACAAAGTTTTTGCATTTTAATCGCCTATTTTAGTGTTTGCCGGTTAAATTTCCACCAAAAAAGAATCTTTTTCAAGCGAACTAAGTCAAGTTTCATACTAAAAGTCATTTAGTATAAAATTCATCCGATCACATTATTTGAATCGTTCGAATTTGAGAAAATGTTTAATACGTTCTGCACAAAACTTCCTACCATTTATATTCAATCCAGAAAAAACTGTCGAAATTTCATCAATTTAAGCTAATGACAAACTGTTTCAATAGAGGAAGACATTCAAAAATCTGGTCAATACTAATTTGAAACAATCAATACAAAACAATCAGAGCAGGTTGAAAAAATTAAGTTTGGCATGGCTTGGAAGAAACAGGAAATGAATCCTCCATAGTAATAACCATAAAAATAAATTTCTTTTCTCTGCTGTTCAGCTTTGATTTTCTTGGTAAAACAAAACTAACGGATAGCAACTCTGCCATTCATAAAAAGGGACCAAGGGACCAACACTATTCCAAAAAGTCATCCACTCGTTCACACTATTTTCTGCATCCTGGATGACTGTCTTGAAATTTTCACTTGTTACATTCATGATACCAATCGAGTTACATTATTGCGACAGTGACTTCAAAATCGATTTCAGAAGTTGAAACGGTGGCAATTTTTTCCTTTTTCGCGTAGAGTGCCATTCAAATTGAGACGTCGTTTCACTTTCTAGACAGACTAATAATTGAAATTTCTTCAAGTGTAACTTTTGTCAATGTGAAGTGACACAACGAAGGGTGTACATATAAAAAATTAATAAGATTCGAGTGGGTTGATATTGTAGTCCTTTGAGAAGCAATCATGCCTCGTAATGAATGGAAACGAAATATTTTAGAATGATAGAGGCCATTGGCCTATTTTTCGAAGGGAAAGTCCCAAATAGAAAGCTTTTATCGTGTTGGTATTTCCTTTAAAATTTGGATTTGTGAGCTTGTAAAAGACGCTGAATTAATTTGATTGAGTTCTTTGAAAATTTAATTTGGTAGTGGAAAATTTGGGAATAGATTTTTTGCTGATTATTTAACGAAATTCCAATTTCTCGGAAACGTTATTTAAACGATTATTTTGAATAGAAACTTAAAACGATTTACTAATCGATTAAAAAATGAATGCCAATGATTTTTCCATGGTAAATTCATCATTTATATTCTTCAATAAAATTAAAAAGAATCTAAAAAGGAAACTGGATCCAAAAGCTAAATGATTGGAACTGCCAATTTTTTGGTATTAGGAATATTGCTGAGCTTCATTATCGTGGTGTTTTTAATTTTTACTGATGGATGAATTTTGAAATATTCTATATGAAATTATCGTAATTGCCTGTTCTTAAAAATATCACAAACTCAATGCAAAGTTTGTGCACAGTATAAAAAAATGCATAATATATTTCAAATGCCAAATCGAATTTGAAAGAAGAAAATATTCAAGGCTATCTTCTATGCCAAGAAGATCTTTTAATTCCCTGATAATTTTAAGAAGCGTTCAATGTAATTCCTTGATTTCATGATGAATTACGTACGGAAGTAATATTCTGATGCCTCACATATGTTCAGAAAACTCTAATATTCGATTAATATCTTAATCAAACTGCCACATTGCACTGCCTTTAATACTGAAATCTTTGAAATCAGATAAGTTAGCTGCCATTCAAATTGATCCTGATCAAGCAACCAAACAGTTCTATTTTAATCATGACGACATTAATATGGCTTTCTTTGAATCATCGTTCAAAGGGTCGACAAATGAAAGAAAAACTTGATTATTGGAATAAGCAAATAATGACTGCATCTTTTATTTATAGCAAATGACACGTCTTTTAATATTCTTTTGAACGAGATTAGCGAATGGTAAATAATTTATGAATACATTTTTCACAAATCATCCACAAAATAGAGACACAAATAAATAAGAAAGCTGGGAGAACTGATATGATTTACTTTTGAATGAGCTGTTGAGAACTTCTTTTAAGAGTTCATTAACAAGCTACAGAATAGATATTTACAGATATCTTTCGGATGCGCCAAATAGCATGCTCTTGTAATTACAAATATTGGCTAAACAAACTTGGATACAAACGAGTGTTTGTTCTCTATCTATAAGAATTGGAATTTCATCTAAATATCTATTATCAAGAATGCGCATACAATATTAAACGTCATAATTTTTGAAAAAAGGCATACTAGCGAAAGCTTTCAATAATTTTTAATTAATTGAGAATGAGTCGTGTTTCCATCTAGATCCATTCTAGTCCCATTTGTTTATCATATTCACAAATATTTTTGACTGTAGACAAAATTATTGGTTCTGTAATTATATGAAATTTGATAGGGAAAAGCTTCTGGAGGCAGAAAAATTGGTAGACTTTTGAAATTGCTTACTGTTATAGAGGAAAAGTCACTATTACCAATAAATTTAACTTAGTCCATAGAACATTTTCATTAAATTATAATAACACTGATCTATAGCACTTCTTATGTTAAGTTTTATTTCATTTAGCCAAAATGAATAAATCCGAAACCACAAATAAAATCAATCATTGATTGTTATTTTAATTCCACATTTTTCGTGAACATAATTCAAATTATTTCCATATTTTATCAATAAATTACACCATCGAAAAAAAATTCCTTATTCAACTAATATATTGCTTCCTTCACTTTGTTTACATTTCCCGCCAGATATTTTCGTATTGCAAATAAAGCAATCGCTCAATTAAAGTTAAGTTTATCTGCAAAATGTGAGAACGTACATATCTTTTTTAAGTAGCTATCAATTCAAGCTTCATTCAAGTAATATTTCTCTTTTGATATGCACAGATGTATTGTACGGAATGCTATTTTTATAAATTTGGTCGTTATTTTTAATTATCGAAGTGTAAATGGTAGCGCGTGGCTGTTAAAATTCATTTTGATAAACAATTTTAAGTCTGCAATAGAGCATGTGGTTTCAGAATGAAGAAGTGGTCGCACAGATTATTTGTTTGATATCTTGCAGATATTCAATATGGTGAACCAAACAGACAAATTTTCAAGTTTTCGAAAATTATATTGTACAATAAATCAATGTGAGCTGAATAGCAATAGCTTTGAATAATTATTGTCCGGGAAACCTAGCAATATTTTTCTGAAATTCTTCCTGATCTACCGCAAACATAATTTCCTCGTTGCTATTATTTACTTTGAATAATTTTCTTCTTGTTAACAATTTCTCTTTCTTATTATTAGCAAATGCAGACGATTTTTTTCAGCAAATGTCTTTCATTGTGAAAATCTATCTTTGGTTCATTTGTTCTCTAAAAACGATCCTTTCTCTCAGTTTTCGTTATTAAAATTATCAAAAAATCATTTTCATGATTCTGGGTTAATTTTTTATGTCTAAAATGTTACAAATAAGCTCAGCAATCACATGTTTATGCGAAACAATGATTTATCACATCCATTGCAGCATTATTTATTTTTCCACTGAACTGCAAACAAATTTGAGTTGATTTTAGAATGAAAAGCACCACACTTGATGCAATTGTTCAATGAAATGTTTAATTGTAACCAGAAATGATGTATGGTTAAATTTCCTTAGACGCATAAATTATTATTTATACTGAATTTATTACAAAAAAATTAAGTCGAAAAAAATATTGAAATGAATAAAAGCTACCGGGAACAGCCAAATGATAATTGATAGGACGACTTCTAATCTGGCACTAAAAATGATCTTACATCCTTTTTTGACTTGTTCAATAAAACACTTGTTTAATAAAACATTAAACTATACATAATTTACACACAAGCAGCTTTTACCACTAGATAAGTGCTTGTCCATATTGGAGGCAATCAAAAATCACTGAATAATTACAAGCAGCGCCCAACGTGGGCACCATCTCTTAAGAACTACCTCTGTAAAATAGTTCGGCTACAATAATACAATTTCTTTGCATTTGTATAGGATTCTATACAAAACTAACAAATTTACAATAACTGTGCTATATAACTGTGCATGTATATATGTATAAACATGAAGTTTTCTGTGCATACGCTATCACATGATGAGCAAACGCATTTCAATTGATGCCATTTCTTTTCCTTTTTATAGCTTCAATTATTTTCTTCAAACTATTTTCGATTTTAGTTACTTTCTATAAAAAGATTTAAGTTAATTTATGAAACTGTGTTCCATTAATCAATTTCATTACATTTAAAATTTTGTGTCCATATAAGAAAGCAATCTAGAAAAAAGAAACCTCACAGCTGAACATTCAAGATTTGTTTCAATGATTTATGAAAGTATATGTATAATGATTATTTAACTAATTACCCACTTCAAAATATGAATCGTAAGAAGTTAAAAAAAAACTTATAAATGATATTTAAATGGGACTTTACTTTTCAAATGACCATGAAACATTAAAAGCTAGCTTTTTTTGAGAATAAATGATCTTTTCAATAACCCTTAAAATGTCAAACATATGTCACTCACCATTTTTATTTAGACAATATAGTTCTTTTGGAGCGTTTTCCAAAGCTATTATAAGGATTTTCATTTATTTTTGTCGGATATCCATCAATAAAATGAACGTTTCAATATTAAACATGACCTAGACAAACAGTTCTGTATTGAAACAGTGCTAGCATCTTTTCGGGGTTTGATGTGATGATGGCCAAGGACGAACAATGTCAAGATTTATTCAAAACTGGTTAAATATTCATGAGTTTAACATGCTTAATCTAAATTTATCTATATTGTGACTACTTCTTGCTAGACATATAGGCCCTTTCCAAAATTGTCAGTTGTAAAGTTTTTCATTCTGATTTAAGTGGGATTTGCTACAGGGTCAACAAATATTGAATTTTTTTAGTGTTGTATGGTTTTATACATATTTACTTTAGTTAATAGTCTGTGTGTTTCACGTGAGAGAAATTAATTTAGGCATTTGACAGGGTCGTTTATAAATAAACATCCCATCTGTCTAGTTGTTCGGCGTCATTTGGCTAAAATAAAATGCGAAAAATTCATTACGATGCCAATTATTTTAACATTGATTCTTTATGAAATTTGCTTATGTTATTCAATACGAAATACTAAAGTGCTATCCACTATAATTAGAAAGCAATGAATTACACTAGTACATTAGTATGAGGTTTTCTTTTGATCCAATTAACTTCACACTATGTATTACTGGCTTTAAATTAATTTGAAATATTCACCCAACTTCATCCACCGTTGCAGATTTGATAGTTTGAAATTACTTCAATATTACGTTGATACCTTATATTCCCAATTAATAATGAACCTTCTGATAGGTCAAGCAACTCGTTCGAGACCTTATATTGTCTAGATAATTAGTTCTAACTTGCCACCATTCAAGTAATTAATTTTATCTTGTCATAGACTTTGGCATATTCAAACCATATTTTATACTAATCCTGCAATCAACTCATTTTTTCTCTCTAAAACTTCCACGAACAACTTAAATTCTTTAAGGTTTCTTGTGTGGTATGTTGAATAAATTCACATAACCCTATAGTTCAGCACAAAATCTCTCCGGACACTTTTCGTATCTATCTCGATTTTCTTTATTATAGTGACCATTAGGTAGATACTTTGCAACAACCATCCACCCAACCATTGGTTGAGCATGCAGTGAAAATGCTTTTCTAAATATTTTCTCATCGTCCTTTGCACATAACACATTCACTAAGACGCTGCTGGAAGCTGACTTGACGGTTTCACTCCTTTTCAGTGAAAGCACTTTATAAACATTAGCATAATATATTCGAAATGGTAAATCATGAAACGAGAAGGAGAGAAATATGGAGATAGCAATAAAGAATTCATGTATAGGTACATATAGTTCTGTGTTTTGAAATGCCCTAAATATTCAAAGGATACAAGAACATTAGAGTGTAACGTTTACAACGTACATCATACTGAATAACATTAGCATTTTACTGTCTTTTTGTCAAAACAAGGCTAGTACACTTTAGTGCACTCACGGATGCAGATGAAATAATACATCAAATGTAGATAAATGTTTCATTGCATCGAGTATAAAAGAAAGTTTAATTGCGTTCTATTAAAAAAGTCTGGCAAACACTTTATAAATAAAACTTGTAACGACCAAAACTTTTAATTCGCATCAAATATCTCATCGATGAGTTTCAATTACTTCTTGCTCGAACAAATTCAAAAAACATTTTCTTAGAAAACATTTCGTATCCAGAATAATCACACATATCTTTTTCTTTTATTTATTCGCATCGCCAAAACAGCCTTCCCTAAGTTTGGATAATACAGTGGAAACGCTTCTGTTGAAAAACGAGGGTGACTTTATCAGCGTGGAACAAGCCAAGGAGTCACGAAAAAAGAAGCAACAAAGAGAAGACAATATGAGGCAATTGTTGGATGTAACGAATACATTTACATCCGAGGAGATAAGAGATTTTGAAATGCGGTAAGTTAACCTTAATATATTCCTGGAAAGGCAATCTTGTACGTTTGTAGTCAGGAAACAACTCAATCTGAACACTTGATACGTGTAGCATGTCACTGTCAACTAAGTAGCTTGCCACCTTTCGGATTAACATTATATGTTTGTTATGAACACAAAGAAAGGGGAATAGGGGTTGAAAAAAAGCTCATTGTATATTTTTGTCAATATGAGTTTTTAATTGATACTCAGCAAGAAACTAACGTGATTTACAGTTATTATTTTCATGAATATGGAAGTGTGTTTGTTTTTCTTAGAAAAAAGAGCTGGAGCGAAGTCCCAAATATTCCAAATCATTAGCAGTAACAAAATGGTATTTTTATGATTAAAAACACCTAGGAAAAGACTACCTAGCTGCAAAAGACATGGAAATTTTGATTTCGCCGAACAATTAGAGATTCTTAAAGCCTCTCAACATGTAGTAGCAAGAAATGGAGCAAACCGAATCTACATAAGTCTCATGGCTCATATCGGTCGCTCTTGTCTTAAAACCATACCATACCATCCTTTAAAATATCGCTGGAATTTTCAGTTGTTCGTAAATCAGCAACAACAAACCAGCAATTTGAAATGATCTTTTCGAACAACAGTTTACAATCTCTGTCTTAAAAAGGACTTTCCGCAAAATATACTTGGAATAACAATTTCCATAAGACTTTAGATGTGCTTTTACAGGCGCACATCACACACATTGTCATAAATTAGAAAGTTTCCTTGGTTTCGGTAACGTTCCAAATCATTACAAGGAAACACATGTGAAGCCTACAGCTACATATGGAAATTCTAAGAAGACTCTTCATAAACAACTTCTCGTTTACAAGGATAGTCTACGCAAAACCAGGAAGATTCCACTTGGTGTGAATGATGGCTTCCAAATGAACTTTTTCAAGATGAGAACTGCTGGAGTGGGTTCATTATGTATATTTTGTTTGGCAAACGGGTGGTTATTGTTGATGTTCTTGTTTGTTGACATACTTGATGTATGTTTTCACTCGGAATAGAATTATCCTTGCATTTGTTCACTAGTCGGAAATTTTTATCTAAAAATTCTCTTTTTGGATTTTTTGGCATTTCATTGTTAAAAATTCATTTTGAGATATGTATTGAAGCATTTTTTGTATGAAATTGAAGTAAAAGGATTGAATTTATTTAATAACACTTTGTAAAGCTTCACATGCGGTTGAATTCGTTTCAGTTCCTGTCTCAGCGCAACAATAGACAGTAAATACATGTGAAGTTCTTGGAAAAACTTGTTTGCACTCGAAAAAATATTTTCTTTTTTCATGAAAACTTTCCATCAACTATCGGATTCAATTTTCCCAAATAATTAAACTAAAATCAATTGGTTTGAACACACTCTTCAAGATTAACAAAGCATATGAGGAAGCTAGTTTGGCTTATTAAATTTCTAAGCTTTAGGCTATATGGGCATCTTATACTTCTGATAAAGGTTAGATATTAAGTGAACCACAAGGATTTCATTTGTTGTTCTACGTACCTATTCAATATTGCCATATAAACACAGCTACAAACACTGCTTAGCAATCCAAAATCTTTCTTCACATTTTCCACCTCCTCAAAATTCACAAAATCAGTTTTATACAGTATACTTCCTACTAAGCAATGATTAAACACAGCCCAGCCTTCATGATGACTACTTGAAAATGATAAATTATCTCGAAGAGCTGACTTTCCGGGAAACAGTCTCGGCAAATTCTCGTTCAAAGACCACACTGCTACCTTTGTCTATATATAAAAACTAAACACAGTGGCGACATCACAAATCGTGCAAAAATATTTTCAAAAACGTCACGAAACTTTTGTCATACTTTCTTTGAGTCACACACATGTTCGCATAGCTCCAAGCTTACTTTATCATATGTGAACAGATAATAATTGTGGTGTTGGTAGTGATGAAATTTTGTATTCGATGATGCAAACACTCCTTGCTCGCTTCATCCCAATCACTGTCTGCATAGTAAACTCAAAAATCATGATTCATAAAAGAAAACCTGGCGTATCGTCTTATACTATTGAATCTTTTTTCATGTGTGATTTTTATTTATTTCGATGGTGTTTTTTTGTCGTTAACACTCTGGCGGACATTTCTAATAAACTACAACATAAATTATGGATGATGGCACGCTGCCAAGCTACTACCAAAACGTGACGCGTTCACTTCAGGGGACATAGTAATAATGAAAGTTGAATAGGACCATGGAGCATGACGTTGATAATGTATCTTGTTTTTGAGTGAGGTAGATTAATTGTGGAAACATTTTATAGAAGAGATTAATGCTCCGAAAAAGGCATCATTTACCACTGGAACATGTATTCTGTAGACCTTGTGAGAAGAATCTTTGATACAGTCTATTCTTGGCTTACGGAAAACACTAGGATATGACAGCGTTGCAATTGCGTTCTACTATGAATTGAACTTCAACATTAAAATAATCTTTATTCCCAAGCGAGAAATACATGCCGCCTAAATAGTACAACTAATTTTTCTCAAATGGAATTTGCAATCAGGAAAATAATGATAATTTTTTTTCATATTCTATATATGTTGTAAACAAGATATTTAACAAAATAGACACTTCTCATTTCAGTACTTTCCCTGCCATTAAAAAGATATATTTTCCGGGATTCATAAATGTATTCTCGGTGCACATTCCTCTAGCTTACTTTCATTGTATTTTAATGTAGACTATGTTACTTTTATTATCAATGATATTTTAGATTTTCAACTATGAAATCCACGTTACATTAACACTCAGCTCGGAAACCGTCAATAGCTTCACTTCTTTTTTGTTTTATTAATCTTTGTTTGGGGGCCAAGATCCTTGTCGAAACAAATATCCCATCATTCAAATATACATAAGAATTAAGAGTCTGTGTGGCATTTGAGACATTTTTTAATATCTTAATTAAATGGTCTGGCATATTGTAGTCCACCCAAGATAAACGGGATTTTGGATATGGGGGATTTTGTATATGGGGGATATTTAATCTGGGGAATTTAGGATCTGGGGGATTTAGTATCTGGGGGATTTAGGCTCTGGGGGATTTAGGATCTGGGGGATTTAGGATCTGGGTGATTTGGAATCTTGGGAATTTTTGATCTGGGAGATTTAGGATATGGAGGATTTTGGATCTGGGGGATTTTGGATCTGGTCGAAAATTTGATAGATGACGAGGGCGGATACGTCTTTCACTATCAAATTGGCTTTTATGGCTAATTTTTTTTTAAAAAAAAATAATATTTTAGAATAATAATAGAATATATAAACATAAACAATGAAAACAAATCATAGTTTCTTTATTCACCCCACCGAAAAGTTAGTCGTGTGTACCATAAGGGTCACACCTGGACCACATTTTTTGAAGAATTTCTTTTTAACAATGAAATGGTTCAACTTGATTTATTGGTATTGACATTATTATTATTTATTTGCATTAGTAAAAAATCACGAAGAGTTTCATGGATCCCAAACGATGTTGTAAAATGTCCGAGAAGTATATATATATATATATATATATATATATATATATATATATATATATACTGCTTCGAGAAGAGGATTCGAAACCACTTTGAAGAAACGAAACCAAAAAATTGCAATCGTTCTCAAAATCTATCTGTATGTGTGTTTCGTATGCATGTATATGAAATACGGTTAGATGGTTGTTATGAAAATCCACTGAGATGATAGTTACAAGTACAATATCCTGGAATATTTTCGGAGAAGGCTGTAACATAATTCATCTTTTTACAATCTTTTCTTACATTTCCTAGTGGTTGTCTAGCCTTTGGCAGCTCAAGTTCAGTCTTTCCGGTTAGGAATACTATAAGTGATGGAGCTTTAAAATCACATAATGAATTATATCCCTTTAAATTCTGCGCGCATAGTATTTCCGTCTAGTATTTATACGTCTTCGGTAGCTCTGACTCAACTGATTTTTTCCAGAGATAATTACGTTCACCAAAGATTTTCAAGTTGCCTTTATTTCTCCAGGCTGTTTGTAGGTCAACGGATGATGCTCTTACGGCTGATACATTTTTTTAAACCCATCAACTGCTTCTTCCCATATTATTTGATTGCTACCAATAATTCTCCAAAATCTGACTTCTATAAAATATATTCCGATTGCGACGTCAACGAAGGCTCATAAAATTCAATTGATTCATTGTTCCAATTTCTGTTGATTTTATCAAACTCACAAACAACTCAGCCACATTGCTTTTTCAGGAATTCTTGAATAAAGCATGTAATCAATTGGTGAATCGAAAAACATAGGTGTTTTTAGGTTTTTTTCTGTATTTATGGATCCAAGAATGAAATTGATGTGGTTCAAAATATAAAGATGGTAATTAGAGACCATATTGAAATTATGAGAAAATATGCACAAATATGACCTTTTTAAGTTTTGTCGGAAGACAACACCAATCGCTTCTAGATTTTAATTTTGAAACCATTCTGTGGTGATCTTAAGTGATCGTGGAATCTTCTAGGGCAAAACCATAAAATTAACACTTAAAAATGTTGAGGCACGACCAAGTACAATTTTGGCGAGAATACATATTAAGTAGGTTTAGGTTGAGAGCAGGATGACATATTCACAAGTAAAAAGTCAAACCATTTAAAGAGCTATCGCTTTTTATTAAATATCAGTGACGAAGCATTTTTTGCATATAGAAACCGATGTATTGCATTAAAAACAGAGTTCTAGATATTATACCTTAAAGAATCTTTTCATTCTTATTTACAGTGACAAAACTCAATCAAAGCAGGTGACTTCTCCCGCAAACAATTCGAATGTTTTTTAGGTTTATTCACTCGCACAATTTCCTTTACGTCTACTTCAAATCGACTACCAGTGGGCCAATAATGAATCAACGCCTCATATAGCATTATGTATTTACCAAATAAGATCTGCACTTGATAAACATGAAAATCCAGCTCAAGTTTTTCAACCAACTCGCCCCGGCCTCTTAGTAAATCCTTGTTCGGAACCAACTCGATTAGCCACTCCACCAAACCATCCTCTTGAAATTCGCAAATATTCCTAAGGTGTTTAGTCATTTCGTTTAATTTATTTCTCAAGACTTGCACAAGTCCAGCTAAAAGACTCGACGAATTCTTTGAAATTGGAACGCTTCGCGATTCCAAGCAAGTGCACCATTGGCTATTGATGAATGCATCCCGGCAAGATCTTTTTACTGGTATCTTCTCGAACATTGATATTCCTCTGGACATTTTTGGTGGAGCATCAAAATGTAAATTAAGCAGTTTTGGCGCCTGAATTTTCAAAATATCTGCTAGAGTTTCGTAGACATCAAATGGCGTTACGAGCTTATCAATATTGTCCAGAAAGTTGTCGAATTGCAGAGGAAAGCGTTGCTGAAAACTCTTAGGAATAGCCATGCTGAAGAATGGTAGTCTCTCCTCTTGCCTTCCTTGTAAAGTGTCCATTAACGGTTTTATCTGACTACCATGGTCTGATATTAAAATAAATATGGTATCATCGAACATCTTGCCATGCAAAAGTTCTAATAGCCAACTCGACAAAATCTCATCTGAGGTTTCTATTAAATGTATCGAGCTCCGTAGAGTGGAAAGTACGTTCAGGAAACTTAGTATGAATTTTGGACTGTCTTTGATGGAGTGCATTAAGTTTTTCATATAGTCCAGCATCACCTGATGCTTTGTTTTGTCTCCGATACACAATTCTTGAGTAGTAAAGTTTGATTGCGCTGCGTGTTCAAAAAATATTTGCATATGATGATCTGTTGGTTGATTTTTAAACCTATGCAAGTGACTCCCGAAAATACCATAATTGGCTTCATCTTCAATGTAAGCAGTAACATATCCCATCTTCGCGTATTTTTTCCATATAAATGGACAATTGTCAATATAATCGAAAGGTCCATTATCAACATTGCTATCAACCAGCTCGGATGCAGTGTGTCCTGTCAGCAGTAGCATGAGAATGTCAAAGGTAGAATCACCTACAACATTGTAGCCATTTAGAATGTAAGATCCAATATCTTCTGTTAATACGCGATAAGTCGATGGAAGCTTGCGGATGAAAGCATTCTTACTAAGTGAACTAACGCCTAATATTAAAACATTAAAAAATGAATGAGCTTCAACAGAAAACGTATTGGGCTCATTAACTTTATTAGGTTTTGGTTTTGCAACTCCCGCCAATATACCTGACCATGTCTTTCCGTCTGCCGCTTTACAATGAGTTTCAACAAAATCTGACTTCTTGAGAATGTAACTTTCTCCCAACTTGATGACTTTGTCAGTAATTAAAGTTCCATCGATGTGTGTTGTTACATCCTTAAACATACACTTGATGTCGCCAGATGTCTCGGTTAAAAAATCCTGTATCGAACAGCTAGCACCTCGACATACGATCCAGTCTTTCTCGCCATGCCAGCATGAAAAGTTTCTTTGAAATGTAAATGTATAATAACTCACTATCTCTGGATTGCTCATCAGTTTGGGTACTCTGCATGATCCACTTCTTTCGGCAAGTAGCACACCTTCAAAAGTTGTTAGTTTCATGCTTTTGGTCCATGAGTCACGAAAAAACACATAAAAGAACATCACAAACGATAGAGTGATGCCCCCTACCAAAAGGGTTAAAAGGAAAATTTGTAGCCTTTTATATTGTGTCATTGTATATTTGCTCTTACAAAATTAATATAGAAGTTTTTAATTTCTTTACGGATGAATTGAAGAATGAAATGTCACATAGTATCAATATCGACAATATTTTGATGGTTATTGCTTCGGTTAGTTGTTGAATTTTTTTAAATTTAGATTGTGCCTAAAATTTTCATTTATAATTTTCAAATGAGCGAAAATTTCAATGGAGTAAATTCATTCGAAGAAAACTTGAAATAAAATTAACTAGTTACAAATTTTATTGAGAGAAAATTCAATCGTAGTCGTGAAAACAATTCAGTTATATAACATTTTAAAAACATATTGCGTGCTATTATTGGTATTGGGGAAGCATTATTTCATGGATGCTTTATTGAATCATACTCAGTGCTCATTTAATTTGAATTGTTGCACAAGGTTTTTTTTTTGTTAGCATGTTCGTAAAACTGCAAATATTTACGTTGCTCTTTTTTGATTAGTTATTATTTGTCAAAAAAAAAGAAATAGACAATAAAAATTTGTTGGTAGTCGTATCATCATTGAATTAAGTGAGATTTTCTATAAATTTACATAATTCATCGTTTCAGATATGGCTCTCCACATCATTGCCGGTCGCAGTCAGTCAAAACACCGGGTAGCCGAGCATCAGGTCGACCAAATCAGTTGAGTCTTCCGCAACAAAGATCAAGGTAAGTTTTTAAAATCACTCAACAGTAACATTCGGTTTGCTTCAACTACTTTGTTTGTTTTTTTAATTTCAGGGTTGCATCTATGCCAAATACTGGAGTCGAGGAAGAATACTACAGATTAAGGCATTTTTCAATAACAGGCAAAGGTGTAGTCAATCGTGGTGACTCCCTGAAGAGTAGACGTAGCCGTTCCAATAATAGTGTAGCCAGTTCCAACTCCAGTACTGAGCATTTGACCGCAAACCAAGTTCCTATCATTGGTTCAGCTAGAACATCGGCCACGTGCAGTTTGGCATCGAGTCGCGAAAGTAGCACCTCGAATCCAGGAAGTGGACCATATAGGTGAGAAAATATTAGAACAGCTAAAGGTTAAAAATCCAAGAATCATTAATTTCCTGTTGACGCATCAGAACAGAACTATAGCTTCTCTTTGAAAAATACCATTTGACCTCTTAAAACTACTCAACAAAAATTAAATCTATCGTGATCCACCCGAGACGTTCAAATCACCAACCATCAATTCTGACCCTCTTTACTATCAACTGCATCGAAAACTGCATCCATTAGAAAGTCAGTAGAAATCGATGAAAAATAGCAAGCACTCCCACTGAAGCCATTAGCAGCAAGTTTTGGCGAGTGAAAAATGGCTTCTTTAATAGGTGATTTCCTACCGTTTTGAATTGAATGCCACCATCAGCCAGTTATGGCAGGATAAATGAAGCTCGTCGGTTTACGGTGTAAGTTTGCTGTGTGACCAAAGTTATATCATTGCAATTGCTGCCATGGTCATACTATCATCTGATCAAGAACATAAATCATTTCCAGCAGAAGGAGACAAGTTAAACGTTCAGAAATTATTTAACGATAAATTTCACCGAAGCTTTCATTTTGACACTTTTCTTTTGTCGGTTAGCAAGAGTGACGCTTACTCTTTCAGATGTTTCATAATCTTTGTTGACAAATGGGATTTACTAAGGTGTCCAAGTTTAGGTTTTAAATGGTCTAAATTAATGGCCAATCGCGGAATCAAGATGTTTCCCTTCTAATTTGGCTGACAAACCTGAAAATGGTTTGATATATGTTGCCCACGTTGGGCGCTAATATTGAGTCTGTGTTAATGTTGTTGGTTACAGATAAAATTTTAACTGAAAGTTAACTTCATAAATCTAAACTGTTTCATGTGATTTTAAAAAGTCCTTTTATTGTCAAATTTAAGACAAATTAAATGCAGATTTCGCTTTTATTGAATATCCTTTGTTGTTCTTTAAAAAAACATTCTTTACCTTCAATTTTTTTTTATTTCAGAGTTTTAATGTTAGGTGATGCTGCCGTTGGAAAAAGTTCATTAGTGTCACAATTTATGACGTCAGAATATTTGCATGCATATGATACCAGTATAGGTAAGTTATGAGTTATTTTTATCTGAAATTTTAATATTATTTGCTTAGTGTTTATCAAATAAATTTTGATGATGAGAACAACTATTTGGATTTAAATATTTAATCAGTCAATATTCACATTGTGTTTGGTGATAAACTCTCCGACCTACTACCCAATTGATCATGTGTGTACTTAAAAATATATTAACTATTGATTTAAGATTTTAAGTTTTCAATAATAATCGATAATTCATATGATTGAATTTTTTTTAACAAATCCTTAAAAAATTGTGCAAAGACTCAGCTTTAATCTTAGTTGGAGATTTTAAAGTTACAGTTATACAATTTTGCTTTTGATGATAATATGAAAACCAACTGAAATCATTTGAGTTTCTTTGAGAGAGAGTTGATCTTAATTTATAACAACAACTTCAGTACACGGTAGAACTTCAAATACACAATAATTGAAGGGCTCTTTCGAAAGAGGTTCTGTCTGAAATTTTGATAATCTATCAGGAACACGAAAAATCAATTAAATTTAAGCTGAACCGACAATTTGTTTCGAGCCTCTTTTTTTGCTTATGCATACAATACGAAAATATTTAACTTTAAAACACCCGTTGCTTGGATATAATATAAACTGAACTTTAAAAAATTTTAATTACCAAGAAAATACCATATGATTAACACAAAATACAAGCAACTGATCGTGTTATTTAATTTGCATTTTAATTATTTTCTACCAGTTAAAATAAAATCACAATGCAATCAAAGATATTTTATTTACTTTTGCAATACCAAAACTTTGACCACCATTTTATCCAATAAATAGTGAATATTTATAAAATTTAAATTAATTTTATAAAGCAAACGAAATTTAAACTATCTGTTTTCCAATTTTTTCCCTTTTTTACACTCAGGTAATACTGATATCATAATACAGATCGATAAAGCATCAGATGGTAACACATGACCTAGTTTATTTTTTAATCAATTTACTTCCAATTTGAATCCAAATTATTTCAAAAATCTTTGCATTAATTTCTTTAATTTACTATTCCGAAAACTAAGTAGAGATTTACTTTTTCTACCATTTGTAAAAAATGTGCTAACTTAGTCACATTTCATTTATATTGAATTTGAATGCAATTTTAATCATTATTCCGTTCAATTATAATCTCTTGAACAAATGCTAGCATATTTCTTATGGATAATTTGCACGCTATTGGCTAGTTAAAAAAAACTGATATTACTTTTTATCCTAAAATTTTTCCAAGAGGAGCCTGTTAGCTCTCAAATCATACCTTTTGAATCTCACTGAAATGACACAAGACTTTCTTTTAACAGTAAATAACTAGATCAAACAATACGTTTCACAAGCACTTTCTTTCAACAATTTGTAAAATAAGTTTCATTCATGTTGATGCGGTTGTGCAAAACTGTTATTGAATTTATTATCAATTTTTTGTTGATTTTTAGTTCTTAAAATTTACACTACTCCAATAGAGATTGTTTAATATATGCTTTTTTAATATCCTTTCCAATATGTCCTTTTGATCATTAAATGCTCAATTCAATTTGTTATCTTTTGCAGATGATGATTCTGGAGAGAAATCAGTATCTGTTCTTCTAAGTGGTGAAGAATCAGAACTAGTTTTCATCGATCATGCCTATGCAGATATGAGTGTAAGTTGAAAATTATTTTATTTATTATTTTAAGTTGAATCAGGAACTTTTGAGACGATTTGTAGACCAAATTCGGTATGACTAAAATCGTGACCATTCTTTCGGCTGATTAACTTAACGCGACTCATTTTCTCAAAGGCGAGATGAAATTTCTAACAAACAGTTTTCTATGACAGAATCAATACACGTCTTGGTCTGGAAAGCAAATCCAAACAATTAGTAGAACAAATATATAAAGTACATTTATAGCCTAAAACATGATATCTTCAACATTATAAATCTTGTAATTACAATCTTTCCCTAATCTGCCTATTTTCTATATTTATAGCCTGAAAATTGCCTGTCCAGCTACGACCCACATGGTTATTGCGTAATTTATTCGTCAGCGGATCGGGGTAGTTTTATGTTGGTGGAAAGAATATTACAAACCTTGTGGACAACCGAGAATATAGCACAAAAGGCCGTAATTTTAGTTGGAAACAAAGCAGATCTAGCAAGGAGTCGAGCTGTTACATCGGACGGTATGTATGTTTAACATGCACGCAATTATGTTAGGGAAAAGAAAAGGACTCTTTGTTTCACACTACTCCACTGCCCAATGTTGAAACGGCTTAAAAGATTGTAGATGTTAATGTATATGCTTTGAAAGATAATAATACGTGTTTTAGGGATCATTGACATTATTGCTTTCATAGCAAAGGGTTAGAAGTATTTAAGTCGACAATACATGTCTGTATGCTTACAATATTGCTGAAGTGTTTGAATGTCTCGAGTGTGTTGATATTATAAGGAACTTTTCCGTAGATCTATGTTTCCATTCTTCATTCCAAAGTGATTAAATTTATTCAATTTAAATTACCAAGCAAAAAATGTGGGAATTGAAACAATTTCATAAAATCAACTCAAAACTAAGCAACCATTTATTTAAAAAAAAAATTTAACACTTTTTACACAACTATTTATTCCTAAAATATCAGATATGTATTTCGGTACCTTGTTTGTTTCTTCTTCTGAATTTTTTACTGTAATCTGAACAACAAAAAGTTGTGTATAAATGTCGAAAAACGATTTTCATCGATCTAATCAACCACCCCAATCAATTGAATTACACAGACAGTTTAATCCATAATAAAGATACCTACTAAAAACACTGAATGTCTTCAATTTTTCAATCAAGACTCTATGGTCTATATCAAATGTTGATGATCATTGATTATTCAATCATATTTCAAGAGTATCTAACACATTTGCTTGCCAATTTCTGTTCACTTTTCACCAGAAATTCAATCATTTTTCTTTGAAGGCATAGCAGCTATCACGAACATTTTCCATACGTTTCACACATTCTTAGATGATTTTGTGATTTCGTGATGATTGATTATATGTTCCTAAGAGACCTATTACCCAACCAAATTTAATGACGCCATTCGCTAAATATATAAGCCACTTTGCAACATTAATATCAGCAGATTTACTCCCACGTCATGCATGATATCATCATGAACATATTTGTCATGAGCATCACCAGAGAATCATCGATGAGAATCTTGCATACTGAGCTCTAATATGATGTGACTATGCAACAAAATTATGTGAGGTAGATGGCATTTTGATTTAAATTTAGATAAACATCTTGAAAATAAATATGTAGCTGCTCAACATGAACTTTATTACATAATATCAAAATAGCGTCCAACGTGGGCAGCTGTGGATACATTCTTCAAAAATTGAATGTCACGATGTCATTTGCAGTCAAAACTAGAAGTTTGTGATGATATGTTTATCGCTTTTCATTGCGAAAACAGTACAGCTACTATTAAACTTAATTACAATTATATTGAATTGAAGACACTTTCTCAACAAATATTTACAATTGATGAAAATATGTAGAATGAATCTTTTATGAGCCTAATTTCCAAAATTGTTGGCCCATCTCCACCTTCTTTGTATTAATGAATTTTTGGTATTTTCGAAGATAATTTTTAAGGAAAACAAAGTCCATATTTTTGACGAATATTATTGATATTTTCAAACGCAAAATATGTAAAGCTGATCAATTTTAATTTTTACTAAATTTACACTTATTGTCAATAAATTCACCATTCCGTGCTAGTTAATGCTTTAAATGTTATAACTTTATTAAAACATTGATTTTTTCACTTATATATAAATTGTTCAGCTTTATCAATCACTTCACCTTTATCAAATTATTCAACTATATCGAAATTGTTTAATATTCAAGATGCATCATTCTTTAAAAATGCTAGACAGTATGGTTTCCACACAATAAATGGAAAACAATTTTGCTTTGTTGTATCAAATCCTATGGACCAGTCTAACCTTCAAATTGCCCTTTTGAGTACATTTCAACCTTGAAATGGTGAAGTTAACTCAACTTATACCAGCCAAAAGACATTCACAAAAGGTCAACCATTTGGGAAAATTATATGCCCATAAACGATGACTACAAAACAGCTCTATACAATTTAGGTGTTTTCCGAAACATAAAATGAAACGAAACCAAATTATGCTTTCAATTACCATTTTATCCAGGCTTGCCTCACAGTATTTTCTACATAAAAGCCATTGTGGAATCCTTCCAATACAATTGGTAAACAGAACGTATATTTGTCTATTCAATAAAAATAGTATTCCGTTACCGAAATTAATGAAACTGTGATTGAAGATTTAGCATTGCTATTGAAATACGGAGAATCAATCAATTTGCTAGGCCATATTCTGTAATATTTCTACTCATCACATGCATTATAGATAAGATAGTATCCAGAAGCCATGCCTATCATAATTGATTCGGCACACTGCGAAATAAAACATTACCCGACCCTTGTATCTGTAGATAGATACTTTCCGCATCTCTATGTCTTCGAATGCTCATAGGATCACAATGTGATTCCATGATTCCCTTTGTATCAACTTGAATTTATAGACCTCTGCTGGTCAATAGACGCCACGGCAACATGAAGCTATCCAACCGGGTATAATGTAAAACAATAAAACTTTCCCACCTCAACAAATTGAATTGTAATAAAAGGAAACTAGCCGAGGGAGAAGCCACTAAAAGCTTCCGCGGGAATTGAATTATTAACTATACAACAGAATTTTATAGTTGATTTATTTATTAATTGAGGGTGGAAAGGTATTTCAAAATGCGCAATCGTATACTTTATTTTGTGTTCCTTTATGAGCCGCAAGAACGATCGCATTAACTTGTAGAGGTAGTCATTGTGAAAAGTATAAAAAATTAATTAAGTTTATGTTGGTTTAGGTGAATTTTGAGTTTATTACGTTTTGGAGTTCAAAGTAGAAATCCATGGAGATATTATAAGGTGCTTTTGTTGATATTCTGCAATTAATTACTAGAACACGAGCATGATAAAAGCCTTTTTGGTGATTAATTAAATTTGTTATCATGAATATTTAATTTTAATTTTGTCGCTGGCTTGATAATGCATTCATATTTAATACAGTCTGTGGGGTGTTTGAAAGTCATTAATTTAATAGGTTTTAACCTTTAGAAGCAATAAACATGTGAGTTTTAACTGACACAATTTTTTCAACTTTGCGATGCATATAATAATGAAAATATGCATTTTTACAAAATGTAACTAGTATGAAAAGAGGTCAATGGTTCATCAATAAAAATATTGAAAAACATTGGATCCTATTGCAAGAAACTAGAAAAGCATTAAAATTGAATGTATCTTTTAAACTCTACAAGCGATATAAATATGATATTTTTTCGTTCAATATCTGCTCATTCTGATGCAAGAGTGAGAAATTTCCAAATGTCCTGGTAGGCAAGATGAAGCCAACTTCTCACAACGTTCAATTCAATTTGATTCTGTTGCCTCCACGAATGAGCTAAATAGCGGGAAAACCATTCAATTTCGAGAACATCGTACAACTACAAAACTTTAAAAAATAAAAGATGAAGACGAAGCCTTTTATATTGAAAGCAAAATGAAGGCAAAATGTGAACTCATTCCTATCATCAAAGTCTTTCTAAACTTTTTTAACGGTTGCTCCTTAAATCCAATAATTGTGACTGCATATCTATGTAAAATATATAAATAAGACGTACAAAATATGTGTTACTAGGAAATTCAACACAACTTCTATCTTTTCACTAAAGGGAATTTTTAAATTTATGATGGATGTGTGTGTCTGAAATATCAACAGTCTCCATTAATTAATAAGCTCCACGATTTGAAAGAAAATCTAATAGCAGCGCAATACTGATAATTCCCTATTTATCATAGCTAATACACAATTTTTACTTACAGAGGGAAAAGCAATGGCAACAGCATACGATTGCAAATTCATTGAAACATCAGTTGGCATAAACCATAATGTTGATGAGCTCTTGGTTGGACTATTGACACAGATTCGTTTGAAATTGGAAAACCCAGAAAAGTCAAGGTAAGGCAATTCAACTTATACTGAAAATCAGCAGAAAAAAAAGATTGGATTCCGTAGAGATTGCAGTCAATTTGCATCTTTTTGTGTAGAAAATAATAGTGAAAGCAATACCTATAGATTCTAAGACTATTTTCCAATGGAAAAATACTTGTTGCAATGCTTTATTCAAATTAATAAACACTTATTTTTATTTATATAATAGGGACTTATTTCGCAAACGATCGTGTCGAAAGTCAAAACGAAGAGCCTGTTCTCCGTTGGGTGGTGCTGCAACCGCTTGTTTGACTGGCAATGGAGGCACAAATCCTAGTACCCCGATGGGAGCTCCTATAAATTTAATTTCTGAATTCAATACTCCCCCCGGCAGTGCACACAGCAGGTAAGATGATAATCCCTAATTTTTTCCAAGCCAATAATAAATTGACTATTTTGTTTATCTGAATTCAATTTCAACCACCTCTTTTCTTCATCTAAGTAACACATATTTGTTTCGTTACTTTTTTACAGCCCCCGTAAATATCGTGGCTCCCGAACATCTGCCAGTCTTAAAGTCAAGGGACTTCTAGGACGTGTATGGGCACGTGATTCAAAATCGAAAAGTTGTGAAAATCTTCATGTGTTGTAGACGCAAAACCAAACCGAAAATGGAATAAATCAAAAACTAATTAGTCAACATGACACACATAATAATCATCAGCACTGCAAATGTGGAGACGTTACATTAACATTATTCCACGTAATCTTAAATTTGGTTTCAAATCAAAAAGATACCATCAAATTATAAAAAAAAATACTCGTGTAAAAAATTTTACAAAACAAGAATTTAAAAACCAACACGAAAAAATTATATTTACATGTAAACATTTTTTTTACACATTGAATATATTATAATATTATTCAAACATAAATTCAGATAATTTACTTTAAGATATAAGATTCGAATAAGCAAGAATTGATCGTTGATCTAGTCAGATATTATGTTGATATGATTTCGAACGAGAATATGTTGCGTATATATGTATTTTACATATAATTTGCATGAAGAGTATTGTAGCTTTAAATTGAGATTCGTATGAATGGTAAATTTTTTATACTCATGTGTCTTAATTATAAGATTCAACTATTATGAAAAAATCATATTTTTGTCATGTTTATATTTTATAATGCAAAAAACTGTAATAATTTTTATATAAAATATTAAAATCACCACAGTTTCTATTTTCTTTGATGATTGGCATGTTAGCATTTCGATATGTTGACATGCTGATGATTCCATCATTGAGAAGGTAATATTTTCTGTTGATATTAATTGTGTTATTTGATTTTTTAAAATATTTTGCACGAGAAGGATCTGCTTGAAAATAATCTAAGTATTGTTTGAGTTTTGCAAGGCTCGAACTTCGAAGTCATATATTGAAAAAATAATGGGTGGATACATGTTGAACACATCTGAGGAAGCTATTCGAGTAAAAGATTCCTTTGAATATGTCTCAGTTTGATTTATAAGATTTCAAATGACTTTTTATGATATTTAGCCCCCGGCCAGGGGTGCATGGCATCATTGTAATTCAACAAATGCCAAGGTCTGAGTTACCCTTAAAGCTTACTTGGCTACTGCCTAAGGGAAAAACGTTCAAATTAACGAATGCTAAAACACAAAAATATGTCCTAAAAATAATATACGCGTTTCATGATTTTTTCACACAAAAAAGAAATCAAGTGTATACCTACATAATAGCATTATATCGTAAAACATATAAGACGTGAAGCAAAGTTCAATAGAAACAGTTCGATGTAAATCTCAGTGAGAAAATATTTTTTTACGGTTAAACTGAACAAAAAACTAAACATATTTTATACAATTTCGGGCACACTTGACGAAAAACTAAGAGAAAGGATGAATTTATTCGCTAAAATCAAAAAAAAAACAATTCGATTTTTCAGCCATGTGAAAGTAAAAAATGGAGCTTAAAGCCTTCAATCTATTTATTCTGAAGATTTAGACGAATTGATTCCGGTAGAATGCATCCAATTTTTTTCAAAGTTTGGATGATGGCAATTAAAAAAGATTAAAAATGCTATACTTGAATACCTCTAACGATACCGACAACTAATTCTTCAGGACAAAGTCATTCCCGACTTTGAATAGGACTAAACCTTTCTTGCGCATTTCTATGAGGCGAGAATATTTTTCTAATTTAGCAACATTCTAGTCATAAATAGTGATATTACAGACAGTATTTGCTTCAGTGAGCTCATAAAAGGTTTTGCCAAGACGAAACCCTGGAAAAGAATTGATTTTTTTGAGAATTATTTATAACAATTTTGCACATTTTTCTATTTAGAGAATTTGAGGTCCACCAACAAGTTATTGTCTAAGAGCACAAAGAGAGTCTTGCAATTATTTCAGTTCTTTAAAGCGTAAACTGAATTTTTTTATCAGGTTTCAAAAACACTATCCAAGGCTTTTCAATGAAATAAATGCAATCAATTCATATTTTGGCTAGGTATAAAATCATTTCGAATACACTCCACTTGATAAAATCGATATTCGTCTCATAAGGATATAACTTATCTTAGTTAACCCTTTTGTCCATAGCCATTTTATTATGCGTGATCAGCAGCATATGAAATGTTTAAAAAATTTAAATTCCTTGGACATTTCCTATCTAAAATTTAAATACAAGTCCAGTCAATATAACTGCCATATTTTAATTATGAACCTTTTTGTTCACAAAAAATCAGGAATTTTTGAAATTGGATTGATGAAGTAACTTTTCGTATGGTTGTAGCTTTTAGGAAATTTTGGATGAATTTTGACTGATTAAAATTTGCTGTTTGGAACTCGGAAAAGTTGGGCTTTTAGTTTTTTTGGCTTTGAACTGCAGCTTTGATTCGAAGTAAAATTTTAACAGTTTTCTCGTGGATTTTTTATAGTTTGAGATATTTATAATTTTGTATTCAAAAATATATCTCCAAAGATGAAAATATGTTGTGCATCGGCGGGAAGACATACTCCAGCGCATATTGGAGCATGTTTTTCTCATACTTTTATTGTGAATAGAGTCCTGTTCTACCATCTAGCTGTAGTATGAATATTTGTATATGTGATTTCATGATTATCTTTTATTTCCCTTACCGTAACATATTTTTGAAAAGAAATTTAAATTTCACGTCACTTGCTTAAAAATATTTGGAGGAGAACTTTTAATTTACAAAACTGATCTCTTTAACAGACAAATTTTCGCTCGAACAATACCCCATCATCAAGTGGACGAATATTATCATCGTCCTTGTAAGTAGCCCAATTTAGATATATTGTTTGATATTAAGGCTCTACCACCTCTCATTCTGGCATGAAATTATCCATTTCTACATTTTTTACAAAAAATTATAGTAGTATTACGTACTTTTAATGCTGTGGTAGGTTTCATTCAAACTCGGTTGTCTACTTAAAAACTTTTCCTAGTAGGTGGTTTTCAATTTTTGGCTCCTTTTATCTTAACGTTATTTCGAAATTATCAAACTTGGCATAAATCTTATCTTATCTAGAAATGATGCAAATAAAACATTAATGTTCAAAATTAAAAATCATCAATTCGAATATAAAGCTCTCAAAATTTCACTTACGCAATCTCAGACGCAATTTCCATTCCAAAATTCAATCAAATATAGTCAACCGGCAAAACTCTGGCGCACGATTCAAATATGCAAGAAATTGGATTTGCATTTATCTAATTTTTGAAACGCGACTTTGCAGAAAAATTTACAAGTCAACTCCTACAAAAATTAAATAATTTATTAAATTAGCTCACGCAATGCAAGAAAATATAATATTGGTTTGTAATTCATTTAAAATCATCTGAAATCCATATTATCATGACTTTCTTCAAGTTCAGCCTTAACAGCATCTGAACATAACTATCAACTAACTTATATATTTGAGCAGATCGGATTCCACCATTAATTTTTATTCTATAATTTTTATCACAAACATTATAAGCTATCTACGCAATTATTGCAAAGCATGATCTAAAAAGCAATAATTATTTAAAAAGAAACATTTGTACTACATAGATAAATTAAATGTATCGTATAAGAATACTAAATTAAAATATTTCAATTTTAAAAATGAAAAAAACCAAGCGTATTTATAAGTGTAGCATTATTATGTATTCTCGATAAAAATTTGGGTCCAGAATGTAATTATTCACTTAAAACATATAGCATCATTCTATGTCAGTTTTTGTACCATATTCCTAATTAAACAATTAATTGTAATGAATGTTTCTATAGTATATAATATAAAATTATTGAAGAACGTCATTAACATAAAAGTTTAAACTCCTGAGCCTGAACGAATCAAAAAACAAAAATTCCCATTCATTCGAGATATCATGAAAATATGATTAAATTGCAGCCCAAAAATTTATGAAAATTAAATAAATAATATACATTCAATAGTGAATCCATAGATACATAAACGTCAACAATTAGAAAAATTCTTGCGACATAAAATAAATTAAACAGAATCAACTATTAACACAAACCAAATAGAAATATTCTTCGTAACGTAACGTAACTTAATACTCATTGATTGTAGTCTTGTAAAGGAGCAGCATCATGAAATTCATTATCGATAAAGCAAATTATTGAAATATTAATAATTTTTATACTAATTGTTTAATCTTGCAATAGTCAATTTATTCCAGCGACTAAAACCAATTCAAATCTTAGCAATATGCCATTCTGAGCTATTCGATAGTAATAACAACGCATCCATTTTTCTCATGCCTGCGAATATTTTGATATGTTATTCAATACATAACTAAGAGGAAAGAGAGATATGTATAGTAACTGAAGGATACAGTCTTGTACAAGGGATGCTAACAGATGAAAATTATAAATGTTACTCAAAATTTTTACTGCTCTTCAACTTCTGCTCTTTGAAAATATGAGTTTCAGTCGCAACTTTTCTTTTCGGATTTGATCACTGAAACGACCAGATAAATTTTTACCATCTAGTCTTCAACATATATGTGCAAAGTCAGCTTCAAAACTATTGATCCTATATATTTAACATCTCCCTAGCAATTCTAGTCGCCTATACTTGACAGCGTTTTTCGTTTCGCATTTAAATTCAGACTTTAACTTAGAAAACTGAACCCGCAAAATCTAAGATGTTGTGTTCTGGACATCGGGAAGAGAATTGGACTTATCGGTATCAGAAATAAATGAGCCTTATGATGAATAATAGATCTGAAACACTAGTCATGCATTTCACACAGCGTTTAACAGTGGTTGTAACATCTATGACAGTGTTTCACGATAATTGATGGTAGGCAAAAACAAAAAGGAGTAAATTTAAGAATTTTACTGTTCACAACTGGGTACAAGGCTCTTGTTGAAATCCAAAAATATCCGGAAAAAAATACATTGTCCAATATTGTCCTTTAAAAAATTTGTGCAAAATTGGAACATCAAATACATCAGAGATATTCTTACCATATCTGAAAGTAGTTCCCGCAAATCACGGAAACTTTTTTTTAAAGAATATGTGATTTCTTCCTAAAATAATTAGCAAAATATACTACAATGAAGAATCTGTGGTATAATAGGATTATATTCTTGGTAACTTGTACCTAGGTGATGAATCCTGTTTTTCTCGTATTTTGTGTCTAGATCTTTCAACTTTTTATTTTATTCTCCTCTGGTTTTCGACTAGAAGTGCACTGCCCACTATCGTGTTGACGGCTGATCTCCTTGGTGCACATCAAAGTTGTCTTTCTTTCTATTCCGTCTATGATTAATTCCGAGAATCTTGACACCTTCTAGACGTTCTCACTATGTCACTCCATCGTCTCGCTAAGTAGTATTTCGTTGAGCGCTGGCCTTCTTTACAGGCCTATTTATGTGCCCTATCGTCTTACAAGTATCCTGGTAGTACATTCTTTTAGCTGCTCAGAGAAAAGTGGAACTCACCTGAAAAAATCTCAATCTGATAACATCTACCTAAGATACTCTTGTCTTCGTCCAGAAGCCGTATCGAGCTTAGTGGTTGAAATAATTAACAGCTTACCGCAGTGAACTTTGAGAAATGAGCCAAGCTTCATTTTACCTAGACTAAACTTTAAGTTGTCCCTCATATACCCTCGTTTGAAGGGATGTTAAAGTATATTTAACGAAAAACTGGACGCAAGCCCAACATATTACTCTACTTGCTGCAATCTTTGGAGGTGGATGTTCTTGTACAAGATATTTTTGTACAGGGTATGATGGCACAGAATATTTTTGTGGTTATATATTTTGAAAGGGATATATAGTCCTGATACCACAAATCTCAACTCTAACACGCAAGTACTAGCAAATAGTTTGGGTACACAGTTCACAAATATGAACCGAATCAACAATTGTATTCAAAAAAACTGTAAGATGATATTCTTTTTGAAGGGCAACATAAGCTCTTTGATTTTCTAATATCCATGTTTCAGTAATAGTAATCTTATGAACCTTCAACATTTTAAGCATAAGCTGCTCTATACCCACACCCATCCACTCCGCCAAATACCAGAGGGTACACCATCACTTCCATTTGTACATAATTAATGTCCTTGTTAAAGATGAACAGCATCAACTTTCGCTGATTACTTTATCTCTCTACAGAAGACTGTTTCAGTAGTCGGTTTCTGAACTTATTTTGAGTTTCAAGATAAGAACTTTTAAAGATGGGAAAAATCTGAAGAATCATGTGTACCCATAGACGATCAGCCTAGAGACTATCATAGACCTTAAAATCAAACAAAAGGTACTTTAAAATGTTGGGGGGGATTGTAGAAAGGCACTTAAGACTCATAATGAACTTTAAATAATTTCTCGACAGAAGCCTTACATCAGTTGACTGAACTATCATCAATTTTTTCTACTAACTTTTCGTTTTCTTTCTAGTACATTTTGGTTAGAAAATAGAAAAGTCGTGTTGTTGGTTTTTACCAAAATATTAAGACGAATCACGAATTCTATTTTTTATCAAACAAACATCAAAGGCGAAGTGGCGAGTGAACACATCAAAGTGCATCTCTCAAATCTTGCTGCACATTTGAAAATAAATAAATCTACACAATTTTTTTAAAGTATCAAAAACAGTTAAAATATTCTTCATGTTTACAGTGCGTCTATACTTTTTAACTCAAACTACTGATATTAAAGATGTTTGCTCTAGGTTTAGAAATCACCCGGAATCCGGAATCACACATTTAAAAATGATATCCTTATTTTGGTCAACAAGGAACAAGGAATGGATTTTAAATCATTGATAGACTATATCACCTGTTACTCTCTTGTCGTTCTCTACAAAGAGTTATGAACTGAAGGAGTTACTTTCAGAAGTTGAACACTTCCTTGGCTATAGTATAGATACAAACTTTGCGGTTTTGGGATTCAAATTCATCGGGCTGAAATAAAGATGCAACGCTGATTATGTTAATGGATTGCTATTATTATCCTGATTTTTTAAAAGAGATGAACCATTCACCCTTCGCAGAGAAAAAATCGTCTCGATTTAATTAGTTTTGATGTCACAGTTGATAAAGTAAATTTAAAATTCATGAGAAACTCAAGAAATGCAATGTCCTTCCATTTTCATTAAAACAAAAAAAAAAACAATGTGATTGAAGCATGAGAAATTTCACTATTGGGTTAGATTTACTCCCACTTTCCGCTACAGTTATGAAGAAAAATAACATATAGAACAGAATAAAGCGCATATATATCAAAACTTATTATGTAATAGTAAGATCAGAATGTGGTTTGACTCAGTTATCATTTAATGCATAATTATTTTATAAGTAATTAACCTGGAAACAGTTTACGCAAGTAGCATTTAAAGTGATGAAACCAAATTAAAAAGAAAAAATATTTTCAAACGAAAAAGGTGCCTTTGTTTCACATTCTTATGATCAAAATAGAATGAGTCTTATGTTAACTATGTCTTACATATACTCTATTTGCTTTTTCAGCATAGATCGCTTAATTTATGGACGGCTAACATGTTTCTCTTAATTGTCAATACTTCATCAATTCTTGGTTAAAACGAAGTCATAAAAATATTTTCTTTGCTCATTTATCCAATTTTAACGACACGCTGATCATATCACATAAAATGCACATTTCAATTTATCTTTGCTGTTATAAATATCTTTCAATCTATCATTTATTCTTTCATTTCCTTAAATAATATCTACACAAATCGTGCCAAATAAGTAGAAAATGAAAACATGAAACAATTCAATGAGGCCCAATATTCAAGAAATCCGAGCCATTTGTCATTGGAATTTATTTTCAGTAGTGAAATGAAACAATGTCTATTGAAAATATTCAAATATAATAATACATATGTGTGTGTATGTGTGTCTCAATGTTGTAATGAATCCACAGTATAATTAAGTCAAAAAAGAAAGAAATCTATTTGAGTTTGTTCGGAGTAATCGGGTAAAGAAGTATTTAGATGTATCGTGAAACGTAATTTGTAAATTTTCACACTTTTCAATTGGAAAGGGAAATGATTTTCGTGTGTTATATAATGTTGGAACGGAAGTTAAATGTGTAGATTGCGAGATGATCATCTTTTTAATGCACAAAAATATCAACAGAAATCTATGGATGATGCAGTTTACATTTTGTGCAAAAGATCACTCCAACATTTTATTTCGTAAACTTACTTGGCTATTCATCAGTTTATTTAACAACTATTAGATTGAATAAAACTATAAATTCTTAACTGAATGGTAATTGAAATAATTATCCTACAAGAGTTTGCATATTCACCTCCTTTTGGCGAACGAAAAAAAATATTTTTTTAACGAAGTCGTTAATAGCAACAATTTTTGCATGTAATTATGCCCACGTTGGGCGCCAAACTGCTTTCTACATTTTTATGACATATTTTTTGTTATTTTATATTATATATGTCTTTAAACAGTAAAAATATTTATAACTAATTATTTCAAATCACTCAATAATTTTTCACTGCGAATAAAGTTGAAATTCATTGATTATAATTGCTTTAAAAATAAATAAATGAATTTTATTCATCAATCTACTGAATATCATTTGATTGTTAAAATAGGCTAAACTTTCTTCAACTGCATTTGAATACAGCTAGATATGACATATAGCTAAATTATCCGTTCAGAGAAACTCAACTACGAAAAACATTTCCATTTTCACATGCACTTCAACTTCTTAATGTGTGTGAGTTGTGCTAAGTCGTCATCTTATTTAATCCATGTCGTTTCATGCTTATCACTATAAATAGTTTACAACAATACTATGCTCCTGTTAGATATTTAATCGTCCAGTAAAATAAGAAATATCTTAATCAAAGGACACATGAAATATGAACTGTCTTATAAATTATTTCGAAATAAAATGTTTATATGTGATAAATTTCAAATAGTCAGAAATTTTTTATTTAAACTATTCACAGTTTTAAAATTGATTTTGTTATTTAAAATAGGATTAAGCTTCACCACGTTTTCATGCAAACATGATATGAAAACAAGATTTGAATATAAAAATCAATCTGATACAGCACACTGGAATTTCATTCAAAATATTAATAAAATAAATGAATGAATAAAATAGTAATTATAGCAATCAAAATTTAATTCTCCAATATTAACTCAATACGATTAAAATGAATTAATTTGTAATTCGTACTAAAAATAATAATAGCTATTTCCAATTTATACACATTCAAAATTTTGCGAGTTTTATTAAACATTAAAATATAAGAGTTTAATAAATTCCATAAATAAATAATAATATGTAATAATAATAGCATAAGCTGCAACATTCATTGTATTCAATGCATTTAAAATAGATTTTTATTAGGATTATTAATGCCCTTTGACATCTAAAGACGAAACGAACTGAAATAAAATGTTAAATACGAATTGTAAAATGAAAAATGATAATGAAGTGTTCTTGAGTCGAGTCATTCAAATAATAAATAATAAAGTATTTTTCGAAATTCAAGCAAACGTTTCATTTGATGGGTATATATCTAATCTTTTTGTTTGATTGTTCTTTGATTTTCTACCCCAGATTTCACATGAGCAATGGCAAAACTACTTAAAAGGTTTGGGTATTTTTTATTATTTGCCCACAAATAAAAGGATCGCATTACCGTACAATGGATAAACCGTGTGTGCAATATTTGTTTTTTTTTTGTCAGTGGAAGAGCAAAAATTTAATAGAAAGTCTAGATTTTTGAAAAAAAAAATAAAGATAATAACGAGAAGCTAGAAAGCTTGAAAGACGTGCACCTTGCACCCTTCCACACTTTGAGTGAGACTACACTCTCTTAGCTAGTCTGAGACCCTTTTTGTCGGGTTCATTCATAGTCCGGTCAAATGGTAGTTTAATCGTGTATCATAGGTAGCTATGCGGATTTATTTACAAGGTTTATTGAGTGCAATGTTGAGCTTCAGTTCACGTTTCTGGGGTGGAAGGACTCCCGTTTAGTTGCCAACTTTAAAAGAACAAAATGCCTCTTTATGTTGTATGTCCAAAAAGAATGGTTGAGTATGAAAACTTTTACAAAATAAAATTTGCAACAACTTTTACCTACATTACTTTTCTTAGCTGTAACAATAATAAAGTTATGAACTAAAATTGAAGGAATAGGTATCGCGGAAACTGCAGATATACACTTTGTCTATTGTACGGCAAAGATCTTCGACAAACTTATTTATTTTCTATTTTTTCACATCATTGGGAGATGAAAATGTTTCTAGGACTCTGATCAGCTATCTGGTTTTTTATATAACAAAACTACCTTTGTCTCTTTATAATCACATGTGCTATGTTTCTTTCTTGTAACATTTATTCAGTCCACCCCCCTCCCCAACGATATCACGGTACAAAACGGTACTAAAATCGTTAAAATTAGCTTAGTTAAAAGGCAGGGAACATCCCAAACTTTCTGAGTTTTTTCGTGAATATATCTTGCCTCCACTCTCCCAAATACTATTAATGTTCCTTTTTGCTTTCACCTATTTTTGATTTTATCTCCACTAACCCAACTGAAATCCAAACATCATCAGTTCTCGTTCATGCCGTGTTAGTCTATGTGGAGCACATTCTTCACTCTTCCATCCTACCTCCGGTGTTCTTCAGCGGTCTATTCTAAGCCCTTTTTTCATACTGTACATAAATTTTCTTCCCTCTTTCGTAACGTCTCAGTGTCTTCTGCATGCTGATGTCTTAAAAATTTACAGACTTATTCGCTCAGACGAGGATTGTATTGTTCTCCAAAGGGATCTGGACGCGATCGATTCTTGGATTCATACTGATTTTCTGTCCCTTAATGTCCATAAATGTTACAAAATGTCCTTTTCCTTAAAGCCCATTCCAATTGATCATATCTACATGTTATACGATCTTCCAGTTGCGAAATAAAATATCCGGATTCACGCGTTTCCTTATCTTTAAATTTAAAATTACATGCCTATATGCCATATGAAGAGCGGCTTTCCTTGCTACAAGTTCCTACATTGTAATCCCGCAGACTCCTCTTAGATGAGTGCTTTCTGTTTCGGCGCCACCACCGTCAATTAAACTCTAACCTCCTTGACTGGTTAAATTATCGCTTTTCAGAACGCGCTACCAGATCTGATAACATATTTAACGTTCCATGTGTCAGGACTGAGATTTACTAGCGTCGATGTTGCGGCTCCCCTGAAATCAAAATATTCTGCAATTTGGTCCGTTGCCTCTCTTCGTCTCGCTTTGTTACATGTTTCTTTTTTTGTCTTGTAATTGGACTGTATAAGTCTGTAAGACGAAATCTAGATAAATAAACTTTAAAAAACTACGATTAACGAAAAAATTCAAAATTTAATGTAAAAAGTTCAATTGCGAAAAAGTGTCTCGGGTAAAGCGCATGCCGTTCCTGGAGTGGGAGTGTGTCTCGAGTAAAACCGCATTCACAAAATTGTCTCGGGTATTCTATTCCTGGAATAGAAAAGTGTCTCGGGTATTCTCCTGTTGGAATGAGGAAGTGTCTCGGGTATTCTGCCACTGGAATGGAAAAGTGTCTCGGGTAGAGACAAGTTATTTTCCGTTAACCACATTGTCTGCCACCTATTGAGAAGTAGTTCTTTTTTCAATGTATTTAGCAAAGACACACTTCCTGCAAATTACTACCTTTCATATTTTCCCAGGAATGCATGCGGTTCACCTCTCCGCTTTCCAGGAACGGCATGTGGTTCAAGTCCGTTCAAAGTTGGGTACGTTCAAAGAGAGAAAGGTATAATTGCTATTCCAGGTACATAGCAGATACAGCCACCAAAATTTATCACCGTCATCAATCCATGTAACCCACTTTTTACCAAATTTGCGCATTGAATTAAACCATAAAATTTGAAATAATTGAGAAGAAGATATTGATTATGTTTCATCATCATCATCAATGGCGCACCAGCCCAAATCGAGCCTTGGCCTCCCGAAGACACTGCCTCCAACTGTCTCGGTCCAGCGACCGCGTCCTCCAATTAGCGAATCCCAGCAAGGATTCGCTGTCGTTGTCAACTGCATCCTCCCATCGTTTGCGTGGTTTTCCTGGTGGGCGGTTTCCTGTTGCTCGGCCTTTCATGGAGCGCTTGGGAATTCGCCTGTCATCCATACGCTCCACATGGCCAGCCCACTGAAGTCGTAGCAGTTTCGTCAGAATCGATACCGGTGGCTCGTCATAAAGAGCGTACAACTCATGGTTGTACCGGATTCGCCAGTCCGGTCCGTCCTTCACGGGCCCCAGAATACGTCTCAAAATGCGACGTTCGAAGACGTCAATCCTTTTTTCTGAGGCTTGAGTCAAAGTCCATGTTTCACATCCGTAAATCAATACAGGACGGATGATCGTTTTATAGACGCGCAGCTTATTTTTTCGGTGCACTTTGGTACTTTTAATCACCGAGAGGACTGAAAAATATGTTTTATTGGCTAGACCAATTCGCCGTTCAATTTCGTCCTTTTCATTCCCGTCTTTGGCGAGGTTGACACCAAGATAAATAAAAGAGTTAACGCTTTCCACACTGTAGTTAGTTATCGTCATGTTTTGTCTATTTGGCGTCTTTTTCCTTGACTGGGTCATATATTTGGTCTTGTTCACATTGACCCTTAGGCCGACTTGCCTAGCCGCTGACTCCAGCTCAGTAAACGCTTCTTTGGCACGAGATAGAGATCGGGCCATGATGTTGATGTCATCGGCGTACGCTACTATTTGAGTAGACTTAAAGAGTAGCGTTCCCGCATTGTCTACTTTAATCTTCCTGATGACATACTCTAGGGCCAAATTGAAGAGTATGGGGGCGAGGCCATCACCCTGTTTAAGACCTGAGCTGGTGTCGAAGCTTTGAGTCAGATCGCCTTGACATCTGACTTTAGATCGTGTGTCGGTCATCGTTAGTCTGGTCATTCGTATAAGTTTGCTAGGTATCCCAAAATCAAGCATTATTTTATATAGTATATTTCGATCTATACTATCGTATGCTTGTTGGAAGTCTACGAAGACCTGGTGCACGTCAATATTGTATTCCCAGCACTTTTCCAGCACCTGTTTTACTGAGAATAGTTGATCTATCGTCGACATACCGGATCTGAAACCGCCTTGGTATTCGCCAATTATTGTGGAAGTGTACTGTGTCAATCTTTTATTAATAATTTTGGTCAGGATCTTGTAGGACGTACACAGCAGTGAAATGCCTCTGTAGTTGTCACATCTAAGCTTATCTCCTTTCTTATGTATGGGACATATGATGGCCGTCCGCCAATCATCAGGTAATTTTTCATCGACCCATACCTTGGAGATGATTTGGTGGAGGCGGTGCGTTAGTATTGGTCCACCTTTTTGAAGGAGATCTGCTGGTAAATTGTCGATTCCGGGTGCTTTATTTGGTTTTTGCTGTTGTATGGCTGCTTGCACCTCTTCAATAGATGGTATTGACGAAGATGGACTGCATAGGTCAGCATCTTCAGGAATCGTTATTGGCAGGGATGTAGTTACTGATGGTGGATTTAGTAGCTCAGAAAAATATTCAGTCCACCTGTGATTGATGTCGTCTGGGTCGCTTAAAATATTTCCCTGCTTGTCTCTACATAGGCTTGATTGCGGCTTGTAGCCTTGTCTAAGTCGCTTCAATGCTGCATAGGCGTCCCGTGTGTCGTTTCTGCACATATCGTCATTGATCTTCTGGATAGTCTGGTTGTTATATGTTCTACGCTTGCGTCTGACTATTTTTTTAGCTAACCGTCTTAGCTCGTCATATTTTTGCTTCTTGGCTCTTGTCGGTCTTTCAATGTATTGTAAATAGGCTTCTTTTTTACTTTTGAGAGCATCTTCACATTCTTTGTCGAACCAATCGTTTCTTTTCGACGTCGTTTGTCTTCCTACGGTTTCTTCCGCTATTGATGTTACGTCTTCTTTAAGCTGCGACCACATTTGTTCAAGCGATGTGTCCGTATCTGCCGGCGGTGTATTGACAAGGTAATTCGTCAGTTTCGCTTGATAAGTTGCTGCTACTGTTTCGTTTTTCAGACACTCCACCTTGAACTTAGGAGTCCTGCTCTTTTTCTTGGTGGTGCATCTTGTTATGCGGCAGCGATATTTTGCCTTGACGAGATAGTGGTCTGAGCCGCAGTTAGCACCACGGTATGATCTAACGTCAAGCACACTTGTAGCAGCTCTTTTTTCGATGACGAAGTGATCGATCTGGTTGAAGGTTCGTCCATCGGGTGACATCCAAGTTTGTTTGTGGATGTCGCGGTGTTGAAAGTAGGTAGAGCTTATCACCATGTTTTTGCTGGTCGCAAAATCAACTAGTCGCTGACCATTGTTGTTGGTACTTTCATGGAGACTATGCCCTCCCGTTGTCCCTCTGTGAGTTTCTTCTCGTCCAACTTTAGCGTTAAAGTCCCCTAGTAGGATTTTGATATCATTTGAGGGTAGTGAATCGTATGTCCTTTCTAGGATGTTGTAGAATTCGTCTTTGACGATTTCTTCTTTCTCTTCAGTTGGAGCATGACAGTTGATTAGCCATACATTAAAGAACTTCATTTTCATACGGATCGCAGATAATCGTTCATTCACCGGTTTGAAGTCAGTTATGAGATGTTTAAATGAAGATGCTACAACGAAGGCGACTCCAAATTCCTTGTTTCCGGTTGGTTTGCCGCTTGTGAATATTGAATGCGATCTTAAGTCACTTATTTCATTGCCAAGCCATTTCGTTTCTTGGACCGCCAGGATGTTAATATTGTATGTCGAGGCTTCCTTGAGAAGTTCTCGCAGTGATCCTGTTGTATTGAGTGTTCGAACGTTCCAAGATCCAATAGAGTAGTCCGTTTTTCGTTGCCGTTGTCGTTGCCGTTTATCCAATCCAATCCGAGGCCGTGTTTCAGGGTTCGTAGCAATTGGGTAATGCCAGGCAGGGTTGCTAGCCCCACGCTGGTAAGCAGGAATATGGCGTGATTGATTATGTTTAATTATTTGTAAAGGAAATACTACTTTACTAGATTTTTCAAATGAAATTTATTTTTGAATTTGATTTGAAAGAAAGAATGAAACGAAGAAAAATGCTTAAGTTCAATTTATTTTAGGAAATTATTGTTAAATCTTTAAGGATATGAAATGTGAATAAAAATTAATTATATTTAGTAATGTAACAATTTATTAATTAAATATGATGGTGTGCGGAGAGTGGTCACTCCTCATAGACTAAAAAAATGTAAGCTTGCGAATTTTCTCTCTAAAAATTTCGCACTTAATTTTAATAGGTATAGTTTCTTTTCTTTACAGTTTTTTTATTTGAATGAAAAAATGAAACATGAATTATTAAAAGGAAACATCCCTGAGAGTTTCCTTAAAGGTTCTCCCTCTTTCTTGTTCTTAAGGCTGTAGAGTTCACCCCGGCTGCGGTAGATATATGTAGGTGGCCCTAGCGCAAACGCTGGGCAGGCTCCGCTGAAGATCGTTTTTCTTTCCGAGAATAGCATGGCCACCCGAGCGTTTGTTTGCTTGGTTTCGAGAATTTTAACTTCGGTTGAGATAAGGTATAGGGTTTTTTGTACCCTCGGGTAGGTGTTGAACGCGATCTTATCTCGGTATGTGGGCGAGAACTGTTTTCTAAATTAACGTAGGAGGTACCTATAGCCTCACAACTTGTGAGTCACAATCTTAAAAACGTGATTTGCTTTGTATTGAATTTTTTCGTCGGAATTAGTAATCGGGCATTTAGATGGCTAGAGAACGCACCCACAACATAACCTGCCGAACTGAACTTGCCTGCCAGCAGCCAGCGCACCTCCAGCTAGATAGAGGTGACCCCGAATTAGTCTGCACGATAAAAGGGTTCGTTGCCTCGTCTGACTGAACGTCCATTGCTCGACTAGACTAGTGTTGAATTTTGAATTTTTTTCCCCAACGTTGGGAGGTGGAAACGGTCCATATTTTATAGCGAAGGTTCTCCAAGGTCGAAACAAAAATAACTCAACTTCTTCAGCGCATCTTGTTTCATCGCAGCCCCACCACAGCTATCATCTTTAATAATGACAAACATCAATCCAGTAATATTTAAAACACGGTCAATAAACAATTTCAACATGTGCGCCTTCCTTTTCAGGTCTTCGTAAAAATTCAGTGAATCCATGCAGGCCAGGCCAGGCCAGGCCAGCCGGCGCAATTTAATGCCGTACGACGGGCTTAAACCATAGAAATAATGGGAATCGACAAATCCCATTAAGCGAACTAACTAAATCACTCACTCACACCGAACAAGATGTGCGAACAGTCGTTTTGGATAAAATGCCACGAGGAGCGACTCGCCTCCGATGGCACGCGATCCTCGGCGAAACCGGTTGAAAGGGATAACAAAGATGCTGTGGACAAGCCGACCACCGTAAAACGCAACAACCGCACAAAACATCTCGATATTATTGCAATTTTCGCTGAAGTATGTGTGTCTTACGAACAAATCAAATAGTTGAAGAATTTAGAGGCCGATCTTCAGATGGTTTGCTTGGTGGGGGTGTAGGCAAAATGCATTCCAGTTTTGTAATAAATGATAACTTTGTAAAGTACCCACCACCTTGTTTCTAATTTTGTTATGTTAATCACATAAATCCTTACAAAAATCACTGTTTCAACTCTTCATACCATTTTCATTACTGTTGGAAAAGGAAATTAGTTTTTGTCAAAGGGTGAAGATTTTAAGATTTTTTTTTGTATTTCATAAAAAAAATATTGTTCTGTTAATTATATTACAACATCATGGAATTAAAATTACAACATCATGTTCTGTTAATTGATTGTTATGAAATAAAATCGATATAACTTTGTTATATAATAAAATATAAAAGAAACTATTTACTTTCGCAATGAAATTTTTTTTATATTTCATCCAAAATAAACAAAAAATTAAATTAAATTTAAAATAATAATTTTAATTGCACAACCAACCATCATTACCGAATGTACATTTCATATGGCTTCGACATTTCGAACTCGAGCAACCAAATGTACGTGAATCGATATATCAATATATGCATTTCCTTACACACCCCTGACATTGCTGTCACATCCGTGACGTGTGTCAAACTCGAACTGCAGCACGATAAGAAAGAGTTCGGTCAAAAAAGCCTCGCAGCCCCAGAAAATGGTAAGTATCATCGGCGTCAGCGAAACCAATTGACATTGAACACGAAAATGTATCCGTGGAACTCGCCAGCGTACAATAGTAATTTGCTAGTGATCCAGAAAACGGTAAATGTCAGCTCAGAAAAATATTCTCATAAGCTGTTTTTCTAATATGCGTTGGTCGAACTTTTGTGGTTTTTCATTCATTTGCTACATTGTTAGTTCGCTACCATTCTCGCATTGTGCACTGTGACTCCCAACATGCGTTTCGCGCCACTTCTCGAGACGCTCGCTTTCTGTGCACAAAAGCATATTTCTTCCAATTTTTGTGTATATTTTCCCATTCTTGCGATCCATGTTGACTAATGTTGTGTTTCTCGTGTTACGACCAACCGCCCAAACTCTAGATTCCGTCGAACGAATATGACGACCAAAACAAACTCCTGAGCGATGCGGTCGGGATCGTGCGCAACCAGGCCTTCCAAATGAAGCGGTGCCTGGACAAAAGTCGCCTGATGGACGCGCTCAAATGCGCCAGCACCATGCTCGCCGAGCTGCGGACGTCCTTGCTGTCGCCAAAAAGCTACTACGAGCTGTGTAAGTACGTCGGGCGATGATCACCCGGCCCCGATCGAACGAATTCACTGACGATATCTAATCCGCTTTGCAGACATGGCCATCACAAACGAGCTGTGCCAGCTGGAGCTGTATCTGTTCGAAGAGTTCCAAAAGGGGCGGAAAGTGGCCGATCTGTACGAGCTGGTGCAGTACGCGGGCAACATTGTGCCGCGGCTGTACCTCCTCATCACCGTCGGCCTAGTCTACATCAAGACGAACGGCGCGTTGAAGCGCAGCATACTGAAGGACCTCGTGGAGATGTGTCGCGGCGTCCAGCATCCGCTGCGAGGCCTCTTCCTGCGCAACTACCTGCTGCAGTGCACACGCAACATTCTGCCGGACGTGGTGCAGGCGGAAGACGAGAACGAGGGCTGTGTCTACGACGCGATCGACTTTGTGCTGATGAACTTTGCCGAGATGAACAAGTTGTGGGTGCGGATGCAGCACCAAGGACATTCGAGCGAGAAGTCGCGACGCGAGAAGGAGCGCGAAGAGCTGAAAATTCTGGTCGGCACAAACTTGGTGAGACTGTCGCAGCTGGAATCCGCCACGCTAGAGACGTATCAAAAGTTGATTCTGCCGGGGATCCTCGAGCAGGTGGTCAGTTGCCGCGATGCGATCGCTCAAGAGTATCTGATGGAGTGTATCATACAAGTAGGGTCGATCGTGTTGAGTAGCGATTGAAACATTCAGTGATCGCTTCTTGTTTTCTGTTGAAGGTGTTCCCGGATGAATTCCATCTGCAGACATTGGACCCGTTTTTGAAATCATGTGCACAACTGCAGCCGGGCGTGAACGTGAAGAATATAATCATCTCGTTGATAGATCGTTTAGCAGCTTATAATCAGAGAAATGAGAAGGTAAGTGGTTTAGTATTCGCTTGATCCATCATCAACGAAACATCAGCCCAAATAGCCCATAATGCCGAGAAGCACGAGCGATTCGGTATCTTTTGAAGATTTCCATATCCTAAAGTTAAAAAAAACCGAGCCTTAGTTTCCTGAAGACATTGCGGTCCAACGACCAAATTCTTCAGTTGGCGAATTTCAAAAGCGATGTTCTGTCTGAGTCTCACCAATGTTTACGTGGTTTCCTGGTGGGAAAGTATATGAAGCATGTCATCTTTAAAATATTTACAATAATAAGAAGCGCGACCGTCATTGAGCATATTATGTAATAGCTTTCTCGGCATGTGGGATGCAATGTTAGCCCTATGTGACATACTCGATATGAAAATACTTTCCTTAATTCCTTATGTAAGTCGTATCAGCTTGTGTACATGAAATTAGAGTTGCACTTACGTTGTATCACAACAGATGATATGTAATTTCTACGCGTCTCATCATCAATTTTTAGAGTTCCGTATCGTAGTCTGACGGAACCATAAGCCCGAACATCAGATGTCGACTTGAAATTCACCCATATAATGTACACCCTTAACCCCAAAACCAGCAAATAAAAGGTATCAAAAACATTTATTTGGAGGGGGCATGCGACATACATTGGAGGCCCGATAATCCGACAAACGTTTCGCAGAGTGGTGTTGGACTATCGAATTTGTCGGATTATAGTGTACTGCCTAAGACCCCCTCTAATCCGGAATTTTTCTGAAAAATAGTACCCTGTAATCCGACAAATTACAAATCAAAGATCCTAATTGAACTACAAATCATACTATACATGTGTATAATATGTATTTAGAATTTAATAAATTAAACATCACAATAGGGAACTGTTACGTTCGCCACGCAACGTGGTCGACCCACAACCCATATGGGCAGAATGGGGGTCTGCCCTGTCCTTGAAGACCCCAAACCACCGTGCGGGTAAACGCTGTCTTGTTAAAAATTGATAATGTCACGTTCGCCACTTCACGCAATGAAGCTAATTGATGAATTATAGTGCAGATTATTGAATTATATTATTATTACTGAATTAAATTGTTATTAATTAATTATATTCTAGGGAGTAAGTCAATTTAGGTAGAAGTTGAATTGTATAAATGTAGAGGAGATGTAGGATGTAAGGATATTAAATTAGATAGCTAAGTAGGTAATAAGTTTTGTTTATGGGGAGTGTTCCTGACCGTGCGCGCGATAGCTGCGTAATCACCAACAGCTAAATGCATTTCCGTCAACGTCACAGACCCTGCGGATAAGTTACCAACAATCACAACAACAAACAACGCTCACCCAATCGCCGCAACAGATCCCAAATCAAGGCTCCGCCCGGTTTACGACACGCCATTGGAGTCCACTACGCGCCTGTGATACCTACAACCATTGGCAATTGAAATTCACCATGATTAGCGACCGCCACGATTATTTACCCAACACCCCAACCACACCACCCAAGCAGCAGCTGGACGTGCATCGACGAGAACCGGTCCGAAAAGCTCGGAAGCAGCGAGGAGGTCATCACACTGAGCTGGGCCGTTGACCACCTACACAGGACAACGGTATTGGGAAATCCCATATATAGGGCCAGTGGAACAGATGACGGGGCTTTTTGTCGTTGTGAAGCTCGACGAGTACGTTTTGGCGGTCGAGTCTTGGGATCTCTTCGGTTTTGGTTACGAAGGCTTGGACGGTGCAGTGCGGAAGTGTGTGTGAAGCAGTTTTTTGGGTGACCATCTGGGGAGAAACAAGGGAGACCCGACGTGGTCCCACAAGCGCAATTAAGGGGTAATATCCACTTGTAAGTCCGAAAAAACATGTTTTTTTTGTGAATTTTTTGTGAAGAGGATTTTTATTAAATAAATACATAGAATAAATGTACATATAACGAATTTAATGTATTTTAAGAATTCGCGATGCATTACAAAAAATATTCGGTTCCGTTGTTCCTGTAGTAGATCTCCTAGAGGACCTCCACAAAAAGATGTCAGGCGGTGAGGAAGATATCTCTGATCCAAATTATCGGAAATAAAAAAACCAAAAGATTTATTTTTAGGATAGATGAATACAGGTAATGATCGATGTAATAGTCAAAATTTTGATTGTTGACAAAATGGTGGCTTCCCAAAGAAAAAAATTGTTTTTTTAAAGAAAATTTACAGTTTAAAGAGGCTTAAAAAATCGAAATTATTGTCAGAAACCTTATTCCTTCGATCATTACCTGATACAAGTATCTAAGAAGATTGTGTGAAAATTTCAAGCCGATCGGTTCAGCCGTTTTGGAGAAATTTTCCTCACCGACTTTGAAAACACCGTTTCGAGAAAAACGCGTTTAAAGTTTTGGGAACCAAATTTTTTCCCAACTTACATCGTGGCAGTTCACTTTAAACTGACGAAATGTACTTACTTTATACCTAAAATTTCTAAATATAGCTTTCAGGTATAAAATAAACCTTTTATATTCTAATTCCAAGAATAAAAACATTATAAAAAGCATAGACAAGGGCATAGGGGTAATGAGAAGCAGTTGCTATTCCGGTTTACGCTTCGCCTACTGTCAAACGCTCGGAGATGTCTTTACAAATACGCTAATTTCTCTGAAATTATTTGCCGGATCAATGTGAAATTTTCGGACGATATTCTCAAATCAAAATATGCAAAAAAAAAAGAAATTCGATTTTTTTTTCAAAATTACAAGTGGATATAACCCCTTAAAAATAAGACGGCGAGCGAGCGAGGCCAGCGAGGAGCCAGAAGCAGTCGACGAAATAGGGTAAGGAAAAAATTGTAAGTAGAGTTAAGTGTATATAGTTAGGGTTTAGTTAGGTTTTAGAAAAAAAATAAACTCTTTGGATTATAACTTGTCGTATTGCGTGAAGTGGCGACGCGGAATCACGTCCGGCATTTGGGTCCTTGTTCTCTTTGTTCCCTTGTTGGTGGTTTTGGGTCGTCGCGGACCCTATTCCCGTTTCAGGGTTCGCGGACAGGGCAGTCCCGGCGGAGAAACGGGTGGCGCCCTTTCTTAAAAATATATTTTCCCACACCCCTCTTCGCGGGTGAAGCCGGGTGGGATTGCCCAAACCGTGGCCAGGGTCGGCTACGGTGTAGTGTGGAACGTTGCGCAAATTAGAGACGTAACAGAGCTTACGTTTTCTTACAAAATTAACATCATTAATGCTATAGAACTTGCAAAAAATAATAACCAAACTTATTTACGTTAGGTAATAATTATGTACAAACAAATGAACATATCTGCTAAAAATGTAGGTGTTTCAAAAGATAATATTTATACTCAAAAACTATGAATGCAAAGGATAATATAAACCAATCGTTTTACAAGGCATGAAAATATTCATCTTCTTTTTTTGGTTTAATATTGTTAAACCGCGAGACCAAAGCTTTGTCCCTTAGTCTTCTCAAAAGTAAAAGTTCGTTGTAGGATGCACCATTTTCTTCAGCCCTTTGCAAACCTAGGTCAAATGCGTTGATAGCATCTTGTGCTGTCACTTGCGCAGCAGTTGCAATTACGTCGTCATCATCTTGTTGATTGATTGTTGTAGAACTAGAAACCTGGTTTCTAATCTCTTCGGCAGACATTTCATGAAAAATATTTTCCTCTTTATCCATTCCGCGGCACCGGACTCCCAAGTCTTTCGAACTTATCTGTATTTCGGCATCAACTTGCTCTATTACTTCCGAATCTGATCAATCGGTTGAATGAGTGCAGTGCAGTTTGGTGTAAGAAACATCGCAGCGATGCATTTATTCTCTGTTGTCAATTGTTCTATAGATGAAGGACCGGGGGCGTTATCAAGAAGCAATAACGGCTTTTCAGAAAGATTATGATCCTTCTACCATGCTCTAACTTCTGGTACGAAACATTCATCGAACCACTTTTTGAAAAGGTCTTTTGTCATCCACGCACTTTTTTGTCCGTGATAATGTACCGGTAAATCAATGTTTTTGAATGCACGTGATTTATTAAATTTTCCAACGACCACCATCTTTAACACGTGTTTAGGCACTTGTACCACCTCGTGGTTCTTTGTAATATCATCACTTGTAAATCGGCCTACGAAATATTCACTTGCTAAACTACTGAAATTCATTACGATTTACATGGTCCAATATAACTTTTTTTGCTACATTTTAAAGCAATATGTTGCTGGCAATAATTTCTATTAATAATGCCGGCAACATTTTGAATCAATGAGTTGCCGGGAACATTTCACTGTCACTTATATGTTGTCGGCAACATTTTACTGCAACTTATAAGTTGCCAGCAACATTTCACTGCAACTTATAAGTTGCAACATTTCACTGCAACTTATTTGTTGCCGGCAACATTTCACTGCAACTTATAAGTTGCAACATTTCACAGCAACTTATATGTTGCCGGCAAAATTTCGCGGTCACTTATATGTTGCCGGCAACAATTCACTGCAACTTATAAGTTGTCGACAACATTTCACTGCAATTTATAAGTTGCCGGCAACATTTCACTGCAACTTATTTGTTGCCGGCAACATTTCACTGCAACTTATATGTTGCCGGCAACATTTCACTGTAACTTATAAGTTGCCGGCGACATTTCACTGAAACTTATATGTTGCCGGCAACATTTCACTGCAACTTATAAGTTGCAACATATCACTGCAACTTAAAAGTTGCCGGCAGCATTTCACTGCAACTTATATGTTGCCGGCAACATTTCACTGCAACTTATAAGTTGGCAGCAGCATTTCACTGCAACTTATAAGTTGGCAGCAGCATTTCACTGCAACTTATATGTTGCAGCATTTCACTGCAACTTATAAGTTGCCGGCAACATTTCACTGCAACTTATATGTTGCAACATTTCACTGCAACTTATTTGTTGCCGGCAACATTTCACTGCAACTTATATGTTGCAGCATTTCACTGCAACTTATAAGTTGCAACATTTCACTGCAACTTATAAGTTGCAACATTTCACTGCAACTTATTTGTTGCCGGCAACATTTCACTGCAACTTATAAGTTGCCGGCAACATTTCACTGCAACTTATATGTTGCAGCATTTCACTGCAACTTATATGTTGCAGCATTTCACTGCAACTTATAAGTTGCAACATTTCACTGCAACTTATAAGTTGCAACATTTCACTGCAACTTATTTGTTGCCGGCAACATTTCACTGCAACTTATATGTTGCCGGCAACATTTCACTGCAACTTATAAGTTGCCGGCAACATTTCACTGCAACTTATATGATGCAACATTTCACTGCAACTTATTTGTTGCCGGAAACATTTCACTGCAACTTATATGTTGCAGCATTTCACTGCAACTTATAAGTTGCCGGCAACATTTCAGTGCAACTTATAAGTTGCTGGCAACATTTCACTGCAACTTATAAGTTGCAACATTTCACTGCAACTTATAAGTTGCAACATTTCACTGCAACTTATAAGTTGCAACATTTCACTGCAACTTATTTGTTGCCGGCAACATTTCACTGCAACTTATAAGTTGCCGGCAACATTTTTCTGCAACTTATATGTTGCAGCATTTCACTGCAACTTATATGTTGCAGCATTTCACTGCAACTTATAAGTTGCCGGCAACATTTCACTGCAACTTATAAGTTTCCGGAAACATTTCACTGCAACTTATTTGTTGCCGGAAACATTTCACTGTAACTAATATGTTGCAGCATTTCACTGCAACTTATAAGTTGCCGGAAACATTTCAGTGCAACTTATATGTTGCAGCATTTCACTGCAACTTATATGTTGCCGGCAACATTTCGCGGCAACTTATATGTTGCAGCATTTCACTGCAACTTATATGTTGCAGCATTTCACTGCAACTTATATGTTGCCGGCAACATTTCACTGCAACTTATAAGTTGCAACATTTCACTGCAACTTATATGTTGCCGGCAACATTTCGCGGCAACTTATATGTTGCAGCATTTCACTGCAACTTATTTGTTGCCGGCAACATTTCACTGCAACTTATAAGTTGCCGGCAACATATCACTGCAACTTATAAGTTGCCGGCAACAATTCACTGCAACTTATAAGTTGTCGGCAAAAATTCACTGCAACTTATATGTTGCCGGCAACATTTCACTGCAACTTATAAGTTGCAACATATCACTGCAACTTAAAAGTTGCCGGCAACATTTCACTGCAACTTATAAGTTGCCGGCAACAATTCACTGCAACTTATAAGTTGTCGGCAAAATTTCACTGCAACTTATGAGTTGCCGGCAACATTTCACTGCAACTTATATGTTGCAGCATTTCACTGCAACTTATATGTTGCAGCATTTCACTGCAACTTATAAGTTGCCGGCAACATTTCACTGCAACTTATATGTTGCAGCATTTCACTGCAACTTATATGTTGCACAATTTCACTGCAACTTATATGTTGCCGGCAACATTTCACTGCAACTTATAAGTTGCAACATTTCACTGCAACTTATTTGTTGCCGGCAACATTTCACTGCAACTTATAAGTTGCCGGCAACATTTCACTGCAACGTTTAAGTTGCCGGCAACATTTCACTGCAACTTATATGTTGCAGCATTTCACTGCAACTTATATGTTGCAGCATTTCACTGCAACTTATATGTTGCCGGTAACATTTCATTGAACTTAAAAGTTGCAACATTTCACTGCAACTGATAAGTTGCAACATTTCACTGCAACTTATATGTTGCTGGCAACATTTCACTGCAACTTATAAGTTGCTGGCAACATTTCACTGCAACTTATTTGTTTCCGGCAACATTTCACTGCAACCTATAAGTTGCAACATTTCACTGCAACTTATTTGTTGCCGGCAACATTTCACTGCAACTTAGATGTTGCCGGCAACATTTCACTGCAACTTATAAGTTGGCGGCAACATTTCACTGCAACTTATAAGTTTCCGGCAACATTTCACTGCAACTTATGTGTTGCCGGCAACATTTCACTGCAACTTAGATGTTGCCGGCAACATTTCACTGCAACTTATAAGTTGCAACATTTCACTGCAACTTATAAGTTGCAACATTTCACTGCAACTTATTTGTTTCCGGCAACATTTCACTGCAACTTATAAGTTGCAACATTTCACTGCAACTTATTTGTTGCCGGCAACATTTCACTGCAACTTAGATGTTGCCGGCAAAATTTCACTGCAACTTATAAGTTGTAACATTTCACTGCAACTTATATGTTGCCGGGAACATTTCACTGCAACTTATAAGTTGCCGGCAACATTTCACTGCAACTTATAAGTCGCAACATTTCACTGCAACTTATAAGTTGCAACATTTCACTGCAACTTATTTGTTTCCGGCAACATTTCACTGCAACTTATAAGTTGCAACATTTCACTGCAACTTATTTTTTGCCGGCAACATTTCACTGCAACTTATAAGTTGCAACATATCACTGCAACTTAAAAGTTGCCGGCAACATTTCACTGCAACTTATAAGTTGCCGGCAACAATTCACTGCAACTTATAAGTTGCAACATTTCACTGCAACTTATAAGTTGCAACATTTCACTGCAACTTATTTTTTGCCGGCAACATTTCACTGCAACTTATAAGTTGCAACATATCACTGCAACTTAAAAGTTGCCGGCAACATTTCACTGCAACTTATAAGTTGCCGGCAACAATTCACTGCAACTTATAAGTTGTCGGCAACATTTCACTGCAACTTATATGTTGCAGCATTTCACTGCAACTTATATGTTGCAGCATTTCACTGCAACTTATATGTTGCCGGTAACATTTCACTGCAACTTATAAGTTGCAACATTTCACTGCAACTTATATGTTGCCGGCAACATTTCACTGCAACTTATATGTTGCCGGCAACATTTCACTGCAACTTATATGTTGCCGGCAACATTTCACTGCAACTTATAAGTTGCCGGCAACATTTCACTGCAACTTATAAGTTGCCGGCAACATTTCACTGCAACTTATATGTTGCAACATTTCACTGCAACTTATAAGTTGCCGGCAACATTTCACTGCAACTTATATGTTGCAGCATTTCACTGCAACTTATATGTTGCCGGCAACATTTCACTGCAACTTATAAGTTGCAACATTTCACTGGAACTTATGTGTTGCCGGCAACATTTCACTGCAACTTATAAGTTGCCGGCAACATTTCACTGAAACTGATAAGTTGCAACATTTCACTGCAACTTATTTGTTGCCGGCAACATTTCACTGCAACTTATAAGTTGGCGGCAACATTTCACTGCAACTTATATGTTGCAACATTTCACTGCAACTTATTTGTTGCCGGCAACATTTCACTGCAACTTATAAGTTGCAACATTTCACTGCAACTTATTTGTTGCCGGCAACATTTCACTGCAACTTATATGTTGACGGCAACATTTCACTGCAACTTATAAGTTGCAACATATCACTGCAACTTAAAAGTTGCCGGCAACATTTTACTGCAACTTATAAGTTGCCGGCAACAATTCACTGCAACTTATAAGTTGTCGGCAAAATTTTACTGCATTTTATAAGTTGCCGGCAACATTTCACTGCAATTTTTAAGTTGCCGGCAACATTTCACTGCAAACTTATATGTTGCAGCATTTCACTGCAACTTATATGTTGCAGCATTTCACTGCAACTTATATGTTCCCGGTAACATTTCACTGCAACTTATAAGTTGCAACATTTCACTGCAACTTATTTGTTGCCGGCAACATTTCACTGCAACTTATATGTTGCCGGCAACATTTCACTGCAACTTATAAGTTGCCGGCAACATTTCACTGCAACTTATATGTTGCAGCATTTCACTGCAACTTATATGTTGCCGGCAACATTTCACTGCAACTTATAAGTTGCAACATTTCACTGCAACTTATTTGTTGCCGGCAACATTTCACTGCAACTTATAAGTTGGAGGCAACATTTCACTGCAACTTATATGTTGCAGCATTTCACTGCAACTTATATGTTGCAGCATTTCACTGCAACTTATATGTTGCCGGCAACATTTCACTGCAACTTATAAGTTGCAACATTTCACTGCAACTTATAAGTTGCAACGTTTCACTGCAACTTATATGTTGCCGGCAACATTTCACTGCAACTTAAAAGTTGCCGGCAACATTTCACTGCAACTTAAAAGTTGCAACATTTCATTGCAACTTATTTGTTGCCGGCAACATTTCACTGCAACTTATAAGTTGCCGGCAACATTTCACTGCAACTTATATGTTGCAGCATTTCACTGCAATTTATAAGTTGCAACATTTCACTGCAACTTATATGTTGCCGGCAACATTTCACTGCAGCTTATAAGTTGCCGGCAACATTTCGCTGCAACTTATAAGTTGCAACATTTCACTGCAACTTATTTGTTGCCGGCAACATTTCACTGCAACTTATAAGTTGCCGGCAACATTTCGCTGCAACTTATAAGTTGCAACATTTCACTGCAACTTATTTGTTGCCGGCAACATTTCACTGCAACTTACAAGTTGCAACATTTCACTGCAACTTATTTGTTGCCGGCAACATTTCACTGCAACTTAGATGTTGCCGGCAACATTTCACTGCAACTTATGTGTTGCCGGCAACATTTCACTGCAACTTATAAGTTGCAACATTTCACTGCAACTTATTTGTTGCCGGCAACATTTCACTGCAACTTATATGTTGCCGGCAACATTTCACTGCAACCTATAAGTTGCATTATTTCACTGCAACTTATATGTTGCCGGCAACATTTCACTGCAGCTTATAAGTTGCCGGCAACATTTAGCTGCAACTTATAAGTTGCAACATTTCACTGCAACTTATTTGTTGCCGGCAACATTTCACTGCAAACTTAGATGTTGCCGGCAACATTTCACTGCAACTTATAAGTTGGCGGCAACATTTCGCTGCAACTTATATGTTGCCGGCAACATTTCACTGCAACCTATAAGTTGCACATTTCACTGCAACTATATGTTGCAGCATTTCACTGCAACTTATATGTTGCCGGCAACATTTCACTGCAACTTATAAGTTGCAACATTTCACTGCAACTTATATGTTGCCGGCAACATTTCACTGGAACTTATGTGTTGCCGGCAACAATTTCACTGCAACTTATAAGTTGCAACATTTCACTGCAACTTATTTGTTGCCGGCAACATTTCACTGCAGCTTATATGTTGCAGCATTTCACTGCAACTTATATGTTGCCCGTAACATTTCACTGCAACTTATAAGTTGCAACATTTCACTGCAACTTATTTGTTGCCGGCAACATTTCACTGCAACTTATAAGTTGCAACATTTCACTGCAACTTATTTGTTGCCGGCAACATTTCACTGCAACTTATAAGTTGCCGGCAACATTTCACTGCAACTTATAAGTTGCCGGCAACATTTACTGCAACTTATATGTTGCCACATTTCACTGCAACTTATATGTTGCCGGCAACATTTCACTGCAAGTTATATGTTGCCGGCAACATTTCACTGCAACTTATAAGTTGCCGGCAACATTTCACTGCAACTTATAAGCGAAATGTTGCCGGCAACTTATAAGTTGCAGTGAAATGTTGCCGGCAACATATAAGTTGCAGTGAAATGTTGCCGGCAACAAATAAGTTGCAGTGAAATGTTGCAACTTATAAGTTGCAGTGAAATGTTACCGGCAACATATAAGTTGCAGTGAAATGTTGCAACTTATAAGTTGCAGTGAAATGTTGCCGGCAACAAATAAGTTGCAGTAAAATGTTGCAACTTATGAGTTGCAGTGAAATGTTGCCGGCAACTTATAAGTTGCAGTGATATGTTGCTGGCAACTTTTAACTTGCAGTGAATTTTTGCCGGCAACATATAAGTTGCAGTGAAAAGTTGCCGGCAACAGTTTAGGGCAATAAGTTGCAGTCAACAATTTTTAGTAATTATCCCGGCACCATTTTTGAGCAATTGTTGGCGGCAGCAATTTTAAGTAATGATCCCGGCACTGTTTTAAAGCAATATGTGGCCGGCAACATCTTTCAGCAACAAGTTATTAGGGACACATCATTCGTTGTAATCTCGTCCCCTCTGGTGACGATGTGTTCCGCTATCACCGATTTGAAACCCTCAGTCCTGCCTTTCTTTTTAACCGCTGTTGCTTCGCCTAGATGTTCCCTCATTCTCGTGTTTACCAATCTTCTCGTTTGATCGATGTACACCTCCTGACACGTGGGGCACTCGATTCGATAAATGCCCGATTTTTCATGTGGTTTTATCTTGTCTTTGGTCGATTCAAAGATGTTCTTAAGTTGATTCCTGCTGCTTGTTTCACTGAGCCGAATCGCTTTGTAGTGGTTCAAAGTCCTTAAGATTTTATTAATGACACCTTGATAGTAAGAAACAGCCTTTCAAATAGTCTGGTCAGAGCCAGTGCTCAGCCAGCTTGATCTTTCATTAGTCTCTCGGGTTCTCCTGATTTTGTCCGCCATCCTAGTGATGGTTGATGGCTTGAATCCATTTAATTGTGCAGTGTGTATGATGTACTGCATTTCTTTCTTCCTAGTATCCGAGTCTAATGGCAAATCATACAAGCGATGGATCGTGGATCTGTAGGGTGACACTTTAATCTGTTGGGTGTGGTTTGAAGAATTCGGAATCGTTTTTTGTGTGAGCGTGGACTTCCTGTGGATGTCAAACTTTATGTTTCCCGCTCTTTTTTCACCGATAAATCCAGGAACGCCAAGTTTCCGCCTGTTTCTTCCTCTATTGTGAAGCTAATTTTTCGGTGGGTGTTGTTGAGTTTCATAAGGTTTTGCTGCAAGTCTCCCTTCTTGACATAAGCGAAGATATCATCAATGTAGTGGAACCAACATCTCGGAAATTGCCCTCTCGATTTTAGTCCCTCATCTAAATGTGACATAAATATTTCACTGAAGAATGCAGAGACCGGATTTCTCATTGTTGCTCCTCCTTTGGATTTGAAGGTAAAATAATTTTCCGGCATGCATACCTTACATAGTTGAAGGTATTGCCTCGTTTTTATTTTCCATCGTAGCGAATTTCCTGTTTTAATAGCCACTCTTGAAGGTATCTCAGAGTTTTCATCACTGGTACGCTGGGAAAAAGGGCCTTCACGTCGAAGGAAACCATGATTTCATCATCTGCCGGACCAAAATCCAGCAGTTTTTCCGTAAACTCTTTGCTGTTCTTTATTGAGCTGCTCATCATACTGTTCATCCCTTTAAATTCGTTGACTAGCCGTCTAGCTAGTTTCTGTGTGGGTGCATTCATGGCTGAGATAATCTCTCGCATTTCATTACGTTCCTTGTGGATTTTCAGGAGACATTTGATCCTCGGTAGGATTTACACAAAATCAAAAGGAAGGTTTCTTACATTAATATCAAAATTATTTTGTGAAAATGAAATCCATTTACAATATAATATGATTTTTTTGAATACATCGCTACAGTATGACAAATAAACACCCGAACATGGATTTATATTTTCAGGCATCCGGCAGTGAAGAGGCAAGCTCTGTTATTCCTGTGGAGGTTCAACTCTTCGATGTTTTTAGTGTTCAAATAGCAAATATTGTCCAGGTATTTATGCATTAAACTGATCTCCCATAAAACAACTTAGTAAATCACGGACATCTAATCGAACTAATTGCATTTCATCGGCAGACACGAACAGATATGCCCCTAGAGGACACCATATCACTTCAAGTTGCGCTCGTAATACTAGCTCAAAAAGTCTACCCCGATCGTGTCGATTATGTTGATAAAGTGCTGGAGACGACAACTCAAATCTTGGAACAATTAAACTTAAATAAGTATATACGGTGTCTTAGTTGAATAAAATGCAACCTTAATATTTCAACACTTTTCTAGCATTTCCCACTTTTTATCAGTCAATCAAGAACTATCTCGTCTTTTACGCATCTGCGTTGATTTTTACAACAATGCACTCACAATCATCCAACTGAAGAACTTCTGTCCACTACTTGACAAATTCGACTACAAATCGCGGAAATCGCTTGCTCTGTACATTGTGACAAATATTTTAGAAAATGAAACGATGATTCCAACGGCAGACGAAACGGATAGCGTGCTAACAATGCTTACGCCATTAATTAAGGAAGAGGATGATGCACAGCAGCAACCAAGCACACAAGATAAAATTGATCCGGAAGACTTCGCCGAAGAGCAAGGAATTGTCGCAAGGTATTAATTCGATTGTTTAGATAAGTCACCATAAGAGTTATATTGACACAAACCATTTGAAGATTTGTCCATTTGCTTCAATCCGACGATCCGGACATGCAATATAAAATACTCCAGGCCGCACGAAAGCATCTAGGCCTTGGAGGACCATTGAGGATCAAGCACGTGCTTCCGCCTTTAGTGTTTGCTGCTTTCCAGCTGGCAATAAAATATAAAAGCATAGCCGAAAAGGATCCGATGTGGGACAAAAAATGCCAAAAAATCTTACAGTACTGTCACAGCACAATAGCAGTATTGGCCAAAGCCGAATTGCCCGAACTGGCGCTTCGTTTATATCTGCAAGGCGGTCTTATAATTGATCACATTGCCTACACGAATCACGAAACTGTAGCCTACGACTTCATGACGCAAGCGTTCTCTTTGTATGAGGATGAAATTTCCGATTCGAAATCTCAGTTGGCCGCAATCACATTGATAATTGCGACGTGCGAACAGATGTCGTGCTTTAGTGAGGAAAACGCGGAACCACTACGAACTAATTGCGCGCTGGCTGCTTCAAAGTTGCTTAAGAAGCCCGATCAGTGCAGAGGTGTTGTGACATGCGCGAGTCTGTTTTGGAGTGGAAAGTAAGTAGGATTGGTCGAATGGCGCACATCATCAAAAATAGAGACGCAATCGACTTAATGGTTAATGCTTTTGTTTCTAGGAAAGCTGGTGAAGAAATGCGGGACGAGAAACGAACGCTTGAGTGCCTTAAAAAAGGAGCTCGAATAGCTTCACAGTGCATAGATCCCGGCGTCCGAGTTCAGCTGTACGTCGAACTTTTGAATCACTATCTGTTTTATTTCGAACGCGGAAATTCACTTATCACTATCGCAATGTTGAATCAAGTAAGTAACGAATGTAGCAACTAACACGATACAATCAAGCTAGACTCTCGAAATAATCAAAATCTCATACTTTCATACATTTTTTATAGCTCATTGCTAAGATCAACGAAGAGCTACCAACCCTAGAATCTAGCGATGAAATAAAACAAATTGAAATGCACTATAAAAACACAATAGTGCACGTAAAAAGCCGAATGGAATCAAATGATACGAGCCTGGAGATTTCATTTGCAGGCATTACATTAACCTAGGATATATGTTGTGGAAATTACAACTAAAATAATGATAATGAAAGTAAAAAGATTCATAAATAGTTTAAAACGTGTAGAAGAATGCAATTGCTTTTAAAGCCGTTGGTAATATTCATCAATTTAAATAATAATTGTATTTTAGTAAATGTATGTATTTGTTTAATATATAATAAACATTTATAATTATTTCAATAATCGTTTTACTACAAAATTTAAATTGGTTGGTTGTAGTGGCAGCCCCTGCATGCGCAATCTACTGCTGCAAACGAGCTATTGGGAAAAGGTGGGGGTTAAACCCCAAAATTGTATCATGGCTCTATACGGCGATAGTGGAACCAATCCTTCTGTATGTCGCAGTTATTTGGTGGCCTACTATGGCGAAAGCATCAAACGTAAACCTGCTAAACAAGGTCAGAAGGAGTGCGGCTATTGCAATCACCGGGGCTCTACGGACTACCCCGACAAAGGCATTATTCATGCTACTAAACTGGCTTCCGACAGAGCTACTTACGAGACAGCAGGCCAAGTGCACTGCTGTTCGATTAAAAGCCCTGCGACTCTGGCGTGAGGAGAACTTTGGCCACTCCACAATACTACGGAGAGATGGGCCAACGGTCGACATCTACACTGATGGATCAAAAATGGAGGGAAGAGTTGGCTGTGGCGTGTTCTCAGAACAGCTAGGCCTGAAACTATCCTTCCGATTACCAGACCACTGCAGCGTTTTTCAGGCAGAGGTCATTGCAATTTATAAGGCAGTTGACTGGCTGAGAAGTCAGAAAATTTCCATAAGAAATTTAAACATCTTTTCTGACAGTCAAGCTGCTATCCAATCATTATCCAGCGTGCATACTTCATCTAAAATAGCTATGGAATGCCGCTCACAACTGAACGTGATGTCGCTTCACTGTGAAGTAATTCTTTGTTGGGTACCGGGGCATAGTGATATACCTGGAAACTGCGAAGCAGATGCCCTAGCGAGAGCTGGCACCGAGCTTCAGGAATATACAATTGACCCCGAAGTCGGCCAACCTCTAGCTTCCATAAAGCTAGGATTTAAGGAGCACTACGTGGAGGCTGCGAATAGGGCCTGGCTGCTCGAAGAAAGCTGTAGCACAACCAGGCAAACTTGGCACGCACTGTGCTCCAAACGCCGCGAAACCCTGAGTTCCGTCGTTTCCGTACTGACGGGACACTGTCTGATCGGCAGACACGCAGAAAGATTGAGTGTCCCTTTCAATGATTTCTGCCGAAGCTGCAGATCGGAGGAAGAGGAAGAAACTATTAAACACTTTCTGTGTGAATGTCCGGCGCTGTCCAGGAAGCGCATGCAAATCTTGGGCACGCCCTTCCTGGACAACCTCACGGAAGTAGCTGATCTGGACATTGGCTGCATAGCCGGCTTTATTCGAGAATCTGGATAGTTCTCGTCATCCCGCAGGTTCTAGTGCCTGTGGTATCACAATGGGCCTCTCGTGGCCTAAGTGAGCTACCTTTGGATAAAAGGGGCTGCCACTACAACCAACCAACCAGTGGCAGCCCCCAAAAGGTGGCTCACTTAGGTCACAAACCACAAAAAGATAAGATACGGCACTAGAACCTATGGGATGACGAGAACCATTTAGATTCTCGTATGAAGCCGGCTATGCAGCTAATACTTAAACTGGCTACTTCCGTGAGGCTGTCCAGGATAGGTGAGCCTATAGTTTGCATGCGTTTCCTGGATAGTGCTGGGCATTCGCACAGAAAATGTTGGATCGTTTCCGCCTCCTCATCCGATCTACAGCTGCGGCAGAAATCGTGAAAAGGTCCACCCAATTTTTCTGCATGTCTGCCATTGCGACAATGCCCCGTCAGTACGGATATGATGAAATGAAACTTAATGTATCACGGCTCGTGTTAAGGAGCTGCTTGGTGCGCTTTGAGCTCGGTTCGTGCCAAGTTTGCCTGGGTATCCTGCAGTTTTCTTCCAGCAGCCGGACCGTTTGCAGCCTCCATATAATACTACTTGGAACTTAGCTTAACGGAGGCCAGTGGTTGGCCGACTTGAGGTGTGAATACTCTTGGAGCTCAGTGCCAGCCCTCGCTAGGACATCAGCTTCGAAGTTTCCCAGCAAAGGATCACTTCACAGTGAAGTGACATTTATATTAAAACGTAATGAAATTAACAAATTTAGCCAAACATTATCTTTCAGTACAGTCATCCCGCGCTTGAAGCGCACAATGCGCTCTCGGAAACTGCACAGAGCGAGACCATATTCCGTCTTAATAAATGTAATGTATAGAAATGTATTCGATTATGTCTTTCATTGTTACGTAACATAAAAAATAAAACTATAAATTGAGCACACAAGACGACCAATAATTATTCCATAAGTCTTTAACACACTCTAAGCGCAAATTGATCAGGAACCACACAAAGGCTTCTAGTATTTGGCGTGTGATTCCGAACCCGCAAGCTATTTCTACCTGCTTCTTGTGTTTGGTTTTTTTCTATGTTAAAGTTAATTTCCTGCCTGTAATGAATGGGTCATTGAAATAAACGTTTTCTCGGTAATTTATTCGCTTTTAAATAGGACAATTTTTCACATTTTCTTTTTATTCTTGTTAAAAATATGATAAAAACCATTACCGACAAATAAAAATTGTTTTGCTCCTTTCCTGGTCAGCACTGAACGAGATAATTATGTCTTACATTTCTGACGAAAGACTTCTTGAATTTGCAAACATCATATTAACAAAACAAGGCCGTATTTTATTTCTAACAAACTTCAATTTACAGAGAACATATATTATAAATCTTAGAAGCTACCGAAAATAGTTCATATTTTTCGATTGGTGTGTATGATCTTTAAAACAAACCAATACAACCATACGTAAAAATAGTCGTCCTCTTAAAAAGAACCATAGATATCGCACCAAATGCTTCCTGTACAATTCCATCTTCTTGTTCAATTCAGGTTCGTCATAAGAACGAAAAATAATGTAAATATGTCCGCGCTCTTCAATGGTTTCTCGACTTTTGCATGATTGTTCCGGGGAATTCTTCGAAGCATGTTTTATGTGCCATTTATCGTCATAATTCTCCTCCTCTCAAAGAGGCACTGTCCAGCAAAATCAAACCATTAATCTAGCACCTCGGTTTGTAGATATTTCACTAAATGTCATCTTATATTTTTCTGTTTTTTTTTCTTTTTTTGACTAGCGTTTATTCGATACTAGGAAATTTATTTGTAAATGTTCTCGTTCGAAATCAAAAGATTACAAAGTCGCTGAGATTATCGCGCGGCTGCACCATATTGGGCGGCATGAATTGAACTAACGTGTTGAAGAGATGTGTTCTCTTGCTTTTTATACCGAAAAAGTATTCATCACGTGACTTCTTTCCGCCACACTTTTGATAAAGCGAATATGATAGATTATTTGACTGGAGTAATTTGTCAGACATTGGATCTGAGGAAGTATTGGCTGCAAAAATTGTCAAATTGTCACGAATTGAAGATTTTCCTGAAATGACTTGATATTAAACACTTGCGATGTACTTTTGTGATATTGCGGCAGTTGGGGAGTGTTCAATTATAACTTACCACTTATGTATGCGTCTCCTCCACCTCGATTGTCATAGTCTTTTTGAGATTCTCCAATGATAGGAAGTGTTTTCAAGGGCGTCGGATTTGTTTCGTATTCGTCACATTGGAATAATAATGAAGCTAATTTATGAAACTAAAAGTGTTGGACGGCATCAGAAATCGTTAATGGAAAACAAATATCGGGGCTTACGTTCTCCAATTGGGTTTTGTCATCGTGGTCAATAACTTCAGACACTTCGTTTTGAAGATATTTGCATGCTTTTATAGGATCAACTTTACAAATCTCCTCATAGTTTAGCCTGCGTATCAGAAACTGACAGTGGCGTAGAAGCTCACCCCGATTAGGTCTGAAAGTTAATGGCAACTTAATTAATAATGTTGCAGAGGTTTTAAACTATTTTGAATAGATCTTAAGCTATCTGCGTTTGAAAAATGTTATGTTAATAGTCGAAACGAAAACAATTTTTCAGTTTACAATGCTGCATACTTACTTTGTTAACTCAAGCCTCCAAAAGTCGTCCAGCCTTATGTCGGGGGTGGAGCTTCTTCCGGGATTCCCACCGAACAGATAATGAACCTATAAGATGCAATCAAGTCAATAGCATCGTGTCAACCCTTGTTTGTGCACAAATACCTTCCTGATGTCATCATAAACCAATTGGTGTGCATAGCGTGGACATGGCTCCGCGTGGTTTTCTTCTTGCATTTTTGAATAACATCTTTCTGTTGGATGTTTACAAGTATAAATTCTAGTCCATTTATTGGTTCGGATTGAGTACATCCAAAACGAATTTGAGGAATGTGATGGTTGCGGGTCGCGTTTGTCTTTCTGCTTACTAAGGCTCTGCAATTCACAAAAACATTTAAATGACGACTGTATCCATTTAATGTGTCCTTACAAAGTAAACGTAGATCTCATCTTTCTCGCAGTCAATTGTAGCACGCTGTGTAAAACCGGCCGGGGGTTCTGTCTTATTATAATTGCTGAAATCATTATTCAGTTCTTTGATTTCTTGCGTATCCACGTCAAACGTGATGAAGCTATTCAAGTCCTCTTTACCACGTTGACCGCCATAGATATATAGTTTTCTCCGATCCTAAAATTATGTGTCGTAACTACGTGAAACCAGTTTACAGACAGTGGCAGCGTACATTATGAAATACCATACAATGTGTTACACGTGATTTAATAGACATGACATCGGGGTTCGATGCTGAAGGATGACCGCAGTCGACGTATATTTGTGACCATGTATTCGTAGCAATATGATACGAAAATAGTCCAGAGTATTCAGTTTCGTTAGAGGGTTGATGCAATGATCTGAAATCGAATTTTCGTTTAAGCTTTAGCCTTTTTCCAATACCCAATTAAGGACGAATTGTATTATTTATAATACCGTACCGTGGCGTTAATATTTTCCCGCCAAAGACATAAATCATTCTTTTTTCGACGTCTATACACATTTGATGATCGTAAATGAGTTGCGGTCCTCCCACTTGGCTGGTATCATCACAAATTTGCAACCAAGTGTTGGTTACTGTATCGTACAGATAAAAATCACTCTGAAAAATAAGAAATTAGTCCTGACTCAAACATCAAATACTACTGCATACTTTTAAATACTCCGCTCTTCTAACGGAGTTGTCTAAATATCTTCCTAACGAAAATATGTGCCCACTGGTCGGATCAAACACCATTTTGTGACACGAACGCGGCGAAGGGCCTTCATATTTATCTGAATATTCGAAAATTCTAGTCCAATGCTCTTGCCGAACATCGAAATACCACAAGTCATTCATATCTTTATGTCCATTCCAGCCACCGAAAAGGTAGATGATTCCTTTTGCCGAGTCCACTACCAATTGGTGGCCTCCACGAGTACCTACGATTTTGCAGTTTAGCTTTGCAAAGTCTTCCCCAACACGAAAAATGGGATTTACCTGGCTTTTCGTCGCTCCCATTCATGATCTGTGGCGTCCACGAATGACTGTAATCATGCTGTACCAAGTAATCGTCCAAGTGGCCATCATGTATGCAATTTGCCACAAATTCTTCTGTTTTCCTAAAATCACCGTCGTGAACCAGACAATCGTGCAGATCCGTTATAACCGGGTGCTCGAGCCGCACTTGGGTCTGTTCTTGAAGCGCTTTGAAGGCCGCGTCGTATCCTTGCTGGCGAAAATGTTTCAAGCAAAGCCGGACTACTTCGATTTCTCGGACCTATTCGTAAGTTTAAGTACAATCAACCCAACGAGACAAGTTCACATTGGCATACCGTGTTATAGCCTTTCAAACTCTCCTGCACATATACTGGATCGTCTTGTCCGTGCAACTCCACATACCATATACTGAAATTGAAACTTGGACCCCACGATAAAAGCGGCATGATTTGTATGTACAAAACGGGCAGTAGCTCGCCGTTGTGGTTAACGTGTCGTAAATCAAACGATTCCGAGTTGGAATCATTTTGGAGTCCCCTTTAGATTGAAAAAAGCGTTGACAAAAAAACATCGACTACTGAAAAGAACATCTTCACCCTTCTCGCAGCAAAACCAGTCGACTCTCCTCCAAACCTCCATAAACTCGGAACTTCTTCAAGTTGCAAACGTGCGATTTTTCGAATTTCCCGAATAAAATTTTATGTGCAATTGCAGGCCTTTTCAACTTCAACGTTAAAAATTGCGGTGGATTGTTTGTGTTGGAAGACCATCTGGAAGCTTGATTGTCGGGACAATTCTCCAGGATGTTTCTGAAATACAATTTTCACGACATACATTTAACTTTCGAAATTAAATTTTCAAGCCATACAAATTAACTTTCGAAATTGAATTTTATATAAAATTGTGTTTAGTAAAACGGCTATGGAGGAGCTAAGGCGATGGTTGTAGGGCTGACTATTTTTGGAATGAAGAACAGGAAGTTAAGTTGTATTATCGGCCCTCTTATTCAGAGACGGTTCGCTTAGGTCTCCTCAGCCTCATTGTGAAACCATAAGAACCGCGATAAAACTTAAGAATTGGATTAGAACCAGTTTGATTTCTTTAACAATATGTTGTTAACACTTATGTCGAACAGCTCCGTGAAACCCCTTTTGTAAATTGGAGCGTAGAATTTGCATGTCTTCTGGAAGGTGCTGAGCACTCACACAGGAAACTAAAGATCGTTTCTTCCACCCCGCAGCCTCGGCCGACTTCGTCTGGACTGCATCCGAGGACCCTGGATAACTAGGAGCAGATTGACCCGTTGCACAAATCGAAGAAGCCAAATTCCTGCTAATATTCCCACATTTCCTTCTTGACACCGACAAACATGCTTTACCGTTCTATCAAAATTTCTGGCCAAATACTTCACGTCAACAACCAAAAACACGTGCAATCGTCAAAATCGAGTAGAAAGCATACTATTTGCACTTACTCGGGAAGATAGGACGTCGAATAGCTTGAATATTTGCAAATTTCATATTGCAATTTGCGGATTTCTGACAATCGGCACGCCATACTGTTTATAAATGAATTCGAGCTGCCCCTGGAAGAACTCACCAGCCCGTCATCAGACAGCACTGCTTTATCGGCATTTGATTGAGCGCTAATACATATTTAAATTATTAAATTTTATTTTTAGATTGAAATAGGATGAATAATTGATTTCTATTTCTACTTCACACGTGTTTTCTTCAAAAAATTGAATTATAGATTTTCTTGAAGACTTTTCAACGATAAAGAATGAATCGCTTTCTACAACTTGTAATGCGTCTCTTCTCTTAGGTCTAGATTAAACTCCAATTACCTGAACTAATGGTTAATTTCCTGTATAAGTACACGTTTTACTTATGGACTTGCACAACTAGAAGCGCACTGCGCAATTATATATCCACGCACATATAAATGGTGTTGATATACCTAAAACGTAATTTTTTTTAAAAAAATTTAAAACTAGTCAATCAATTAATTCATTTTTATTTTAATTATTAATACCATGAAAATAAAATTTATATTTTTATCAAACATGTAATTCATTTGAAAAATTGTGTGGATTTTCTTTAAGCTCTTTTAATTACACCCTCTTGAAAATGTACCGATTATTCACCTGGTGGTCGGATAAGTCGACTCGGCGAAATTTGAATAGTCGGCTGTGAATTTCTTTGCAAAATTATGCACTTTTAGAAGTAGTTCAGTAACTGCCGAGAGCCAGGAGCTGATCGGCATCTTTTGAAGATTTCCACCTCCCAACGTTGAAAAAAAAAGCAATCAGTGGTTCATAAATCATCATATTTATTTTAATTGTTGCAAGTTCACTAGTCGTTATGGGTTCGTCGGGGATTTTCGAAATTGGAACACGATATTTAACTGAAAACTTATCACACACTTCATTTCTAACTGTTATTATACGTAGCCGTAGTGGTTGTATGAACAATTTTTCGCTCCATATATAATTTCCATTATACATATTTATTAAATAGAGATCCATGGTGATTTCCCATGATGTGTTGTAATTTATAAAAATTGCAACACCATAATTTAGCTCATTCTTCAATTAACAGAATCAAACCAGTGATAAAATATTTTTAGAAATATATCTCAACTATACTATAAATGTAAATAATGATAATCATAATCGCACGAGAATAAGCGGAAAATAATTGCAAAAGCATTGTTTTCATTATATTTTTTTCTACGTCGGGAGATGGAAATCTTCAAAAGATACCGATCAGCTCCTGCCTCTCGGCAAGCCGGATTTCTACCGACTAAAAACACCTCCGCTCCGTCTCATTCAATCACTCTCTCCATCAGTTTTTAGTAATTCTCCGTATTTAAATTTCAGTACATAGTACTTCCCAGACGATAAAAAATCGGTATAAGGGATAGTACCAAATTTGTAAATTTTAAATTATTTCATATTGACTACATGTTTGGCTTTGACTTTATTGGAGCTGATTGTACTTATAACTTACTTCGAATGTTGATCCTGAAGGAGGTATTTTTTTAGTGTCGTTTTAAAGGAAGTTGGGTTCGCTATGTTTTCAATTTTGTCCGGTAGTGTATTGTAGAAATTAGCTGCTTTGTTGAAGGGATCTTCTTTTAGCCGATCAGTTCTGGCAAATGCGATAGCTATATTATTCATGTTTCTCATTCTGTAAGTGTTTTTTCCTTCAATTTTATCTAATTTAACGGTGGTGTTTTCATTACGGTGTAAATTCTTGTGTATGAATTTAGCTCTTTCCATGGAAATCATGCCTTGCAAATTCAATTCTTGGGCTGTTTTGAAAACTTCGTTCGTTGGAGTTGGCATAGAGAGATTGTAAATGGTTTTATACGCCTTCGTTACTAGACTGGAGATGATTAGGAGGCTACCTTTAGAAGTTTGACTCCAATTCAAGATGCCGTATGAAATTTTGGAAAGGAGATGCGCCTATACAATTTGGATTTTTTTCTTTGGAAAGAAGTAGAAGTGACGTAAAAGTCCAATGAAGACAGCCAGCTTTTTCCTTAGCTCATTTATGTGTGGAGTCCATGTTAGATTCTCGTCTTTTAGAAGTCCTAAATATTTCATCTGTTCCAAGTCGTGAGTTTTTCTTTTACCAAATTTTATTTTATTTTCAAATATATATTTCGGCTACTACTTGCAGCCTTCTTCAGTGATGTGTTCACGACGTCGTGAATTGGTAAAAGAAAAACTCACGACTTGTATTATTAAACCAATTTACCAAAAAGCTCGAACAGACAACCAATTCATCTGTTCCACTCTCCGGAGAATCGTGTCATTGATTTTTACGTGTGGTTGTATGTCGGTCTTGTTCTTTTGTTTGAAAGTATTTTTTTGTCTTCCCCGCGTTTATTGCCAATCTACTTTGTAGAAGCCAATACCAATACTTGTCCAGAATAAGTGATAAGTTAACCATTTAAAATTGATAATTTCTTATTTGACCAAAAATCGTTTGCTACACGTACAAATTAAAGACAGTTGATATTTTTCAGGACCTAAAATCAATGTTTAGCATTTTTTTATTTTCAGAAATAGTGTCTAGTTGGTTAAAACACAAAAAATACGTTTAAAATTTTGTTTACGATTCCCTGACTCATTAAGGTAACTTCAGTATAAATTTAGAAATTGAAATCTGATTTGATATGAAGCAGAGCGGATTGAAAAAAAAACATTTAAATTATATATCTACCGAATTCGCTGTATCGCCAATTTGTTCAACAAACTCATATTGATATTTTCTTGCTGAGAGCACGGATTTAAATAGCTAAAATATCAAAACAAAAATAATTATTGTTTTTTTTTTCAACGTTGGGAGGTGGAAATCTTCAAAAGATGCCGATCAGCTCCCGCCTCTCGGCATGCCGGATTTTTACCGGCTAAAACCACCTCCTCCTCCTGATCACTCTCTCCATCATTCATTCATTTTCGTTCTTATTAATTGTCGTACCTTGGTGCTTCCCAGACGATGTAGATCGGTATAAGGGATAGCACCTAACTATCAATATTTAGGTTCATTCATTTTATTTTATCATTCATGTGATTTTGTTGTTTCTGTTTGATTTCGTTATGCAAAAAACTTTGAGTAAAGATGGAGCTGATGTATTCACTTCCGGTTTTGTTCATGTATGAGATACTTTTTTAGTGTCATTTTAAACGTGTTGAAGTTTGGTATGTCCTTGATGTAGTTTGGTAAAGTATTGTAAAAGCCTGCTGCTTTATTCACGGGATCCTCCTTTAGCCGTTCCGTTCTAGCATATCTGATCATTATATTGTTGGCACTCCGGACATTATAAATATTTTTTTCCGATATTTTTTCAAGGTTTAAAGAGCTATATTCTTTTGAGTGTAGATGTTTATAGATGAATTTAGCTCTCTCCATATTAATTAGGCTTTCTAGGCTAAGCTCTTTAGCTGTTTTGTATACCTCGACCGTAGCGGTTAGCATAGGGAGATTATATATATTTTTATAAGCCTTTGTTATGAGTCTGGAGATGGCTGTAATGTTACTTTTGGAAGTCTGACTCCATATCAGCAGACCGTAAGTAACTTTCGAAAGAATATGCGCATGTACAATTTGAATTTTACTGCTAGTCGGGAAGAAGTTGAATCGACGCAGGAGCCCTACGAGAACCGCTGTTTTTTTTCTAAGATCGTTTATGTGAATCGTCCATGTAAGTTTTTCGTCAATTGTGAGTCCCAAGTATTTCATTTGCTCAGCCCTCTGAAGAGTTGTATGATTCATTTTGATCAGTGGATGTATGTCGGCTTTATTTTTCTGTTTAAAAAGGATGTATTTTGTTTTTGTATAGTTGATTGATAGTCTGTTTTGTAGTAGCCAGCGCCAGTATTTGTCTAGATCGGTGTTCACGTTACGTTCAATGTCAAGTTCGGTTTTTCCAGAGTAGATGAGTACTGTGTCATCTGCGTACATTACAACTTTCGCAGAAAGCTCAGCACTATTTATGGAATTGGTGTATAACAAAAAAAGTGTTGGTCCCAGGATGGATCCTTGTGGAACCCCAATGCTAATTTTAGCAGGTTCGCTTTTTATTTCCCCAATGTAAGTTGATTGAATTGTTACTAACTCTCAACATCGGTCGTGCAGTGCCACTCTTTTTTTATCCAGTTGAAAGCACGAAAATATGTTAAACATTTTAAAGTAACCGCCAATCTTTCGAAATATCAAAATTTGCAGGTAGCATACAGTCAGCCATCAGGCAATACTACAGTAGCCATTGTGTCGATAATAGTTTGTGTCGAACGCGAGGGATATTTTCGTGAGGTTTTTATATGAATTATTCAATTTGACACCGGAGTCAAATGAAATAGTGCTTGTGTTTCATATACTTGTAGCGATTTACTAGTGAATTAGCGTAAAATGGTAAGCGCCACGATGCATCTGCTGCCGGGGTTTTCAAGTCGAAAACGGGAGGAATTTTCATTCGGCAATCGCTCGGGCAAAAAGTGTATTTTTGCTCGCGAATTCGCGTCTAAAAAGGATATACAGCAAAATGTCACACCATGCGGAACGTTAGTTGCGTGAAAACCGCATCGGATATCAATGTGAACGGTTAATTGGGGTGAATGACTGCCTTTTCGACTTGAAAACCCGTCGCAAGATCCCTGATTCGTCGGAATGTCATGCTGCGAGCTGACCTAATAAATGTCTTTCCTTCTTTTCGCAGGGTAACGAAACGTCTTTGCCCATGGAGATGTGCTCCAATTGTAAGTACCTGTGAATTACTAACTCGGATTCGCACGATTGTGCATTGCTGAGCTGCTGCGAAACGGCGCGGCCAAATCTAATTAGGACATGAAGTTACAGTGTGGGGCCGAATGAACTTGATTTGTGGTTTTTGGGCGTCGAGTAAAAATACTGCAGAGACGGTGTACGAGTGCTTTCGAGCAATCCCGACGACGGTTTAGTCAAGACGTCGACGAGTTTTGCGCGCCTTGTCAATATTTGCGTTGCTAATTAAACGGTGAATTGCTAATCACTGAAGCGATCGGGTCACGACGAGTAAAGTGCCAAGTAGTTCACGCGAATTGGGGGCTGTTTTCTAGTCGCCTCTTGGATAACACGAGGCTTCCGGATTTCTGGTGGCGACTGCCCTCACTCCCCTCGGTCAATGCACGATATTCAGAATAACAACTCAGCGAAACTGGGTGCTGTTCAGCCAGTGCATTTCTGGCGCGCGCCTGAAAAGGATTCCGGATTACACTCCATATTTGCAGGAGGCCTGAGTTGATTGATGTGCAACTAGTTTCGCCGGACGGAGCACGGTCTGCGAACAGATTAGACTGCCGTGAGCAATCTTCGAGCCGGGAGCCCGTGAAGTGCTAGGAATCCAGCAAGCCACCTGTTACGATATTATTGATTATTTATAGAAACAGCGATCAGGTGTTTACATTCGCCGCCGAGGACGAGGCCCCGCACACATCTGACTTACGTGCCATTCGTCTTATGACCTTCCCTCCTCCGAAATCCATGCCCAACTTGTGCGCTGGGCTTCAATGATTCGTGTTGCATGCGGTCGGGGCAGTTTCTAATTGTCCAGATTATTTTACGTAATGGCTTTCAATTTCGATATCGAAATTGTAATCGCTCTAAGAGAGTCGGCCGTGTTTGCCGACGTTCTTTGTTAGTTTTTCGTGCTTCCTGTATTTCGTGTTGGACATACATATTGGGCACGTACTGGTATCACTTTGCAATATCTGGCAATCGTTTATCAGCAAATACCCAATTTCGCAGGCTTTGAGCACATATTGGGCGCGAGTTAATGCCAATGTCAACGATACACTTAAGCTGCATTGATTACGGCTACATAAAGTTCTAATTAATCGATAAGGAGTTAAACGACTGTTGTTGGTGCAAGAGTAAATTGCTATGCCGAAGGAACTGCGGCATTGTGTTGCTAGATGTTTGGTTCGATAAAAAAATACCTAAACCACGTTGGGGGAACTCAATCGCGTGTAGCATGAGATCATGAGTGGGAAATTTTAATGTAGACTTAACTTCGAGGTGGAGTTGAACAATTTTAAACAGACGTATGGGGTGCGAGAATGCTGTTGCGAGTGTTATCAGGTTGAAAACACTAAGAATTTGCCTTGTGGTGGCAAATTCTTAGTGTTTGTTTGATCGGCTTCAAAATTTGCATCAACATTCGATTATGAAGTATGTAGCTTAGTTTTTTTTGGCGCCTTGGAACTGGAAGGAGTTGAAGCATCTGCATTATTTCCATATTAATATGAATGTAATGTCTACTCATACGTTAACTTCGTATGTTTGCTTCAAATATAGCGATCGATTTTTGGACTACTTCTACTGAACCGATTCTGAAGAAACTTTGCTCACCTAATCAGTCCCGATGACAATACGATATTATGATAATAGTAATAATAGCAATACAGTCCGAATGTAGGATAACCCAAATTGATAAATTATTCGCATTTTGAGATCGCCCGTAAGTATGCAACTTGGAAGCCTGGTAAACTGACAAATTGTATTCACTCGCGACGCCACCAGCACATATAGTAGTATATGAATGGTATGTTTCTTAGCCTTCGCCCTTTCCAACATGTATTCTTTCCTCATGTATTCTTTTGGTACTTCAAGTATATCACTCTCTTCATCGCTAATAATATCTGATTCGATCTTCATTCCATTTGCATACGTCTTCAGCTCAACCGCTGGCTCACCTATGCGATATAATTTTATGTAAGCAAGAAATGGTACGTAAGATGGTAATTCAAACCTCCAGATAAATAATACGAAGCAGTTAAAATGTACGTTTCAGAATTGATTCCCGAACGTTATTTTTCTTTCATAACATTAAGCGGAACGTATTCTTCAGGTACGTATACGCACGTACGTCTTGGCTCGCCAAAAATACAATATTTTTCCAATATTTTGCAATTATGTCCGCTTCCAATCGATCCGAAGCTGCAGCTTTCTTCTAAGAGGGGGGGGGGGTGGTGGTAAGGTAGTATTAAAAGGCATTAAAAAATAACTGAATGCATAATATGTGTCCAAATTTCAAGTCGATTGGAGCAAAATTGACGAAGTTATGAGTTATGATAAAATTCACTTATGAACGTTTTATACCCGATTTTTTAGTGTTCAAAACTTTAAAGCATTTTCCCCACGACTCACGTTTTCAAAGTCGATGTCCATCATAACTTCGAAATTACAGCACTGAACCTTTTGAAATTTTGAACATTATGTTTGTACATAATTTACAAGGTAACGTTGGAGAGCTATTTTCAAATTTGTTAATAATTTTTATTTTACAATAACAAATTAGCCGATTTTATTCGCAAAAAATCACGTTTGTCCCTTCGAAATGTTCCAAAAAAGTAGAAAATTGAAATTTCAAAAAACCCTCCCAGCATTACCTGGGGAAAACTATTATCTAACGAAAGAACTTTTATTTTTTGATTTCAATTAATCCAGCACCAAGTTATGAGGAGCACCGCAATTCTACTTTTTTCCCGAGACATGTCCGAATAATTGCTGCCATTGCCATTTTTTTAAATATTTCTTCGTGAAAATTTTATACAATATTCTTCGAATGTCATGCTTTAATGTACTATTGATTTGAATACAGAGATTTCAACTGCGTCGTCACAATAATTCACATTTGTACGAATTAACCTTACCCTTCCTTGAATGGGTCTACCAGTTATGGTTGAAAAGCCAACTTTTCATGCGTAGTTTTGATGAATTTCCACCGCAGGGGACTTTAAACTTTTGTATCCACCCATCATTAGTGTGGAAGCCGCATAAAGTCTCCTGAATTTACGAATGCAGTTACTCACTGTTTCCCTTTATCATGAGCCTATCAACCGTATAATTTTTTCACGCTACTCAATAAACTAACGGTATAGCGCCTGTTCCATTTCAAGAAGCTGCAATGATTGATGTTTCGCTGGTCGCGCAAATGCACAGATTTTCAAATTTTGTAACTTTTTTCGTTGATAGCACACATTGTAGACTGCAACATCACGTTCTTACTACTGCGAAATTATTCATTCTTGAGCGATGTTTTTTTTAGTTTTTATGTGGATTACACATGGACTTAGCATAAAGAGTGTGCGAAAATTCCTATAGGAGACAGCTCGAGTAGCAGACACCACCAATTTACTCAGGAAATAATGAGGTGACGAATTTTCAAAAAATCAGCAAAGAATCTAATTTCAACCTGAAAACAATGCTGCTCGTGAAAAAAACAAACGTTTTTCAAGTTTCAGAATAGTCAATTTAAAAAAATCTGTTCACGTTAGACAATGTTCACGTGAATGCGAGTCTACTGTACTATCAATAATTAGTTAGAAATGGCAAATTACAGATGCTTATCACTTTAAAAAATATTTGGAACCGTTTTTATAAAGGCCGAATAGGGCTGCCTGGAAGAAATTATGTTAGATAGATTTAAATTTTTGTTCCATTTCTTGTTTAAAAAAATTATTACGAGATACATCAGTAACTTCCCAATCAATAAATGTGTATACTAATAAATTAGCATATTTTCGAGCAGTCACCATCAGCTGACCCTGTATTTTTTAATGGTAAGAAGGTTGTTTCGTTAATTTTTTTATATCTTTGGTTAAATGGGCACGTAACTTCTATAGGTTTGATTTTTTGGCCATCATAAATGTTACTCTATTGTGTGTGAGAATAATGATAAATTTTTCAATCTCTTTTACTTGAAATCACTAATCGTTTTTTCGGATATTTTTATCTAAAATTTAATAACGTATGCAAACAATTTTCGAAATCATTCGGATGTTTCCGGAAGTCGAGTCGATTATTTTTCTAGAGAAAATTCTCATTTAAACATACAACTAAAAAAATCCTTAAAAATAAAAGCTCTCAATCAAAGCGTCCACACCATGAATCCAAAATCGATGGCGATTATAACGTCATCAAGATTTATTTAAAATATCAATAAATTATTTGCAACAAGCAAGAAATATCATCGTCAGTGGCACATCAACCCAATTCGAGCCCGATTCTTCTGAAGACATCGCCTCTATTTGTTTCGGTTCAACGGCCGCGTCCTCCAAATCGCAAGTCAACTGAATCGTTTATCCGGCTCAATGAGTTTCATACAGCTTTGTCAGGATCGATATCGCTGATTAGTTGCAAAGCTTATGTGGATTTTTGGAGAATAGCATAAAAGCTGCAAACTTCTTAACAAAAGTAAAATCATTGAGAGAATGATATGCATCATGTTTTGAATCGATTATCTTCAAGATTATGCATTTATATCCTGTGTTAGCCAGGCCAACTCCACGAAGTTTTTCCTCTGAATATTCGACATATGTGAGAGTCAACTACAGTATGTGTGATGCAAATATAAAATTTTTGCGTTGATCGGGATGTTTAGCCTTAATAGGCTTCGAATCGGTTTAATGAAATTTGATGAAATTTTCAGCGATCGCAAAAGACATTTTCATTTAAAATTTAATATCTCGATAACTTGAATGGATTCGAAGATAAATGAAATTGTGATGAAAATCAACGAACAAAACGCTGAGAAAAGAAATGAAAAAAAAATATTTTATATTCTACCTCAAAGATTGTGTGGAAATAAAAAGACTTCCGCTTTTCAGATCTCATTTTTCATTTTTCATCCTCTAAATAAAAGTCATTACATCTTTTTTGGCTGTAATTTTCTGTGTTAGAAGTTTAATTATAAATATTTTTGCTTAAATGTGACCATAAATGAAATGATTAAATTGTTTCTTTGACCTTTGATCCCGTGTAAAATTTTCAGGTGCGTTCGAGTCGATAGGGCTATTGACATTTTGTTAAGTATCATAATTTAGCTTCTCCGGAATCATTTTTTTCTAATTTCCCTGGACTTTTTATCACACAAAAATAAATTACGGCTTCAAAGCAAAACATAAGCGTGACCGTTGAAGAGATAATGGTCACAAAAACTACGGTTTATATTAGGTCTTAAAATATACATTTAATTCCTGCTGAACATCTGTTGAATTATTGCACAATAAAATCTGCAACAAACAAATCATCACTCGCTCCGCTTACAATGATGACAATGTATCTTTTTGATAGACACTACAATTGGGCCAATTCCTTTGCGACTAATTCAGTTTCATATCATGAAACTGCTGAGAATGTTATGCGGAAGGATTTGCATTTTCCGTCTGATTTTCCATCGGGATAATAACAATGTTGCTTTTCCAATGAAACAGCTCTTTCTAAGTTTTACTCAAACTGCCTTCAAGATTCTTTAGCCTTATTTTTGTGCCCTAGTGAAAATCGCAATCGAATTTTATGATTCGATTGATAGATTCTATTATTGATTCTTCTTACTCGTAGATATGATGGTGTTTCTATTTTTGCTGATATTCTTCCTAATGTTTATAAAACGACAAGTGCTTGGAGAGACAAACGTATTTCTGTAGTATCCCTATTACTCTTGGTTTGATTTCTTCTCACTAATTATTAATTAAATACAAATTTTTCTTAGCCATTTGATTATGAAACATGTGACAGCAATCAACGTGCTTTTCAAGTCAGCGACCACCACTGATGGTTTTTTCAATTAAAAAATGTGAAATTCGTTGCAATTTTCATGTTAAACTTTTTATCATGGAAAATTTCAAATAAATACATGCATTATGCCTTCCATAACTTTGTAATTCTAAGTAAGTACTAACTACTAAGAAATGATTCAGTATTTACATTTCACTTGGCAATTGCCTGTGAAAATAATTTAAATCGCTAGAACTCCTTAAAATTCCATCGAGAATTGTAAATGTTCAGAATTTTCATATACTGATACCATTGCATACGTGCGATATCCTTCAAACTTTTATGTTAGATTGCTTAACTGAAGGTGACGAGAGGATATGAGTCTAACTCATAGAGCATATAGTCTAAGGCGTTTTCATTATGTTGTTTGGGCATTTTTCAACTAAAGACCTTATTAGTTCAATCGCTAGAAGTAAACTGTAACATTCAAATCGTTTTGTTGTCCATGTGTGTATTAATAACATTGAGGACCACCCATATGAATTTTTGAATTTATATCAAATAGCAGTTCGAAATTATGTTCCAGATCTTGCATGCAGACCTTTTTTTATCTTGGTTAGGAGTAATTGTTTGGTGAATAATCATGCTCACCAATGACTACTGGCATAGAATAATTGTTAGCAGGTAACTTGCCTCTTTCAAAGATGAAGGAAAATTGTTGCGGTATTAGATTTTATTTTATGGATAAAAAAATTTCTCAACTTTTCTCTTTTATTTAAAAAAAATATAAAAAATATTCAATGATTATTGGTTAAGAATTAATTGATAGCTTGGAAGTAAAGTTTAGGAGAAGTAATTAGTGGAGATAATCGCATTCGTTGAGAGGCAAAATATTCAATATCAAACAACGGATTTTTATGTGGACTTAGACAGTTTCACTTTAATCCTCCGTCAGGCGCAATGTATGAACTCTCGAGTTCGGGCGCAATGTACCTATCCGGCACAGGTTCAAAATTGATAATAACCATTATAATTAGAATAACCGACAAACAGTGAGCAACATTTTCTGGGTTGTTCAAAGAACTATACATACCAAAAGTTGTTTAAAAAATGTATTTGGTATAAAATTGGTTAAAAAAATGTTGAAAAATATATGATGAACAATTAAATACAAGATGAAATACAAGAACATATGTAAATATGCAATGAGCCAGATGAGTCGGATAAAATGTTGTATAACTGCAAGTGATGAAGGACAATGGGTAAATTGAGAGGGAGGTTATATAGAGCAGGTAAAAAGAAACAGCTACTAGAAAGCATTGCCTCATTGAGAATGGAGGGGGGAGAAAAAATGACTTGGATGTGCCTTTCAAATCGGTTGGGCTCGACCGAGGGTTAAACTAAATCGACTAGGCCAACCGAATATTCAGTTAAAACATTAAATTCAAGGAAATTCGAATATTGTGTATACTAGTGGTGGGCGAGAGAAGGCCTAAGGGATATTTTACATCCAGGCGGGCTGAAGTTTGGCATCCCTCCAGCAATCGACTCACTGTATCATGTCATCATGTTTTATACTTTTTAATGCAGGCGTAAACAAAATTATAGCCGCCGCATTGAGAACCTAACTTTTTTGCAGTTCAAAATACATTAAATGTTTTTTTACAACGCGGAATATTTTATGGCCATAAATTTTTACTTCCACAACAGAGTATAGTTTGTTTATTATTATAAAATACTGTTTTAGTTCAACACACATTCCACAAATATATTTAGAGTATAAATAATTTTTGAAAATAAAATTATAATGTACATGATAAGTTTTTGCACACAAGCTATGCCCAATACCTGGGAAGTAATATTAGCAACTTCCTTTAAATTATTTTGGATGTATTGGTTTCACAAAAGTACTTTGTGAGTCGCGTTTTTGCGAAATTTTCATGATTAAGAGGGGAAATCACATTAGGAGGCCTATTTTTACGCTTTTTACGTGATTAATTTTGAAGGTGAAGAAATGATTAGACCTAATTTTTAAACAACATCTCATAATTTTTTCAAGTGATTATCATTAAAATTCGCCAAGTTAGACCCTGTTCTTCATGGAGGTCGGTCGTCATTGCCGTACATGCTGGAGCTGGATTTTAATGTAAAATCAATCCAAGCAAGTTTTTCATATTATTTATATGTATAATTCCTAAATGAATCAGATTTTTAGTGACGATTTGGAAAATTGAAAATTTGTGACGAGTTTGAAAAAAACTTGAAATTTTTTTCGTGCTTTTGTCATAGAAAAATTTTAAATCAATAAATTTTATCCCTATTTTAGGTTCAGTTAGACGCTTATTTAATAAAAATTCAAAAAATCTTTGGTTTTTGAAGATCGGTCAAAAATTCGCTGAGTTGCAATGCACGCCAGCCGGAAAAACGCAATTCGAGAAAACGCATTTAAAAACAAATTACCAGACCTGAGTGTTGAAGTTACTTGTGTATTACTCTTATATACACAGGGATACCAAGAAAATTACATTTTGTTTGCAATACCTACCCCAATACATACAAAGTAAGATGGATTCATAGAAAGACAGTTGCGTGGTCCCGCCCAGCTTGTCTGCGATCGCTCCATTCAATAGGCCGTGTTGTATACTTGAGTGCGCTTCGTTTCTTGCCCCGAAAACATAAGAAGGACCTCGAATAACGGTCTCAAACTTTTTGAGCATACTTTTATTGAATAGCTAAACTTTCGATTTCTGCAATAAAAAATAAGTCGATTTTTTAAACCTGATTTGCCCCCGTAACTCTATGTCAATTTTCTGAAGAACTTCTGATAACATCAACATCTCACATAGATTTTAATTATTTCTAATTTGGAGAATCTTCTTTTTCCTGAAGCAACAGACGCAGGAAGAGTGAGAAGGATACGAAAGAAAGATTCAATTCACACTGTTGGTTGTATGTACATATATTTATCTGGTACTAAAAGCAGGAGCACTAACAATCCTTGACTCAGTTGGTTTCCATCAATGTCACAATCACCATCGTGTGTTGACTGCAGTTCACACACTTTTGAAAGAGTACATCTTTTTGTATAACCTGTATAATATAATATAATATTAAACAACATGTTAACATTTGTGCTCAGTTGAACAAATAATGTATCAAGATCAAACCTTTTATTTTTCTACGACACATTTATCCTTTAGCTGGGAATTGTGGCTCAATATGAAGAGTTTCGACCATTTCCTTGCCATCAACATTTGTTTTATGGTGTCAAGCGCTCTGTGCCACCCCTGCTTGGAGTAGCTTTTACAAAAAAAAAACAAAACATCATCTTTATTATTTAATTATGCAGAGATTGAACTAAAGGATTTTATTTTTTACCAAAAAATTGAAATCTCCTCAGAAGAGTGGCAATAACTTCAAATATATTTAATATTAAAATTAAATCACAATTTTGTCGATGCTTCTTTGCATTCAAAAATATAATACATTTATTTATTCATCTGTTGACCGTCCAGCCATCGTCACGCGATCAATAAAAATAATACTTTTTTGACACAGTTCTAAACCATTCATGCGAATTTAACGCGAAGCATTTAAACTAATCATCTATCGTATTTATTGTACTACGTATTCTTATGCCCAGAACTTATTTGAAGATGCCTCTTTATCAGTTGGAACTGGATTTATAGATTTCTTGTAATTGGCATTAATGATTATTGACACGGTAGTAATCGAAATCATATGACAAAGTAAATGCCAAATTAGAGACGAAAACTTTTGTCCGTTTATTTTTTGTGTGTGTGTGTGGAATTCGCGACCTAAACACAAACATGTTATCGAAATAATGTTATGACAAAAGTCGTTCATATGGGCAGTTTGCCAAAATGATAAATGAAAAGTGATATTTTTGTGTTGGAACGTATGACAATATTTTACGAATACATTAGTTGAGGATTTTTGTGGGGTACTTTTGTACGTCGCACGATAAATTATTAGGTAAATAACATAAATTTTATTGATGGTTGATGGTATCAAGTGGTCAATCGAAATGTTTAAAATGTAAATCCTTATAAATGCTGAACTATACATTTTATACAACAGAACTAATAACGGAGCCTCCATTGGGTCCAAGCGACATTTTGAAGGCTTAGCAAAAATCCTCTTCAAGAAATTTTTGCCTCAGGTTGAGTGTCTCTTTCTGTATTTAATACTGAAATTAAAAATTATTAATTATTAATTAAAATGGAGCTTTCGAATGTTAAATATTTAAATGCTAAGTCAATTTGAATTCCGTCGATAGTGCTTGCAAAATGATCTTAATCCGTGAAGGAAGCAATGGCAGTTATGTTGAAAAGATGTTGTTGTTGTTTTTCTTGATCATTGTCACATAAGCTAATATAACACAAGTTTATCCATAAATTTGGTGGAATATTATCGAAAATCTTTTAGTGTAAGAAATACGTTAGAACATTGATACCTACCAACTAAATATTTAAATTGATAGCAAATGTAATTTATATGCAATCGCGATAAACTTCTATAGATTCCAATCACAGTCATTACCAACAAGTCGTTCCGTTTACCCTTGCTGATGGCCACCAGAATATTCGCTATGAAGCATTGATAAACGCTTTGGTTTTCGGGGAAGGTGTTACATACACATATACATAGTTCAGCTAAATTCCCCCCGAAGCTGCTGCTTCATTAATCTTCAATCAGTCTCAACTGAATTGATATTAGGGGATTTTACAGGCCAGTCGATGCAGTTGATACCTTTCTCTGCACTGCTTGCATCCGACAAAATCCAGGACTCTTCTGATCGAAACGACTTCTTTGTAGTAGCGTTTGGGAGTAATTTAAAGTGAATTGATTTGATCAAATCCAATTTCCAGTGAATTAGGCAATTATTTAACGATTTAGTCATTTTGACAGAATACAAAATGGCTTAACAACAACAAATTGGCGAATAAAAGCTACAAATTTAATGTTCCTCCATAAAATTTTCGATTAATAGTTGCGCTAAAAAAATATTCTGGCTCATAATGTTGCCTTTTCAAGTTTGCATTCTCTAAAGCTCGCTCGGATTGGTTTTACTGGTAATTTTAGCATTCTATTGTTTAGCAATGGATTTTATCTTCATCTTAAATGATTTGTATTCATATGGCAATGGAATGTGTTCACATCGCCACTATAGCCACGAACAATGCGAACCACTACAAATTACTGAAATAATTATTAAGAATCGTAGTTTCAAGTTGCATAAATATTAATTAGAGTCTTCTCGATAATATGTTGCCACGGTGTATATTAAATTACGAGTTTATTATCACCAATCAAATGAAAACGTTACGCCAAACTGAATAAACAGTTTGCTCAAATACAAATTGTTTCCAGTATAAATTTTCTTATAAAGATGTTGTTATTCTCATATATTGTACTAAAAACCTATATTTGTCAAATATAGAACTGCTTCTGAATAAAGCTTAGTGTAAATTGCGAAGCTCGACTTTGTGTTTTGCACTTAAACATTCACTTGGCACGCTATTTGTTTTCAAAATGGAAAAGGAATGTCGCTAGTAATCTATGCCCATTTTAAATACTTGTATACTCTATGTACATAGTTACTCCGATTTTGATCAAATTTTTCAGCTTTATGTGCGTGCTGCCAAGCAATCACATAATTTCAGTTACATAAGATTATTCTATTTATTTTCATTAGGTTGAGTCTTTTGTTTATAGTAATTTTAGACTTTCAATTACAATTCGAAAATAAAATAAGGGTTTCGTCATTGATTGCTTAGGACAATTAAAATTTCGTTATTTAAACGATAAGAGAATATTTGAATTTCTTTACGAATTCCAAAATAATCAAATCAAATTGAATGAAAAAAAATTGCAAATGTGAAGTTGTTGGAACCAAATTATCACTTCTTTGCCAAATTGAACATTTTTCTTTGGCATTCTCGGGTAGTAATGTCTTAATTTTCCATGTAAATTGACAAAATATATAAATTTTCGTTTCCAGTTTTTCCAGTGATATTCTAGTTTTGTGTTTGGTTTTTACAAATCAACAATCATTAAGAATTTAGGCCTTCGCAAGCTCAACAGTGCGAGCCTCGAAACCCGAAATACAATTGATGATTTCGTTTTCTTTTCGAAATTGCACAAATCTTGCCAGGAAAGGGGGTGGCAGATCAAGCTTCCTAATATCTACTAATAGTAAACTTCCATTAAAAATAGAAATTTTTATTAAATCGACGAATTAAAACTTTGTGCAGCCGCCGCTTGTTCTTTTAAAAGTGGAAATCAAATAGTACTTACATTAAAAAAAAATGTAAATTCTTCGACTGAAAATGTGTTTACCTTATTATGAATTTTTTATTCACATTTCAATATCAACGGACTATAAGGTCTTAAGTGACGCGGCATAGTGATTCCCTGAATTTTGAATTTGAAGTCAATATACCTCAAGACAGCTTGTACGTTAGTTCATCATATTCTTCACATGAAAATTGCCTTAACTATCGTGGTAGGAAGCCATCACGAGGGCGAACATTTCACTACTCGGCCCAAACTAAACCTAAAAAAATGGTAATCGTCAAAAAAACGAGAACAATCTACTCCTTCTGGTGGTCACACGCTTTTATTGGATGACCGATTAGAGCTGAGCTCACCAGACGACGTATGACGTATCTGGCTGGGCTCATTCTTCTACGTCCTACCGCGTGCGCTACCGCATAATATGTCCGGCTACGCTTCTCATTGCCTCCCGAGCCGAGTTTCTCCTATACTTTGAATAGCGGAAAAAAAGCTGATCCGCAAAGAAATTTATCACTTTGTTCTTCATCATTGTATTTACTTTTATTCTAATACAAAGTTATCATGATAAAAATGAAATTCATGCCTTGAAAAAATTCATAAAATGCATAAAATTTCAGAAGCATATCTAGGTATCAATGAAAAAAAGAAGGAAACCTGTTGTTTCAGTCCGAAGCATTTAATCTTTATATCGCTGTCTAGGTATTTATTTTCTTGTTAATGTTCCCACTATTGAACAAGTACTCCAGCCTCAAATTGATAGTTGAGGAAACTTTAAAAAATATAACTAGATTCAGTTGCATTTCGGGCCTACTCGGTTCAGGAGCTTCAGTGATTATAAGGTTGCTTCAATGACGTCGTTTGCATTCTTGTCGAAAGCGATGGCAATATCTCTTGTGATTCAATAGGATTCGAACAGTGTTTTCCATGGGCTCTTCTAATTCGGATTTAGCTTAATTCCGCTGCTATCCCTTCTGCAGAACTCATTTTTTAAAACAATTATCAGAACGGAAAAAACCGCTTTACGTTTTTTTGGACAAATATATGAAAAATTCTACATCAACTGCTATTTTGTAAGAAACTTGCGATAATGAAATGTTTTCTTGGAGTCACTAGTCTTTTTTAATTAGTTTAGCCCGTCGCTTCGTGTACACTGTCATTACCATATGCGCAAGAGGTATCAGGCATCATCATCACTACACATACCAATCCAAATCGGGCCATGGCCTCTTGAAGATAAAACCTCCCTTATTTTGTTAATTTTAAAAGCGATTTTTATCTGCGTCCACTGTGTTCTGCCAACGCTGGTTCTTCCAAAAGTGAATAAAACTCTAGCATCCCCAGTAGTAAAATTTTAGAATATTGCTCAACTTTACATTTCTCAGTCAAATTTTTTTGTTTGGAGGGAACTACGACTATTGTAGTGGGTTTCAATTAAAAGACCTATATGTCCTACGAAATTTTTCGGGCTATCCAGATTGATTTGACTGTAACCAAACATTTTGATAGCGTTTGTTGATAATATCCTAACAATACTCTCGATTAGCTACGTACAAAACGTGTTGAATTTAATTAAAATATTGTTAAAGAATTTCTTTTTGATTTTGTCTAAAACTCTGTTCATTAACTTGAAATCATTCTTTCTTTTTTTATTTGCAGTCGATGCGGACGAAATTCGACGTCTTGGCAAACGTTTTCGGAAACTAGATCTGGATAATTCGGGTGCGTTAAGTGTCGACGAATTTATGTCGTTACCGGAACTCCAACAAAATCCACTTGTACAACGCGTTATCGATATATTTGATGCGGACGGGAATGGGGAAGTAGATTTCAAAGAATTCATTCAAGGAGTTTCACAATTTAGTGTAAAAGGTGATAAGCTATCAAAACTGAGATTTGCCTTCCGCATCTATGACATGGATAATGATGGATACATATCAAATGGTGAATTGTTTCAGGTAAGATCTATTTATGGATTTTATATTAACGTACACACGGTATACATTTTAAACATCAAAGCGAAATACTTTCCATGGGCCCATTCAGCCCTGCTATTTGAATAATTTTATCTCAGACATGATGTGTATTTAATAAAACTACGTTTCAATGGATTTTTGAAGGAATTCTTGTCATGTTGCCAACAGAATAGTGAAAATGTCCCGAAAAGATATCATTTGCTGACATTGTTATGAGCGTTTGCCATTCATTACGGATACATAAGAAAGTTGGACTCGCCCGTACCAAGTTTTTATTTGATGTATCTAAATTAGGATCCGTCACATCGCATTGAGAGAATTCAAAATAATAAACAAATAGGGTTGTCGAACGAAGCATTCGTCGTACGCTAATCCATAACGAAGATATTTTAATCAAAGAGCTGAGTTTCGATGCCACACATGCGAAAGTCCGTATAATAAAATAAGGTTTCCCTTTGAATACTGTTCACACTAAGTATTCAGTGTCTTCATCTCGGTTTCCCAGAAAATTGAACACTGAGATATTTATATTTGAAATTGCAGTGAAATTGATTTGATTTCCATCTTTTCATTCGTTTCTATCTCGAGGCTATTCAAACAAACCAAAAGTATCAATTCAGCTAATGGCGCCCTTAGCAATTGACCGTGCGACTAAATGTGTTGCATATGCCAATTTTTCAAAAATACGACTCTTTTACGCTTTTTGACACTACGTCCAATTGATATAATTGCTCTGAACATTGAATTTTGCTCATTAAGCAACCGTTCAAATTATTTAAGAAGTATCCTCGTAGCGAATAGAATGTTAGATCGCTGCCCATAAATGCATTTGGAATTGTTTCTGAGTCCGTTTCTGTTGGTGTTAACATGTAATAGCGGCATCACATATTTTGTTTTAAAATCATTTCGATGGCGGCAGACTTGTAGAACAAAGAAATTTGAATTAAATACACTTAAATTTCAGACAAGATATAAAATTGTGCGTTATTTTTGTTATTTATATTCTATAGAGAGAGATGAAGGTGGAGGTGGTTAACGTTGATGGTGCGGGGCGACACAAAAGAAGAAAAATTTGTTCTCTAAACAATTTCAATGAAAAGTAGTGATGCAAAACAATTTTTATGATGGTTTTACGTGTTTTTAATTACTTTGTATAGCTTATTTTGTACAAGTTGCTGTATGCTGCTATGCCATCTTAGCTTCGCTTTTAAATAGCGTGCTGTTTCGTCTGGGAGACTATTTCGTTGGAAATAACTGACGTTATGTGCTGCAATAAAACCCAAATGAAGGCGTAAAACCTCCGTGTATAGTTTCATTTTCGGATCTAGAACATGGAATGGAATTTGGGAATGAATTCTATGTAGCGTAGCTTTAAAACGAAAAGGCGACGGAAAAGTTTTAAAAGATTTAAGTTTTTATGTAGGATGTTTTTATCAGTTATAGAAAGTTGTGTGTACACTTCTACCATAATGGAATAAAATCTTTCTAATATTAAACACTTGGTTTTTTTGACTCACAAATTTTTATTAATACAACGTGTTTCGATCCTTAGATCATCATGTAACTGTATGTAACCTGAAGATGATCTAAGGATCGAAATGCGTCGTATTAATAAAAATTTGTGAGTCGAAAAAACCAAGTGTTTAATTTTATAAAGATGTTAGGATATTTTTATTCACTAATTATTTTAAATATCTAAACAATTTTTGACTGAACAAAAACTCAATCGCCATATTTATTGCTAATGTAAGATTATACCCAGCAACACCGCAATACTAATATATGTGCTTTTACAGATATCACCCATAAGATACGGTTTCTTTTGTATTTATTTAAAAACAATACCAAAGTGTTTACTTTAAAATCTGTGTTGAAAAGTAACCAACATAGTACTTCCACGTTAAAACCAACAAGTTGTCCCATTCGTCTTTCCTTGGACGAATGATTAATTTAATATTCTCTATCATAATATGTGTGATTTTCATCATTTTACATTGTTCGTCGGCTTCAGTGTACGAATGACATTAGAATCTAAAAATACGAATCATCTTGACTAGGGAAAACTTTGAATAACAACTCCACTTGTTGCTACAATGTAAACAAATGTTTGTTGAATAAATTCAATATTAGTAAGAATGAAGTGCAAACACACATTTCACATCACGTCTTAATTTTGATGTAGCAATCGATTACATTTTGGTAAAGCAGAGAATTTTTCGGCTCTTGTATGAGTTTCTTTGATGAAGTTTTTCGTATGTATGTACATATATGATTTAAATTTAGGGTTTACTGAATTGGAATTTATCTAATTAGAGAAAAGTTGTTATTTTTAAATTAATAAGAAACAATAATTGTTAAGCTATTCGATTGAAGGGAACGTAGCATAAATGATGGCGTTTTCGGGCTTCCATTATATAAAGTATGGACTTATAAGAAGTGGTTCTGATACAGTTTGGAATGAAAGAAACTAAACAGAAACTTTATATGCTCTTCAGTCAAAATTGCAATCTGTGTAAAGTGACTTGTGCTTTACGATTTAATCTAATTGACCACTTGTCGAAAACAGAGTAGTATCCTACAATTTTGACATAATAGCATATCGAGGATAAAAATGCAGTGTTTTATATATGAATCGAGGGAAATACCGATGTCACACTTTAAGTGAAATATAAAAGGTCTGCTCCTATTGTGAAACTCGATTTTCAAACTAAATACAGAAACTTCCACTGAGAACAAGACTCGACAGAAAATACAAATTGCCATGCTATCGACGCATTATAGTTTATGGAATATTACGTGGAAATAAGGGGTGGGTCGATATTAAATAAATCACCACATCGATGAAAAGATTACCAGACTTATTCATCCGAAACCAACAAAAAAAATTATGTATATTATTTGCATATATTGCTAAGAACTTATTGATGTGTAAACTGTTTTATTCTTTATTTCAATTGGACTTAGAAGCCGATGTTCTTGTTGCAAGATATATTCGGGGAAATGTTAAATTCAATTCAATCAAATTCAATTTGTAGTGCAATTATAACTACTTGGTATCTCCCAGCGTGATCTCGTGTACCTACCTCGAAATCTTCCTTTTTGTAACCATGAAAATGTCTGCCTTTTCCGGGATTTCTAAACTGATTCTTTCTAGCTGCGGCTTTTATTCTTAAAAACAGCAATGGTATGAGAATTTTTCGAAAAAAATTCCATCCATTCTTTTCTTTCCTTTGGGAATTATTTATCTTTTATTTGACTAAATGTGAAATCCCGAAAGAGCTCTAATATTCCTAAAAATTGGTTAAAAACTGCTTCTACTTTTTCTCTCTTATCTTACTTCTTTTCTACAATTTTAGTACATCTTAAATTGTTTCTTCGCAAATTTCCCCGTGATATTGCATGAGAGATTCTTGCGTCTTACAGTCAGCAAAGGAAATTCCGCACTTGCCGTAACTTGCTTAGTGAAACCTTCTGTTCGCACTGTCAAAAACTCAAATCGTTTTTTTTTATAGATTTATATCCGCGAAACAAACTCTTTCTTCACCTATTTCCGGAAAGAGCTCACTTTTTGAATGCAGACGAGATCGCGACCAGATCGGATATTTTGAAGATCAGATGTCCAATCCCCTTGGATTCTGTCTATACTGCATTTCGTAGCCCGCAGCCACGACGACGTCTACCTTCTTCTTTCAGCTCAACCACCAATTTCCTCCGTTCCCGACAAACATCGAATCAACCTGGCACGTTATTATACTCAGCGGGTACTTAGCCTTTCCTCTAGGAATGTCGAGGTTATTCTCTGTCGAGTTATTCGATTATCAAGGTGCTGCAGCTTTCTCCCGTCTCGTTTGATGCATACAAAGTATAGCTACACACTGATAGCGGTGAACACGGTCTTTGGAATGTTAGGGCTATGCTAGGAGGTCATCGCTTTATGCAATTTTAGGAAAATAGAAAATTGCAAAAAAAATTGGCCGCTACGCTGTGCCATATTATAAATCTCGTAGCGAATGTACGTTTTAGTTTAAGTTTTGTTTCTTTTAGCAATTCTCAAATCTACGGATTCAAAATTTCGAATTTTTAGTTTTAAAAATATAGCGAAACTGCTGGGGTGAAGCGCGGTTAACTCACTGACCCTCCCCCTCGTAAGTGAGTAAGTTTTTGCATCTGACAGAAGCGGTGCAGTGTAGAAAGCAGCGCGGCTAGCTCGAGGTCATAAAGTCGTGTGTTCGATCCCCGGCCGGTATTGTTTTTTTTTTTGAATAAATGGGAATGTAATTAATTTAAGATAAATCAGCAATGTTCAACTACAAATACATACATCATAGTTGACGGTAGGATCATCCATTGTTCTAAGAATCAATCCTGCGTCCTCTTTGTGTCTCATAGGCAATTTGACAAAAAGCAATAAACCAGTTTGACGCCCATCGTATCAAGCCACAAATGCTATGGTGCTCGGTAATTGTGCCATATAGTAGATACTAGTAACGTAATTGTTTAACAGTTCCATAATTTCGGATGGCTGTGCTCGAAGCGAAATCCTATGATTGGCATTAGTAATATACACTGCCAGGAGACCACATTAAAGACTAGCCGTGCCTTCTCCTTGTAAGACGGTCAAATTAAACTCTGCTTTATCAAAAATATATGTAAGTTGGGCTGATTGTTGGAAAAAAATGTTGCCTTTCAATCTATCGTTCGATTTTATTCCGTCCGATAAGTCGTACAATTTGTTGTTTAGATACGACTTTTTACTTTATACGGATTGTCGAATCCGCCAAAAATTATATTGAGTCATAGTGTGTAAACTGCGCTTAAAAACAGCTAACAGTTATAACCTAAAGAGAAATATTCAACATATTCTTGACGAATACATTCGATGGGGATAAAAGTGTTTTTATAATTACAAATTATTTTGGATATGCTATAAAATAATCGAATTGATTAGGATATTTGACTGCATTGTTGTATAACAAATTATTTGGAAATACATATTAATATAAACATGTCCATGGCGAACCGTATTTATAGATTATAGATTTTAACTATACAGAATACATCGAAGACTATATACGTTTTTTTTCTCTCCTTCGAACAGGTGCTGAAAATGATGGTAGGCAATAACCTTAAAGACACTCAACTCCAACAAATTGTAGACAAAACGATTGTTTTTGCCGACAAAGATGAAGACGGCAAAATATCTTTCGATGAATTCTGTTCGGTTGTTGGTAATACAGATATTCATAAAAAAATGGTTGTTGATGTTTAAGTTCAAATTTATTAAAAAATAATATAAATAAAATATTCTTTTTTACTATCTCTTATTTACAAAATAAAGTAAAAGCTGAAAAAATGATGAAAAAATATAAATAATTTATTGCATTGTTCATTTTTTACATTTTATATGTAAATTATATTTAAATATTAAAATTAAAGTATATTTAATGAATAAACAATGAAAAATGACAAAAAATAATAGATCAACAAATCAAAGGGAAGAGGTAAATAGAATTGACATTAAATCTTAAATTGTACGATGAAACAATGAAGGGACACTCAAGCAAAAGTTGAATTAATTTATACAAACAAACAAACAAAATAATAGTACATTTTAGCTGTGTAATTATAATTTTGCCATCAAATTTCAGGATCAATTCCAAAAAACAAATATAATGAGAATGCATCCTAACAATTACCTTACCTAATTACCTAAAATATGTTTGTAAATTGTTACTAGGATAATTGCAGGATGAGACTATTGCATAGAAGTCATAAATTCGGTAACTTTGCCATTTTGTAGTTTTGTCGGTACGACCGCCATTGAAATTTATTTTATTAACTAATTCTAATATATGGTGGAAATATGAATAACACACTACTTAAGATGAAATCTTAGTCGGTTTTATGATTTTTTTATGCGTTTATAAATAAAGCTACCGTTATAATTGATTACTTAAAATAAAAACAAACTAATTATAATAATATAAATCGATCTGATATTCTAGTCAATATTAAGTACCATTGTAACGTATTGTTATGATTTCTATCGGGATTCAACCAGGGCTGGTTTGATCTATAAACAAGTCTTGATAGTGTGTTCTTTTCGAATCGAATCATTTACATGAATTTTCAGTTAGCATTAAATAAATGAAGAAATAAAAAGAGAGAGAAAACTAATTGAAAAAGCGAATATTTACTAAAACTTCCTTTTGAATAAAATACATTGAATCAATCATAACTTTAAACCGATTTTGTCAGATCCCATGAAAAAGGGGAATAAAATGAGGTCAGGGGGCTGTGCTTTCATTTGCACTGGATAATTATGTCGTATGTGGACTTCAATCTTTGTTAATAGGTTTTATGCCATTTAGTTGTTGTCTTATAACAATATTAAGTCTGATAATCAAATTGATCTATTACAAATTGCCCTACCATTTCGCAACATTTCATTCATATTGTGTGCATCTATGTTTGCCTGTATTTCCACATTATGTGAGTAAAATTGTTTGCGCCGTCCCATTTAAAGTAAAAATCCCCATAGAAACTTTAAGCTTCTCTCAAAGACCCCTCTTGCAATTGTTGCTCTCACAGTGAAGTAAAGTTAACAATCTGATTAATTCATGGCTAATTTTAAACATTTCATTTACTATGCCAATGTATAGTTTAATAAAATTGTTGATAATAATGATAATGAAGAAACAAAATTAAGATGGCGTTTTTACTTGGGATTTTATTTCGGAATCTATAAAAGTGGCAATGAAAATACGCCAGTTTATTAAAATAATAATGTTCGAAATCGTTACTCTCTTCAATAATAATCGTCAAAGCATAACAGTAGGATTTATCATAAATATCTCCGTTCGAAATACTAATATAGTATATTCACCCATAAAATTCTCTTTTTCTATGATCTTTACTTCTGTCCTAGGATTGACTCTTCCATTGAATCGCATCGTATTGTCTGGGCTTACTATGATTAAATCTCAACTCGTTTGATTTCTATAAAAAACTCATTTTATTCTTCTATAATGCATGGACATCACATAGTCTGTAAAATTCGCTGCAATATTATGAACAAATAGCAGATAACATGAAATATAATGTCCTGTTTTTTACTAAAGGTGAAAATTGAAATATAAACCGCACTTTGATATTGTTATATACCTCTAGGTCCTATACTATAAACTACTTAATATTAAATATTAATAGAAAAGTTGTCTACGATAATCTTCATAAGAAGTCGAGTATGTTTTTATCTATAGTATGAAACTTTGAAAAAAAAATCCAAAAAATTAACTGAGAAATGTTTAAATCTTTTATTATCGGAAATAACTATTCACTCAAGTGTGTACAGATTAAATCATTTTTCATGCGTTTTTAACTTATCATAATCCGTTTAAATGAGTCGAAAAAGATTCGGGGATCGGTCTACGTTATTGAAAACTGGAAAAATTAATTCAAATAGTGGTCTCAAATAGGTATTAAATTGAATTGACTTGAGCAGCGTGGAATCAACGTCTACCGAGTCACGCTTTTACTAATTTTCTTTGCATTATAGATACTGGTTCAATTGAAAAAGTGTTGCTTCTGTTACGAACCCGCAATAAGAAAACAAAAACTATCATACATTACACGCCAAACCTTTTCGATAATGTTCTTAATTAATTTTAAAGCAAGTTAAAGACACCACTATCTGTTTCATGCATTGCAACTATCTCTTCGTTCTTCGAGGAATCTGATTTGATAACAATTTATGAAAAAGACCCTTATCTGTACTGAACTTTGATAGGATCTAATAAATAAATCTTTAGAAAACATAAAAATACTATGAACCTGCATATATCTTCTCACATAATATTAGTATAACTATGAAATTACTTATGGAAATTAACAAACAGTTGGAAATTTGCATAAGTTTTGTTCTCGGAGTATCTAATTTGCCTTCTAAATATATAAAGTATAAAATAATACTAATATAAAAATTCTCCCAAAAATACGCGGACATGCTTTTCCAGCTTCAGTTCGAACTGAAAACAATTGCTTTGGGTCGAAGTGAACTGGAAACATGTAGGTATGCCCATTCGTTGTGCAATCAAACATGTTAGCTATATAATTGATAATTACGAATGTATTCTAATTCTAAATGTAAGAAATTGGGCAGAGAATTATAAGGAAAGAGGTATATATATGTAGAATGAACTAAACTCTCCTGTAGAAAATTTATTCCTGTGATCTGCTTCGTTATTGCTTAGGCATGAGTTCAGCTAATAAAATTGTTAAAGGCGTTCTTGGGATACATAAATGATTTATTATTTGAATTTTTTTTTGGATTTTTCATGGAGCTTTAATGTGCCAATTCGTAAAATGTCTGCTTTCAATAGAAGCCCGAGAGCGATTGAGACGCCGTCTTGAATTCGATTGATTCGCGTTTTAATAATATTTCATCTCAGTTCATAACAGTCTGGCATTTAAATAAACTCTTCAAATCATATTGATGTGTGGACCTAAGGCTCAAATCCAATATACTTCGGTAGAATTGTATTCCTGCTTATCTGCACCATCATCAAACACCAATTGGAACCTAATATCCTCCAGCCTCAAGTTACGCTTAAAAAAATCTATCATCGGAATGGAGAAGTGGGGAGTTGAAAAAAAGTTTTAACGTTTCGCCGCCGAAACATTTCCAACGTAATTTACTTCTGATACTCTTTCATTTCAAATCACTCCTATGATATATGTTCGTTAAGTCAAGATGAATTGATACAAAAACAAAAATTACTATAGCTTGCTTTGAAAGTACTCGAGGGTTTTTTACACGTATATATTTTTCTTCTTATTTCTTAAGCATAGTATGTGTACATAGATATTTTTAAATTATACCGAACTCTACTATTAACAAATCACTTAAAGCAAAATAAAAAAGCTGCAATCTTTTTGCCATAATTGTTGTTTAAAAACTAATTACAGAAATACGAGAATTAAATTGAAAAAAAAACATTAGTGTAACACATTATATGTAAAATAATAAAAAAAATATATTTAAAATATAAATTATACAGAAAACAACAGAACAACAACAAAGATTATAGATAAGATAAAAAAAGCAAAACATTATTTTAAAACTATTATAAAACAAATATTAAGGATTAAATAAAATTTGCACTTCTATGGGGTCTCTTTCTATTGCACATCTAAATCACAATACACATTTACCACAGCTAAAAAAAAAGATGGAAAAAAATCGATCATGATGAATATTTGATGAAATAATATGAGCAAATAAAACTATTCAAAACAACAATTTTTATTAGATTAATGTGAATTGTATCTTTTTTTAAAATCCCTAATCATCTATTTTTTCTCAATGTAAAAGTGAATGCATGAAAAGTTTAAATTCAAAAAATGAAAATCTGACAAATGAAAATATTTGAAAAATAAAAAAAAACACTTCTTTAAATATATTTGTTTTATTATAAGTCGAAGTAAGTCTTTTTGTAGCTTAAAATGCAGATTCATCCATGAGGTGAGATTTACCGAGTTTTATTGTGTCCAGGAATTATGAAAAAACGGTTACAATTAATTTTTGGTTGATTTTATACTCGTCCTGTTAAAATTGTTTTGCGATATCAACGACAAACAAGAAACGAAATATACTTGTTGCCTTGTTATGCTAATTCCTATGGTGGCAAATTTTTATAGTTAATATACATAACCATCCCTTGAACAACTGTGCCTCATTCAAGAGATACAGACCATAGTCCACGAGTCGTTTTAAGTCCAGTTAAAGTGGGCAGTTGGATATTTTAGAGAATTTCTTTTGATTTTCAACTAAAATTGTGTCATTGGAATGTATTTTCTAGTAAAAACTATATTCGCTGTTATTAATTCATGGGTGCTAATAATCGTTTTTCAGTCAAGTTTATTTCTAGCCTTGGCGAATATAAGCACTAATTGTAAGTCAAAATTTGAGCGAATTTCTGTACATTTCAATGATCACATTATATATGCTTTTAAAGTAAACTGAGCAAGCGATAGAAATGAATCTCCTATTCAATTTTATTGGATAGAACCTTTTTTTAAACAAAAAATTCCAAATTGTTTTCTAAATTAAATTATGTTTTGTTTGGCCTTCACGCGGCTGGGACTTCAATTTGGTGTCAAAGCAGAGATTTCTGATAGCGTTGTTTTGATCTAGTGAAATAGAAGAAATATCTTAAATTAAATGATGACATCCCCGGGAAAGGAAGATATATAGTGTGCTCGTTGAAGGGGAACCTGCTTTTGATAGAGTTCCGCGAATCAGTTTAATTTGATGATCAGCATTCTTTGAGAAATTTTTTTCAACGAGCTTCCAGAAAGTTTTTTAAATAATGGGATCTAGGCCTCAGAGTGCAAGTCGGAGACGTTAAAAAATTTAATATACGTTGGAGAGCATTTAAGGGGGCAGCCTGGGTCTATTTTTAAAAACAATCGATATTCTAAAAACATCATTTTTGGATACTACACACATGTAGAATTAGTATTTAAACTGGTATTTTGGTCGGCAAACCCGAGAATTATATATACAGCGATACAATAGAGCGTGTGTGAGCGCGCTTAAACTTTAAACGCCTTTTTTTCTCAAAACAACGTTTTTTGACCTGGTTGATACGATTTTGCAAAAACTGTTTAACCGATCGAGCTGAAACTTTGAGGGGTTATTCATCACATATATGGTTATAGCCCGTAGTAGAATCATGAATATCCGTTGTCATTTGATCATCTTTTTAAACAACATAACCTCAAAAAATAGGTCGAAAAGTCCCCCATTTTGTTAGTTTTCACTTAAAGTTTTTGATTTTGGTACGGGCTCTAGCGACTTACTTATACTTAAATATGCATTTTGAATTTTTGATTTCAGAGGTTCCTGAGTCAAGAAATCATGTCAACCAGGAAAAAAGCAGGTTTTGTTGTGGCAACCATATCTGGGCCATATTGGATTATAAAAATTCAAAAAAAAATCCCAATTTAATATGTATTTTTGCGTTTGTGAAAAAATTGTAGATTAATATTAAAATGTACTGTAAAAAAATTCTTGAAAATATGTGCAAAAGACCGCTTAAGTATTGTATGGCGTTGCATATATCTTTGAAAGGCTATAAAAAGTGTGATGAAAACTCATCCAGAGCGAATTATTTTGTTGCATGAGAACTCAGCTCATTTGTTGTTCCAGTTCAAAAATATCGGTTGAGATCAACTTACAGAAAACGAGAAAACCGTTAAGCTATTTTCGATTTATTTTTGATTTTATTTTATTAAATTCATGCTGCTGCCTAAATGGACAGTTTACATCATTGTCGTCGGTAATGCAGGTTTCTTTGCGTTCTGCTGACATTTGCAAATTTTATATCAGCGTGCGGTTTGACATATGTCTGAAACTTGACAATAATTTCAACAATTATGGAAAGTCGTAGTTATGACCAAAAACTAGAAGTTCTATTGCTATCTAGCAGTGCGCTTTTCCACAAAAACGTTTGCAATTGTTAAAGCGGCGGGGATTTCGGAGTCTGATTGAATTTTACGATTTGTTAATTTTCCCGCCTAATTTGGTAACCTGCCGTCAACGGTGAGTGGTTTTTGGGTTTCCGTAAAAGAGAATGTGGATTACTTTGATCCTGTTTATTAAGAATTTGTTAGAAAGCATTTTTTAATACTGGGGAAAGCCCTCAAGTTGGCTGAGTACAAATATTGAAGTATGTTATTCCATAACTCTGACCAGAACGTCAATTGAAGTCGCGATAAAAATGATTTTTAGTTAAATACCAATTGCAGAAATAAAATATATAATTAACTCAATTAATGTAAAAATTTGTATGGACCCCATCGCTTTTTGTGCACGTTGCAGTGTATCCAAAATGTTGTAAATTATTTCTTTAAAATTGTTGGGATAAAACGTGCCAATAACACAACCATCCAGGGAAACTAAGCAAACTAAGCATCCAGGGAAACTAAGAAACATTCAGTGGACGTCAATAGACAGGGGCAGATGAAGGAAATATCTTCTGGAGAGCAAGGCTCGCTTTAGACAGACTCATCTTTGATGGAAATGAATACAAAGCAAAACATTGCATAGGAATCATATGCAGTAGCCCGTTGATATGCGTCGACTTGGGGGCCGGGCATACCGCGATGCGTCTCAAAACGACGGGCATCAAGCCCTTGAATTTTTTTCATCGATGTACATATGTCGCACACAATTGAACGCGATATCGCTTCACTGTGAAGTTATCCTTTGCTGATGCCCTAGCGCGAGCTGGCACTGAGCTCCACGATTATACACTAACACCCCCTGTAGGCCATTCACTGGCCTCCGTCAAGCTAAGTTTCAAGCAGTATTATATAGAGGCTGCAAACAGAGCCTGCCCGCTGGAGGAAACCTGCAGGACAACCAGGCAAACTTGGCACGCACTGAGCTCTGAGCGCTCCAAGCAGCTTCTCAACACGAGCCGTGAAACATTAAGTTTCATCATATCCGTATTGACGGGGCATTGTCGCATTGGCAGACATGCAGAAAGATTGGGTGCCCCTTTCCACGATTTCTGCCGTAGTTACAGACCGGAAGAGAAGGAAGAAACGATCCAACATTTTCTGTGTGAATGCCCAGCGTTATCCAGGAAACGCATGCAAACTTTAGGCTCGCCTTTTCTGGACAGCCTCACGGAAGTAGTCAGTTTGAATATTAGCTGCATAGTCAGCTTCATACGAGAATCTAAATGTTTCTCGTCATCCCACAGGTTCTAGTGCCGTATCTTATCTTTCTGTGGTATCACAATAAGCCTATCGTTGCCTAAGTGACCAATCATGTATGCAAAAAACCTTGTATAGTTATAATATAATACGAGTCTATGAACACAAGCATTTATTCAGTCTTCGAACAAAATAAAATATAAACTAAATCATAACATGGTAAATATAAAACTATAATTATCTTTGGACATTCTTGTGTGTAAGAAAGAAATTTTTGGCTGTGCCAAAGACTATCTCGTTTTTTCTTTGTAGATTTTCTTATAAATATGCAATGCAAAATTGAAAGTTTCGGCAAAAATGGTTTGCTTTTCATTGTTAAACATATTCTATAACTTATTTTTGAATTTCGCCTTCTATAAATTTCAGTCTCACGATTTCTATGCAATATGAAGAATGGAGAAGATGTTTTTTCAATACGCCTAGTGGTAGCTGACTTCTATATGCATCGACCAATTGCTGTGCTGGATCCTACCTACTCTGAATTCCGAGGACAAGAAATAAAAACGGTAAAGATCCGCTGAGTCAAAAACATGTCCTTGATTATACCCTTTTGTGATAGCTTCCCGTGATCCGAATATTTGGATCAAAATCCAATGGCGAAAAAACTTGCATGCACGTGCATGGTGTGTTTCCTTACTTCTACGTACCTTACTTGGATGGAATAGTTCCCGATCCGGAGCAATTAACATATCAAATAGCCGCTAGTCTTGACAAAGCCTTAAATATATCCCTGGGTCAAACTAACTCGCAAAATCAGCATGTATTTAAAATACAACTGGTCAAAGGAAGGTATGCCGTTGTGATTGATTCTTTCTGTATTGTGTAACTATTGAATTCTTTTTTGCTTTGCAAGACCCTTCTACGGGTATCATCACAAAGAACATCAGTTTTTGAAAATATTTCTCTACAATCCACGTTTCATAAAGAAGGCGGCAAATCTGATGTTAAATGGTGCAATACTAGGAAAAAGTTTTCAACCGCATGAATCGCATGTACCGTTCATTTTACAGTTTTTCATCGACTATAATTTATATGGAATGAGTTTTCTGCATGTGCCGATGGAAGTTGTGAAATACAGACAAAGTGAAGAATTCGGTGGGTTGAAATTGTTTGAGTAGATATCAGCGAAAAGGAGTCGAAATTTCACTGTTGATCTTTTGAACGTTGCTGAAGTATTAAATTGAGGCAGAACGGTTAAGTAATTTATACATCATTTCAGATCTTCCCACCGATTTGCCAGCTGAGCAGATCCTTGGCCGACAAGTAACTAGAGTTTCTACGTCGCGTCATGAAGTTGATGTTGTGGCTGCTTTTATATTGAACAGATTTCAGCTTCTCTGTAAAGATTCGGGAAACACAAATCCCGGAATCGAATCAATTTGGCAAGACGAACGTGTTAGAAGAAAAAAACTATCAGAAAACCAAGAAGTAACATCTGAATAAAAACTAATCCCAAAATCTTCAGTGTCTTTTATTTTCAGGTACCTACCATGGAAACTCCATGTTCTCAAGAAAGAGTTTGGACTAAACCAACTGAAAGTGATATATTTTACAGAGCGGCATTAGGTGCAAAGTTGGCGATGGAAAATATTGATGCGTCGCTAAACTCTTCAATCGTAAATGCTACCATTAATAGTGACCGAGTAGGATTCCTAGCAATTGCAATATACTTTGAACTCATGCCTTTGAATTTCAGAAGCAAAAATTCAATTTGGTAAAACTACTAGAAAATTCAGTATATCCGAGCGAATGCTCCCAAGAAATGAACGCTACTCTCGCGAATGCATCAAAAATTCCAGATCATCTATCGAACATCAGTGTTTTCCATTCAGGCGTGCGAGCGAGATCCAAATCAAGGAACAGTGTTTCAACGGACAGCAGTATATTAGATGAAGAGCTAGTTTTGAGCCTGTCGCAACCACGTCAAAAGTCTGTGCTCGACCAAACACGTAAATATCTATTGTACAAACATTGATTCTGATTGTATTTATCTTTATATATGCTAGTGCAAGGTGAAGACCTTGAATTACTAGACGTAATGCAACAGTTGGAGGAAGATGACGGCGACATTGATTTAGACAGCACACTTGCACCGCTATCACAAATTCCTAGTAAAAATAAAACAGTTCTTCATGATATTATTGAAGAAAATCATGAAGACGGTATTGCGCACATTCGGAACGACAGCTCGGATGAAGAAGAGAACGACATCATGGACTTCACAATTTCTTTGGATAGCGTTGATAAAATCCTTATGGAACTATCACAACCACCGTATGTATTGATTGGAAGCTTCTATGTCATTTGAATTTGATCCAGCATCTTCCTTTTGCCCGAACAGCTCACGGCATGAAGAATTTCCACAGCTCGACGGAGGTGATGATTGGTTATCGACTCCAAAGAAAACAAAGTTTACAAAGAATTCGGCAAAGCCGAAGCTGTCATCACCAAGATCACCTAAAATTGGCTCTGCTTTCAAATATGCACCATTAGATATCACAATAAACAGATCACCTTTTATTAAACGAATGGGTAATAATGATTGATGTGTGTGTATTAAACAGGAAGACTTAATACAAAGCATAATTTCAGAGAAAAACGATGACGATCCGAACAAAGTTGTCCATATCACTCCATTTAGCGTGTCGTCGAATGGTCATTTGAAAAAAGCTGCGTAAGTTGAGATTTCCTTACACTTTGAATAGGTTTTAGTTTTGAATATTTTTTGCTTTATTATTCACTAACTTAAATAAATCGGTTATACTTTTCGACTATTACTCAGGCCTCCGACGAAGGTTCGCTTCAAAGGTGCCTTCATGAATTTAAACAAACAGTTCAATTCTCTTCAGTCACGCAACGAAAATGGGGCCACCATTTCGGCAGCAAACGAAAAGTCCTTTATAGTCTGCAACTTAAAACCGCGCAGTTCGCCACATATTTTAGTAACAGAAAATAATATTGCTATAAGAAAACCTACCTCGAAAAGAATTAAGCACACAAAAGTGCACCAATTAAAGAAATGTAGAGTGAAACTCAAACGGCTTCAATACGACAAAAACGTTGTGTTAGATGAAAGCAAAAAGGAAACGGTTGATATACGTTTGGATTGTGAGATCTTGGGCGCAGATGATGGAAGTGTTCATGATAATGATAATGTTGATGTAGAAGCAACAATTACAGAACCGCAGCAACAGGAAACTGTTATCGAGGTAGCATGTATACATGTAAACGCTGATCCGGAAGATGCTATCGAAAAAATTGCCGCTCTTAATGAGATTTGTGTTGTAGAGGAACTTGTGAAACAATCCAAACTGCCAAGCTTGGACGCGAATGGGTTCGTTAAACCAGATGTTCGTGCAGTTGAGGTGAAGTTTCAAACACCTAGTCGAAGAAAAAGTTGGTCGCCGTCTGATGTGGCCCGGGAATATGATCGACAAAAGAATTTTTACCCAAAACCAGGGCCGTCCGGCTTAAAAAAGAAACGAGGTAGGAAAAAAGTAGACCATATTCCTACAACCAAACGGCAAACAAGACTTACAGTTAAACAGCAGCAACAATGTGATAATGGTCCTCAAGTGGAAAGTGATAATGAAAAAGAAGATCTAAATATTTGCAGCTTTTATGATAAATCCCTGATCATTGATAGTCCATCAACATCCGTTGATTTTCTCTCTCCGCAAACGCCAACATTTGCTCACGCATTCGAACAAAATCACATAGAGGAGTGCAGGCTGCATTCCATAATATCTACAACGAATTCCCACCTTTTATGTATCACAACACGAGATCATCCGCCTACATTCGAAGAGGCATTGCACAGAAGTGTGGAGTTTGCTATACCTGATGAAGTATTTACTGAGCCCTTCTACGGCGACGATGCAGATGTTACCAATAAGCGCGAAGTCGGTCATACCGTGCTTCATATTCCTGGTAGATCCTTAAATGCTTCCCAAAGTTTCGAAAGTTTATTACCAAATTTAAAAGGTTCGTACTTATATATATTTTAAGCTCGATCTATTGTTGCAATAATTCGATGTAGCGAATTGATAGTTACAATTCTGATACAAATAACATTCCTTCATTTCTTTTTTTTCTTTTCTTTCAGGTATCGAAGCATGGAGAAAAGATTTATTGGAATCGTTGCTTGACGAACATGTTTCGAAGAATGCACAGAATCCTGCAAATGTAAAGGAGTATTTTTCTTCCTGGGAAAGAGTAATCATATCAACAAAATCTTTTCCACCCACGAAAAACGAGGCTAAAGAATGGCTGAAAAGTCTAGCAGGCAAACATAAACGAAATTTTAGTCATAACCCGGACGAAGACAGTCCAATAAAGGTGCGACAGGAGAAAGTCAAAATGATATTCGATGAATCGATCTTGCATGATGGCAGCGATGACTATAGCGAGTTATCACAAAAAAGTATATCGCTATCTCCTCTGACACCAGATAATACGAAAACTAGGAAGACTGCATTGATGTCGTCAAGTAAAAGTAAAATAGTGACTCCGGTAAGGAGAATTTCCGATCAAAAAACACCAGTGTCGGCGTTACAAAAATTTAGAGAACGACGTAAGTCGCGGGCACGACTGTCTCTAGCCAAAAAATTAAGTCGCTTGAGTTCTGCCGATTCTGTAAGCTCGGGCACCGATTCGGAATTAGTAAAGAGTGCATCGTCTGTGCCAGAGGTAGCGCAAAATGTACCTCAATGTATCTCTGCCGAGGACTTAAATGACAGCGAAAAATGCTCTCAACGTAGTTTCGATTCGGAGCAGATGAACGATCTATGCAGCGAAAAGGTACATTAAGTAAACTCATGTTCTTAGTATAATATAATATTATTAGTAAAATGGTGATAAGTCAATTTTTGATTCAAATGGATAATTTTTTCTAGTGAATAGAAATGAAATCAGTATTTTAATGTTTGTTGGAAAGAATCCTTATTCTTAAAATCTGTAATGAAAAGATTTAGAAATAAATGCTGACCTGGATAAACACGTAGTTTTTAATGCGCGAATTTCATAAATCTTAAGTAATATGAATTGAAACGCTTTCCTTTTTCTTGATGATGTGTATGCAGTACACATCAACAGTTAAGACTTTCCGTTTATCAAGTTGTTATTTCAAGGGTAGTGGGTTGTAGAAATTTACAGTTTTTATCTGTTCATCTGACAATATGCAAATCTGCAACCGGATATCTAGCCATTCTAATTTTTAATTTCTGCTAGCGCTCAACCAAGAAGTCTAAGTATACTGTTCAAATGAATGATTGTGCATTCGACAAGCAACTTCCATAGGATGTGATTAATTGATTTGTTTGAAATTAATTGCACTTAAAACTTCGGCTTGATTTATTAAGAGGCAGAATTGTATTTAATTTGTACGTTCAAAATCTGACTGGCTAATGAGATCCGTATAGTATGTTGATCGATGCTACGGTATCGAATTATTTGCTTCATACGCCCCGTTCTAATAAATGCGTCCCATTGCAAGTAATGTCCTTTAAGACTTCCAATTGTATGCTTTACTTTTCCCTATTCATTCTTTGGAATCTTTTTCATTATTGTTTAAGTATTCAGGGGTTTTGTGGATGTCAATCTGCTCATTCCACCACATTCCACTCATTGCAGGTTTAGTTGATTTCCGCAATTGAAAAATAAATGGGCCGTTAAAACTATATTGCATGTTGGCTTGTTTTGTCGAGCCGATTTTCTACGCCAACGCTATAACATCTTCGACAATCGCATATGCTATCATGAAAAGGATAACATTGAACTAATTTTGGAAACAGTAGCATATGAAATTACGCCGCAAATTTACCATCAGGTCACTGAATATGAGGTAAAAGCAAATTAAAATTGATATTTGTTAATAAATTTTTTATCAAAAAGCTCACAGAGCTAATAAAAAAATGCTTTATCAAATCAAAAAAAATTAGGCTACATTTACTGCGATGCAGAGCTTCTAATGATAGGTTTTCATTTTTACTTGTCGAGGATTATGTGGTATGGTTTTCTGTAAAAAAAAAACTAAATGATTTTTTTTGAATATTTCATGCATAAATTTAAATACAGTCCAATATAATTATATTACTACATTCATTTTTTTCATTGCAGGTCATGCAAATTTTAGAAAGGACGTCATTTATTCGAAATTTACCAACTTTGGAGCATGGCGGTGGTTCGGACGTAAGTTTCGGGTTGAGTGGCGCAACACTAGACAATACATTTGGCTTTAAAATAAGCCTGGAAAATCTGCAAGACGCTAAGGCCGATGTACAGGTGAATTAATCAATTTTTTTTTGAAAGAAATCAACACCTTAATTTTATTATTTTCAGCACAACTATTTGACGGTATTTTCACTGGAAATTCACATTAATACACGTGGCGAGCTAAGACCAGATCCCCAGTATGATTCAGTTGATTGTATATTTTTCTCAATATCAAGTGATTGTCAGGAGAGTGTAGATACCGCTGGTAAAACAATGGGATGCATAATGGTTTGCGAGAGCATGAACGCATCATTGAATGGTGTAAAAACTCGCATAATTCCTGTTAAGACGGAGCTAGAGCTGTTCAATCAGCTCTTGGAATTATGTCATCAGTGGAACCCCGACATTTTAGTGGGATATGAAATAGAAATGAGCTCTTGGGGCTATTTGATAGATCGTGCCCAGGTGCTAGGCATGAATTTAAAAGCTTTGCTGTCTCGAGTGCCGACACAAAAGGTGCGCGATTTTGTGCAAGATGAAGAAAAGGAAGCTTTCACGGATTTGGATATAGAAGTAAGTGTTTGAACAGGCATTCGTGCTAGCTATAATATTAGTTGTGACCGAAACCGTTGTGTGCTAAGATTATAGTCATGTTCAGATCTTCTTTTAATATGTATGACTCTCTAAAAACTGGCTCATACAAACGCACAAAAATTTCATTACATTTTCATGTCCTCGGAAAATTGAATATGACTAATAACAAGCTCTTCCGTGAAGTGTGGATAAAACCATAACCTTTGTAAACATACTGATGAGCTTTCCCGAGCGCCGTTAAAAGCTGGAAGGAGAATAATAAATATTTGAGGTCTAACACAACGAATCATTCGTCTGATTCTAGCTAAAGCAGCCTTTTATCACGAAAAAAAAACCAAATTAGATCACCATTGTGCTCTTAATCCCGACACCGCCTGTTAAAAGAGAGCCTACTGTTTTGTGATTTTAGTCACCATTATCTAGTTACTGATGCTCAATAACTTTCAAATACCATGTTGAACTCTTGAATTTCAGTTGAAACTTTGTGGCAGAATCCTGTTGGACGTTTGGCGACTAATGCGATCGGAGATTGCACTGACTTCATACACATTTGAAAATGTTATGTTCCACATTCTGCATAGACGTTGCCCATTGCATAGTTGCCGAAATTTGACCAGATGGTACAGTTCCTCAAATACGAGATGGATTGTTATGGAATATTATCTAGAAAGAGTCAATGGAACAATAGAGCTGTTAGAACAATTGGATTTAATTGGCAGAACTAGCGAAATGGCAAAGTTAATAGGAATACAATTTTACGAAGTGCTTTCACGAGGATCACAATTTCGTGTGGAGAGTATGATGTTGCGGTTAGTCAATTGTAAAACTGAACATTGATTAGATGTTATGTTCATAATTAATGTAATTTTCAGAATTGCAAAACCAAAAAACTTTGTTCCTGTATCACCAAGTGTCCAACAAAGAGCACATTCAAGAGCGCCTGAGTATCTGCCATTGATACTGGAGCCCAAATCTCGTTTCTATGCAGATCCAATGATTGTGCTGGATTTTCAGAGTTTATATCCAAGCATGATAATTGCTTATAATTATTGTTTTTCAACCTGCTTGGGGAGAGTGGAGCATTTAGGACAGTGAGTAAGACGATAGTTTCATTGTATTTTCGCCTCAAAAAGGCAAAACTATGTAGAGTAAATTATTTAAAAAATTACCTGTTCAAAGTAAACTGTTCGACATCATCTTATAATCAATTGAAAAAATGTCATGATATTCCAGGTCAGCACCATTTGAATTTGGATGTTCTCAACTTCGTGTGTCTAAATCAGAGTTGAAACGCTTGATAGATAGTGACCTGGTAACAATTTCTCCCTGCGGCGTTGTCTTTGTTAAGAAAGAAGTACGCGAAGGGGTGTTGCCGAGGATGCTAAAAGAAATACTAGACACTCGAATCATGGTGAAACAGTCGATGAAACTCCACAAGGCTAATTCTACACTCCAAAGAGTCCTGCATTCCAGACAATTAGGCTTGAAGTTGATGGCTAATGTTACGTATGGCTACACTTCAGCGAACTTTAGCGGAAGAATGGCTTGTGTTGAGGTGGATATCGTATATGTTTTGTCTAGATAAATGCATCGAAATTAGTTGAATTCCATCTACATAATAGGTTGCTGATAGTGTAGTCGGGAAAGGGCGCGAAACACTCGAACGTGCTATACGGCTGGTAGAAAGCAATAAAGATTGGCGTGTCAAAGTTGTCTATGGAGATACGGACTCGTTGTTTGTTCTCGTTCCTGGTCGAAGTCGAGCCGAAGCATTTAGAATTGGAGAGGAAATAGTAGAGGCTGTTACCAATGAAAATCCGCAACCGGTTAAATTGAAGCTAGAGAAAGTATATCACCCATGCATCTTACAAGTAAATGAATGTTAGTTGCATTGAAAATCGATGTGTAACCTAGACATTGTATACTTTCAGACAAAAAAACGTTATGTGGGGTACATGTATGAATCAGCAGACCAGGAAAAGCCTGAATATGAAGCGAAGGGCATTGAAACCGTCCGACGAGACGGATGTCCAGCGGTTGCAAAGGTAATGGTTAAAATTTCCGTTGTAGTGAAGGAAATTCAATCAATAATTTATAGCCATTCTGTAATAAACTAGACCAATATAATTTTGCATTTGATATAATTTTTAATAGATGTTAGAAAAATGCCTCCGTATTTTATTCGAAACCTGTGATGTTAGTCAAATAAAAAGTTATGTTTGCCGTCAATTTACGAAACTTCTTACGGGAAACGCAAACGTTCAAGATCTGATTTTCGCTAAAGAGTTTCGCGGGAAAAATGGCTACAAGCCTGGCGCTTGTGTACCTGCATTAGAATTAACAAGGTAACAGTGAATATAAGATAAATGTTAGCGTGATGATAATCGAGACATTTTACTTTGTGTATAGAAAGTGGCTACAAACTGATCCAAGAAGTGAACCAAGGCGCGGTGAACGCGTACCTTTTCTGATAGTTAATGGCCCTCCTGGCTTGCCTTTGATTCGATTGGTTCGAAGTCCACATGAATATCTAGTCGATGAAGGATTAAAAATCAATGCTATATATTACATAACAAAAGCAATAATCCCGCCACTCAATCGTTGTTTGCTATTGATTGGAGCTGATGTAAACGAATGGTATGTTGGAAATTTGCGGTTCTTAATATTCAAGGAACGGAAAAACTTTGATTTTTGTCTAATAGGTGATTTAAAAGCTACGATTAGTAGAAATTCATAATTTGTATATCCTAAGGAGTAAGCGCCGTCCTTTTTTGTACCATGAGTCTTTGTTTAACCATTCGTAATTTGTGTTGTGTATCTTGAAAATTAACCACATTCATATTGTATCGCAAGCATTTAGTCTCAGAAAATCAAATTAGAAGAGACTTATTTTGTGAGCGTTGAATTTTGATAAGAGGACTGCATGTGGTAGTCAAACATCAAGTTAGACTTCTGCACAAATCCCTCTGGATGCTGGCTGTATCAAAAGCAAGTGACTTTTCTGCTTGATGTTGCCTGCTAATATGAAAAATTGAGCCTGACTAGCACTTGGCTTGAACGGCTTTACACATTCCAAATGCTATTTTAGAAATTCCCAAATAGCGAAGAGAATATCCTCTTTAACGAATGCTTCTAATGTTTTCGAAGGACTATTTTCTAGCAGCAATGGCATCCTGCTCTCCACACAGAACAATAATAGATTTGTAGCGTAATATGTTCCTCGGTGGTAGTGGTAACAGACAGCAGGTAGCACCCACGCAAAAGCACAGTAGCACTACACGTTTTTAAATGTTTCAGGAATTGTTTTTTTTACTTTCGCTATCTTAAACAATTTGTTACGGCTGTATTTTGCGCAACGCTCACCACTCTTACACCGTAGCCGACCCTGGCCACGGTTTGGGCAATCCCACCCGGCTTCACCCGCGAAGAGGGGTGTGGGGATATTTTTATAAAAGGGTGTTGCGTATTAATTAAAATTACACAGCACTTGATTAGTTGGTTGTAGGTTCATGAAGATGATAAAGATTGTTTATAACAAAATAAACCAATGTCTATTAAGCAAAAATGTTTATTAATGTACACACATTAATGTCTTTATTTATACAAGAATGAAAACAGAAAACAAATATAACATTGCACCTTTTTATGTTAACCAAGTGAGATCAAAATAATTATAATGAAGTATACTCAAGAGGATTCTTAAAGCAAGATATTCGTTCTGTTAAAATGTGTTCGCGTCGGAGGATCGAACAAAACTGATTTCAAAATTTTGAGGAGTTTGTCAGGAAGAAAATTTGGAAGAGACAAAAGGCGGGAATTGGTGAGGTGAACTCGAAGTTTTTAGCGAATAGGAAAGGACAGTATTATTTTGCCTGCCTTACGTGGGACTGTAATAAATGACGAGACGCGAGGTCAAAAGGACTGTCATAAAACTATGAGGAAATTTCCAGTCATTTGGAATTTTCGGAATTTGGGTTTTACGTCTGAAAAATAATAAACCTTCATAAACATTTAAAGAAATTTTTGTACTGTTGATTGTCAATTATTGTGAACCAAATGATATATCTTGAAGAGTGAAAACAAGTTTTACGAATTTAGTGAACGGTAAATGATTCCAGACTTGTTGAATCTTTAGAAATGTGTTGCGGAATGGAACAGGACGTAACAAAGGGCGCCACCCGTTTCTGCGCCGGGACCGCCCAGTTCGCGAAACCTGAAACGGGAATAGAATCCGCGACGACCCAAAACCACCAACAAGAGAATCTGAAACAAGGACCTAAATGCCGGAGACACGATTCCCGCTTGGCCACTTCACGCAATAACAACAATTTATAATCACTGAACTAATTTTTTTTTCCTATAACCCTAGCTAATTCTTAACTATGTAATCTTAATCTTACTCACAACTTGTTCCTTATCCTACTTCGTATACTGCTTCCTGTCTCGCTCGCTGGCTGCTCGTCTGGCCGTTGGAGACACGCGTACGCACTATTTTTCGGGAAACTCCCTTTCACTTATGCGATATGAGTGTTCTTCTGGCACTGGGTACTTGTCCAATTTGCTGACTTTTAAAGAATACTTTTAATCCACTCAAAACTTTTCTCGATATATTTTATAATCCAAAACAGGGAAATTACTGTACAAAAGTTTTCACGGTAAGATTTGCGTGGTCACGACAGCTCACACCGCACTATTATTACTCGAGGATCACAACTCCAAGAATCCCACCGTTCAAGCTTCGCACCGAACACGAGATCTAAACCCAAAACGCACTCCTTGAGCTTCGCAACGTAAAAGAAGAGAGCAGAACAGCACCGTCCAAGTTCCTCGCCCAAAAAGATCCCGTCAGTTGGTCTCGCGGCTCTATTTATCCCAAACCCCAGTCCCGTTGCTACCTCGCCAGTCAACGTCCTCGAGATTGTTGACCTCATCAAAGCTTCCTAGTTTTGGAACTGGTTTTGGCGACGCACATCAGTTGGCGATCGAAGCTTCGAGGGTTTGGCCAGAGCGGTGCACCTCGGTGCGGGGGGGGGGAAATGATGTGACTGCTGCTTGTCTGGTGAAATAAACGTGGCGGTCGTTAACCATTGTGAATTGCAAGTACCAATGGTTGTGGGTATCACAGGCGCATCAGGGACTCCATTGGGCGCATCGTAGACCGGGCAGAGCCTGGATTTGGATCTGTTGCGACGATTGGGTGATCGATGTTTGTTGCCGTCATTGCTGGCAACTTATGCAGGGTCTGTGACGTTGACTGTGGTGCATTTAGCCTCTATATTTTCATGCAAACATCAATACCCTAAGCAAATCTATTTCGTATTTATATAATTCAATATCTTACTCTAGATAAATCTATTCCCTAATTTTTATTTATACAGTAAAACCTGTCAATAACGGAACCTGTTAATAGTGGAATTCGTGTCAATAGTGGAAAAAAAATTTGGCCGTTGAGCTCTTCCATACAAATTGACCTGTCAATAACGGAAAATCGAAACTCCGAATAGTGGAAAAAAACTCTAGGAAACAAAAAATTTTCGTCTATTTTTCCATTTGAAGCTATATATTTTTCCAATTTCACAACCAATGATTATAAAAATCGTTTCGAAGTCGATGTTTCATTTTGTAAAATGCAAAATTTATCGCTTCTGTTGCGGCAATTTGGCATCGCAAAAATATGTATAGTTTACTTTATCACTTCGAGTCATTGTTTGGACAGTATCGTGTAATCAAAACTTCTAAGAAATCGAAATTCAGTTTTTTGCTGATTCGATAGCTATGAATTATGCACTGCCTTTGTGTGTGCGACCATAGATTGTTCAGTTCGTCAATTGCACTTGAGCGAAAAACACTTTGACCACACAATTACTCTCACATTTTTCCGTCGCTATTAAAAATGAATCGTAAAAAGGAGGATAATAAACCAATCCAACGTTCACGTCTCACGTTAAAACAAAAGTACAATTTGATAAAAGATCATGAAGCCAAAATTTGGAATCGAAGTTTTGAAATAAAAATACAAATGTGGCAAGCCTGATGTGTACATGGTTATTAAAGACAAAAAAGAAATTATCGACGAATACCTTTCATCGCAAAATGTTGAAAATACATTTTTACTCGATAAAATAGTAAAATTCATCAATTTAGTACAGGATGATTTGATTGCAAGCAAAACAAAACAGTCTTCGATTACCGATTACTTTAAATAATAATGTTTGTCATTCGCTGCTTTTTTCATTTTCAGTTTTTCCTTCATTCATTTATCAAAAAAAAAATTTTTATCTTAGTACATATTTCCTTTTCGCGTTCATTATATCACTTGATTTGATCATTAAATGGCCATGAAAAAATATGCATTGATTTTTTATTTAATTTTACTCTCAATAATGGAAAATCATTTTGGTTCGACTCAAATACCTGTCAATAATGGAACCTGTTAATAGTGAAACTCGTGTCAATAGTGGAAAAAATAAATTCCCCACGAGATTCCGTTATTGACAGGTTTTACTGTATACCTACCTATATAATATTTGCAATATAGTTCATTAATGACTTACAATATAGTTCTTAATTGGCTTGATTGGGGGTGAAGTGGTGAACGTAACCTTATCAATTCTTTAAAAAAAACAGCGTTTACCCGTTTGGGGTCTTCAAGTACAGGGCAGACCCCCATTTTGCCCTTATGGGTTGTGGGTCGACCACGTTACGTGGCGAACGCAACAAATTTAAATAGATACAATAAATTTGGATTATTATAAGTGGACTTATTGCAATTTATAACCGCATATGCATTTTCGGTTGAACATAATCATTACTTTTCAATCACCTTTCATACTTTATAGAGATCATTGACCATGTTGTGATACATATTTTTTCGCTGCAATTATTTTACTGAAAATTTATGAAATTTATTTTCAGGTTTTCCGATTTACCACGAAAACATATAGCACTTCCAACAATATCAGCTTTATCATCAAACAAACGGTTTTTCGCTGATACTAAGAAAAGTACAATATCACAGTATTTTGCATCATCAGATTGCATTATCGATTGTGGTCGTCACACAAAAGTAGGAATCTGCAATACTTGCATGCACAATAAACAAAAGTGTTCGGCAGTACTTTCGCAGAAAATTTCAAAACTAGAAAGAGGCTATTTTTCAACCAAAACAGTAAGTAAGAAGTACAGTACACACGACGCCAACAATTATTGCAATTATGGTCAGTGTATTAAGTATTGGTATTAAGGTTTTTTAAAAGTTCGATATCTTCCGCTTCTTATTCCCGTCACGGTAAATGATATTAGTACATAATGCGACAACCATTTTAATTGCTACCATATTCATTCATTTGGTTAATTTTCATTTTTTCCCCCTATTAGCTTTGTCAATCGTGTTGCGGTCGACTCAGTAACATTGACTGTGCTTCATTGGATTGTCCTGTTTTATTCGTAGCCAAATTGAAAGAACGTGAATGGAAACAAGTGCAACACTTTGAAAACATTTTAAGAGAAAGGATTTTTAATGCATAATATATTTTGAAACCTTAAATATTACATAGTAGTCGAATTATGTTGTCAGTCAATAATTGAATTGTAATATAATTTTATTTATATAAAACATCAAATTGTTTGAATACTATTCTATAAGATAATATTGTCCTATTGTCAGCATTTAGTGTTTTCGGAAGTCTCTTTTTGGATAACAAGAACGATGTACGAAGAGCCCGACAAGAAAGAAGTAAAACCGCCTACAGGAAATACTGTTTACCCTGAACATTCTAAAAAGTAATTTTCGAATAGTTTCAAGTGCCTAGCAGCTAAATAGTTTTTTTTATTTGTTTGCGTAGTACATTGCATGGTTTTTCCGCAGTCGATCGTTTGAAACTTGCGGCGAATATTGATAGCTTGAAGCATCTAACCGACAGTTCAGGTAGGTGATACTCAAGGTGTATAGACAAAACTGGGTATGCTCTTCCAAGTTTCCGAATTGGTTCGTTTCGCGCATCTACACAATCGTGAGTGAAATGGAATTACTACTTCTGCCCAAAAACATCAACCATTGTGACGAGAAATAGCGACAGGGTGAAAGTTCGTGCTCAACGGCATACTATGTCTTGTCTATGTACCTTGGATGATGCTGAGACTTTTAACTTTATAATTTGATATTTTTACGATAAGATGTGCATGTCCATTATATTGATGAAAGCGATCAAAGGATACTGTCAGATATAAGAGATGTGTATGTATCTAGTAGTGAAGATGTGATGGGAAGACCGAGTAAAGTGGAAAAGGGTGAGTGACATAATTGGTCGGTAATATTGTTAAAATGATGTTGACAACACACGAAAGCTATAAGCTGTGATTCTTTATAATTAGGATGACTTTTGTGAAATTCACATCTTATACGCAATTCAGACTATGTTTCGGGACTCATAGTCTCCTTTTATAAAGACTCTTAATGCATTTCTTCACGATATACTTAGTTGAGTCCAAAAATGCTCGTCATTAAGATTTATGATTCATTGCCTGCAATCAAGTTTAACATCAAAATTCCATAACTGTAGAAAATAGCAACTGAAGACGAAATACATATGCAATATGTTGGTAAGACCACGAAAGTTTTCTTGAAACCCTTCAGTCGTTTATGTGGAATAATAGTTTTTGCTTAACGAAATAAATTTAAAGTCATTTTTTATCGAATTAAGATGCAATATCCTTTTTTATAAAGTTACAGCATTATAATTATATTTTTCCCATACATTGTAGAGCATATTGCCGAAGTCGTTGCTAGACGAAAAGAACCAATCATAATCGATTTGGTATCCTCACTAGATAATATCTTTCCGAACGGCGTGCGATTCAGCAACGAATATGCTACAAATGTAGCTTGTATTCCAATATTGAGCACGAGCAAGAAAGATCGATGCTATTTGGTGGTTGAATTAATCCGTGAGAATAATAGACCGTACAGTCAGGTATGCTAGTCCCTTGACGATCGATCGTTCGTTTATAGTTTTTGACACTGTACAGGTAGACGTGAAATTAATTAATTCAGCAACTAAATGGATAGCCCTCATGATGGAACAACAGGAAGTCAGACGCAACGAGGAGCGAGACTTTCATTTGAATGTAAAGCTTCGAGGGTTTATAGAGCAATATTTTCTTGAGACTGTAAACTACGAAGAGTTCTTATCAAAAATATTGGTAAGACTGTTGGTTTTCCTTCTTATTTTCTTGAATCAAACAACCATTTATTATAAAATATTCGAATGTACGACGTGAGCTTTTTTCTGGCGTACTGCTTTTTAACATAAAATGTTCACAGATTTACGCGAGAAATATTATAGGAGCGACTCGCGTGTTTTTCTATAAAATACCTACACGTTTGAACACCAATACGAATCATGCTGATTTATTTAAGGATGTTGTGACATCACACAAGCATACGATTGTCAAATTACCTGAGAAGTTCAAGTAGGTTTCACGGCAAGATGCCTCAACATTAGTGTTTATATCAATGTTGGTAATTGCATTTTTTCAAAGGTTCAATCGAGACATGGGAATAGTTTCGCACGCAGTGAAAACCGGGAACACTATTACTTATTCCACGGCAGAACGTAGCACATTGCGTTTGGATACCGAGCTCTTGAAAATTTTGAAAGTTTCTCTGCAAACATGCATCTGCAAACCACTAATATATAATGGTGTAGTGATTGCGGTCATTCAACTCGTGAATAAGAAAAACGATGAGATTTTTTCGTCGGCCGACTTGGTTATACTGGATAAAATATGTGTGTATTTATCGCTAGTGCAATATTTCGAAAAGATACGCGAGCTTTGTGACTTTGAGGTAAGTGGGTTGGCTTTTTCAGGAATAAGTAGTAATAATTTTATTCCGATTTTTGTGTTCACGATTTAAAAAATCTTTCGTATTTTTTTTTAAATCTTGCTCTACTACTACTACATGTAAAGAGTGGAAGTCGTGTTTATATGTTACTTTTTTCTATTTCCAATGCAATTTTTCATGTATTATCCCGATTTCACGATAAAAACTAGAAGTAATAATTGTTTTGCATGGGTCCAATCTTGTGAGTTTTCTTAAAAATTTCATTATAATATCACTAATTTCATACATATTAGGGTTTTCGAACCTCCGTGTCTAGTCGACAAACTCCCGCCCACTAGTGTGCCTTTTTTGGTTCGCAACTCTGCTAACACTATTATTGCACATTAATGGAGGTTCTTGTTTCCATGCTTCTGGCCGGTACATTATTAAATGGAAACTGTGGTTTCGGGGTGACGGACGGCATCCTCATCAGGTGCTGTCATTTACCATCCGCCACCAGACAGCACGACCACGGCTAGGCTTATTGATGGATTAAGCTCATTAATGTACCGGCCAGAAGCCTGGAAACAAGAACTTCCATTAATGTGCAATAATAGTGTTAGCAGAGTTGCGAACCAAAAAAAGGATACTAGTGGGCGGGAGTTTGTCGACTAGACACGGAAGTTCGAAAACCCTAATATGTATGGAATTGCTACGTATGCATAATATACGAAAATTGACAGTCGTTATACTTCGCGGATACAAATAATAAAAAATAGTTGAAGTATAATGAGCTTAATCCGTCAATAAGCCTAACCGTGGTCGTGCTGTCTGGTGGCGGATGGTAAATGACAGCACCTGATGAGGGTGCCGTCCGTCACCCCGAAACCACACTTCCCAATCACTAATTTGTTGCATGGGTCACTGAAATTTAGGCGGTTATACCAGCTGTATCGAACTTATAACGGTTTACCAATTCTCTGTGAAACTGGGTGTTCTTCAAAGTAGATTGTACTCAATTTTTTTCGAGCTTCTTCACCTTGCCTAATTCAGCCAAGTTATGATTTATGTATGTGGGGAAAAAAGTCAAGCAGATCAAACTACTTAACGAACAATGGAAAATTCGGCCTAAAGTTTTTTTTTTGGCAAGAAGACTGTCTGATCGTCCTTGCGGACGTAGTCAGGCTAAATTCTCAGCGCAAGGGCGTGGAATGAAATGCTTTTTGGCTCACACGACTCTCACTATTCTTGTTTATACAAGCAAGCTAACATTGTATTCCTTTTTAAGTATGCAAAATGCGAAATCGTAAGAGATCAGCTTGGATACCAACTAACCACACTAGGAACAGTTCCAGTATATGCTAAGATTACAAACGATGATCTTCCTGAAGGATTTCATGAGTAAGTTGCATGGCCAAAGCATCATTTCAAGCATAAAAAATTCTTTTCAACTTTAGGTATAGTTGGTATCCTGAAAATCAAGAGGATATGTTAGTACCATATTGCTTCTATATATTCAAGACATTGTGTCCCGATGTTTCCAATGAAGATTCTTTATACGAATTCATAATAAATGTCAAGAAATGTAGTCGACCGTTGCCCTACAGAAATTTCATGCACACCTTTGATGTGATACATACCATGTACTGTTTAGTGAACGACATACGAAATAAATTAAATAAGTTAGAAGTAAGTAGCCAGAGCTTGTTTTCAAGAAATTATGTTTAAGTTGTGTTAGTTACGTTCAATATTATTTATAAAAATTATGATTGACAACGAAGTATTAATAGTTATTATTTTTTATCGCATTTGCGGAAAGTTCACGATGTTTCACTGCAAACTTATTTAAACTGCTTTGCCCCATAGTGACCCATTAAGAAGTAATTGTATTTTTAATTAAATACGAAAAATAAAAATATTTCTTAATTTTAAAGAGGAGATAGAAGTTGGTAAATTTGCTAAGCGCGTAGCTATTTATTACATTAAGCTTTAGGCAAAGGTCGGTTTCATCTATTCAAACAAATATTTCGCAATTTATTTTAAATTGTTTCAGTACATTTCAAACGAATATTCCAATTCTCAAGACTTTTCAGCATTTGCTACAATCTAAATGTAAAAATTGTGTAGTTAGAAACAGATAGTTATTCTATATGCAAAGATTTTATCAATCAGTCATAGAAATTAGTTTTTTTGGATTTTTCCTTTTATTTTCGAATGTACAGTTGATTGTTGCAAAGATTTGTTCTTGGTCCTTTCATAAGCTTAGTGGCCATGAATGCAAGTACCTATTTTCGAAATAATTTAGGTTTCGTAGTGCTAGAATTGACAAATAAGATTACTGGCAAACACCTAAGGAGTAAACAGCAACAATTATAGTAATAATCAAGTCTAAATTTGCTGTCTTGTAACATTTTCAGCGTGTACATAGAATAGTATTGAACTAAAAAAGCGAATTTTGAATTGAAACTTTTTAAGTATCTATATATAAATGGAAAGTTTAACATGGTTGCATAGTAGATATTATCTCTATATTCGATAAAAAAGTCTTCTCATGCAAAAACTATAACTCATCTTCCACGACTTTTGAGCTACGCTGGTTTGAATTCAAGTACAGCGAGAACGTAGCGGATCCAAAAACATGTTTGGTGGCGTACGACAAAATCCAGACTCATCATCCACAGCATTAGAATCTAAGAGTGAGTTGAAGAGTGAAGCGAGTAGGGGGCGAAGCCAACTAGTTTTAAATAGTTTTTTTATACTATTTAGACCGTGCAAAAAAATTCTCTGCTATATTTGTCTACTTCTTGTTTTAGATTTACGCTCTTATGCTGGCTGCAACCTGTCAAAGCATAAACTCCGAAGGCTACGTCTCACAATATTATTTGGTGACAAATAATCCGTACACCCACGTTTACGAGCATCCTTATTTCCGTAACTTTCAATCGACTTTTTCGAAACGTCTCATCCAAACGCATCGTATCCTGACGCATTTCAGCGAAGACGAGCAATCTAGGTTATTCAAAATCTTCAACGATTGCCTCGTGAACTTAAATACAGCGCAAGGTAAAGACTCAATCGAAACACTTGGTATTTTTTTCAAGGCGAATAAGATAATCGAGTTGAATCCGCAACATCGTCTCTACAAGTTGAGTTTAATAATGCGCGCCGTTTGCAAGGCTCGAGTTGTGAAACCCTTTCGGATTGCCAAGAGACTTTGCGAGAATATGTATCGCGAATTGTTTGCGCAAGGAGATTTGCTCAAGGCGGCGAATAAGACTGTCCAGCCGTGGATGGATCGTGCAAATGTTCATATGATTCCAGATTATGAAGTGCAGTATATTGAGAAAATCTGTTTGCCGATCTATGATCTGTTGAGGCAGATTTATCCTAGTGCCGGAACACTTTATAATTTATGCAAGTAAGTTTTGATTTTTTGCTAATAACCATAGACCACATTTTAAAATCATCAAAAATCTTTATATTCATATTATTACTTTGATTAACTTTCAACTTGAGCGAAAATCGTCTGCTCTAACAAAAATGGAACTATCGTCAAATTTCCCATTTTTCAGGGAACTCGAAAAAGTATGGAACCTTATGGTTGAATTACGATACAAAAAAGCATGGAATCCAGATGTAAGTATTGGCAAATCACTGGAAGAAACGACGAAGAAAACGTTAGAATGATGCAAATACATTCAATAATAATACAGTTACAGTTGGTAATCGATTTAATAATTTTATTTGTACTCAAATATTAATTTTTTTGCATAAAACAATTCCTATGAAATTATGTATTGCATGTGTTTTACTCTGCTATTTTGAATGCTCATATTTAAGGGGTAACACTACTCTAGGATTTTCAAAAAATCGATTTTTTTATTGGCTTAAATTGTACTTTAGGGTCATAAAAACGAGATGTCGGTAGTTTTATAGCGTGGAAAATTTCTAAAAGGCTAACTGAGCGACTTTGCAGCACGGCGTCCCAGAGCCCCGCGCACGCTGTCGGTGAATCACGCGCCGGTGGGTGCAGCTGCTCCGATATACCTCTCGGAATAATAAGTAATCTTGTTACCTACATCACGTGAGGTATTTATAGTTTCAAAGAAGGCCAACAGATGTCGCTCATAAAACGCTTATGTTTTTGACTACTTAACAGCTACAAAAACTTTAAACGCGTTTTTCTCAAAATCATTTTTTTTTAAAGCTTACCGGTAAGGTTACTTTGGAACGGGTGCATGTATACATTTGAAATTTCGACAGTAACTGTGAAATACCAAAATCTAGTGAAGTACGTAGGGATTTTTTGATTAATTGTTAACTTCCCAGTATATGGGAAGTTCTTGTAATCGCCTCGAAAATCGAAATTGAAATTTTCAACATTTCTTTACGTTTTAAGGTCTATAGAGTATATATAAAGTGTTTTTAGAAAGAAGTATGTATGTGTGTGTGTGTACGTACGTACGTGCGTTCGTGGACAGTTTTTTCTACGAGCATAACTCACGTAAATAACGTCGTATCGACTTTGTTGAGGTGTCAATCGAAGCGTCTTAGCAATCTTAAGAGCTGATTAGTTTTTGGGACACTTCGGTCGGGGGGGTTTGTTGTTTTGACCCTTTGAAGGTCATTTCTGTCATGCGTTATATCTCCGGAACCAAACGTACGATTTGCTTTGTCAAGGTGTCAATCGACGCGTATTAACATTTACGTGATTCTATCAAATTTTTGAAAAAATCGTTGAGGCCGTTTTTTAATTTATTAAAAAAAGTGCTAAAAATTAGGTTTTTTTCCATAAACAATAAGTTTTTAACCTGATTTGCAGCACCCAGTAACTAATGTATATAAAATTGATGTAGTACAAATAGTTTTTGTAAGAAAACCAGCAAAACATTTTTTCATGATTACGTAAAAAATGAAATTAAAAATAAAAAATCATTAAAAGTCATCATGATTTTCAAGGTCCTTTTTATCATTCACTATATCTCACGAACCATATATGATATTTGCATCATTGAGTTGTCATTCGACGTGTGTTAGCTTTTTTGTTATGTTTTTAACTTTATAAAAAATCCTTTCTGCTGCTTTTTCCATTTAACTTCTATTAAATGAAAAAAAACGGCAGATGGGAAAAATTAGAGTTTTTTTCATAAAAAATAAATTTTTAACCTGATTTGCACAGCTCAGTAATAAATGTTTATATAATTTATACATTCCTAATAGTTTTCGAAGAGAAACTGGTCAATTTTTTTTTTGCATGATCCAAAAAAACTTAAAAAGCGGCTCGTGAAAAAACACAAATTCAATGATTATGCCGAAGTCATGGCAATTTTGAACAAAATTATTTAAAATGGACACCTCGCGAGAAAACCTCTTCAGTGGGCGTAATAACAAGAATGCATTCATTTTTGCTAGCGCTCTTTTGTCCTTCAAGCATCGATATAAAAATAACAAATAACGTAAAAAAGGCTTTATAGCCCGCCCCCTCCGATTTATCCGCGTGAATATTCAATCAAACCAATCCACCCCCACCCAACAAAAGCCTTACGTAATCAATGAAAGCTACAGTAGATTATATGATTGATATTAGCACATTTCAATCACGGTTATGAGTACCTCTCATTATTATTGTTTAAAGTAGTAGTATTTTCATAATTTCTTTTGTGTTTAATATTTTTTCATATTCATGTATGTAGATATTACTGGGAAGTTGACCGTGTGGACCTCAAGGGTCGCACCTCGCGGCTTGTTTATTTTTAATTTTATAAACAATTTACGGATAAATTTTTGTCAAACATCGTTTTTTTTTCAAAACAGCGCCATTTTGTTAAAAATTAGTTTAAAAAAAATCTTCTACGTACTTCACTAGCTATTAGTATGCACTTCAAGAAAAAATGTAGTTTTTTGTTCTAGGAGCAACCGTTCGAGAGAAAACCAGTAACTTTTTAAATGTGAATCACACAACAGCCGAATACGGGGTCCTGTGGCTGCTATTTTAGATAAAAAAAAGAATATTTTTTTTGTGCTTTTTGAGTTATACGATATACTACCATAAGCGGATTTGGTGTTTTTTAAATTTATTTACTTACGAAAAATCATGAAAGTCCCTAGAGTAATGTTACCCCTTAAAGTAAAAAATTGTCAAAAATGATATAATATAATTATGGTTGGATCAAAAACTATATTGTAAAATCCACAGCCAGTAAATACCGTCATTGGTATTAAAGTTTAATTTAGATCTTTGAGCAATCGTGCTAAATTTTTCTTTGGTGATCTGAACGCTCAGTCAGCCCAGATCGATTCGTCATCGAAAAAGGGCTGGAATTTGTGTCTTCAATGTAAGATCATACCAAAGTCCTATTACTGTTTAGATGAAAATATTGTTATGGAGAAGATAAAGATGTCATTTAGCAAGAACAACCACAGCGAAAAGGAGCACAACTTACAAGTTCAAAGTAGACTGCTTGAAATTTTTCATTTGAATGTGAAGATACTTTTATAAATAAAAATGAAGCTTATTTACAATACGACATTAATATTTTTAGCTACTAAATTGATTTTAGTTAACAAATTTATATTATATTTATTAAAACTCTACATTTGATTGAAAAATTAAACCAACAGTTAGATATAATCTATTCGAAAGACCAATTAGCACATATATCAAGGCTTAAAATATTTATTCATCACCACATATCTTAGTCTTATAAATCCTCCTTACCGGTACTCGTTACGAAATAGAGTTCAAATAGTTTCGAGTCTTCTGGGGTATCTTGCTGTGATCACCAAATACTAACAGTATTTCCATTGCCATTTGCGACCACATGTGTATTGTTTTACTAGAATTGAAAAAAAAAATACAAAAAAACTATGATTGATATATAATTTGGCATCTATTGTATAAATTAATTTAAAAAATTTCATGTATTTTAATAAAGAATACTGTGAGAAACATTCAGAATTCAAGTTAAAATTTAACACAGTCAATTTTATTGAAAACTTTGCTCCTGTAAAACTACCTTCGTCGGTAAACTAATACTTGACGGAAGAACAGCCAAGCTTCGGTGTTAACACGTCCGGGAGGAAATCAATGCTTATATGATGATTTTTCTCTCTTATATAATTGATTGCGTTTTTCGTGGAAGCACGCAAAACCACGATCAAATCTTGTTAATTATTGCATCGATCTTATTCACAGATCCAACGCAATTATCTCTTGATAAAAATTTCGTGTTTAAATTTCAAAAATTCCTGCCAAGCCCACAAAGGCTCGTGAATTTACAACAATATTAATCCATACTTACCTACTACTATGGACAATTTTTTATATTTTATACTTACACAGTATAGTCGTAAAGAGGCGATGTATCTGGAAATAGTTGCTTCAAAAGCTCATAACACGGCAGCACTACATCCGTACAAAAAGTTTCCTCGCGACTAGGTATGGTGAATCTTTGATCACGATTTGGAATCGATTCAATCGTTAGATTCATCTCCCGAAGAATATCGACCTCCTTGAAGAATTCCGAATAGAGTGCACTGGTAGCCGCTAAAACGTCTTGTTCCAATTTCGCTATTCCTGAAAAATCGCCTGCAATTACAATCAAAGTACGAATCAATGTTCGATGGTCTTCATTCTCCCAATTAATTGTTCCAGTAGTTAGTAACTGTTTTAAGGTTTTGTAACGCTTCAAATATAGGGTCACGTTGGACGCTTTAATGCATTCTTTGAAAATGTTATCGAATTTCGCCCGATCTTCAGCGTTCAAGTGGTCCAAAATGTGGGATTTCTAAATGGAAGAAATATTAATGGTGCTATTAAGACATTTGAAGCTCGTGAATTCATTGATAGACATTTTTAAATCGAAAATTGTAATTGATTGAAATACATAATTTTTTTAACGAAGTTTTTATTGCTAATAATACAAGCAATTGTACTCAGGTTCAAATTCAAAAAAATGGTATCTCGAAAAATGTCTAATTGGCTGATAAATTTTTGGCTATCTCCCCTTTTTCTTCGCGTACGTTTTCAATAGGTTTAGTTTAGATGGTTATGGCCTATTTAAATTGTCACGAAAATACGTGTCTATGCTTCACGCTTTCTGAAACGCCTCGTGGCGTAAAAAGATAGTTTTTGTTATTTGTTTGTGCATCGAGTTGCGGATTAAATATAATTAAGAATAAATAAATTTGAAACACGACGAACACAGAAAACTTAATTATGATGTACTTGGTGTAAGAGTTAGCGGCGAACAGAAGAGTAATTTAGTTAGCTTAGGCGCCATTTATAATGGTTTTGTTTGTCAGATACACATGCTCATCAGTTGCGTCTCAAAACATGGATGCCGTATTATTTATTAAGGCTCTTACACATGAAGATAATCTCAGAAATGTAATTCTTTCTCTTAAAAACCAAAGGAAATAGCGATGAGATACATTTGAAGCAGTTTCTTGCATTCATGCGCGTTTGTTTTCGATTTCTTTTCCTTGCAATAGGAGCACTACACTTTCTATGGCATATTGTGCCAAACAGTGTAGTGAACTCGAAATCATTAACTAGTAACATCTATTGTTCATGGCAACATCGATTACTATCTTGATTTAATCCGTTATTTAGCCCGAATCACGTTCTGGAGGTGATTTGGAAATATATGGAAAAAACGTGTTTTTGAGCACGATAATGGTCAAAATTGCGAATAGTACCAAAAATATGTGTTTTCGTGGCAGTTTAAGAAGGCTTTTAGCTTTTAGAAGTGTTTTAGTTGAACGTATATTATTACAAAATTTGTGGAGTGCCATAGTTGAGGATAGCATTGCTTGTTTTCCTGAAATTATTTTTTAAGTATCAATTTTGCTTCCCTGGCATTGCTCGACGAATCTGCTCGTTTATATGTGGGCATTAAATCATCCAAGAGGATTTTTATGTTGTTTGAGATTAGTTTGTAATAATGAACATATCGTCTTCCATATGCCAGAACAGCGAATGTGCAGAATCGATTGACTACAAAGCTGTTATTAATTTTGAACTTGTTATATTATTTCAAAATAAATAATTTGTAGAAACACTGTCTTAGACAGTGAAGCAAGAGCGTCGTGAAATTATAGGAATCAATTACTCTGACCCAATGGTTCAAATGTCCGTAACTCAAAACTGCTTCGTTCTTTCGCCATAAGAAGGTCCATACAATAATTACCTTAAAAACACAATGTGATAAATCGTAGTGATACATTTCTACGGGTGTCGCCTCCGATTTATCTATGATTGGATGATTGGTCAGCTGAAGGAATCCAACGGATAGCCCTCGATGGTCACATTCGTGCATTAGAGCTGCCAGAAGCATAGCATATTTCTGGCAAAAGAAATATACAATTAGAAAAGCACTTGATTATTAATTATTGAAATTACCTCAAGGTCCGAAAAGAGTTCCGGATAAGATTTGAATATCAAACACTCAAGGTGCACTGACTTGAAAGCGTTGAGGAAATTATGGAAAGGATTTTGTTCGCGATATAATTTTTTAGCGCTGAATATGAAATTGTACAATTGAGTTTTGCTGGGTATGAGACTCGGCACGAGATTGTTGATCATGTGGAATATATATTTTGGAATTTCTTTGGATTGCGGATCCTTTGGCACAAAGGAGAACCTAAGAAGAAGCTGTGATATGGAAAACATGTCAACTGTAATCATAGTGTTTACTGATAAAAATTTTTTGGAATGTAAATTGTCTCTTGAACACTGAACACTTCAGGCAACGTAAATCGCCTCGAAAGCTGAAAACCGAACACTTCATAGAGTCCTTTTAAAATGCGTTCCTGTTGAAAACGAGGAAAGAATAAGGATTAAGTGGAGATTAAAAATGTGTCTGAGTTGCTTCCTTGCCTGGTTTGCTAGTGTTTTGAGAGCATGCACGAATTCCAATCCAATTGAGAAGTATTTTGCTAGAAGTTCGAACACATTTTCATCTAGAAAAGTGAACTTCGCTTCCACTTGTTTGTTTATGGCCATGAGAACTCCACAATTACCATTCCGATTGCAGACGTGAAAGCCAAGAACTGATCGAATCAAGAGTCCTATCTGGCGATCAATGGATTTATCGAACCTGGGATCGTTGAACACGTCCACGAAGTTAACGATGGTTTGGCTTCTTCTAATGACATTGGCTACTTCAATTTCCTTAGCAACCCTGGGTAAATGAAGGGGATGCAATCAGTTGAAACTTTATTCAGTAGAATTTTATTGGTACCTCAAAACTTTCTTTTCTGCGGTTAAGTTTGAAACGGGATTCATGTGGTTTGAAAACGATCTTGTCAGATGTTTGTGATCGATAAGCGAGAAGTATGTAACTGACTCGGAGTTTAAGATGAAGCTCGCAGAGCTCTAAATTAAGACGTTTTATTATAAACGATAATAGAAAAATAAGGATAACATCTACCATTGCATGCTTGATGTATAAATCATCGCAACGATCATTCTTGCCATCATTGTTACTTAAACAAATTGAATGTAAACTTTCCAAGAGAAAATCGTTAATCTGATCATTTTTCCTTTCTAAAACTTGCTTCTGATTTTCAAATATAACGTCAGCAACAAGTGACGTCAAATATGTGGTAACCTGTATATTGTCCTGCAACGTATGAATAGTTTCATCTGTATTGCGAGTTGATTGGTGCAATTAAAATGAATAAAATAAAGATTTTGTCGTTTTACACCATACCTTTGTATAAGACACTCCATTGTCTCGATATAATTCAATCACAGCAACACATGTTTTATCATTTTTCACCGGAATGGCTAAAATATTAGTATAAGGAAATAGTCCTAGACCTTGACCATCAAAAAATCTGGCGTCGACAACGTCATTATTAACTACTGCATATTTCAGTTCACGTGCAGCATACACCGCAATCGTCTGACCTGTGGCTTAATTAAATTAAATTAATTTTATACCTTGAATCTATAACGTTTCTTTTAATTTTTAGTTACCAATATTCCAAGTGTATCTTTTGCCATCAATTTCTTGAAGAGATTTAGAGCAGATAAACAACCGATTTATCGTCTCGTCTACTACGTACAGTAGGTATCCTACAAGTTGATAAAAACACACGTATTGTATATAAGGTAAGGTTGCAGCAAAATATAAGATATAAATATATAAATCAAATACAGTTGCAAAATTTGTTACGTGTTAATTTTAATAAATCTAATGCTAATCTAGGATTGACGATTTGTTAGTTCGTCTTTGAAGTTTGTGTTATTTCCGCGTTGGCGGCAGTGAGACGGTTGACGCTTTGTCGGAACTGCAGTTTTAAACTTCCGCTGTAAGAAACATATGATTTTCTGCTTGAAGAACGCTTCTCAATATCTTTCATTCTGAACGAGGCTCATTTTCGTCTTGGAAGTTATGTCAATAAACACAATTGTATGATTTTATGTTTCAAAAATCCACAGATAAAAGAATGATTTTTGAAGTGTTATTGCATAATTGGCCGTTATTTCATTCAAAACGCTGATTGCAAAATCGTTGCGACAAAGAGTGTGCTATTGAGATTGATTTTGGCTGCCGTAATAAAACGATTTAGACATGGTGGAGCTTTGCTTTCAGCAGGATAACACCAGGTGCCACAAATATTTATAAGAAACCCACAGATATCCTGACATGTACAGTATAATAAGTATTAACATATTTTAGAGCCTTCAAGAAGTCAGCAAACAAACCTACTGAGTAGAAGTGAAAGTCATATACCTTTACTACTTGTAATAAATTTCATATCCTCAGCAGTCTCATGCAGAACACTCAACAATTTTACACCATCGTGTGTTTCCCAATACTGATTGATCATTGAGCTTGGTGCTATCATCTTCAATCTGTAAGTATTAAAATCATAATTACATTTATGTTGTAAAAACGCAAACATTTAACGCGTGAGATAAACAAATTCGCCTATTAGTATAGATAATTATAATTCAGCAAATTTGTTTTCAGTATCAAGATGGTCAAGATGGAAGTCTTACTTTAGGTCATCGCTCCATTCCATAGTCTTTTCCTTGATATAAATAAACGGCTTAAGGACATTAACTGCTTTCTTGTGAAGTACCAATTTGCTACTAATACTCGGCAATGTTTCCACATTCTTGTTTGGAGTTTCTTCTTCCGTGATAGGTTTGTCAATACTCCAATCCCAGCTCGTGTGAAACGCATCTTTATCTGTGGACTAGGATATAGGATATCAGTAATTTGTTGGCTGTGTTATTATAGTGTGTTCTTACTACTTGTATTTTTAGTCCTGGGTTTTTGCTCATTATTAGGTTTTTGAAGTTCAAATACTCTTTTCAAAATATTCAGAAAATAAATAATTGATGTTAAGAAACGTGAAAAGGAGTCCAAAGTGTTCGAAGTCTGCAAGGATTAAATTGTGCGAAGCTGTCAGTGTTACTGATTAAATGTTCAGTACAAACAGACTACTATAATTTTGTTGGATTGAAATTCATTATAATTTATTAAGTATGTTGCATTCTCACTAATAATAAAACTTCTGAAATATTTCTCATGAAGAAATCCAATATCTTATGCTTTTGCTAACATCTATTTTTTAATCGAATTGTTTGGTTAATAAATATAGGGTGATATATATTCCTAGTTGATATGTGTTTCGGTTTTAAAAAATATTTGTGCAATTTGTCACCCAAAATATGATAGATAAATCGTGGCAAAGGCAACAGAGTACATTATTCAGATCTCCCATTTTTTACTGACGGTAATTTAACAGACAATGATCCATTCGATGGCTCTTGTAGAAACTATGTATCACTGAATGATGTGAGGTCGGCATGTGGTTTATTCATCATCAATGGTGCACCAGCCCAAATCGAGCCTTGGCCTCCCGAAGACACTGCCTCCAACTGTCTCGGTCCAGCGACCGCGTCCTCCAATTAGCGAATCCCAGCAAGGATTCGCTGTCGTTGTCAACTGCATCCTCCCATCGTTTGCGTGGTTTTCCTGGTGGGCGGCTTCCTGTTGCTCGGCCTTTCATGGAGCGCTTGGGAATTCGCCTGTCATCCATACGCTCCACATGGCCAGCCCACTGAAGTCGTAGCAGTTTCGTCAGAATCGATACCGGTGGCTCGTCATAAAGAGCGTACAACTCATGGTTGTACCGGATTCGCCAGTCCGGTCCGTCCTTCACGGGCCCCAGAATACGTCTCAAAATGCGGCGTTCGAAGACGTCAATCCTTTTTTCTGAGGCTTGAGTCAAAGTCCATGTTTCACATCCGTAAATCAATACAGGACGGATGATCGTTTTATAGACGCGCAGCTTATTTTTTCGGTGCACTTTGCTACTTTTAATCACCGATAGGACTGAAAAATATATTTTATTGGCTAGATCAATTCGCCGTTCAATTTCGTCCTTTTCATTCCCGTCTTTGGCGAGGTTGACACCAAGATAAATAAAAGAGTTAACGCTTTCCACACTGTAGTTAGTTAGCGTCATGTTTTGTCTATTTGGCGTCTTTTTCCTTGACTGGGTCATATATTTGGTTTTGTTCACATTGACCCTTAGGCCGACTTGTCCAGCCGCTGACTCCAGCTCAGTAAACGCTTCTTTGGCACGAGATAGAGATCGGGCCATGACGTTGATGTCATCGGCGTACGCTACTATTTGAGTAGACTTAAAGAGTAGCGTTCCCGCATTGTCTACTTTAATCTTCCTGATGACATACTCTAGGGCCAAATTGAAGAGTATGGGGGCGAGGCCATCACCCTGTTTAAGACCTGAGCTGGTGTCGAAGCTTTGAGTCAGATCGCCTTGACATCTGACTTTAGATCGTGTGTCCGTCATCGTTAGTCTGGTCATTCGTATTAGTTTGATAGGTATCCCAAAATCAAGCATTATTTTATATAGTATATTTCGATCTATACTATCGTATGCTTGTTGGAAGTCTACGAAGACCTGGTGCACGTCAATATTGTATTCCCAGCACTTTTCCAGCACCTGTTTTACTGAGAATAGTTGATCTATCGTCGACATACCGGATCTGAAACCACCTTGGTATTCGCCAATTATTGTGGAAGTGTACTGTGTCAATCTTTTATTAATAATTTTGGTCAGGATCTTGTAGGACGTACACAGCAGTGAAATGCCTCTGTAGTTGTCACATCTAAGCTTATCTCCTTTCTTATGTATGGGACATATGATGGCCGTCCGCCAATCATCAGGTAATTTTTCATCGACCCATGCCTTGGAGATGATCTGGTGGAGGCGGTGTGTTAGTATTGGTCCACCTTTTTGAAGGAGATCTGCTGGTAAATTGTCGATTCCAGGTGCTTTATTTGGTTTTTGCTGTTGTATGGCTGCTTGCACTTCTTCAATAGATGGTATTGACGAAGATGGACTGTATAGGTCAGCATCTTCAGGAATCGTTATTGGCAGGGATGTAGTTACTGATGGTGGATTCAGTAGCTCAGAAAAATATTCAGTCCACCTGTGATTGATGTCGTCTGGGTCGCTTAAAATATTTCCCTGCTTGTCTCTACATAGGCTTGATTGCGGCTTGTAGCCTTGTCTAAGTCGCTTCAATGCTGCATAGGCGTCCCGTGTGTCGTTTCTGCACATATCGTCATTGATCCTTTGGATAGTCTGGTTGTTATAGGTTCTACGCTTGCGTCTGACTATTTTTTTAGCTAACCGTCTTAGCTCGTCATATTTTTGCTTCTTGGCTCTTGTCGGTCTTTCAATGTATTGTAAATAGGCTTCTTTTTTACTTTTGAGAGCATCTTCACATTCTTTGTCGAACCAATCGTTTCTTTTCGACGTCGTTTGTCTTCCTACGGTTTCTTCCGCTATTGATGTTACGCCTTCTTTAAGCTGCGACCACATTTGTTCAAGCGATGTGTCCGTACCTGCCGGCGGTGTATTGACAAGGTAATTCGTCAGTTTCGCTTGATAATTTGCTGCTACTGTTTCGTTTTTCAGACACTCCACCTTGAACTTAGGAGTCCTGCTCTTTTTCTTGGTGGTGCATCTTGTTATGCGGCAGCGATATTTTGTCTTGACGAGATAGTGGTCTGAGCCGCAGTTAGCACCACGGTATGATCTAACGTCAAGCACACTTGTAGCAGCTCTTTTTTCGATGACGAAGTGATCGATCTGGTTGAAGGTTCGTCCATCGGGTGACATCCAAGTTTGTTTGTGGATGTCGCGGTGTTGGAAGTAGGTAGAGCTTATCACCATGTTTTTGCTGGTCGCAAAATCAACTAGTCGCTGACCATTGTTGTTGGTACTTTCATGGAGACTATGCCCTCCCGTTGTCCCTCTGTGAGTTTCTTCTCGTCCAACTTTAGCGTTAAAGTCCCCTAGTAGGATTTTGATATCATTTGAGGGTAGTGAATCGTATGTCCTTTCTAGGATGTTGTAGAATTCGTCTTTGACGATTTCTTCTTTCTCTTCAGTTGGAGCATGACAGTTGATTAGCCATACATTAAAGAACTTTATTTTCATACGGATCGCACATAATCGTTCATTCACCGGTTTGAAGTCAGTTATGAGATGTTTAAATGAAGATGCTACAACGAAGGCGACTCCAAATTCCTTGTTTCCGGTTGGTTTGCCGCTTGTGAATATTGAATGCGATCTTAAGTCACTTATTTCATTGCCAAGCCATTTCGTTTCTTGGACCGCCAGGATGTTAATATTGTATGTCGAGGCTTCCTTGAGAAGTTCTCGCAGTGATCCTGTTGTATTGAGTGTTCGAACGTTCCAAGATCCAATAGAGTAGTCCGTTTTTCGTTGCCGTTGTCGTTGCCGTTTATCCAATCCAATCCGAGGCCGTGTTTCAGGGTTCGTAGCAATTGGGTAATGCCAGGCAGGGTTGCTAGCCCCACGCTGGTAAGCAGGAATATGGCGTCCCACACTCGCCACTACCGTCGTTAGTTGGGTATCCAGCGGGCACCACGAGGAGGTGACGGTTCGATTTTGCCCATTTTGTGGTTTATTAGCGCTAGTATATTTGAAACTATCATAAGCATGAACAAAATAAATCTATTCAATGGTAGAAAGATGTTCCCTATTGTAATGTTCCTCGTGGTCCTTTAAGCTGGTTGTTCGTTTGGTTGCTTTGCGAACTCGATTCACAGCTGCGTCTTTGCTGGTATTCTTCTAGAGTGATGGTCTTCACTCTTCTAGGATAGAAGTTCGTCAACAGAGAGAGGGTTGAGTCAGATTAGATACTACCTACAGGCATCCCTTGGGTTGCCACATGTTTGGCGCAGTCCGAGTAGACAGGCAGCCGATATTTCTAAGTAGAGTGAATTGCCAAGATATGAGGCAATTCACCGTCTGCCAATTTGTAAAGGCGGACTGGTTGCCGAATAGAAGGCAACGTTATTGACAACTAGCTTGTTCCGTTAAGATTTAACTATTGTCCCGAGCCTCAGCTCAGTCCGTTCTTTTATTTCAAAATTTCACTTATTGTTATGTACATTTAAAATTGCTTATTATATAAAAATCCCTACTCTAGTCTTAAATCTATTTACCCTAACCAATCGAACGCGATTCAAATTAGTTCCCACGGAATTCGTCGCTTGCAATATTGCTTACACCAATGCACTTTGCATTGCCCCAATTATATGTTTGTTTACTCTAGGTTCAATGATCTTCTAAGAGTTTCACACGGTGACAAAAAAGGAAAATTTAAATTACCATACCAATGTAGTTAGTAAGTAGTAAGTAAGTAGTAAGTTAATAGTGTCCTCAAATTAATCCCTTAGCAAAGATCTTTACCTTCGATCTTTGCTAAGGGATTAATTTGAGGATGTGCTTTGGTGTAATAGAGAGCTTACAGAAGTTTATGTGGGAAATTACTTATGGAAGCTTCTGTGGGAAATTAGTTGTGTATAGGCTAGTTCCAGGTTTGGAACTAGGAATACACTACACTATGAAAGCCTCACCATATTACAGATAAAACGCTATTTCTTCTGCTGATGGTTCTGTACCGAAGTAAAAACCAATTCTTATTGGTTGTCGCGGGAATAAGAATGCCAGCGATTTTATAACCGTTTAATCCTTTTATTATTGTCATTTTTGTACTCCTTACTTATATTTTTAAAAGCCAAAAATATGATATTATGATGATTATGATTTTTGATAGCCAAAAAAATGATATATATATATAACTAGTCTAGTAATTTCAATTTACTGTAATAATCTTTTCACATGCTAGATCACGGCTGGTATCCATCAATTAATTATTGATGTAAGTGCTGACCAAGTACTTAAAACGATTATACATGTGCGTCGTGATGCACTATGCTAAGTTCTCGTAAGAAACCTACTGGTACATTTATGTTTCGTCACTTGGAAGAAAATACGATACTTATGCATTTGTTACGAAATTTATGATGTGAATGTTTGGATACAAGACTTCATTTTTTTCTTATTATCCTAATGAATATTTTCGTGTTGTTGTTAGACTAGTTTCTAAGATGAATCTGCATAAATAAATAAATAAATGTCTTTGAAACCGAATCAACTACAAATGACATGACAGAAACAGCTTCTGAAGCGATGAAAATCAACACTGTATCTGTTAGTAGTGAGTTACGCAGCGTGTATGGATTGGATGTCGACACCGAACGTACATATCAATCGGGGCTTTGGGCTTTGACATGGACTGAGTGTGCATGTTTCAAATTTGCTCATCTAGCGCCCTTTGCATACGAATTTTGATGTCGAAGCCATTCTGAGCGGCACGTAAAGGGCCAAATAGACGAGAGGCGACTGATATGGACATCTGAATTAGAGTTGCCACGAAAAAATTCACGCAACTCGAAATTATGTGTGAAATGCGTTTTGTATTTGATACCGATATTATACAATAGATTAGAATTAATTTTGTAACTTGCCATTTGTTCGTGTAGCAGGCTGGCGCCCTTATTAATTGGCGCCCTGTGCAAGTGCACGTTGTGCTCATATGGCTGGTCCGGGCCTGGTTACGCTTCTAGATGCAATAAAAGTAGTTATTGACAAACGAATTTATTTCAAAAATTGTCAGCAACAAATGAGTTAAAATGTAAGGTTCAGATTCTTTGAAATGTAGAACATTAAGAATGAAATAATTTAGTGAATGCTAACGATACAACAATTTATTTGATTGATGAGGAACACAATCACTAAAACATCAGCTGAATTTACGGTTTCATTGTCAGCAAATCAGTTTTTGTAATAACAGAATATGGGATGTTGACTTTTTATATACTGCCATTTCTTTGCAATGATATAGAATCATGCTGTTAACTGAGCGCTTGAACGATTGGAATGTTCAGCACGATAAGTCAACGGAATCTTCTGTTTTTTAGATAGTGCATTCCCAACCCAAAATTTCGAACGAACAAGTTTCCGTGATTTTTGCTCATGATCTGGAGAAAGAAAATCTGAATCTGGTCTGAATTAGTAAAACAATAATTACATATTGTTCTTTAATTTAAAAATACCCATGATTCGCTCAACTCGAGACGCACATTTCCATGATTGCGGTTTAAGACCGATCAAAATTGGCTGAAAAGCGGGTCCGTTGAAGTACGTCTAATGCCTATGGCAGTTCGGATGGCAGTTCACACAGTTGCACTAGAAAAGTTCGAACGCGTTTCGCTCAACGTCAGTCCCTCTAGGCAAAGAAAACGTGCCTCTTGCGCCGCCTTTGGGCGAAGAGGCACAAGCAACCATTTTAATTTTTGACGTTCATGAATGTCATTTTGACTTTAGGGCAGCTGTCACCCAATGCGAAATTTCTTGCTCGCACAGTTCGGCACTGAGAAAGTGCGAACGCGTTTAATTTGACGTCGCTGCAATCTTTTATTTAAGACGTATTGATACACGTTTTTGTGCAAATCGTTTTAAATATCTAATCTATGTAGGTTCTGTTTGTTGTGCAATTCAAATGCGCGAAAATCAGATGTCAATTAGTGGAAGTGTTTTTCATGTGAAAGAGCTCGTTGCGGGGCACATAGAAAGTGAATTTTACCCACAGCCGGCTCGAAACATCGCTGCTTAGATTGTCGGCGGCCTAAGGCAGTGAAACTGTAAAGTTCTTAATTTATTGTGCCACGAAGAACGTCGCTCGAGGACTCTGCATTTCTTCGAGACGAAATTCTCGACGTTGTTGGTCTTGGCAGCGACTAGAAGCTAGAACAAATTGATTGGTCGGTGTGACCCCCCTTTGCCCCTCTCGGATAAGTCAGGCACAGGGTCGAATGCAGTGCAGATTCGCGGAACCGGGTGAGTAGATTTTCACGCTATTAGTAACATATAAGCGCTGTGAAAATACCAATTGCCTACAGAACTGTTTGCGTTACGAGAAGTATAACACCAGACAACAAAAGGCACGAGAAGCCGTCAGGAAATGTAATTTTGCGTTAATCTTATCAAAGCTGTAACAGTTCCCCGAGATATACATACATAATTAATTTCATGTTGCCGCTGATTGTCGCACTGGAAAGAATCAACACTTGCCCGGCTGATAGGTTCCCTAACCCTGAACCAGAGGCTGCTCACGTGCCTGTTCAAAGCAACTGAGTCAGTGCCGTTCAAATCATTTGTTGTTATATGGTTCCACTTGCGATAATCAAGCCCAAACAATCAATGCGAGGCATGAAACTCATCTATATGTGCATTTTTTTGCAGTGTTGCAAAACTGTCTCCAAGTCTGCCTGATTGTTGATATTTACTCGTCACAATCACGACTGTTGTGATTGCAGTAAGCCATAAACCGTACCAGTTTATCAGCCGCGCGATAACACTCTTCAAAGTAGGGTAGGGAGACGCTCGCCTTGGAATTCCTCATCGCATATCAATGATCATTCACTACAAACAACTCAATCATCAAATATGCACTTCTGACTATATAGACACTCCGCTGATTAGAAGATCTAATTGCATTTCACCCTTTAAAATCCAAAAATGTTATGTTTTTCCATGCAGACAAAATACAATTTCATTCTGAAATTTAATGCATGCTGATAGTAACTAAAGGTGAATGTCCTGTCGATGAGACAATCATGAAATCAATTAAAATAAGCAAGAAAAAAATTAATGTAGTGCCAATTGAATTTTGATCAATGTACCTTTAGTGTAAAGTAAAATGAGCCACCCGTAGGTGATAAACGCTCAACAAGAATGAATAAAAAAACAGGGCGAACTTAAAATAAGTCAAACCATGGCAGAATTTCCTGCTCATCTTGTAAGGCTATTTCAAAAAATCGGGGTTTTAACATCTACCAAATCTGTAAGCATTAATAAACAATGTTGAACTACGCTAAATTGCTTGGAATAAATAAGGGAAATAGGAAAATTTACACGTTTTCAATTCTTAGTATAAGTGAAATAATTTACTACAGAGTAACAATGATTTAAATTAGGTTATCTACAGTTAATTACAATAAAATTTGATTAAAATCTAGTGTAATGTATCTATCGTTTAATTACACATAACGTTATTCTTATATACTGATAAGGCCAAACTATCATTCTACGAAAGTGTCGCTAAGCATCAATTAATACACAATTTACATCTATAAAGATTATGCGCTGCTTATTTTATACGTTCTTGTATCAATTTAGCGTTATATTTTATGTTTGTAAAATAGAAATGAGTCAAAATAATTGAAGGGGTGAGTGGAATTAAAAGGTTTGCGTGATACATACAGTAAAACCCGTTTAAGACAATTTCACAGGGACCCAACCAAAAACGCGTCTTAAGCGAGAAAGCGTATTATGCGGGATAGCAAAAATTAAACGTACTGTATTTTGTATTATATTCTAATTTCGTATATGTAGGTATTAAATCATATATTTATAAATTGCGTTAAATACATAGTGTAATTATAATTACGTTATTTAAAGTAATCACTTATTTTGGCTTGACAGAAAAATTTTGATGCATTAGCATTTACAAGATTTTCAACATAATTTAACTTTTGCAGTGCGCGTTCGCTTTGATTCAAAGAAGCTACATAGCGTCTTAAATCATTAACAGCTGATAATGTCTGGGCGTTTGAAAAAATCAGAGTTGACTCATCTTCGTCTTCATCATTATCACTTAGGGCCTCTTTTTGTGTGTTATTCACATTCTGAATAAGATCTTCAATTGATTGAGTTTCGTATGGTGCCACATTGTCATCAATGGAAGAATATCCAGGAAAACTCTGCAGTATCACGGGTTCTTCTTCTTCCTCCAACACGACGTCAACTCCGTTATTTCTGAAACCCGCTTTCTTGAAACAATTTTGAAAGGTTTCAGGCTTAATTGCTTCCCATGCCGCTGCAATGTTTAGAATCGCATCATGCACAGTCAAGGGTCGTTTGCTATCAGGGTTTTCCATTTCTAGATAGTGATGTATTGGTCTTGTCCTGTAACCTTATTTAAGGACCTTTATGATGCCCTGATCCATCGGTTGTAATTTGAAACGTCAGTTCACTGTGATATACGTGTGGCGTTAGGCGTATTAAACGAGATGATGATCGTATTAAGCGTGAAGAAATGTATGAAAACATATCTCAAGTTGCAGGGACTGGCGTAAAATGGCGTATTATGCAAGAAATCGTATTAAGCGGGTTCTACTGTATTATCATTTTGTAACAATCGCAGTTTTAACTCTTGTAATGGAAATGTGTTCTATTGTCGTACGATCAACTCCTACAAACCCGAAATCATCATATTGAAACCCTTTTTCTAAAATTACAATCTCTTCCTATAAAAAAAATTCTCTATAAAATTATCAGGAAAATTATAATCCCGTTGAAATGTATGTTTCGGTTTATTTGACATCTTTCTATTATTCAAAATATGCACATTTCAGGTTTGAAAACTATTTATCCATTTCAAATTTTCAACTTACCCTGTCGTTGAAGAGGCCAAAAATGATAGAAAATCGTTCTAATAGGTGATTTACCCAGTTAATTGACTTGTTGATCAAACAAGTGTTGATGTCAAGTCATATGCTTTGTTTGATGCCTTACTTGATGGGAAAGTTTTAATCACTAGTCAAAATTATAAGAAAAGCCGCTGCAGTAGTGGTAGCCCGCCTACACGCATGTTTTGTTTGATGATTTTTCTTTCGCGGTACAGTGAGGTGTTATTAAAATATAACGGCATTTAGAGGCTTTCACACTACATACACGGTCGCAATGATGAATAAAAGCCTTTATGTGCTGCTATACATTATTGAATCGTCATGAAACCGTTTCACACGAAAACTGTGGTTGTGTGAAAACAACCATACCATGCTTATCGTTTAACAAAGTAAAATTCTCCAGAAAAGTTGTTCTGAACCGAAAAAACAAAAATCACGTACAAGTAAAGGATTCGAAAGAGCTTAAAAGGCTTCTTCAAAAAAAAACTTTTTGTCTGTGCATCCAATAAAATATTATAAGCCAGTCAAAAGCCATATTTTCTTATAGAATGAAATTCAACAAACAAACGTTCCATTGCCTCTGTGAATCTAATATCTATTATACAATTACCATCATCAATTTAAATGAATGAAAATTACAAAACAATGCTTCAAAATTTGTCTAAAAACGCATTTAAATAGTTTTCTTGTTGTTTCTTACGAAACTCATTCCATCATTCCATCGAGCAATAATCTTGTCTCATATGGTTGCTTGGTTGATTCTGAGCTTTAAAAAAATCTTCTTGTTGTGAAGTATAAATCCATCGAGAAGATACGAACAGTTTGCATTTAACATTTGAAGTTCGCAGCATCATATCAATTATTGTTGAGCGTAACGTGGGCCAAAGCGAAGTGCCTTGGTTATTTTTGGGCATTTTAAAAGGTGCAAGATATCAATCAAAATTGTTCGGCACTCATCAAAAAATAAACGAATAGCAAAAAAGCTTTTTTGATACGCATTCGAAAAGAAAACCTAGTCCAAAACTATTTTTGAATTAATTTTTTTATTAGTTCTACCTATCAATACTCTGTATGTACTCATAAAAGCATCCATCAAAAATATACTGAGTAAATTTCATCGAAAATTATGATCCCGATTATTAAAAAAATATTGCACTATTTAAATTTCAATTGACAATCCTTATTATGATTCACAACCCATATTTATTTTTCAATGAGTTCATCTATAGTATAAAAAATATTACGAATGTAATGACTACATTGTGTCATCTCCACTGTAATTACGTGATAATTCCTATTGTTCGCAAAACAGTGTCATTGATACAACGAAAGTGGTATTTAATAGAGAGATAACATTATTTGGATGTGAAAATTCAATAAACAGGTAAAAAATATTGTCTTATTGAATAAAATTGAAATGAATTGCTATACATTTAAAATATTCGTTTGTTTCGATTGTTTATGAAATTCAAAATTGTACATATTAAATATTTTATTTATAGAACGATCAGCTACTGATTGCGGCGGTTTTTGAAATTATTTTCTAAATTTCATAAATTAAGGAAAAAATTCAGTCAATCTTTCCTTTAACAACTAATAATTCTTTTTTAAGTCCAAAACAAGCTAAGGTTAACTATAATGGTTTCCAATGAAAAATAGATTATTAAATACTTCATTTTGGTGTTTCTGAAAGCCTTAAATAATTGAAACTGTTAATTATTGCCAAAATTTGTTTTCATTGATGAGATTTTTGATATATTAAAATTTGAATTAATGATTAATATGATAATCAGCAGGATAAACGGCCTTAAAGTATAAAAATTCATTTATACCAATTAATTGATTAAAATCTTTATGAAATTAAACACTTGGTTTTTTGGACTCACAAATTTTTATTAGCACAACGCGTTTCGATCCTAAGATCATCTTCAGGTTACATACAGTGTACAATATTTCTTGGTTTTATTCTTAAGTAATTAATGGTTGAAGGAGTGGTGATTGGAAGGGAAGGGTAATATCATTTAGCAGGTTTTCCTTTCTCTTTGAGGCACGCCTAATCTCAAGGCGTTTCAGGTAGTCTAGCTTTTTCCCCTTGTTTATTTTGTGTAGGATATTAAGATTGTTAATGCTAAAAATATGACCTGTATCTAAAATATGTTGGGCTATCCCAGAATTTGGATTTACCTCTTTAGTTGCTTTGATGTGTTCATTGCATCTAATTTTAAAGCTCCTACCTATTTGTCCTATACAAGCTGCATCGCAATTATCACAGGATGCACGATACACTCCTGAATGGGAAAGGGGTTGCTTTTGTTGTTAAAAAGTATTTTTTTTAAATTGATTCTAGTCAAATGAATGAAGGATACTTCAGTGTTGTATTTTAAATATTTGGACAATTTACTATTGTTGGGGCCTACGTAATTTAACTTTCTCCATGATTGAACATTACCATCTTTTTGAACTGGATATATTTCTTTAATAATTTTCAATTTACGTTTTTTGTTTATAAGGCCTAAAATAAATTGCTTAGGGAATCCGTTATTTTTGGCTGTATTTTCAATGGTATAAAGTTCCTTCTCCAAATTTTCTTTCGAAAGTGGAATATTTAGAGCACGATTTATCACGGAATGAAAAGAAGCTAGCTTAATATTTAATGGATGGAACGAGTTATAAGGAATGAGCACATCTGAATAAGTATTTTTCTTGTAAATATTAAATTCTAATTTTGATTTTTTACGTGTAATGGTAAGATCTAAATGGTTGATAGTGCGGTATATTTATTTTTCCATAGTAAATTTGATGCTATTATTGAGGCTATTTAAAAAAGTTAAAAATTTATTTAATTGACGATCTGTACTATCCCATAAGCAAATTATGTCATCAACATATCTATACCAGAAAAGTATATTTTTAGAATGGGGATTAACTGAACTCAAAATAATTTTCTCTAAAAAATTCACGTATAAATCTGCTAGAAGTGGAGAAAGTGGTGATCCCATTGGTAAACCGTCTTCAAACGAGAAATATTGATCCTCATATCTTAAATAATTCTGATCCTTACAAATTTTGTACAGATTGTAGTAAAAGACCTTATCTTTGGAAAAATTAAAACTAAGGCAAAAGCAGATGAACTACTCAATCAAAATGCATGCTCTTTTTGAAAAAGTGTTACTTAATTTAATGTGTTGTTTCTTTATCCTAGTTTAGTTCGAAACAGAGCAGTTCTTTGTCGTCTGATAGTTGCATTTGTTTCATCATTCATCCTAATGATTTCATTGTATGCAGTGTCTTTGTCAATCCAAACTCAAAACGAATGTAGTAGAAACTTCATTTCAAAGATTTATATTTAGATATTTATTTATTCAGCCAAAACGTTCTGCGCTTTGCACGCATTTTCATTCACTTTTGCCCTGCACTTCTCTGAAGGCAACTTTGATTTTGCATGTGCACTTATTACAGATCGAATGCAAAACGTTCATCTGCAAACATGTCCATTTGCAATCCGCGAAAAGATTGAATGCTAAAATTAGCTTTTCCGTCTACTACTCAATGTCATTGTTAAAACACTTTCGATGACGCTGAAAATCTTGCGAGCTGATGAATGTAGCTTTTGATCTAGCATTTCGTTTATGATTGGCATTTGTTAGTTCGACTATTTCTGCGATTCCTTCGCTAAATCAACGTCTTCTGGTCCTATAAGGTAAGCCATCACATGGCGATCGGGATGGATGAGATCATTTATGATCTATTCCGAATTCAAGGCGCCTCATCGTCAAGACAAATGTGTTGATTTAATAAATCCTTAAAACAATATTTAATTAGCGAAATTCTTCTATTGATTCAGTAAAAAAATTTTATGTGGAAATATGAAAGCTTTTAATTTTTTGTCTTAAAATGCATATTGCTTCCAGGATTTATTTGTTAATTTTTATACTGGTGAAATTTTTCACACGGAAAAGCCGTTTGATTTATCGATATCTTGTCTTGAAACTCGAACATGCTTGGCAAAGTTGTCTTGGCATGCCGACAATATCTTTCGATTTGAATGGAAATATAAATATTTTCAACTCAACGCATGGATAAGTGATAATTTAATAACTTTATTAAAGATAATTCAATAGTTCACAAAGTTAACACACCAAAACTTTATTGTCAATAAATTTTCAATCTACAATATTTTTTTGACGCCGCTTATTTTTGCACGGTATATCTATTGTGTCAATAATTCTACAATGAATATAATAATTTTCTTGAGTTTTCTGACATACATTGCCTGAACATGTGAAAAGTCTGTTTACGAGAAAATACTGATCGATGACTGTTCATTTTTATTTATCAGAAAAATCAATATATGCCCATTCTATCAAAAAAAATTCTCAACATGCCACAATGAATACTATAATTCAACATTGCTTTACATTCACCCTATTCTTCAATGAAAAGTCTATTAATGACTTAAATTTAATCGGATTCAATCTATTAGACCACTGTAGAATTGAATAAATCAATTTGAAGCAGTTATTATTGTACTTTTCTCATTTTAAAAAGCTGGCACAATTCCAATTTCCCAGGAGTATTTTTGTTGGCCAAAAAATTTGTTTAAAATATCGTAAATACTGAACACTGTTCAAAGTCAAAATATGCGGAACAAAAATATATTTTTGATTTTTCATTGTGACAATGTCGGGATTAATGTGAAGTTCCAAACATAAATATGTATCGGAGGAATTTTTCACTTGAAAATTCAATAGTATTGAACCTGGCCAGAAAACGCACTAGGAAATACATAAATATAAATCGATCCGGCGCCAAAAAAATAAAAAGTATCTATTTTCAATAGTCATCGTTTGTTTATTTACGAATCTAAGAATAAACACAAACAATGTGTAAAATTAAACGATAATTGAGTCATAAAATCGTAAAATTTGTAAGTTTTTAGTGAGTGATTTAAATGCTAATTTGCCCACCAACTTTTATGAATTAAATCTTCACATGTGCTCAGCACATTTTTGATTTATCAGGCCGCTAAAATTATTGCTACTAATAAACAATAATCGAAACGTTTGAATCGCGACTGTTTTCCAAAAATAATTAATTGAACCGAAACGAAATGAGGCGGTGCTAACGATTTGTCGACGACTAATGATGCATTGCGAAATGTATCTTTGATCAGTGACGACTATTGAAGAATCGGTTAGTCGCTTCTAAATTCCGAATGAAATTTTGGCCTTTCAATTGGAGGTTGAATGCTAAAGTATTTTTAAAGTATATTTGAAGCATGACACGGAGCATGTGGCGGAATGTGATTGTTGATCAAGAAAATGCAATTGTTGAAAGATATTTTCGTCAATTTGATGGACGATAGATTTCATTTGCAAAGATTTATTCTGAATAATTGTAGTCAAAATAATTCGTAAATTAGACAGCAGATTCCCATTTCGTTTAAGGTCGACTGTTTTCATGCAATCTAAATTAATTTAAATAACTAATAGTATGCGTAAAAAATAAAAATAAATTCATTTTATAAAAATAAATACTGTAATTCTGTACATAATACCGTTATGTAATAAAATGAGATGTATTAGTAGTACTCAAGTTGCCCGGACATATTCTCAAAGCTTCATATGGGGCAACAATCGTTAAGCATCGTATAAATGAATTTGTTCGGCATCTCGAAGACTAGAGAATAGTTGATTGCTGACAGGCTAGCGCAGTTAAGGCAAAAGCAAACTCAATTAGGTTTTTTTAGTCTTCACCTTTTCTCACTATTGAATTTCAATCACCTTGTGAATGCACAAAATTACCAAAAAGAATCAGAAAACAAGAAAAATCTAAGCTTAATTATTGACCAAGACTGTTCCTTCTACTGTACTCCAAATAATTTTTCACGCACAAACTGAACTTACTATCATAAACAATGCCATCCTGTGGGCGAAAATTTTCCATCTACTCGATTATAGCAAACGACATAAAACATAATTCGTACAACCAAACTAATCTCTAGGAAGCCGTGAATTCATCCTGGACGCAGTACTTCCAGTTGGGCTCGCCAAACATAAATGCTTATGCCTGGGTCCACCCAACCACTTGCGAATCCTCAACCTTTGCGCAGTTAAACCGCAAATTTACTAACATAAGCCTTTCGGAGGGTGTTCTACTTTGTTGCATGCTAAGTATACCATCCATTTTTTTATCCCTGCTCACAGCCTTTCGGCCTGGCAACCATTTCGATCGTTGGCAAACCACTATGCACAATTCGCCTCATGACGATAATTTGGATGTTTCAGGCACAGTTAATTTACGCTAAATATCTCATAGTTGGTATAAAACCCGATTCCCATCACGCTTGCATGCAAAGGTTTGATAGTTTCCAATGCTATTAAGCGTAATGTGACGCGCATATAAAAAGAGATTATTTTGACTTTTGGCGGATGCAAAGAAGCCCAAAAATGCTTTTTGAATTTCGAAGTGCACTCAAATTAAAGGTTTCAACACTGAATTTCACTTCAAGTTTTCTTCTGAACTAAATATGTCTGTTTTCACAAATGTCAGAAGCGTAACAGTGACTTTTGAAACTACAATAAGTGAACTCAGCGCTTCTCAAAGTTACTTGGATATAAAATTGGATACAATTGCTAGCTTTTTGATTCACTGCAAATGAAAACTCGACCTACACATTGTGTGAACTTTTATATATATCCTTTATTGTAGTACGGCAAAAAAGCATTAAACTGGGCGGAAAAATTGTTATTTCTAAAATTTTCATTTGTGCTTCAATATCACATTTTGAGAATCTGTATGAATTATTTCGAATTTGCAACATAATAACTATATCTGAGTAGAATCATATTACCGCATCAATATTGCCGCCACACAGGCGCACAAAAACAATTTCTCCAGCATCCATGTATCTTTTTAACGAAAAGATATTTCTCCATCTGCTCAAGTCCGGTCAATCTTGAAGATTTTTTTTATTGGGTATATAGTACGTCGCATTCTAAACAGAAGTTATTTAGATTTTGTTTGAATTGAAATTAAATCAGATTTAATATGATGCAAGACGCTGCTGCATGGAATATTTTTATACTTTGCACACTTGTCGGAATTATTTTTATCAGCCCGGCAGTCTATTACGATACAGCAATTGATATAAGAGGCACAACAATCACACCTCCAACGACATTTTTGTAGCAAATCTGCTCAGAAATATTGAGGTTTTTTAAAGATAAGGATCATTATCGGTTGTTCATTATGTACACAGTTTGGATGTGGATCATTGCTTATCTGTCGCACTAGATACGATACAAAGATTCTTTGAATTGTTTTTGGCTGCATTTATCTGGCTCGTGACAAAAGCGTGATTTATTTTGAATTGAACAAGTGGTCGATTGGTGATAGGAGGTAATAACAACGTGCAAAAGAAAGATTGTTGCTATTGAAATAGCTGTGCCAATCGGTTGGTCGCTGAGCAGGAAGAAGAGTGCAATAAAACTACACGTGAACTGTCGACAATATGGTGAAGCTTCAGGTATGCTGTTGTCTTGATTGACTTATCATTCCTTCAAAAGTTAATCTCTGTTTCGTTCGGTTTTATTCTATAAAAGAGTTCATGTCGATTGTGTGTCGGGAAAATGGCTCGAACAGCAATGAGACATTAATACGTACATATCAGCAAAATGACTGCTTTTAAGCTTGCTTTAGACAATTAATTATTACGTGAAATTAACTGTGGTGAAAATCACGATACGCCCTTGAATGAGTCAAATGCAAGCAGATCTAGTCGATTAGAAAAGCGATACAATGTTGTGTGTCATATAACGCTTTAGCCAAGTAAAAAGGATGTAGAAGTCTCACCAGGCTATTTGAACATATAACTCGACAATTCTTTCTTTATAAAATTCATCTCAAATTTGATAAAGTAAAATGAAAACCGATACAGAAAAAACATGTGATTTTGAGAAAAAACAGTTTTAATAAATAAGTGAAATAAAGCTTCGTTTTGCCAAAAACATATTTATTGAGAAAAACCAAATAATAAAAAATAGAGCGAATGTTCGGTCGCCCTGAAAACTGCCGAACTGCCTTAAGGGGTTATATACAGTTGTGATGGATTAAAAAAGACATTTTTTTATTGCATATTCTTTAAGTATATACTCTCGAGAATAGTCTCACAAAATTTCATAACGATTGGAGCATTAGAACCGAAGTTGTAGCTATTTATAGCGCAATACCTGTACAGCGGGCGTTGAGCCGTGCAGCTGTCGACTCGAGAGAAGCGGTTCGTCGACTTTCGCCGCTCTATTGTATTGTTGAAAATGTTTGGAATACATACACTGCTCTTCCTGTAGATGTTTTAAAAGCTATTAAGCCAATTTACAAAGATCTGACGAATAAAGAACTCCTTGAAAGATGCATCGGTAGATTTACCCAAAATAATAACGAACGTTATAATCAACTGATTTGGAAAATTTCGCCAAAACATCTTCCAGGCGGCTCAGTACCCGTTGAAATTGCAGCAGATGCATCTGCTTGCATATTTAACGAAGGCGACATATCTTTTCTGAAGATCTTGGATGCACTCGGAGTTCCATGTGGTCGAAATTCTCACGCTTATGTCGCCAAGCAGGACGAATTCCGTATTACAATTGCTGAGCAACGCGCGCTAGCAGCCACTAAAGAAGGAAGGATGGCTCGTCGACAGCAACAAATCCATAATTTGGAGGCTGCAAATGATGCAGAAGGACTACTATATGGCCCTGGAATAGACGACTCGATGTGGGTTGAAATATATTTATTAGAAATATGAAAGAAACTGGAAACTTTAAACGCGATTATCTCAGAATCTTGTTTTTTCGAAATTACATTTTCGGTTGACACGATTACTGAAAAACTATTAATCCGATCAACACCTAATTCACACCACTTATTTATTATGATAATAGCTAGTCGCTGAACGAAGGATTTTCAATTTTTTCGAAAACTTTTTTTCTTAAAGCAAAACATCGGAAATGTTATACGTTGAAAATGTACATTTTTTGGTACAATCGTCGCCATTTTTTTTATATAAATTTCTTTACAAATCCTTCGTTCAGCTACTAGGTGATAGAATATACTAACAGAATTTTATTGAATTTTTGATTTCCGATGAACCGATATCAAGATATGATGTCCACCGCAAGTCGCGTCGAAAAAAAGACGGTTCTGGAAATCGCCTATAACTTTTTTATTATTTGATGAAAAAATTTCAACAAGTTCTTAGAAACATGTACTATTTGAATTTGATAAAAGATTTTGAATAAATATTTTTTATGATGTCAAAAAAAATCGAGAAAATTTCATCTTTTTGCGCGGTACAACTGTATATAACCCCTTAAGCATAAAAAACACGCAAGTTTGATGGTCAACCACCAAGAATAGTGAAACTAGCTTGTTTAAAATACTACCGAATGTGCACGATATTCAACTGTTCTGTACTCTTCAAAAATTTAACACTTCAAATTTATCAGGAAACCGGTTTCAAATCGGCGTATTTCCGTATTCCTATGATTTGCTGTGTGCTCAACTCTACGTTAACATATGTAGATTTAAGGCATGCTATTAATTTAGAGCGAAAATTCATCTGGTTTTTATGCCGGCTTCCCACGACTTGTGAAATCGTGCGCCGCACCAATTGCTTGGGAGAGCACGCTCCTCAATTTGAAGCTTCCGACTTTCGTGGATAGAGCATGCACGCTTCAGATAGTGCGACATGCAATTTAACGCGCCGCGGAAAGCCGCATTCACAATTTATAATACCTTATGGTACATTATGGGTGCATAAGTTAATGATTTCATGAATTCATTAAAACTAAAAATCGACGAATCAAGTGTAATCTGTAATTTTTTTATACATTTTGTAATTATCACTGCGCCAATTTCCGAATTCGTGCCTTAACCTCTTGTATTTCTTTGATATTGTTTATTCTTTCATTTTTAGTAATTTTTATTATAATTTTTTTAAAAATAGTTCGTAATAAGAAAAACAAGTTTTCGTTTAATGATAGTTTTCAATCCAATTAATTAAGTCCAAACAGCTACTTCTCACACAATTAAATCATTTTATAGACTATATTTAAACTGCACACTAAATACTAAATCGATTTAAACTAGTTAGTCTCGATATTATACAAACAAAAAGAGTTGACTGCAGCATTTAATATATGATTGTATTGCTATGCAAATTTATTTTGTATTTTAACGAAGCATTCTTATGTTATTATTGGTATTTTGATTGTGATAATTAATGTTTACTTTAGATAATCAGCTTAGTAAAACATTGCTGCTAAAATTGTTCACAATAGTCCTATTGTTTACCTTGGGGACTTAATTGTACGATCCTCTGCTGCAGGGTTTATTTTGAAGATGACAACTAGCAAGTTTTTACACAAGATGAGAGTACCAGTCTATTTTACAAGAACAGAATTCGTTGGAATATTCTTTTTTTGCTCAATGTTAATTTTTACTCTAATATTAAACATTTAATCAAAATTATCAACGCAATGCTAACTAACAAATCATATACATATACATATGTATATGTGTACCTCCCAGCTCATTTGTAATGGAAGATTTTCATAAAAACAGAATCAATTCTTTTAAAACTATTTTCATTTCATCTAAACAATGGAGCAAAAATGCTGATCAAAAGTATGAGAATATCCTGGGGGCTAGGGTTAATTTTCAATAATTTAAAAACATTTTTAAGGATTATTTCTGAAAATATAGTAAACATTTCAAGAATTTTCTGTGAAATTTTTGTGGAAAAATATTGTGAATTGAGTCACTAGCAGCAAATATTCGTATACACCCAAAAAGTTGCCTTGTGGTGATCAGCATAACTAAATACTGGATCATCTGTTGACTAAAAACCAAAAAAATCTTAGTTTATGAGTTTTTCGAGGTAACAGTATCGAGTTTATTTTATTTTATTGATTTTTAAATTTTCGGAAGCAAAAAGAGCCATTTTTTTGAATTTATGAAAATTTATTGATGAAAATTTGCGAATTTGTTGCTTTAAAATAAATAATAACAATAAAAAAATACAAAATCTCGTCATTTATGTATAAAGTAAGTGTGCAAAATTTGCAAAGGATCGGATAAGTGGTTTTTTAAATACAGTGATAACCGACTAAATCCGAGAAAAACGCGTTTCAAAATTGATAATAATAGCAAATTGGCTGGAGAAATCGAAACAAAAATAAAAACCCCAAAAAAAAACATTTATATCAAAAAATCGGGAAAAAAATTTGGTGTGAAAAAAGCGACTATTTCGATTTTTCAAAAAATTTCAAAGCTCCGCAATTTTTTTTAAATCAATTTTTCATAAACAGTGGTGAATTGTCACGTAATAGACTTTAGTTTTTAAAACCCTGATTGAGTTTTCTGATTCAGACTATAAGAAGAAATCAAAAAAAAATATTTTTTGTACTCTCAAAAGATAAATGTGTTGTTAAAAAATTCATAAAAATTTGCTATTTTGTGGCCTTCTAATGTGTACTAGTACTTAACGTCGCTACAGGAATTTTCGATGGTGAGTTTCAATGGTAGTTAAGTCTTTTATTTCTGGTTTTTGAAAGGCCACAAGGACGTCTTTAGTTCAACGGCAATCTTCGTCTATATTGTACCACAGATGTCCTCAATTGAATTTATATCTAATAAAATTCATAGTCACTTTTATTCAATCTGCAATCTGTATACTTCCAATGTTTAATGTTTCGCAGTTCTAATAATTTTTTTATGATTATTTGTTTCCATAAGCACTTTCCTTGCCCACACTATCTCCCGTTTGTCCCCGCTAATTATGATAGGTTGGTAGATGAACGAGTGTTTAATTATTCTCCACTACAGTCGTGGGTCTTATCACGGTAAAATATCAGTAAACAATAATGAGAAGCCGAGAATGAAAGCTCGTCTGATCGTGGTCGTTGTCAGCGTCACTGTTACGACTTCTGTTGCTTTCGTACTGAAAACGCTTTTGCAATACCTAATTATTTCGACGATGCAAAAACGTACGTAGTTTCATCGATCGGGCCTTTGAAATTCCCTTAAAAATATTTCGGTACTAAAGCTATTTCCGTAACACGACCGTCTTGAAGGAAGTTCATATCGTGATATCCACGTGAATGTGACTCATAAATCGGTTTGGAGATCAGCTGGGGAAGGTCCCTGGAGGAATTTGATGGTGTTCGCATAGAGGTTATAACAAGTGCTTAGTGAGTGCAGTTTGCTGTGGGAAGTTAGTTGTGTGGTATTCAGATGCGCAGAGCAATTTGTGATGAAGTGAATTGAAATCTTGAAAAGAAGCTTGCAAAATGAAAAAAATACATTTAAAGAATATCGGCCGGGCAGTATCGGAGCTGTCCCCATTGAATCCTCCAGCGACTGTTGTGAACACTGAGCCTCAGCCGCTTCATTCGTACGGAAGCATTCGACCCTACTTTGGGTTTTTACGGAGCTCCATGTCTAGGCCAAATTCCATTCAGGTAAAGTACAACTAGTTCTAGTCTACGTGTCCATAAATCTTGCATTTCTATTTCTACTCTTAATGCAAAATTTCTATAAATCATGTTTACGATGGCAACAATTCAAATTTGATTCAAGTGAGACCTCAAGATTCTGACAAAATCCTATTTAAAATTCTACAATGCCGCCGGCTCATAGCTTTCGTCGATGTTCAGTAGTAGCTTGGAGGTGATAAGCACATTATACGGTTGTTTAATGTTACCAATTTATCTTCATTATCAGATAAGCAACATAGGCAAACATTTGATAATGCAAGGTTCGGGCTTATCGCAGTATGTGGAAGATTCATTTATAATCAGCAAAAATTTATCTGCTGTTGTTTAATCCGGTTGGAGATTTAGTTGGAATTGCATTTGGAAAGGATTTACGAAATTGGAAGAAAATAATTTACAAGAAAAAATATTAATCACGTATTTGTTTGAGACATTTTATTAAGCATTAAACTTTTTTAATTAAGCAACCAAAGCTGGCTTGACAGTAGATTCTTAATGTAATTTTGTACTACATTGCCCTTTGTCTAATCTTTTGGATCCTATTTTACGAATAGCTCGATGAATGTCTTCCATAACTATGGCATTTGTGGATTGACATATTAATAACTGTCCTTAACATTTCATCATGACCCATAATAGTCTGACAGTATCAAATTCACACCAGGTAACGATATGGTCTCATTTCGATCAACATCTTTTCTTAAATTTTGCACCAGCAAAATGCAAATCATTTTTAATTATATCCCAGTGTTATTAGAACGCGAAACATTTTGTTTCTCATAGTCGAGGTTTGACTCGACATTTCTATCCAAATGCCTCGAACGACACAGCTGCTAAAGTCGAAATGACATGCACTTCTAAATTTTTTTTTCAAGTATTAATGGTTGGGCAAAATTTTCAAAAAAACTTTACTCAATCTGGGATATTTCAAATACAGTGGAAAACAAGTTGGATTTCTATTTTGAATATAGTTTTGAACCACCATCTTTTAGGTTGCAATTTTTCAAAAAATCAGAACAGCTCGTAGAGATGCACAATTAGCTAGCCAGGAGCTGTATGAAAAAAAGGAAGGAATTTTTTATGGCCCAGTCATTGCAGAAAAAAGGTATATAGCGTTTTTTTAAAAAAAAAATCGTCAAAAAAAGTAAACGTGAATTCATATTTTTTTAAGCTGGCGGACACTATTTAAAAAAATACTCAACCGATCACTTTTTTTCATATGTTACTGTACACATATATCGCTATAGCCGGTAGCGGAATCATTATGATCGGTATCAAATTTTTCGATTTTCACTCAATTTTCCACCCTCAAAAATATTTTTTTTTAAAAAAAAGGCCGCCATTTTGTTATTGAAAATTTATAAGGCTCTTACTTCAGCCTAATGCTCTGATATTTCTAACGCCAATATATCTTGAATTCCTGATGTAGAATTCTGGAAAAGTTTATCATTAGTAAATTGTTAATGAAAAAGTATGTTTCAATGTTCGTAAGCCAATCAATGATCTGGGAAAGCTGGATTCAGCATATACAAAACTTATAAAATGTTTTTTCTTACATAGAAGCTCTTTGCAATACTAGAAAATTACTCTGGTTCTATTACAATCGTGCTTATAACATCGTGTGTGTCCAAAACATACCTATTGCAGAAATGTATCTGAATCTAAAAAAATATGTATACTCATATGTATATCGTGATAGCTATTACTCATTTTATGCCTCCTATTAAAGATTTTAACCACTTATATTTATGCAATTATCGAAGCATTGAAGTCAATAAAAAAGAATTGAAGAATTTATTTAAGCACATTACTGTCGAAATATTTGACCAGTTGTTTGTTTTTATCGGTTAAAATCCAGTCCAATAAAAAATCAATCAAAAAATTATGCATCATAGTTACTTATCTCTTACGATGAGAAAAGCATTAATATTAGAGACAATGAAATAATAATTGCACACAATGTTAATTTCAGTGGCAGTTCCTTATCAATTGTCTTATCGCTGGCCGGGCAAAGACATTTTGACTGACTTCACGTTTCCATGGTTGACTGAAAGATGTCAGTTCAGCAGCTACAGTTAAGATAGGGAAGCTCTTCTAATGAGCTTTGTTAACACTCCAGTTGAATGTTGGATGGTGCGAAGCCAGATATTTAAGATAAATTTAAAATAACTCTTCCCAACAACCTCTTAAATTATATTGACAAAGAGTCCATCTTCCCATTGTCTTTCAAGACAGAAATTCACTTGCCGTCTGGTTCGTTTTCAAAAATATTATGACTCAAAAAATTTATACGTTACATTTACACAACAATTTAAATAAATTCTACTAAAAAATACACCACCTAACTTCGATAAGATATTGTCAACGACAGAATTATGTTGACAGTTACAAAAGAAATGATTGGCCTATCGATGTGAAAATTTCCTTTCCATCAGTAATTTATTGATGATGTGACCCCATATGTGACAAAAAAGTCTGCAAATAGTAGAGGAGCTTCAATATGTGCTTGCCGCCGCACCGCAATCAATTAATTGATGCAATGAAAATTTTATCGCGGCACAAAATATTAATAAATTGTCAATTTACTTATTTGACGAATGAGAATCTTGCTTCCATGCTTAGTCTGATAGCCCACGGATTGTTTTTGTTGAAGCATACATAATAGGATAGAGAAAAGCAGTGCAATCATTGAGACTTACTTATTAAATTAAAAATTTATTTATTAAATTAAAAAAATTGTCTACTTTTTTTCAAATATTTAATTTTCATTTCCCACCAGCAAGGCTTCTCTCATTTCATTCACGAAACCATAAAATCAAATTTAATATCTCCGCGCAAACTTCATAAAAATTCTCAAGCTAAGTAACTTTTCAGGTCATTACCATTGGCTTCAATCTTTATGATTACATCTTGATTACTTCATTTCCTCAAGCAGGAAACCAACATGCCCATCATTTCATGCTAGCTCTGAGCCGAACCAAATCGCCCGAAACCTATTTAAATACTTTCCCATCGAAAATTACTCTCGTCGCTGATGCAAAAGTAAAAGTTAAGATAGCCAAACGACTTTCTAGCTAAAAAACTTTTCCATATGATTTTTTTAACGGAACACACTCATCTCCTTTGGAATCGCTGTCCTTTTTGGCGAACGTTTGGCTTCGGGTGGCTTTACAGGGCTTCAGCATACTTAATGACATCCATTTATCATTTGCCAAAATTAAGCACGTATGACTTAATAATGGATCCCTCGATCCCCATTCCCCAGATCCCCCGATCGATCCCTCAGATTCCCGGATCCCCCATACCCAGATCCAACGACCCCCCCCCCCAATTCCCCCATCCGCATATCCCCCGATCCCTCAGATTCCCGGATCCCCGATCCGCCCATCTCCAGATCCCCCATCTCCAGATCCCCCATCTCCAGATCCCCCGATCCCAAGATACCCCGATCCCTCAGATCCCCCAACCCCCAGATCCCAAAATCCACGGGTCCCCCAATCCCCGGATCCCAAGATCCCTCAGATCCCCCGAACCCAAGATCCCGGATCCCCCCATCACAAGATCCCCGGATTCCCCCATCCCCAGATCCTTCGATCCCTCGATCCCCCGAATCCCTCGATCTTGGTTCTGATAAGAAATGGCTTCTAAATAATTTGTTCAAGCTGCCTTTATTCAGGTAAAATGCCGTGTCGAAAAACCTTATTTTCTGCATTTATTCATAGGGCAACAATTAATTTCTGAATATGTATACTAGGTTTGTCCCAAAAGTATCGAGCTTATTTGTATATCTCCGCGCCATAACGTTCGAGCGCCCTCTATCGGATATCAATATAAACTACGACTCCTCAGGAACTCCTAACTCCCGAGGGTTAGGGCTAGTTTTAAATAAGCTTTTATGTCTACCAGTTACCTTAAAAAAGATACATCTTTATACGTTTTCCATTCAGTACGATTGTGTCCTTGAAAGAGAAACGTCAATTATATTTTTAACTCGATGATTTTTGCAAATAAAAGTTGAAATTGCGACGAAAAAAAATTAAAAAGCCGGCCATGAAAAATTTCGTCATCAGCAAAACAAGACGAGAAAACGCCAACGAGTATTTCTCGAATTTTTCAACCAGTAGAAAAAACTGCCGAAACATCAATATTGAGATTTTCTTCCTTTTGCTAACAACCAAAAATATTAAATATTGGTGGGATTTGTGAAGTAAGGGATTTGGGTGATATACATTCTAGTAGAAGAATGTTCATTCAAATATTTTATTTATGGCGAAATCATGGACAAACTTACATCCCAAACCAAACAGATAAATCATGACGACGAGGGCACATGATACGACAAAAATATCTGAATTGGTAGTAGCAAAGTTTGATTTGAAAGTTATCGTTGCTGGTCGCATTTATAACCCCGACGAAAGAAAACTTCGTTTTGTTGAAAAGGATGGTCTGTAAATGAAGTATATTATTTTTAGTGCAGGCCGGGAAAGATTAATCCTGTTGCAGGGTGAAGAAAAATCATGAACGGTTTTTTTTTGACACTTTGGCAGTTCGGAAAAAATGACTCAAAACCCATGTAGATACAAATGAACCCACTTGTAAATCCGAAAAGCGTGTTTTTTTGTGAATTTTTTGTGAAGAGGCTTTTTACTAAATAAATACATAGAATAAATGTACATATAGCGAATTTAATGTATTTTAAGAATTTGCGATGCATTACAACAAATATTCGGTTCCGTTGCTCCTGTAGTAGATCTCCTAGAGGACCTCCACAAAAAGGTGTCAGACGGTGAGGAAGATATCTCTGATCCAAATAATCGGAAATAAAAAAACCAAAAGATTTACTTTTAGGATAGATGAATACAGGTAATGATCGATGGTATAGTCAAAATTTTGATTGTTGACAAAATGGCGGCTTCCCAAAGAAAAAAATGGTTTTTTTTCAAGAAAATTTACATTTCAAAGGTGCGTAAAAAATCGAAATTATTGTCAGAAACCTTATTCCTTCGATCATTACCTGATACAAATTTCTAAGAAGATAGTGTGAAAATTTCAAGCCGATTGGTTCAGCCGTTTTGGCGAAATTTTCCTCACCGACTTTTAAAACACCGTTTCGAGAAAAATGAATGATAATATGAAACTAAAAACCGTGTGGCACCCTTTGTGTATGTACTTAAGGTACTAGTACACATTAAAAATTTCAAAATATTGATTTATTTTTATTGTCATTTGTCAACTCCTCGCACCTTTAAAAGTGACCTCTTCAAATATTTCGAAAAAAATCGAACGTTTGAATAATATAAAATGGTTTTAAGTGCATGCGTGTTTTTGGCCTTTTGCATGCTGCCGAATGGCCTCGATTGTGTATCCCTTCTTTCTAAAATACCGGTTTTTTCTATTCATTCATAATAGAAGACGATTTTTTTTTGTACTCTCAAAAGATGTATTGTTGAAAAAAGTTGCATGTTCATATTCAATGAAGGAGCTGAGAGAAAAATTCATAAAAATTCGCTATTTTTTGGCCTTCTAATGTGTACTAAGTCCTTTTCGGAATAAACTGACTGACGCTTCCCGAAATTATGTTACACATAAAGAAAACCTGAATAATCTGCCATGCTCACATGAGAAGAATTTATCCCTTATTTTGCTTTTATTAAATATACATTCTTTATTGTTTCAAAAATCAGATGATATTCGAAATGGGGCGTATAATGTATTAAAAATTCAAAAAAAAATCGCCGAATCGATATTAACTTTTTATTTCTTGCTGATGATTTTTCATGGCAAATTTATTTATAAATAGAATTCCAAGAAGCCATCACTGGATACAGAGCAAGCCCGAAAAATGAGCTACATTCGAACAATTACCTTTAGTTCGAAGTGACTCCCGTTTGCAGTAACTGCCAATTATTCTGTACTCGATAGTTACGTAACTTTATTGAATATTACTTATCGAATTTTTATTAGCTTTAGCACGATGTCTCCATCGTGCGCTAGTGCATCTAGTTAGCTGAGTTGGTTCGGGAACCAGATAAGTCTCAACAATAAACTTTTCGAGATATTTGCAGTGCACGCCTAATGAAAAGCCCCAATAACATGCACAATAAACAGAAAATGGTTTTAATAAATCGAATTAATGCTTGGAAAACAATATTGTTCAACAAATTACCGCCACCATACATTTTCGCACGTTAAATTACTAAAAACATTTCGCAGTCGATTGTGCCGAGCTATGGAGTTTTCTTAGGGGACGTTTGTTCGGATTAAAACACCCTCCTTTTCAGCTATTAGAGATTCATAGATAAACGGAAGTGGTGTTCGACTAATTAAAATAAAATACACATACGATTGTGATGCTGAGTGTTTACCCCGGTCGGAATGGCAGTACTTTGCAATCCAGCAATGAATACACTTTGGTAGCAAATAATTGCTCTTATCAGGACCCTAAGATTAAGATGTTTGATCATCGACTCATGTCGCCCAAGTATTTAAGCAATTTAAATATCGAGTCGCGAGCTTCTATTGGAAATTTTCCAACTGCTCGAGCTCCAAACAGTCGCGTGGTGAAGAGTTGTCCTGAAAAGTGGTTATTCTTTCGCCTGCCAATGATACTATCAAATTTTGGAAGCAAGTGTTTTAGCTTTTCTTGGAGTGTTGTGCAGTTGTATCCTTTGACGATTGTGAAACATTAAAGCAGTTTTCTTATTGTGTAGTCAAGCGTAAATTGTGTGCAAAGGACTGTTTTGTATTTTAAATTAAAATGTTTAAAGCACGTCTTAAACCCTCTACATCGGGTGATCAAGAGGTAATTAAATTGAGGCACACTTTCAACAAAAACTAATCGTGTAAAATATAACAATACCTGTACAGCAAAATAACAGATTTTCTTCAGTACTAACAAAATTAACAAATGAATTTATCTGCAAATGAAAATTTAATGTTGTCGTCTAACTTGTGCTTTGAATAAATAATAAATACTGGACTACAATTAAGTTTTCGATGTGATACACTTGTGCATACTTTTAAAACAACGCTAAATAAACGACTTATATGTCATCCTCCAGCTACAAACTTGTACTTCAGATACTTTTGAGTGCGTTATATCTCAACTATCATAAAATTTACCACCATAATTTCCGTATTTTAAGCCAACTTTAAACAAGCTTAACTGGCGATCCATTGGCTTATTATCTAACACTTGACTTGACTACTGAACACTTAACACTATCATTTATTTACTATTTTCGTAACTGTTAGTAGATATCTAAACAAATCAGACAAACGCATATAGATAAGAAGCACACTCGTTAAATTCTTGAAATTCTGAATGCGCCAGTGAAACAAAAGAACTCGTACTGAAATTGTTAACATTTTCATAACGATGATGATTGTTGATGCGCGCTTATCAAAATGTTTTATAAACCACAATTTCGTGTGAATTTTCTAGACAGCTTTGTACGGTTTGGGTGGTTTTTTTCTAGAAAATATAAGAAGCAAAAAAATGCAAACAATGATTTAAAAGAATTTATTACTAAAAATTCTTTTCAGCCGTGTATTACACGTATCTTTATGTAGACTTATGTGTAATGAGGAAAGCTTATGCGGGGTTTGACGAATGACCCACGAGTCGGTAAACTAAGCTGGGTTATTATATATTATATTTATATTTGCTTCAAAAGCAAATGAATGAAAGAGCGGCGAAAAAGTTATCGACCTGAAGTACATAGATGAGAAATAAAATAATAAAATTGATTTTATTTTGTTATATAATCTCTCTAACTGGAAACCTTTTTTTATAGAAGATATTTATAAATATCAAAACGATTCTTTATTTTAATCCTAAAATTGGTCGTATAGCGCCGATTTAATTTCATCTTCTTCACCAAATTTCATCGATTAAAATGTTTTCTTTAGATTACTAATTTAAAAACGGTCAATGAAAATCAATTGTGTCTACAAAACACATGTTCATTATTGCAAAATATTTTCGCTTCACAATATGTGGTATGAAAACGAGCAAAAGCAAAATACTTTCGGTTAGTCTACACCTACTTTTCTTAATAGCCATCTGACAAACCTGGTTCAACAAGTTGGCGTAGTAGTCAAAATCAGACGTGATTCCTTTAGGAAGGTTGTCCATCGCTAGTGGCTGGCCATCATCTTTGACATCAAGTTTCCAGCTTTAAGGGGTCTACCCTCTTTATCATTTTCAAAAAATCGATTTTTTATCGCATTTTTGGAAAGTATATACATACATATATGCAGAAATATGATAGAATTTTTTTATAAAGATCGAAGCAGTCTAACTGTATTTTGTAACCACTTTTACTTCGTCACCCGAGCGCGATTCTTTATTAAAAAAAAACTTTAACCGCGTTTTTCTCGAAACAACGTTTTTCGACGCCGCGTTGATGAAATCTCGGGAACTACTGAACCGATTCTCACCAAATTTTTATCAGACATTCTTTATGACTACAGCTCTAGCGCGAATAGGGGTTTTTCAAAATTTTGAATTGAAATATGTTTTTTTGGTTGAAAACGGGTGAAAAAAGCATGTTTTTTCGTAATTTTTGGAAAAATGTTCGCCATTTTGTCAATTTTTCATCGAAAATCGACCATTTCGCGCTAAAGCTATACTAAACCTAAAACTATTTGATTTTTTTGTTCGAGACCAACCATCTCGAAAATTTCAGCAACAGCGCACACCCCTCTCGTTTTTTCGACATTATTTCAACCAGCATTTTCATTGATAAAAACTCACATAAATGAATAAAAAATATATTTTTTGTGTATTTAGGAAGTGTATTTATTGAGTATAACCCCTGCTTTATCAAAATTTATAATTTAAGCCTATCTAAAAAATTATTAAAAATTACCCGTTTTTACACTGCTAAGAAAGGGTAGACCCCTTAACATAATGAGAAGCTTCTTGTCTAAATTTTGAATTGTACACATAGCCAAATCCATGCTTCATTTGTGGTCAAAATTTGAGAGGTATTTTCATCCAAATCATCTTAACACAGATCTTTCCTCGTAGCTAGTTTTCGAATGGCGGAAACATTTAAGGTATCCAGCACGCGCTGATCTGTTCATATGGAAATGGGTGTGCAAAACTTAGACTATCTTCAAACGTGCGCCTTATGTTGCCTCAATACGATGCACAATAAATTGATTTTGCCACCTCTTATAAATGGTCTCTGATTGTCACACGTCATAAAAATGATCCTTAATTTTATAAATGTCACCCAATTAAGGTTGAACGCCTACTTCGTCAAGATCAAAGAATTGAAAATATTCCTCTAAAAAATGCTCCTTATTTTTGATTTTTATTTAAGGAGAGGGGGGAGATTCAAAGACAACATTCAAGAATGTTTTTTTGCATATATTTTAGTTAAATTAGTTCATCCTGCAATGTTAGGTCGCAATCGTGCTAAAACTCTATTTTGTGGACGCTACTTATCTCCTCGTTCAAGATAACTCTAAATTTATTTGAAGAACATTTGCTTCTATAAAAGTGCCAGTCTTCGAAGTGTCACCTGTATTTAATTTTTTTTGTACCAAATAGAGTTTGAGTCTTTAAAATCTCTAAAAAAATTGATTTGAGCAACAGGTAGCAATTGTGTCCGATAAAAGTGTGGTAAAACCAATGTTTTTTTTAATATAAACTAATAATTGCTCATGAAAGAAAACGTGTAACAATAAATACGTAAAATTTCAATTTTGTGGCATAAATAGACACAATAAAATCGTAAAGAATTGTGTTAATAAGCTGTTGCATAAATGGATTTCCCTCCTTAAAGACAATAGTAGAATAACAAATGAAATAGCAGAATTTTTATTTATGTCGATAATAATGATTTATATCATTTCCCTTCCAAGAAAATAAATTAAGTCCTTGTATCCAAACGATTTAAAAAAAGTATTCAAATATTCTGTTGAATTCCAGTTGATGACAATATTTAAACCATATTCCAATATTGCAGTTTTGGGTCAAGGACATCTAAAAAAGAAACCAAATAATGATAGACTTGAAATTTCATATACAAATATATATTGAGTGGGCTTTAGGCAAATTTGTTACTATTAAAATTCATTCATCTTTTTTCAACAAATTCTATCACCGAATACAAACTTTTGTATAAATTTGCATACAATCTGCATACAAATAAGCATATGCATTCCAATCTGCTTATTCGCTACTTAGTGGAAAGATTAATCTGATTTCGGTTTGGAATCCTTCGGAAACAAGTTTTCTTAGCTGAAAAATCAGCCTGCGAGTTACAAGTCTAGATACAAATTCAAATCGTTCAAGGCTCTTTCAAAGTCACTTTTACACAACAATAAAGACAAATTGATCAATTCGACCGTATTATTTTTTTGATTCTTCATTCTCAGTTAGACTCGGAAATTCTGAAACAATCAACATAAAATCAAACCATTTTGCGTCAAAATCAATTTTTCGTTCATCACAAAACACCAATTATACGCATGTTTACATATTTTTACGCAAGTCACGCAACAAACACGCAAAGTCTGAAATCTACGTCACGACGGCGCAGTAAACGGGTTAAATTAATTCTTCGGCTGAAAATAATAAATATTGAATTGTCATATTCGGTCGCGTGAATTATGAACCCAATACGGGTTGTAAATCTTTTATTTTGTATAAGAGAAAGCCCAAAAATAACAAAATTGACTTCTTTGTAAGATCCACCACTTGCATCGGTAAGAACTTATCTTTGATGGTAAATTTGATTGCTCATGCATGCGACTGTCTCAAGAGATAAATGGAAATTTGTTCACGTAATTTTTTTGCGATAAATGAAACTTCCAATCGTGTAATAACAAAATGCATAAATATATGTGCATATTGATTTCGAGAAATTTTTATGATTCAATATACTCGCACGACTGTGTGTCAATTGGGTTTATAAGTAATGTACAAAAACAAGTTATCGGGAGAATCACCATTTAAATGCGTGTGGAAAACCTGAAAATTACTTTCAATTGTTCACGTAAGATATCTTCAAGACAGAAGTGATGGTTTACACAGTTTCAATTAAGAAATAATTTAACTTTACAAACGTAAGCAGGTACGGTAAAACAATAAGTCAGATAATATTTAAAAATTGGTGTACCATTTCTTAGTATTTCTTCCTATAGGTTTATAAAAAATTCAGTTCGAACCAAATAAACACGTAAAAATGGTTAAACCTTCAGAAATTTGCAACAAATTAAATGCTAATCAACTTTAAGTAGCCTTAAATGTTTAACGATAGTCGGTAATTGAGAGTGGGTAGTTGACTAATTATTTTGATTTAACCATCACTATTCTCATTCATTTGAATGGATTTAATTTAATTCTGCTCTGATGTAGTTTTTGCATCAATGTTGAACAATGAAATCGAAAAAAACCATCATTATTGAGTACATAAATAAAGCCATGGAATGCGTTTCCTGTTTAGAAAAATAAAAGTTATGATTTTTTGGAAATAATTTAGAGGTTGTAATGATGTAGGAAGTGCCAAAATCTTGGAGTTGAACATTGAACGTAGTCGCGGAAAGTTTGCTAATATAATTTATTTATAAACTGTTGCGAACTCCTGCATTCGACAACACTTTTACACTGAGTTTTAGAACTTGTCAGAAAAAAGTTGATTATTACATAGTCTTAGTTTCTACTTTCATCAGCGTTTTGCTGGAATCCGAAACCGAACCGATCATAAACGGGAAGACTTCTATTTCAAGTTTGTTCTATTAGGACTAAATGTGAAGGTGCATCTTCCTAAATATGCTAGAATTCTAAGATATACTAACTTTTACTCAATTCATTAAATCGTAGAAAAGTTTAACTCACTGGCGTTTTGGATTTAATTGTACATGTGATACTACCGTTCTGTCGAATTATATGGTTTTTGATGTTGTGATGGGTTTTTCGTAGCATAAAAAGTTTGTGTTTTTCCGGCCCAAATCGTCGTCGTCATGTTGAGTTGGACCCTCTTCCTGGAGATGCGGATACTTACATATTTTAGGGTCCTCCCCCTTCAACACTGCTCGAGTCTGACGATCTCTTTCCTGGTGGCAACTTGAAACTATTATCATCTTCAATACTACTTTTCGCTGAGAGTTCATCGTTTCAATGGCTTGGGATCAACAATATCCAAATCGTTCATCATTCCAGGACCAAGAAAATTGTCACAAAGACATCTTCATGATAATACATCTCTAATTTTTGGGGCTTTGATTTTATCGTTGCAGCCATTGATGATGCCGATGCACTTGTTGCTACAATGCACCCGCCCATATTTTGATTCCGCATATGTCGCCCAAACGTTCTTGTCTTTTCGTATTCGATATTAATAAATATACGAAATAGCCACACAACTGTTGACCATGAAATTTTTGACACATTACGATTTGGCAACATCCCCACCACTTTCGCCAAGATAGATGTTTTGATTTTTTTATAAATTTGCCAACATTTCGCGATATTATAACCCATAAATGGTATACTTCTTGATTTCATAGTCGCTGTTGCTCCCGGTGTTGGCACGGGTGCTGTCTAACAAACTTTACTTCTTAACAACAATGTATACCTGTCTTCATTTTTCATCCTACTTATAATCAATTCCTATAAACAATCGTCGTTACAAATTCAATAATATGTTAAATTCAAAATCATTGCTATACTTTATGAGCCTGATTGGTTGGAATATCGACAAATATAGTCAATAATGGTGAGTAGTTGTTTTTCGCGGAAGTTTGTCTTAACCTTGAGTAATTTTTTTTATTCAAAATATATTTTTTATCTTGACCGGTCGCAATGAGTGGGTGAACCTTGTTTCGCTTCAGATCAATGTTTTTATGGTTTGTGCGAATCTAACGAAGTATTGTCTAATTCTTTCTATGATAAAGCCATTTTGTTTCTTCGAAAAATTGGTTTTATGACTTTATCACCGTATTTTGCAATATTTGCTCACTTTGTAGCCTTACATTCTAGTTCTGTTCAATGGTTGTCTTCAATGATCGACTCATAAGGACAATTCTACATCCCTATTTTATTGTCGGTTTAAAATTGTTAAGAAAATTGGAAAATACTTCTGATGTTATTTTTTTAACGAGCACCAGATGTTTTTAGTTCCTAACATATTAAAATCAGAATAAAAATAAAATTACACACCTGTACAATTTTTTTTTAAAGTCTGAAGCATTATTGTTGGTAATTTTCCGTAAAAAGAGTTATATCTAAGAAAAAATATTCCATGGATTTTCTGAGCAACGCCCGAGAACCGCCACTTGACGGTCTTCAAAATGCGTGTTATCTCGGCATTGACCACAGTGCCGCTTCAAAATGTTGGTAAATATGAGGGCTTAAACCTCCGCTGTAAGAAAAAAAATCGTTTTATGCCTGAACAACACTAAGAAGTATGGGTAAGAAAATTTTATCGGTTTTGGTCGTACGTTTCTAAATACAATTAAAATCGCATGCAATTGTAAAAATTTATTGGATGAAAGTGTAAAGACATAGTGTTTAAACGTGCCACTTATAAAAACATAGGTTTATGACTTATGTTTGACTAAATCCAAGCTAAGAAAGAAATTAACTGACGTGCTGGGATTTATAGATATATTTGAGTCCGATAAATTCGATTAAGGTCGTATTATATTTAAATCTAAGCATATTCTTATAAAGTAAGTTAAACTGGAGATATTACCACCTTCGATTATATATACGATTTAACATACTTCATTATGTAAAAAATTCAGTGAAAAAATACTAATAATTTTATAAAATGTTTTGACGAAATAATTTATTATGAATGTAAATCAATCAATTTTTTGTTTAAAAAAGCATCATAGTATGTCTGAAAATTTGCTAATAATTGTTCGTTGTATGAATGTATTTTTAACGAAAAATACGCCTGTTGAAAAAAATCAAATTACAATCTTCTTTATTGTATCAGTATCTTAATCAATGAGTCAATTTTCAATTTCCTGGTTTAACGTCAACACATCCGATATTCTAATTATAATCTTCTCAGATTCGCATGAATCAGCTGTTCATAATAATAAGCTAATATTTGCGTCACATATCGAATTTAAATATATATTTTGGATTTGTATCTATGACAATGAACATCTTCTTCTCTTAACCATTCGCGTTACTTCATTCAATATACAAATCTTTCTAGTTTGATGTCCGGCCAAATCGGAAACTTTGCACTTATAAGTGTGAAAATATCAAAGAACTAATCTGGAAATAAATCGAATTTAACGCCATTTAATTTTAAATAAATTAGGTAGAAAAAATCAAGTTGAGTAAAGCATATAAATTCGTGCTTAAAATATACATATCTTACGTATTTCCCACAGAGATAAATTCTGAATTTATTCATGAGCTACCGGTTTTATATTGCTGTTCTAAGAGTGTTGAAAGTCAATATTTAGATCGTTCTATTAGTGAAGAAATTAAATCGTTACTTTCATCACAAGAAAAATATGATTAATATTGTCTTTGATTTTTTTCAAACAGATTTTGTAAAGAAAAATAATTATATCTTACGTGAAATTTTTTGGTGAGTGTATGCTGTACAAAGATCATAATTATAATTTTTATATAGCATAAATTCCTTATGAACCTTAAGGCATATGTTGAAATGAAATTTGAAATAACTCGAAATTAAAGTATTTTCAATGGGAAAACTCTGAATTTACACCCATTTGAAAATTGAATCGTAAATATTTATGTCCTTAGAAATATTGTATTTATAGATCGTCTCATCGTTGAGCCAGTTGTGGCGATTACAGCTCCTACTTCCGAAACCATCACCTTGTCCCCAAAATTTCTATTAAGAAAACAAATACGTTTGTTTCAATCTAGAAACCTTTTTTCGACATCATTTTTACGCATACTTGCTATATATTAAAAGCATTTAGCGAAAACTCATTATTGTGATTTAATTAAATTAAGTGGATAATAATTATAAAAAAAGACACATCTGGAATTAATTTAAGGCAATGTCTTTGTTTAATTTGAAAACAAATAAACTACCAAACTGCTCATTAGTATGAATTAGAACCCAGTAAGTCCTCTTAGCAAATTAGCATGTGTCACAATTAAAAAAAAAAGAGTGAAAGTAGTGGATTGGCTTCAACACGGTGCTTGGGTTTTTACTCTGACACATGCCACCTTTTAGCGAATAATGTTAATCAGAGCATCTCTTTTCCAGTCAGGATTTTTTCTCATTGTTGTGCTAACCAATGATATGGCGGAATGATTCATTCCTCCACTTGGGACATGCCTGTAACAGGTGTTGTCGTGGAGTTTCCACCAGGCAACGTTTAATTTCTAGGTACTACCAACATAATACCTGAAATATGAACCACGAAAATAAACATCGTTTTCATACGTAAATGCACAGAAGTTGAAATCCAAGTTATCTGATACACCAGGCTCTTACAGTACTTTACCAGTAACGGGGCAAATTTAATTGTAAATCGATGATGCTGGTAATAAATGTTCACATGTGAATTGTATGTGACGATTTGCTAAACCACGTATAGTGTAAATCAGTGGCTAGTAGTAAGACTAGTTTTGCACTTTATTGGGCAATATATACATTTGCTAACGTCAGATAATAGTAGCGGTTTAAGCACTTACGAGACACATTTTCCGCCAAGGTGGATGAAGAAGGAAATTTCTGAAGAATATTAGCTTAAGAAGCACCGACTGAGTGTAACGAGCTTTCGAATCTTGATATCGTAGATTTGTAAGAGTATAGTCATTAAACTATTTCACTGCTACTATCTAACTTTTCATTGACTGCACATTCATAGTTTGAATGTCAGTATGAATTGTTAGTCCGTTTTGAAAAAAACATCTATACTCACTAGCTTTTGATTTTCTTTTTGGACATGAACGTAAGGATTTTTTAAGCACTAAGCTAAAAGAGCCTTATTGGCTCCTCTGTTCATTGTCTGTTAGTTTTACAGTAATCATGATTTTTTTTGGATGACTTTTATTCTCGTTTAGCTTATTAAGTTGCATATACAACAGAGGGCTTGGAAACATAGTTATGTTTAAATTCTTCTCGACAACTTGAACCCACCAACCATAGAAAGAGAAGAAAGAACACTATCAACCCGTTCAGAAAAGTCTGCAACTATAAAACGAATTTGTTAAGTAGTCGAGATCGGTACTAGCCTAAGCATTCAAACTGTCATTCTATTTTCTCTATTTTCTTTTGGTTTGACGATTCTTCCCTGTCAAAAGAATGGAAAAATTGGAAGTAAGGTCGACTTTTTCCAATATTCAAAACTCAACTTTTCATTCATTCGTCCTTGCCAATTCCTTGTTTTTTGTTGTTGTAAATTATCTGAGTCCAGGCTCGATTAGCCAGTATGCTGAAAAAGTTTACTTGTTTTCTTAATTTTTGTACATGTCTATGAATGCAAAGTAAATCCATTCCGCAGCATTCTATTTCGGAACTATGGGTAAAGGTTGTTAGAGGACTCTTTTCTAGATCAATTCAGCCCACTAGGAAAATGATGTGACCAGCACATGTCATAACGCATTCGCTATCAACGGAGTCCCTTTAATGCCCAAAATGCCCAAAAAAATTGATGCAAAATTATTTGTTTTTAAGACCGAAAACCCCCTTATTTTTCAGATGAAACTATGTATTTTACAATGTTATAAAATTTTCCTAACTACAAGTACATTTACACGTTTACAATTATATCTATGAATTCCGAAATAAGTTAAGTCTAAAAATCTCAATATAGAATACGTTCAGTACTCAGTGGAACGTAACTTTTCTATGATTTTTTTTGAAAGTTATCTAAATAATCTGTGACCTTTGTATGGCACTCTAAGAAAAAATATGAAATTAACTTTTTCGGAAAAAAGTTTCAAATAAAATTATTTCAAAAAATTTCTGTGGAAACTTTTTGAATTTTTCAAATACGTATACATAAAATGTAATCACAACATATTGGTAAAATTTCTCCACATAAATAAAAACTTGAAAGGACATTTTATGAACTATTTTTATCAACTTTAATATAATAGAAGCATCATTGCAAGGGCGATGCTGGCAAGGCACCAAAAATTATTTAGCGCACTTTTTGACATGAAAAACTTATTTGATTTATGCAATTTGTTGTTTTTGGTGTTATACTATTATCATGAACTAAGTTAGACAACTTATTTTTACTATTTCAAAATATTATCAAAAACATTTATAAATTCCAGTTATCAATTGGTATTTTCACAAATTCATACTAAATATTATATAGTATAAAACATTTTCAAATTTCCCTAACAAACAACAAAATTTATCTAGAAATGATAATAAAAATTGCAATCCAAATATTTTGGCATCAAATAGAAACCATCATTTACTCCACCCCTAAAATCACCACCACCATCGCAACGTAACCGTAACGATGTCCTCAAAAGCAATTGAAAGTGAGCAGTTAAAACCACTTGTTAGCGATGAAGAGAGTGGAGGATCGTCAACAACAACATCGGATCCAACAGCAGGATTGTTACGACTATCAAGTCGCAATCCACAAATAGTATCTTCATCGGATCAACGGTTAATCCGTTCAACAGAAAACCTAACGAAAAGCGCCACTGAACCATCTGGTCGATTGCAGTTACCAATTTTAACTATAACGCATGCAAGTAGCAGCGATCAAGTGTATCCGCAACAAGGTCAAGATAAGACATCACATTTGAACGATGGCCATCGTAATCATCATCAACACCGTCATAGTGGTGGTCATTTGGAGATTTTAGATAATTTCACCCCAAGGAGGTTTAATTTTGGACTTCGGCGATTTTCTCATTCCCATACGGTATATTTAGCATAAAGGGTGGAGAGTTGATGAATATGTTTGCTTCAATGGTGTTTGGTAAACTAAGATTCGGCGTTAAATTAACAATCATAGGATCATATATTATTTTTCAGCTGCTTTTAGTGTGATTTGTACATATGTTCGTCTTCACGATACTTGTCAGTTTGTTGCCTTAATATCCCATTAGCTTGGCAGTTTAAAGTTACTCAACAGCCTGATCTTGGGCCATGGTTACTCTTCTTATGCATTTTAGTTGAAAAAGACAGCCTCATCGATGAATACTTCTGCATTATTTACTCAAATAGCCTCTGTTGTTTGCCTCCATTAATTAGTCATAATAAAAGATAATCGTTTTCTCAAATCATAATCAATCTTTGGTTCGTCATAAGCTATGACTTTACATAGCAATTTCTTTATGAAACCATAGCCTTTTGAACCTGCTAAGCTGATAACTACCTAATACCAATAATGAAAAATATATAAAATAAACTAGGAAAGCTATCATCTCATTTGCAGTTGTCTAGCAAGAGTACGTTCTATATTCTTTGAATCTACTGATACGACATTTCCCAGTCCACCAAAAAAAATTTCCAAGTCACTTAAACTTTTTTACGAGTCATTTAATTTTTTCCCCAAGTCATTTAAACTTTTTCTTAAGTTTTTGAAGCTGTTTTTCAATTCAGTTAAATCATTTCCCACATTATTTAAACTTTTTCACTAGTTACTTAAATCTTTTCGCTTTTACCATTTCATAATAATTTATCCTATTTACAGTGCAAACAAAGTGGCACCCTTTGCGTTCTTTAAGGGCTTACATAGGTCTTGTATTTTCAAATCGATCGTTTTTTTTATTTCATTTGAAAGTATAGTACTTCTAGAGTATTCACACCAATTTGAAGTAAATTCGTGCGCTCTGCCTTACTTAGCGTATTATACGCTTGCAGGGCGGTTATACCGCGTAAAATCAGCTCCTTTTTTTCATCAAACATCACAACATCAAAAGGATGCTCTGAACATCGCGAATGAGGAGAACGAATAATTATATGGACCTGGAGTCGACGACTCTATGTAAGCCGCTAAAAAATAACTTTAATTTATTAAATCGCGGTAAAAAAAAATTGCAACGTGTTTTTCTCGACACTTTGTTTTTCCGTGCGGTAAGCATTATTTCTCGAGAACGAATCGACCGGTTTTGCTGAAACTTTGCACAGTTCCTCTTTATAGTATTGTCTCATGATTGAGGGGATTTTCATTTTGTCGACTCGTTTTTGTTTTATACGAAAAAAATATTTTAAAAACGATAAGAATCGGAAAAATGCTAAAAATTATGAGACGAAAATTCATTCAAATTCATTTCAAAACTTTAAATTTCATTTTTATTCGATTCTTCCGTTCAAGCACGAACCAAGGGCATAAACTATAAGATATTTTTTTGGATTTTTGAGTCGAGATGAACCTGCACCGAAATATTCTGCCTACCGCAAAATAAAAGGTTGGACGAGAAAAAATGCAGGAAAATTGATAATTTTCAATGTTTTTAGCTGAATTTTTTTTACAACTTCTTGAAATGCAAAACTTTTAATTGCGTAAATTTTAGATAAAATAGATTTTTGGTTTTTAAAATACATTTTTTTGAAAAAGTTGTTTTTTTCGCTTCCAGACCTATATAACCCCTTAATTGATGAGTAGTCCAGCAGCTGCAATGGGAATTTCCAGAACCATATTCATCACCAATTTAGTAGTTTTTCTGCCGGATTCAGTATAGAAAAATAATGTGGCAAGAGATGACCGCGAGAGCTTATTTTTCACTTCTTTCGTCTTGTGTATACGAGCATTCTTTATCTTTACTATCAAGAATCCTTCCTCAGAAAGCTGCCAGTGTTTTCACCTAGTTTGCAGAAAAAGGTGCAAAATTTTGAGCTGTTGCACATCCCGGCTGAAGGTATTTTGAATTTTCCATATTACCATATTTCCATATTCACGGCTTAGCATTGAGTAGCTGAGGAGCTATTCAGTGCTAGTACACGCAATGCAATCTTTCCTCAAACTGTTAGAACTGTTACAACAGTTGATGATCCACCTTTGGCACATGTTTGACTGCAACAAAGATGAAGATTGATTCCTGATTCATTGATCAAGCTAATTTTCTCCCGATTCTAAGGGACATACGTGTTGAAACCCACAGCAAATTGCTGCCGTCTTTCAATGCTATCGATTGAATTTATCCTTTCATCCTGTTAACAGCAGCTTACTTCAGCGAAATTGTAACGTTGTTGTTGACGCAGATTTAGGAAGCGGTTTAAATGACCATAACGCTTCAGCATTTCGCCCGGATTATTTTTTCTTTCAATTTGCGCCTGTTGTCGGAATATGGATTCCATCTGACGCCGCTTGATTCAACGTTTAAGAATTTTCGAAATGTTCCAAAATATGGTCACCTTACTATTTTGAAGCATGCTAACGTCGAGCTATGAAAGTAATTCTTTATTGATTTTTTCGCTAATAATGTCATTTAATCCTTTGTTCCACTTTAAATGAACAATCGAAAATATAACTAAATATCCTCGGATTTGTTTTAACAAGTGTTGTAGAGCGTTTAACCAATTCCTTGCCTTTTATGGTCTGAAACAAAAATAGAGATTGTCTATTTCGTATGAGGCAAGCTGTAGCTGTGATTTAAAATTTCAAAAAATATAAATCCTTCAAACTTATTTTGGTCTTCAACAGGACAACGACACTGTAAGTTTTTTCTCACATGTTTCTTTTGATATTATACCAAAATATGAAGTTGAACCCTTAAAAGAACAGTATTTAGTTTTTATCTTTTCATTAAGAATGTAGACCAGTTATTTGTGATAATTATTTTATAAACGTTTTCTTTAAAAAAACAAATAGCAATCACATAAAAGCTTCTGCAACATGATATGGGGTCTTATGATTGTTAAATGACATATTACGCTGAACCCGAGAAAATGCTCCTCAAAAATACAAAAAAAAACCTCTGCTAATGTTTTCGCTTTGTACGTTTGTAAGGCTTATTACTAAATAATGTTATCATCGTGTAGTGCTTTTGACACGAGCTGACGAAAATTAAGCTAAAAATTAACCTCAACTATCAAAGTTGCTTTTCTAATATTTCTAATGACTCCAATTACACTGAATTACATTCATTTTATCATTACAATTCATACTAACTTGATCATTAGATATCGGTAAGGTAGCAAAAACTATCTTATATGTAATCATCATCTCATTAGACAATAAGTGATCCACTCATTGAAAAATTGCTTTTGGTATTGGTAAAGATTAAGTTTTTTTTGGATTTGCATCCTCATAGCGAGTCGCATCGAATTTTTAGTGAAAGATTCCTTAAAGCAATAACAAACCAATATCTTATGACTTCGTTCCTCCTGATATGCATACAATCTGCAACTTAACGATGGCTCCGATGTCATTCAAAGCCAGTTAAAGATCCATACGAAGGAAAAAGATACCTGTATCTACATATCTATGTTTAGATCGCACAATTTATACTTGTTTTTATGTCTGAACGTGATCGTCAATATGTTTCGTCACATATATGGTAAGAATTTTCCCCATGAGAACGCAAGACTGCAAAGATTATCACTAATCGTCCAATCTCAACCGCAGTACCAATGAAAGCATCGAAAAGATAGGCTGCTTTTGCGGGTTCGCTGGCACTTAAAATTCGCACTAATATTCACACTAAAAATCGGCTGGCGTTTAGTGAAATGTGTGTGTTCGTGAATTAAACGGTTTGGGAGAATGCAGAATTTAATGCACTTGTGCGTGTCTCATAAAATGAATCTCGTGTTTTGCTAGCCAAAGTGTTGTTATGCGAATTAAAAAAGTATAAAATCACTGCCAAAACGTGACATTCTATCAAGTTAACTTAAATGAGTGTTAGACTAATTACCCCAAATAAAAAAACGGTTATTTGATTTAAAAATCAACGAACGCCCTTAATTTTTGTTTCAATTTTCTATAAATTTATGGATACTGACTCATTCAAAATATTGTTTGTCCTAAAAATATTTTTAATTTTGATTTTTTTAATGGCAAGCAAACATCTTACCACAATGAACCGGTTAGGCCAAGAATGTCCAACATTCTTGTCTATCCGCCAGTTTTTCGTAAACACAGTTTTAATGCATTTACAATAAACAATAACAAGAATAATAATTTCAGATGAATCAAAAGATAAAATCAGCTGTATTTGTCAATCAAAAAAATAATTGCGTAGAATATAAACAAATTCATAGTTTCGATGAGGCAAATTTATTTCTCAGAATAAATAAATTTTCTGTACATTCTCTTAACAGAGCTAACTAAATTGCCTTGCCCACTTCCTATTCAAATAATAAAATTTCAGAAAAGGAAATATTAATTGCCGTGTCAATATGTTATTGAAAAATATTCAGTCTTGAAAAACCCACAAAATGGGGAGAAAAAAATCACAGACGTGTTTTCGAATGACTTCGCAGAATTATAAAAAATCAAAAGAGTCTGTAAAATTCTTGCAATTGAAGACGACAGCATTCGCTTTAATCGATTTATTCAAATATGTACGCAGAATTATATATACTCGTACATATCTGTGAAAACTTGATGTTTTAATGAATTCAACACAAATCCAGATGCAGTACAGTATTTGAAATTGTAATGTTGTGATCAATTAAATAGAAATTACTATGCCTTCTGAAATCATCTTCTATTTAGATTAGTTGAGGAAGAAACTACTGTTTTACTGTCTTCTCTGCTCAGTATGTATTCAAATGTTCTCTTCACGTGCAGAAATATCATTTTGTGCGCGATCGCAGGATGTATGTCAGGTCTTGCCAGTTTTGTTTGATTTTCTTTCACGAAGTTTTTTTACTCTTCATATTTCGAAAAATTTCAATAAAAAAGCAATTTAACTTTCTACAATAATACATTTCTGTTCGAAAGACCAAAACTACAAAAAAATGTCAGTAAACTTTTCCAAAAATTCAAAAGTTTTTATGAGTGAACTGCTGTCGTAAAATAATTTTGATTTTGTATCTGAATTTTGTAAATTTTGATCGCAAACGTCGACTTAGCTATGCTACTAAAATCATGTTGGGTCTGCAAAAACAATAATAGTAATTCTGAACACAGAGAAACGTGGCATGCAAATTCTATTCTCATTTGATTCCAAAAAAATGCATTAAACTGCATGAAACGAGGTCGGTTTATTGCTAGAAAATAATAGTGTCAAGTATGTTCGACGAATGGTCGTTTTGACTTCAGGCTCTTCTCAGAACTAGAGTAGTCTACCATATATGAGGGTACCGTTCGCCCCGCTACATACGGAGAAGATTTCGCTTCTCAATCCAATGATGGTGTTAGTTTTATCCTGCGTTTCGATTATTCTTACTGGTAAAATTTCTACCGATTTTGGGATCACAGCGCGCCATGGTTTTCCTACTACACCTCCGATTCTCAAACGGTCAGAGGGCCTTCGAATAGTTCTGAATTCTGAGCCCGAAGTGAGAGACCCGCGATGTTATTGCCAAACCGTAACCACGTTTATATCCACTATATGGTTCTTACTAAAATCTGGAGAGCTGCTTTACTGCAACCCCTACATCCTTGGTACTAAATTGACCTCTGGTAAGATTTTAAGATTTGGTCCTAATTTCCTGATCTTACTTCGGTTGTGTTCCAGTAACGTCAGCATTCGACCGATAGACCAACGAGTTTAGTTCCTTTCCATTTTTCATTTTTCATTTTTATTGATTCCGCATTTATTACTAGGACGCCATTTTTGATTATCACTCTGTTGAACTCATGTCTATAATCAGGACTTATTGAAAATCGATCTACTCCTACTTTTTTCATTGATTTGGGACAGCCTCTACTGCACATAGTGCAGATCCAACAACATAACGAAGCTGAGGTTCTACTGCTGAAGATGTTTTGTTTGCGCTTGAAAATTCTTTTTTGATTTTCAAACAAAAACTTATTCAAAAAATGCGCTAATTTGTATAATTATCATTAGCTGTGATTCAAAAGTATTTTTAAAGATTTTTGTCTCTGAGTCTTTCAAGTTTGATTTCGTAAATTTTAAAAGTGTTAAATCTGCGAGCTTCTCGTTGATAAGCATTTACAATAATTCTATATTTCGCCTTTGAATGTCAACAAAATTTAAACGCTGAAAGTGTTTTAGATGATCAAATAATTCCTTTCATGTCGTCTAAATGTCCCGTTAAAAATTATCATTTACCATTCTTAAGAAGATTGAGAAACCTATAGTTTGATTTACCAACAAACCTTAGCATAATTGACAAAATTAACCATTAATTATATTCTGATAAGCACTGTTTCGCATAGAATTTCAAATTGAAACGCGTCCTGAAAGCAAATATCATCAGTTATTTTAGAACGGGAACCCTTCTAGGAAGTATTAGGCAATTTAATTGCTATCTTGTAATTTGTATGTAAAGATTAATGTGACATTCTTGAAAATTAATAACAAAATCTGACAGAAGATAAAAATTTCAAAATATTATCCTCTGTCTCTTGTTAATATTTTTGTAAATATTTGTTGAAAAAAATGAATTCACATTTTTCTTTTTATTCTTCGTAAAGCGTTTGGTGGCGCACAAAATATGCTAGATTCATATCATCAAAATCAATAAGTATTCATAATTAGTTGCCTGCTATCTTCAAAATACGCCTGGGTTTCGGGATAATTGAAAAATTCCATTTATTTCGATTATATCTAACTGGCAAATTCAAACAAATTCTACATTCTTATACTTGTCAATTGCATAAGTCTACTTTAATAAGACAAATTCAATTCAATAAAATGTTTGAACATCTAAGTTAACATTTCAAAACGGCATTAATATTTCCTTATCTAAACGATAATCATCCCCTTTACAGTAACGATTGCTACTGAGATACCCCACGATGAAGGTTCTTTAAAATGTCACTCAGAAATTTCCGTTGACTTAGTCTAGTGATCATCATGATACCATATAAAATAATGTATAAAAGATATTTAAAAAATTTCCACGTTTGTGAAGAAAACTTGACGACATAATATCAAATATCTATTGATCCGCGTGCGTGTCTATAAAGTGTTTTGTAATTTATTTATTTATGATTCAAAACGGATTTGATTGATAGCAATAAAATTGTGATCAAGTGCTTGTGAACCTGCAAACCTGAATACGTGTGTTGCGGGTTAAATTTTGCTGATTAGGTTCAAATTTTATTAAGCCCGACAGTTGTTAAATAGAAATTCAGTAGCATGAAACTCTCCAAGAGCTTGGACGAGTTGGTGTTGAGCGCATCGCGGCTTAGCTTAAGCAGTTGCCGATTGGACGGCAAAAAGGATAAATCGAAAAAAGTTAGTAAGAGTTCATTTCTGTTTAGTGTTAATTTTAAATAAAAGAAAGATATTCAAGTGGAATTCAATGAAAACAGTCATAATTGACCCCTTGTTAGTTCTTATTTGAAAAATTGCTATTTTCAAACCAAAAATGTTAACAGTTCTAACAAGAAAACGATATAGTAATGCAAAGTGCATAAAATCACAAGTGAAAATTCGTAAAATTGTGAAAACAGATTTTCCTCAGTCAATAACACTTGACCTAGAGAAAATTGTTGCCGTAGGCATATTTCAGTTTGCATGCGTTTCAAGAACATTTCATGCAACTGGGCTTGAATGTCAGGTTTTTTTTTTATTTCAGTTAATTGATTTGATTACAATATGCATATGAACTTAAAGAAAATAACTTTTTAGCTTTGCTTTGTAGTTCAATTGCAAGGTGGAAGATTAATATCCGAAGAAAAAAGGGAAATTGTTAAATCAAGTATAAATTTTAACATTGAAGTTATGTATGAATAGTTCCTAGAATATTTTAATAGTCTATGATAAGTGACCAGGAAGGTGTAGTTTTCTCTTATATATAAAACTAAAAAAAATAATTGTACAGCTTTGGTCCTAGGAAGTTTCCAAATTCAGGTACAAATGAAGAATTTGTTCCAATAACATGGTCTAAATGGGCGATCATTTCGAATGATTGCTCAAGTAACTGAAAAAAGTCATTTCAATTGTTAATTTCAGTTTAAAGAAATTTTTCTGTAGAGCAGGACATTCGTTTCTAATCACAGAGGTTCGCCAATTTACTTGAAGCACGCAACTTTTTCATTTATTTACTATTAAAAAACGTCTACGTTGAACATAATTGATATATTTTTATTATAAGTATACAAGATAGCATTCATCTTATAGATATTTGGTGCTCCCATCTCGTGCTTCTAAAACAAATTGAATACGGTGCATGGTCACAATACAAGACTTCGGTATCTGCATCTTGAGAGTCGTTCATCAATCGCCCAAATATCCCTTACGTCTTTCATTAAAACATCTTATGTCAGGTTCTTACTTTCGTAGACCTTTGCCTTCTCATACAGTCCCAGACAATCTAAATTGCATTTAAATCAGGCGAGTTCTCAGGCCATTCCAAAAGTTGATTTTTATCTCTTTGAAGGAATTTGCTGACTGTCTTAGCCCAATGGTAAACGGCACTGTCACGCATATATTATATTGCAGGCTTAAGCTGCCCATTAGGCTTAATGCATGGTATGAAATGATCATTTAAGATTCGTAAATATTGTTTGCGGTCAATGATACCTTCAATATAATACAGCGCTTAATTCCCTCATCATTTATTAAAGACCACAGCATGATCAAGACGGGTTTTTAAATAAAGCATTTCTCAATTGATTTGGAATGTTTTCTCAAAACATTTGGATCTTCTCCTAAGTGATTTATACTTTTCTTCTGAAAAAACAACATTACTATATTTCCGAAAAAAAATGATTGAAAATCTCCAAAAAAAGGCAGAAAGAAAAGTTAATTTTATTTGATAAATGAAAAAAAAACGATTTCAAACTAACAACGTAGAACTTTAAAGAATTTTTCTTTCAAGAAATATGTTGGTGAAATTTGAAAAAAATTCTCAGCTCAATTTCGTATAAAATTTCTTTAAGACCGAAAATATTCAAAATAAATGTTTACAAACAGATTCTTCAAAAAATTACAAGAAAAAATTCAAAATTTTCTTTTGTTGAGGTCTTCGGTAAAAAATACTGTCCGTATCTTTAAAAATCTGCAAAGAAAGCGTCTTATTAATATAACGTAAGGCTTCTGGGGGAAGAGAGTATCCGGAGGTAAAGGATACTCCAAGATTTCCTTATGAAAGGTTTTTTCTTATATATTTTTTATAATATCTGCGACTGATTGCCAAAAAACTTACCAACAGTTGAAACAATTTTTTCCATGAAGTTTGCATAGAAAAATTTGAAGGAAATTTCTGAAAAAGTATAAATTTGGAAAGTCATTTTTTGAAAAGGGAAGAGAATATATGACCCAATATTTTTCTTTAAAAAATCATACAATGCACATTTTTTTTTTTTTAAATTTCTAACACAAGACAATAAACTTCTACTTCTTAAAAGTTCTTCAAAAATAAAAATAGCTCTAACGAAGACATCCTTTTAATTTCTAAGAAAACACTCAATACAAAGACATCAGAAAACTGTCTATTAAAACATTCTCCAAAAGGATTGTTTGGATATTTTGGCTTAATATGTTTCGAAACTGAATTTAAGCAATATTCGAAAATATCAACCACTTCTTCCGTTGGCTAGTAAAATTAAGCATAAATTTGACATTCCACAAATAATTTTTGGAGTAGGCAACGTAAAAACCATAACAATGCATTGCTTTTAATCTCTATTGATCGAAACTTTAAATAAAATTCGTATAGAATTTTCTTCTCAATGTCAAATTATTTTGTATTAAAACAACCTATCTAAATTTGCCACTTGCCACTTAATTTTTTCTATTGATATCTTCCACTTCCTAGCATCCTTATCTAAGTCGCTTCTATCACTGCTAAGTTCATTTTCTTTTATTTTGTTTAATTTTTTTCCGTTTCGAAGCAAATAAATGCAGAATAGCTCCTATTCATTCTTAACTTTATTTTATTATTCAATTGCGATATTTTCCATACACCGTATATTTATCCTCCCATAAAGATAGAACAGTTTCAATCGTAATCACTTCTTATCTTTAGCAATTCGGACAATATTGTTGATAAATACAACATTAAAAAATAGCATAAAACGAGGAAGAGCAGCTCTATGATATTCGTCTTAAAAATTCAATTATCTAAAATGTAGCCCTTAAAATCGTTACCTTGACCAAGGAGATAAAGTTGCTTATTTGTTAAGTCAAATTCAACTATCTTCGTAATGCTTGTCTCCGACAATATTGATAAAACAGTTTGCTAAGTCAATTTACTAACTATAAAAGTAAGTGACGCGTTTTAAATGCTTACAAGTTTTTACAATGGTAAGCATATAACCTATTATCTTACATGCCACTTTGATACAGCCATCTAAACTAAAACTGTTTGTCTGATTGTGATTTCTGCATATCACTTTTGTTTTAATAATTTAGATATTTGATCATCATCAGACAATTTTTATGCTCGTGAAATTCATGAAGATACAATTGAAAATAATTGAAAACTTCGGAGAAAATAGATTCAACAATTTGTTTGTAATGGTTAGCAGTTGTATAAAAAGAAGAAAACTTTTTGAATCTATTCGAAATAAAGTAAACTGTTGATCGTGATCGAATTTGAGACAATATGAATAATAGCATCTCAACAATTTCAGCGTGTCCTTTCCGACAGGCCCACATCGGCGCTATTGTTCCAATATGAAGCAAATTATCAAAAATTGTCTTAATCATTTTTAATTAAACATACGCTTCGAACGCTAAAATATTAATCTGACAATTGAGACAATTAAAACGTTATGCTGTACAAGTTTAGTTGGAATCATAACAATTTGAATTGGTTGAGAACTTTAAAGTTAAGTCAATTTGAATTGTACGCTAGTCCATTTACGAGCCTTAAGATTAGTTGAAATATTTTCGGATTTCATCAAATGATTAAAAGCATATTAAATAAAAAAAGCATTTATGATTAAGATGATCGCTGGAGATGTAACTTTTTGAAAGTATCTCTGTTGAATCCTCCTGGTAACTACAGTCTTCTGTGTCTCAGTAAGAGTATCCAATTGTTGAATGCCAATTTGCTAAATTAAAATTATTGTAGTTATGTTTGTTTCGTGTTGATTATTTGAAAATTTGATCCAAATTACTGGTCTCAAAAATTATTCATCGCTCGAAAGTTACAAACCATGAAAGGAAAATCTTATCATTTCACATTTGCAATGTTCCATGCATGCATAAAAAGAACTATCATTAACTCTACACAAAGTAGTTTATACTATGGCAAAAACGAAGGAAGCCTCAATTAAGAATGTAATGAGTTGAAAATTTGGATAGTCTTCTTGTGTTTCACGTTTTAACTCATATTGACTGTAATTAGATCTTGCTTCCATTAAAAATTTATTTACAATGTTTTTTCCGATGCGTCAGCAGTAAACCTTATATTTCGAATTTATTCTTTTGAAAAAACCTCTGGCCTTATTGATGAGTTTGATTCTAACAGCAATTCTAAACGTTTTCCATTATTGTTCCTTTCACAAGTGTTTAATTATTGGAGCATATATTGATCAAATTAGTTGGCTTTGCACATCGTATCACACTATGGTGTGTTTCCATAGGAAAATTGCTGGCTCCTTTATGTCTCTTTGTTTGTATTGACATATGATGAAGAGTGATCATGCAATCGTCATAGTGGTGATGAATTTGATGATGGGTGTGTTTATAGCTTTTATTACAATAAAGGAAATACAAAATGATTCAATAATTTTTGTACATGCATTGTAGAAAATTCTATCGGGTCTTTTCATTGCATTTAGCATCACTTCTTGCAAATAAACCGGTATAATTTTCGTTTTGAACTCAGCCAAAACTGTGTGCCTGTTGTGTGGATCCAATTTAATTGAACTTTCCATCAAATTACACTTATTTACCCTCAAAACTATTTTGAAAATAAGTCAGTGTATTACTTTTTTCTACTTAAATGATATGATCAGCTTTATACCTGATAAATATAGCCTAACACGATATTTATAGCGTATGCATAATCATCTAATTTCTCGAGGCAGAGCTCTATAATCAAAGCTTTCTCTCATGCCATTGAAAACATTGCTTCATCTTCATCTAAACAATTGGTAACAGGTTTGCTAGCTAACATGCATTTTGACCGTACACTCTCCATCATCACAAGAATCATTAAATTAACATAAAAAGCATCCTAACATCATACAAAACTTATTTAGATGTAATAAAAGATGTAAGGCACCCATAACACACTACCCTAAAACTGCAATAAGCATCAATGCATCAGGCTACACCACGGTGCATTTCGTACTGGGTGCTGGTTCTATTGATTGTTGGTAGTCGGCGCTATCTGATGTTGTTTCGCTTGAGCAATACGCAATATAGAGGTTGTCCGCTTCATAGAAACGTGTGATTATAATCCTCCTGTAATAACTATATCTATCCTTACATTACATGCTTCTCATCCGAACCAATCTTGCTTTCTAGACGCTCAATCGGTACGGCGACTCTATGGGTTCCCTTGGACATAGAGCACTCTTGCAGTATGTCGATTCCAACGATTTGCCTGGCCTCAAGACATTCTTGGATACCCGCCACTTGCCGGTTGATGACCGCGACGAGGTATGTGATATCCCATAAAAAGCATTTATTTGTGGTGCTACCAAAGACTGATGGTTGATGCATTCGCAGAATGGAGCCACCGTGCTCATGATCGCTGCAGGACGTGGTCTTACGCCGTTCGTTCGTGAATTGATAACTCGCGGAGCCGATATTAATGCTGAAGACTTGGACAACTGGTCAGCACTCTTGTACGCGGCCAAGAATGGACATTTCGAAGTTATTCAGATGTTGGTGGAACATGAGGCCGACATTGAGCACAGAGATATGGTAGGTAGATTAAAGTTTGCTTATAAACATCATGCCTTCTATAACGTACATTCCAATTTAGGGTGGTTGGTCAGCTGTGGTGTGGAGTGCGTACAAAGGACACACACAGATATTGTCTCTACTATTGGAAAAGGGAGCTGATATTTTCGCGCATGGCAATTACCATTTGGGACCTCTTTTATGGGCTGCTGGTCGGGGCCACAAGGAAATCGTACAAAAGCTTTTACAACGTGGTGCTAAAGTCAACGTAGGAGATAAGGTTTGTTAACAACTGACATGCTAAGCGTGTACAATGAAAATCGCTTATAACGACATCGTTTACAACCACCACATTAACATGGTCTCTTAAAAGTCGTTTCAATCGATTCCGAGCTCATTGACCTCTTCGGTATGTTTGAAATGAAGTATTATTACGAGTGGCCGTGTCAACAGAAATTTTAAGCAAAACGAAAAATTGAGTCAGTGCCACCCCTATTCTTCAATGCACAAATATGATCCTTTCGCTAAAAAAACAGTTAATTCGAATAAAACCCTCCGAAAAATGTTCTCTTCAAATACTTAAAACGAACAATAGCGATGTTTAAGACAATTTAAAATTTTCTCGGGATATGTTAGCTCCATCGTCATCAACAATGGAGTGTTCCATCAAGACAAGAACATCGAGATTTCCTTTCATTTGCACTGATGCTATTATAAGTCCATAATGGACTCAGTTAAACATTATCGATTTTCTAGCCCTTTGTATCTTTGAAAATAATATCAAATTTTTATGTAAATTTATTCGCTCTTCTTTTCAGTATGGAACAACAGCGCTGGTGTGGGCCTGTCGAAAAGGACACGTTGAAATTGTTGAGATGCTATTAAAGGCTGGTGCCAATGTTGATACAGCTGGTATGTACTCTTGGACACCACTGCTTGTTGCTGTTTCCGGCGGCTATCTGGAAATCGTAACGTTGCTACTCGAGAAAAAGCCCAATGTGAATGCCCTCGATAAAGACGGTCTCACAGCGTTGGCCATTGCAGCAAAAGAAGGATATCAGGTATTTTTCTGTTTACATGTACAACCGTTCAACATTTTACATTGATTTGATTTTCTTAGGAAATAGCCGTAGCTTTAATGGCTTCAGGTGCCTACATCAACATCCAAGATCGTGCAGGCGACACTCCTCTAATTCACGCCGTCAAAGGTGGTCATCGAAGTGTGGTCGAATCGCTGCTGAAAAAGCATGCTGATGTTGATCTTCAAGGAAAAGATCGTAAGACTGCGTTGTACACGGCGGCAGAGAAGGGCCATACGGGAATAGTGAAGCTGATCCTCGCATCGAATCCAGATCTAGAACTACCAACGAAAGACAACGATACGCCATTGTTACGAGCTGTTCGCAATCGCAATCTCGAAATTGTACAATTTTTATTAGATCGGCGAGCGAAAGTAAGTGCTAGCGATAGACGCGGTGATACTTGTTTACATATAGCAATGCGAGCGAGATCGAAAGCCATAGTCGAGGCACTTCTGCGTAATCCAAAGAATAGTCAATTATTATATCGAGCAAATAAAGCAGGTGAGACGCCCTATGCAATCGACACGATGCATCAAAAAACAATTCTTGGCCAAGTGTTCGGTGCTCGAAAATTGAATACGAATGAAGATTCTGAAGGAATGCTAGGATACGAACTGTACTCTTCGGCACTGGCTGATGTACTTAGCGAGCCAACACTAACTACGCCCATAACGGTTGGCTTGTATGCAAAATGGGGCAGCGGGAAAAGCTTCCTGCTGACAAAACTGCGCGAAGAAATGAATAACTTTGCGAGACAATGGGCCGAACCTCCTGTGAAAGCTCAGTGGCTGTTATTTCTGGTTTGCCTTCATATATCTATTCTGTTCGGGACAATAATAGGTTTAGGGTTGTGGTCGGCCGTTTGGGGTGTTTCGATGGCTGTACTCATTCTTCTTGTCGTCTACTTCTTAATATTGTTAGTTAAATTTCTGGCGCGACGATATGATGACTATTGGGCGCATTCGGTGTATCGTGGAATTGTAAAACGAATCGGCCGACTGCGATTGATTCTGCAGGTGAGATATTCGTAGACATGATGCTTATTCGTCATTATTACATTATACCTCAAATTCATCAGGTAGCCTTCTGTCATCCGCCTGGTTCTCAAAGCGACTCACAGCCGAAGCCAGTACGCTTTCATTTTGCAGAAGCGAGTAGTGCTGCGCCGACGGGCGAAGGAGCAGTCGGGCAAATGTTAGCGTTGCTTTTTGAAGCAGTTGAGTCGCACTATGGGTCATTAGCTACTCGACTCTACCGAGCGTTTCGCCCAAAAGCGATCAAATCTTCGTCAGGAACGCGACTTCGTCGAATGTGTTGTATTCCGATTGTGCTGGTCTTTGAAATATGCCTTCTAGCCTTGATTGCCGGCACCGCTTTAGTTGTAGTCTACTTCGTATATCCAATGGAAATCAATCAGGAAACGATTTTGTTGGCGATGTATATTGTGTTTGGCTTCTTAGCTGCATCTATTTGCGCGAACTTGCACATTTGGGCAAAGGCGATTGCCTCACTGTTCGTGTCTCAAGCGAAACATCTGAAACTTTCAATTAAGCACAATGAAGGCGCACCGCTCACCGCAATCGGCGCAGAGGTTTCACTAATGGCGGATATGGTAAAGGTAGGTGGCATTGCACACGGTGCATCTCTCTTTTTCTTATACCATGAGTCAATAATTGGTGACATCACGCTCAAAATTTACTATTTGTTTCTAGTGCCTGGACTCATTCACAAATCAGCAAAGTCGTCTGGTAGGAATCATTGATGCCTTAGACTCCTGTGATACTGAACGGATTTTATCGGTTCTGAATTCCGTTCAAACTTTATTGATGTCGCCGAATAGACCTTTTGTTCTTCTATTCGCTGTTGATCCCCACGTGATAGCCAAAGCGGCAGAGGCCAACAGTCGAAGACTCTTCACTGAAGGTGGCATTGGTGGCCATGATTTCTTACGAAACCTTGTACATTTACCGGTGTATCTACAAAACTCTGGACTACGTAAAGTCCAACGGGCACAAATGACTGCGCTAGCATTCAAACGTAACTATTTAGATTCACAAACAGACGAACCTATGTTGGGACATTCATCGTCCGCGCGTCGATTATCGAACGCCTCGGAAATAATGTCAAGTCAAGAAAAGCTTCGAACGCCACACAATCCTAGTAGGAGCGGATCAAAAAAGCTGCGTCTATCGGAATCGGTAGCGAGTTCAGTTGCATCGAATTTACATCGGTTGGGTCAAAACCCGCAAGGCGTTTTAGATTTATCAAAAATAATTTTAACAGACGATTACTTCAGTGATGTGAACCCCAGAAGTATGCGTCGATTAATGAATGTTATTTATATTACAGGTAGGTTATTCGATAAAGTTTATATATAAATTGCTCATTTGTGTTGCCTTGCAGTGCGTCTACTAAAAGCATTCCAAATAGAGTTTAGTTGGTACAGATTAAGTTCTTGGATTAATCTCACCGAACAATGGCCAATGAGGGCGAGTTTGATTGTTTTACAGCATGATCAAAATATTGATAGTTTTGAAGATACAGCTTCACTCCAATCTGTTTATGACAAGTAAGTGAAATTGGTTAAATTCATCATAACTAACTGAAAATAAGATTATAAGTAATGTATTAATTTGTTCTGATCGTCTTTTGTAGAGTCCGCCATAAAATTCCATACTTAAGAGAAGCAGCACCACTACTTGAGTTAGATCGAGATGAAAGAAAACTCGATGCTTTTCTTCAACTACACAAGTCTGATTTGTTAGTAGCCGATTTGCGAATATTTTTGCCATTTACCATTAATTTAGATCCATATCTGCGGAAAGTGTTAAAAGGTAACCACTAATGGAAAAAAACTTGCCTCGCCTTATTCCTCTTTTTAATATATTAATTTGGTTTTGCAGAGGATCAACAAGCCTTCGAAGATGAAGGAGGTATTATTATACAGCCTAAGCCTGGACTCCCACCGATTCGTTTATCACAAACCCAGCCGATAGCTCCCCAACCATATTTAGCACAATACCCGCAAATACAATACCCTCTGTACGATCCATTTTATTATCCTGCCGCAGCGGCAGTGACAACAGTGAATAACCAAAGCTCTGAAAACCTAAGACGTAGAAAAGTACAACAAGCCAACGAGGCTATGTTCGCTTCAGCCCCCGTAACCCCTGGAAATGATAATGCATTCCCGGTAAGTATGATTTAACAATATAAAAAAATCATATACTGATGAAACTTTGGCGTCTAATCCACAGGAAGATATTCTTCAAATGCATCTTTCCGAACTAAGCACAGAAGGTGTGATAGCTTTAATTGAACGGATTGAAGACTTAAAACCGACATTGCCAAAACTAGAAACAATTTTGCGACAAAGTGCAATTAGCGGCAGAGTCCTTAAGCATTGTGATTTAAATGAATTGAAAACAGTAAGTGCTCTTGGAATTTATTCAAACTGTTTTATCTATAAGTGTTTAAAAACATCTAGGTACTAGGTCTTTCATTTGGCCACTGGGAATTGTTTAGATTACTTATAACAACACTGCGTAGCTGTGAAAAAGTGCAAAGCAAAGTTCGATATAATACGGATCCACCAAACGTCGACACAAACGATAGTACAATGAGTGTTTCTGTTCCGCATAGCCGAAAGAACTCAAGCCAAATGGAGAAACAGGTAAGTTTTACCGAAAACATCTCGATATGAATGTTCTTACATATAAGTTTATCTACAAAACACAATTATGTATGAAATTCAATATCAAACTATCTTTTCTGTTGCTTCATAAACTACAAATTGGTTCACTTAATAATTTTGTAAATACAATCACTACGGGAATGCAGCCTAAAATTCATGAAAACGAATATCTCCAGGTAAAATTCGAAAATTCAATTCGATTAGATGTTGTGCTTGGATATTTGATGTATGATGGTATTAGTCAATTCTCGAAAATGCACATTTAATATTAGTTTGCCTTTAAAAAATCAGTATTCCTTTTATGATTGAAGGAACGTTGATTGAGTGTTATAATTTTGAATTAATACTTTTATTTAAAATTGAGTGAAATTTGCAAAAATTCAAAATATGACGTAAATCATTGTTGTATTGTTTTTCGTTGCTAATATTAGATTCGTCCTTATCTCTAACTTTCCCTTGAAATCCTCGTCGAAAGGTTTTCATTAATTTGTTTAGTTTTTTTTTTAATTCGGTTCAAGTTTTTTGGTCACACAATTGTTACTAGTGTGACTTAATTGGTCGTAAAAATGATCGGGTTGGTTCTGTCTGATGTTTTATTTGCCGCTCGTCCGAAATCGTCCGATAGATCGCTTGCGGTGCGGTTAGTTTTTCAGTGAGAGCTTGTTAATCTTTCGTTCAACTTGCAAATGATTATGTTACACAGTTAGGATTGCTCGCCGTTCACTTATTCTCGTTAACTGTTAGAACAGTGCTCAGTTATAACCTCGTAAAGGTGAGAATCTGATTCGGTAATGCTGTTACCTCAGTTACTTATGCATTCGTCAGTTTTGCATAGGAAGTCGGCTCACACTTTAATTTGAGGTATATTTTATCATTTGCCACCATAGAAAACGTCCTTATCAGTATACGTTTATGGAAAATACCAACATGAAATTCCGCCGAAAAGTTTAAAAAATCTACTTCGCTGCAAACTGATCAAACATTCTGATTTTTTTGTCAAAAAATATTTGTATTTTACAAACGATTTCTACGAGAAATTTGGAGTCCCTGATTTTTGGATTTTGGAGCCGCTATTACTCCCGATATTGGAGCGGTCGTTATCCTAACTTATCCCTCAAAAATCTTACTTACTATTACATCTAATCAACTTAAGAATACAATAGCATTGACAAACATAATAATATAACAACGAATAGACATGTGTAACGCATTGAATATTACTGCACTGATACCTTGACTCCAACTTCAGTTCTGGTATCAACGCAGTGCGCTGGCGCTATTGCGCCACAGCGTCTTGACTGGCTCACTAGCCACAATTCTGCTTCGGTACATGCATAACACTGCGTATCAGTGTTCTGGAATCGCGTTGCTCGATGCGCCGAACTAGACTTTTCAGCTCCAATGCCAACGCCAACACATTGTTTGCCTCTTCTTTGGTTGCTTCTTCTGCTGCGCTAATGTAACGATACACTGCGCTACTGAAACTTCTGTCTGGTATCAGCGCATTGGTCTCAAAGACAGTGTATCAGCGCAAAAGCGCGACGCAGCACTGCGTTACACATATCTTACAACGAACCTCATTGGAGTAGTTTAGTATTTTCAAATATAGCCACTAATGGTGGGTGGCTATCGTTCCTCGCGTTGAAAATTGTTGTTCGGGTGAAATTTGTTCAAGTATGCTTTTTTCTTGAACGGCCAAAACGACCTGACATTCACTATGGTCGCTTTTTTCACTAGGAAATGCAAGATACGATCTAACACTCAGTCTGATATCGAGCAATACACTCAGATATTAGTTTCCCGGCTCTGAGCAGATCTTATAGCTTTTCACTCTGATGCTTAAGGTCCTTATTTTCCTCTGTTTGATGATAAGAATCGCTTTATTTTGCTCCGCTAATCGCAACCTTACTGAATAAAGCCTGGAAGAGGTGGATACAATTGTATACTAATAGTAAGCTAAAAATCTTTTGCCTAGGTTGAGGAAGTGCCACCGTTACCATTCATAGTGGTCAGAATTTTCAACTTTCGAAGATTTCATATAGCTGCAATTTTTAGGGATTGTGAACGAGTATCTCCTCTGTTTGAGGATCACTTAGAAATTTTCTGTGCCCTTTGATGTGATCAGGGGTTTTGTTTTGTTTTCATCTTTGTCAATTCATAGGTACAGAATACACAGTCTTTGTTTTAAAAAAATAATTATTCATTGATGTATTGTTGTAGTTTTTTTCAGAAATGTAGCTTAAATTGTCTAAGAAAATTTGCTGCTATCATTTTGCTTTCATCAAATGCTGAATATTGTTGAGTAGCATAACATGGTAGAATTGCTGTCGATCCATTTTCCTACCAATTAGAAAAAGTTGTCTGTTCGAAATTTGATCAATAGTTCAATACGCTTTACAATCAAATTAATTAAAACATCTATTTCAATTTTAGGTTACACTTGAAGAGCAAATGATTTGTGGTGCATTACAAACCTTGAACGAGGATGCATACGAGGATGTCGCAATCAGCGAAAGAGCCAGCCCATCCGGATTACCAACAGGTGAGATGTTAGCCCAACATTTAGCACCAATTCGGGAAAGTTCTGAGTTTGGTTCACCGTCTGATGACGGTGGTAATCATCAATATCGTCTTAGCTTAATCGATAACAGTATGACTAGTGGTCCTAGCGAATATTACGGCTATGCTCGGCAAATCAGCAATGAATTACTTATGCAATCGACATCTGACGAGCCGTTGCCTACAGTAATTATAATGCCTTCCGGTGATAATATCGATTACGATGATACCCGCCTATAATCAATGTATTGAAACCGTTCATTTTTTGTATTAAAACGCGTTTGTAGCGAGTATAGACCAATAATCTAGTGATAATCGTTACAAATGGTAATTCCAATAGGCTTAACTGTGCACTGTGGAAACTAAATGAACAAAACACAATTTGTGGAAACTATGAACACTGCTGTGCAAATGCTTGATACAATGAACTATGTTGGGTTTGGTTAAAAGGATTTTGTCGTTTATTTGGGTTTTGGTTTTTCAAAGATTTAACAATTGACGCAATTTTCAATCGAACGTTTGTAACATATGCATTTAACATTGTTTTTTAAAAGTTGAAACGGAAACTTCATAATCTTACATATTGAATCTTTTTGTTTTGAACAAAATGATTTAAGGCATTGGCCTCGCTTAATAGTTTGGATGTTTCAGCACTTTAATAATTGTCACTTAACGCCATTGTACTTTCAACATTATTTATTAAAAGTAATATGTTTCCTATAGTATAGACGATAGATAGTTCTTCAACAACACTGCTAATTTATACGAAAAAAAAGTTGAACTGATATAAGTACTTATTTATTTGATCATATTTGGTTGAGAAGTGTATGGAGATGGAATTGAAAAGCAAAAATGTTGACAGTAGAACAGCCAGCAAGAACAATAGCTTTAAGCGAATGCCACGCGTTCATAACATATCGACTAAAATAATATTTACGGAAAAGTATTAATCCTGTAAACTGAGGTGCATTCATAGTCATTCCATATGAGCAATTATTGCATGGATAATAGAGTACTTAAAGCAAATATTACTAATGGTTAAGTGAAGCAATAACTAAATGAGAAAATATATACATTCATAGAAAAGTATTTTGCGTTTTATTTTTGAGTCGCCTCTTTACAGTTTGTTGCATGTTGGGTTTTCTCTTTGACTGGTTCTAAACAAGATGTGTTGCTAACATCGCCTTTGCACAGCATTTTAAGAAACATTTTTTAGTCTACTGACATACTTGGCTGTAATTATTGTTTTTCAGTAATTCACAGTTTTTTTAGTGACAGGACAAATTACATATCCTTAAATTATATCTAAGTGGTGTTTGGTTTTTTAGCTGCTATTTTATATATGCAAGTAACTTTGTCGTTGGTTAGAACAACATATCAGTTTTTTTAAACGGTATCATGATTACATCCGGAGTGAAAATTCAATGTGATTTGCTTTCTCATAATTGTTTTCGTGCCTTTCGTTGTTTATCGTGTTTTTGATTTGCCCCCAATGAATTGGACACACATTTTACAGACGATGATTTAGCCTTGTCGGCTGCTGCAAGTTCCAGTCCAAGTTCGGCAGCAGTGCTAGTCAACGCCATACCAGTTTCGAGTCGACCACCGGAATCGATCCTAAAGGGATGTGGAAGTATGAGGACGGATAAGAGAGTTTCTATTATGCCCAACAACAGTATGGCTCACATGGAAGTTGTTTGTGAGCGGCGAATTCGCTCTACATCAGCATCAGGTGGGTTAAGTTCAATTAAAGCGGCCGATTAAAATAGATGCACAATTTACCATTGATTAAACCGCTTATAATTGCCTGGAATAAGTTCTAACTGTAAAGATTTTGCATGTCCATCTCACTACTTTAACATTATCATCTATTTTGGTTTTATGTCAATCCGTTTAACATTTGAAACACCAAAAAAATATTATATCTCAGGTCCGCGACCCGCATCATTGGTATTGACAAGAAATGCAGGTCATCAAAACTTCAAACTGGTTAGATCCTCGTCGGTAGATTATGATGATGGAATTGAACAATCAGCGCCTAAAAATCAAGAAGATGAATTGTCGCCATTAGTCCTGACGGCGAACAAGTGATGCAAAACGATAGTTACAATAAAAAACAATATAGAGAAATATTTAATTGAAAGAAAAGTTATATCAACTTGATTTGCTAAGTAGAATCGTTTAGATTCAAAATAAAAATGTTACCTGTAATTATACAGCGAAAATGCTGTTAAGTACCTATTTATATTATATTGTATTAGAAATATAGCTTTATCTTCTCAAGCTCTCTTGATAGTTGAATAGTGTTTTTATTTGGATCAATTAATAGTTTTTGATGTGATTTCAACTGATAAGAAGGTAAATGCATTAGTGACAAGCTTTTTTCGTCCTAGGATTGATCGTGCACAGCCTAATACATACAATCAGCTATTTTAATGGCAGATAAAACGAGGTATGGTTCGTAATCAAATATACTGCCACGGAAAGTCTCATGCTTATCTAAGAATAGAGCCAACAATCCAGCTCTCCATTCCAACATTCTTTATTCACACAACTCCTTGCAATCGCCGCTTTATACCATAACCCCATCATCAGACGCATATTTACTGCAATAATAAAGTGTTGCTCTACTTTTAATGCATGAATAAGTGGAGTCTGTTCAAAATGGATCGAAAATTTATGGAAACATAAATGGAAGGGAAGATAAATAAGTTTAGAATGTAATCCAAATAACAATTCCAGCTATTTATAACGATCTTCAATTCCTTAATTGTTTTCCCCACAGAGATCTTCAGTTATTAACTTCTTTTTTGATGTAATATGTAGTCTCTATTACAACTTGCTTCTGATCTGTTTGTAAAAAAATCAAAATTCTAAACAGTTTATTGATTTTCACTCTTCTTTACATTCATACAAAAGTTTTTATGATCCAATCGAGAAGCCTCAATCCATAAATTAGCGGCAACTGGATTCAATGTTACTAAACATAGAATATTCTATGAAATCTAGTTAACGAGAAGTATACAAATCGTGGAATTTGAGGTTTTTGGTTGATCAGTTGCAATTCAGAGAGTCAAAATAATTGAACATTTTGTAATTTGTGGGTGTTAGGCAGTGGGAGCCAAGAATATTTCCGAAAAGTTTTTGAAACCTTTGAGCTATTTCTTACGAAATCTTCGCTTACTTTAAACTGAATCGGTGAACTTGCGATTCGTTTGAAGAGAACTTCATAAAATGTAAATAAATGTGTTACGCTAAATTTGACTTTCAACGGATTCAAATGTTATTGACTTTTGTATCCTGACCATTAAAGCTGTGCTATATATGCTGAATTTTGTAGTACTAACAATTTCACCATGTAAATAACGTACTTTGGTTATATAAAACTTTGCTGTATATCTGGCGTTCGTCGTTCGTAAACGATAGTAAATCCTGAATTGACTTTATCTGAAGCTTTCATAAACTATTTTCAACCAAGTTATTGCAGATATTGGATTTAAATAATTCTTTGAAACGTTGCTTAAAAGTTAAAATTTTCAGATTCGTTTCCTGCCGTGGCGGATATTATCAATTTGCGATATTTTCGCACAAATTCATCAAGTCATCTACCGAAATTGAGTTCTACTTATTTTTAAAACAACCGCTTCGGCTAAACCCTACTTTCGAGTTCCTATTTGTTATCATCCTCTGTGTTACATAATTTTCGAATTGGTTGTCTATTCGAGCTTTTTGGTAAATGGGTTTAATAATAATAAAAGTCGTGACTTTTTCTTTTATCAAATTTTATTTTCGACTTTTCAAATATATATTTCGGCTACTACTACTTCAGTGATATGTTCACGACTTTTCGAACTTGTATCGGGGCTTAAATCTAATCTAAGCTCCCTGAAGTAGAGATTAGCTATTTGATTACTTTTGTGTCACGAATGATTACTGATTACTTCAACTTAAGTAACCCGTATTTAGTACTTGACTGCACAATGCGAACTCATATTGATTACTTACTTAAATGACATTTACATGGACGGATTGAAAGACTACTATTTTTGCGAAAGGCGAAATGAAACTGTTTGCAACATAATTCTCGATGGTCAACAGGTATAGAACAAAACATTTCCAAAAAACCTGGTAAAGCGCCTGCACCTTACAGTCATATCATCCCCTTGCGATCATAACCGAATGCTGTGAGTGAGAAGAAGAATATGGAACTTGAGTGTGCGTGGACTCGATTCCAAGTAGTCTATAATCGCGTGTGACTGAAAAATTGAGTGAGTAGTAATACTGAATACATTATGAAATGAGTATTCGTTACTTTCATTCATTTTAAGTAACGGAAAGAAAATAACGACTGATTACTTTTTGAAGACGTATTCTTAAATTTTCCAAGGCCCGCATTTTGCTATTTTTGAGTTTCGAATACGATTTGCTATCTGAGTCCATTAGTCCTCCCAAAGGTTGCATGTTTCGGTCAGCTCATGACTGCCAGTTGTAGTGCACCTAGTAGTTCTGCCGTTATTCATACGCTTCACATGAACCAGTTAAAACCTTGCCTTGAAATCTGCGCTCTTTCGCCAGGGTCTATACCGATGTGATCGGTGTGTTATTTTTTTCAGCTTACTTCATTGAATTTATCTATTGGGAAACATAAAGACACTTTATTGGTCATATCATGACGACAAACCACAATATACAAATGAGTACCCACATTTTTCAAGTTGCTGTTATCAATCATCGTACTCTGTTTGATTGGCGTCGTTTTTCTTGTTTGGGTCCGTGATACCTACCTGATATGATACCGCGATGTGTTCTTTTAATTAGCCCAACTTCCTCAGCTGCTACATCTAGATCTAGGAATACTTTGAAGTGGAAAATTTAAAAAAAATTATCGGTAGTTACCATTAATTGTAAGACTTTGAATCTTACCTCCAACAAAAGCGAAACCTTAAAAACGATCGCTCACCGTGGCCTTGGTCCAGCGTACAACATCGCAACCACAAGTTCTTTTCTATGAATAAACTTTTTCAATATTTCTTTGGCACCGTTCGCCCACGCTCCTCCTCCCTGGCAGCTCATCTACAACCACCCGTCGCGCGTCTTTTAGTTGAACGTACTTCCCCAACTACTTGTTATTGCCGGCATTTCGCTGTTATCTATTACCACTACCAAACAACAAGCGAAGCAAACCGGGTGAGATGCTCCCCTCCCACGTCAACGAGCAGGTCAAGACAATTCACTTTCTTCGGCTCGCCGCTCGGTAATCTTCGGCATCAAGGTCGCCGCTACTCGGCAGAGAGCTGTCAAAAAAATCAGCTGTGCAGGGGTCACCTTGAAAACACCAAAAATCTTTTCGATTCTAACGGTGCGGCTCGTTAGTAAATTTCCGCGCGATTAGGGTGGTTTTTGTGGAGCGAAACGTCTGGACAATCGACAAGTAGGTCGCCTATCCGTTTGCGAGTATCAGCCAAGTGAAAGTAAGTGCAAATGGCTTCGAATCACAAACACGCTTTTCAGTCAAGCACTAATCGCCATTTATACGCAAAGTGTTTAGATAGTTGTATCTACGGGATGCGAGAGCTTAGTTTGGATGAATTTCGATGAAACCTTGTTTTTTAAATCAAATTTGCTAGCAAAGATGCTATTTATTGCGTCTGACAACTAGATCTAATAAATTTAAAGATTGCTATTTATTGTATAAGTAGGTAAATGTCTTCTATTTGTGTGTGCACTTGAATCTAAAGAAATTGAATGCGCGCCAAATCGCAGAACGCATGTCGGCCGTTGAGTGAATTTCGCCAATTCATTTGTTTTGATTCGGAGATCTTTAAAATAAATTAAAAGCGCGCTGAAGGCAAACATGAATTGCTTATACACAACCTCAGTAGTGCTTAATGTTTATCTAGTTTCTAAACAATTCAAATCTAGTGTGGAACGAAGGGGTATTTAATTCAATATTAAGTTTTTGCAAAAAATGCGTGCTGAGAATTTTTATGAGTAATTGAATCAAAATTAGATTCGATTATCAATAGCTACTATTGATTGATATCACTCGAACGGTTGTAGGTACTTTATGGTATGATTGAAATATTGGAGAAAGAAGATACGGCAATATTCAGCTAGAATTATATGGTTTCATAAAATTTTATTCACTGTTATATGAGGTACACTTGAAAGAAAATTTATTACCCATATCCCCTTTGATACAAAGGAGAAAACTGTGATATTAGCTAAGTTATCGTTTCTATACATTTTTTATGTAATGGATACACTAGTATTATGCTAAACCTTACCATCTTCAAAATAAAACGTTTGATTGTTATAATATTGAATGTTCGATATTATCTAAACGGTTGGAGATAGTTCTACCAACACTGCTATTAAATTCCAAGCAAATATACTAATAGATACACCATTTGCTCTACGGATAGTAATCATTTAACAAGTTTTGTTTGTTTGCTTATAGTACTACAGTGGTACATAATTTCAAAATTGTACGCATTAAAGTTTTAGTGGTTGGAAAATATTAATTTTTTTTGTCGATTAGGCTTGTCCCCCCTTGTTATCTAGCATCGTTTAGAAGTTACGAGCGTCACAAAAACCTAATATCTCTGGAAGCGAGTTTTCATAGATTTTTCAAATAACCCGCGCTTCGCCAAACTAATTAAATTTTTGAAAAAAATATAAAAAAAAGCCCATGATTTTTTCAAAAAAAAAAACTAAGAAGCTCTAGTATAGCAGTAAGGGTATCTTTCCAAAAAGTGGGATAGTTTTTACCTAATATTCAAATTTTCAAAATATGATATGTAAATTTTCGCGTTTTTGTCCTTGATTTTGATATTGAATAGTACCCCACATATGAAAATGTAAACTATGCCACTTCCGATACTCATAGAGCTGCAAGTTTATTATACGATGCCGCAATAAGAAATTTATGGTTTTTTTTCGTGTTGTATCAAGAATTGCAGAATAACTCGATTCTGATATTTCTACGGGACGCTCATCATTTCTAGCTTTAAGTGCTACGCTCTTGCGATTTTTTTCATAAAAAAAAACAATTTTCTACAGCAGCTGTCCAACAAAATGTTTGGTTAGTAAGTGTTTTCGCAGGAGCGTTTTCGTCAAAAAATTACGGTCTAAAATTTCAAAATTATTTTTCAAAAAATTTAAACAATTTTGCAATTAAAAACGGAGGAAACTTCTGGTGTTTAGGACAAGCTTCAAAATTTTGAAACTAATTTTTAAAAAGTTTAAACAATTTTCCAAAAAAACTGGGGGCTTCTGGTGTTTAGGACAAGTTTTATCGATTAAAATCAACATCAAATTTTTCTGCCAACTCAAACTTTATTGCGAATAGGTGGACTGGGGGCATCTCACGTGAGGGCTGAACTTTTAGGATATCCTCAAATAATAATAATAATGACAATTCAATATTATGATAATAATAATTTAATCATTTTAATAATAAAGATAATAACGGCAAAAACAAATACTAAATTGTTGTGCATAAGTTTTTTACAGGTATATATTCCCTACCATACGTTTTTTGAATGTATTTTCTGGTTTTGATCAAAAATGTGGCAGAACTTATGTTGTTCAACAGTTTTTATTGCCCAATAAATTGTTTTTTTTTTTGGCAATTGATCACTTTGCTCTGAAGCGCTTCAAATGTGATGACTTAAAAAATATTCTCCTAAAATTTGTAAATAATATTTACGTTAGCTATCGACCGAAAGTTTTTTTGGTGGTAAATATGGCTTGACCAGTTTATAGTTAGTTGATGTATTATTTTTGACATTTTGTTTCTTCGGCTTTTAAAAGTTATAATACCTATACAGTGAGCAAATGATTATGATAGAATTTTAACATCAAAATACCTCTCTTGTTAGCTAAATCTACTTCTGATTACTACGAGGTAGATGAAAGAGTAGAATTAGACCAGGGCAAATCAGTTTTCAATTGGCTGTTGAGTGACTGGTTTTTGCAGAAAAAGTTGTGGAATAACTCGTATAACAATAATTGACTTATGCTCCCTCTCAAAAAAGTCGGGAACATTAATAAAAAAATTCGAAATCGATTGAAGCCATTGGAGATTCCATCCACTGAATCAGCAGCCGCCCAGCACTGTGTTAGAGTTTATTACCAAGTTTAGCAAAAATTCCTGAGACCGCCCTAATAATTCGATTTTAATTTTCTAAAATGCATGTGGTAGATGAAGTGCTCTTTTATATATGGCAAAATTCAAACTTCTATATGCTTTCGTTTCGTACTTGCAAGATTTTAAAAAAATTGAATTTTTTAAATAAATTTGCAAAATTATTATGTGAAATCTACAGAATTGAATTTGATGAAAACTTTTACAACATTTTAAAGTTAGGAATGAGAAAAGTAGATAAAAATGTTTTTTTTTTAATTTTCAAACATTTCGATTTTTTTATTGATGTTCCCGCGACATTTTGAGAGAGATTTATTTCACAACTTTTCCTGCAAAAATCAGTGTGCCCCCTCAACAGTCAAATGTAGTCGTTTTTAATATTTTTATGCAGTTTTTAGTCAATAAACGAAAATGCGGTCACGAATTTAAAATTAATCATGACAATGGCACAGATGCCGGGTATGCCGGCTCTCGGCGACAATTCTCAGCCCACACCACATTCAAGATCAATTTCATTATTGTCTATAAGTTTCGCCTGAAAAGCACCCGATTACGGTACAAGTACAGAATAAATGCCATAAGTGGCGACAGTAGACGCCAGTTTGATAACAAAACCGACATCGGGGGATGACTCCCAAGTGATCTCTGGCCATAGGAAGCTGTGCTTGGACCAATTGCCTGAACAAGGCGATAGACGGGGTATCTTTTCGGGTTGTTAAGAGAGCTTCCGATTAATTAGGAGCTAGCTAGTGGTTTCGGTGGTAGTCTAATTTGCGCGAGCATGTTGTTCGAGCACGGCGTCCTGCGCTTGATTCTGGCGTCGGCTTCCCTCCATGCCGGTAAAATGATAGCGGGTGTTTTTTGTGGTTTGGCGCTTATTGCAATTCTATATAAGGTCACTAAGCCGTTGGTGGACAAATCGCGGAGGAGACGCCCCGATGCCGAGAAATCGGGAAGACTTGATGAGATCGTTCAAGCGGAAAACCGTTCGGAGGTAAGCATATTGCAGTTCCGAATCCAGTTTTCCGGTAGTTTTCGAGGTGGCTACAAGGGCAAGTAAACAACGAGCAGCTTTGAACAGTTATTGTAGCGCGATTTTAGCAACAAACATGGCTGCAGTGCTAGTCTGTTTACTGAAAAATTGAAACGTGTCCTATTGTCTCTTGTTCTGAAGCTAGAAATAGTATTGTCTGCAAATCTGAACCTAGTGTTGTGTACGGTTTTCTGTTTGGAAATGTGGTCTTCCAAGGGACGTTCTAAACCGCGCCAAGACAAGCTGCTGCGCATGCACTCATTTAGTCTGCGGAGACATGAAGCAGATAACATTTTCGCCAGGAGTTCCACATCTCGTCGATCTTCATCGCCCAGTAACATCAGCATAAATAGCGACTATAACGTCACCATGACGAATACGAGCCGTTGCAATCGTACTCGAATGCAAAAGCTTAGAGCGTGCCTTCAGCATAGTCTTGACAACCTCTGCAAATTCCTCACCTTAACACCGACCGCGCACAAAGGAACAGAATGTGAAGAAACTGAGATGGCGACGGAAGCTCAGATTGCAGCGAATGTAAGTGATCATCACTGAAAAGGTTATCTTTCTGCACGGTCCGCGCAGTAGACTTTTCTTGTCGCTGGAAGCTACCAATCAGTTATATGGCGCCTTGTCGACCTCTTGGATTCTTTAACGGTCTGATAAACTCTTTTGTGTTGTTCTTCACAAAAGTAGACTGCCGTAAAGAAATTGAAGACTTTTAAAGAATTTTGACGCAAATCGTATCTGCAGTTACAATGCAAAGATTATAAAAGACTATGCAGATAAAATTTCCTCTTAGTTTTACTACAGCCTCTCTCAAATGTTAGTCCAAGCTCGGTTCAAGTGGTGTAAATTAAAAAGATTCGAATATCAAAATCCATGTTGAAAATTTATCCAGAATCTGTTGTGGCTGTTAGCTTGAAGGTGAAACTTGCTTCCAAAATTGTGCTGTCCAACTTTTAAAATTTTTATCCTAATATTCTCATTCCGAAACGGTTATGAAATGGTGAAACGACGAAGAACTTCCAGTCCAACCAGTTGTTACTGTAACCACAAAAATATTCTATCTAAAAATAAGTTGATTTGAACCTGTTTTCAATAGTTTAAGTGAAATTTGACCATGCGAATTCGTTGCATACCATTTTTGGATACGGAAATTTAAATGTGAAAAACTTCATCCAAAATAATTTTGGAATCTTATTTGTTATTATTTATAATAAGGCTGATGTCTGTTCTATGCATATTTTTTTGGATTTTTTGCATGGATTAACTTAACTTCTGCAATTGTCAAGAAAATAAGTCTTCAATCTTCCAACGAATTACTGGGAAATAATGTCTACACAACCAAAAATTCATCAGAATCCATTTTTTTCTGGAAAAATTCAACGGGGAAAACTGCCGCGTCATAGCTTTCGCTACACTCCTAACGTTATCGGTTCTTCAACGTACAATCCTTCACGTTCTCTAATTTGTAATGCGATCACCCAGTCACCCGCTAATTCATCCGCATCTGTGCAAGACACCACCGAATCCATCTACTAACGGTGGGTGATATCGTATGATTTTTTCATGAAGATCATGAGTGTAACAGGGACACGAAGCGTTGTCAGAACATACTAAATTGAAGTTTCTTTTGAGCACGACAAAGCATTACGAGATCATATAAAAATAATATTTTCCGATAAACGTTACAAAGCGTTGCCAAACAGAATTGACAAAGTCTCGGTATTATAGAAATATTACACAGTGTGAAAGAGGATATTCCTCTTATTAGAGGTGCGCACAGTTTTTACCCTAGTCAGCAATATTAATGAGAAATTGAATGTTGTTGAACAATAACTCATAGAAAAAAGCAGACAAAATTCACCTCACACAATCTGTACAGGCATTCTTCATTGGTCGCTCGAGGATCAATCAAGCAGATAAAACTCATTTTAGAACTTTCACTCACATGTAAACTAACAAAATTATATTTAGACACCACTTCGCAACGGCAATAATTATTCTGTTATCTTCGTTAGCATTCACACAAATCGTGCGTAAAAATAACACGCTACATTTGAATATGCATATTGTTGATTTGTCTACACGATTGAGTAACAATTCGACAGTAATCAGTAAAACGAACATTTTATTGAAAACAAGGTTATCGGGGGTGATTATCAGCGATTATATTCAACGAACTGACCTATTGAGCAGCATCATATATTGTGAATCTACCATTTCATTTCAGTCGAACGCCATGACTAAAACATTAGAGATTGCTAGCATCACGTTAAACGATGGAATCAATGCAGAAGGTTCACTTTTCCGTCTACAAAAAGGACTAAATCTACGTCTTGTTCCGGGTCCATCGTTGCTTGGCAAGGAAATAGTTTTGTATACAAATTTCCCAACTGATGGTATTACATTGTGATAAAACTAAAACTATTTAAGGATAAATACGTATTGAATATTTCAGATCAAGTGGATTTTGTTCGGACTCAATATTGTAATCTTATATGGCATTCGAAATCGGGTGAACAACTAACAACACATGCCCATCCATTTGTTCGAGTGGTTGATGTCGATATCTATTGCGAGATTGAATTGAATCGTTCGGGAACTTATCATTTTTACTTTTGCAACAAGGATAGGTGAGTTTTTTGATTGCCTATAAACCATTAACATTAATGTTTTAAAAAAAATACTTAAATTTTTCATACGCTTTGCATACTTTTAAAAAAAATGAATTAAACAGTATTCTGGTTTTATAATGATCCTTTTATATCTTATTCTTTTTTCGTTCTCGTTAAAGCGTAACAAAAACACCAAATGGCGCACTTTACATTCAAGTGGCGCCTATTCTTCATGTCGGTCCACCGGGAGCCCAAAAAATCATTCCGTTGGACTCGATTCGGTGTCAAACCTACTTGGCCAAATGTTTGGGCCCACTGAATACTTGGGAAGCGAAATTGCGCGCTGCCAAAGAATCCGGTTACAATGTCATACATCTGACGCCAATTCAAGAACTAGGAGCATCACGATCCTGTTATTCGTTGCGAAATCAATTGAAACTTAATCCGGAATTCGCGGTCGTCAGTACACCTACTAGTCCCCAAGCCAAGGCCTCTACACCTGTTCGACCGACGTTCGAGGATGTTGAGAAGATTCTTAAAAAATGCCGCCAAGAATGGGGAGTATGTATTATATATCTGAACCCTTCTAAAGTCTAATCTTTGTCATCATTAAAGATTGCATCGATCTGTGATATTGTTTTAAATCACACTGCCAACGAGTCAGACTGGCTGAAGGAACATCCAGAAGCAACGTACTCGTGCGCCACAATGCCACATTTGCGTCCTGCATTTTTACTTGATGCAGCGTTAGCACAATGCGGAAGAGATGTGCAAGCTAGTGTTTTGGAAACATTTGGCGTGCCAAAAATAATTGAGACGGAGGATCATCTTCAAGTAAGTGATGTGCAATGTTGAGGCAGAAATTTATTTAAACTCAACGATTTATTTATTTACAGTCATTGAAATATCAGATGCATACAAACTATTTGCCGAAAGTAAATATATTTGAGTTGTATCAATGCAACATCACAGAATATGTCAATAGATTCATTCAAGAGGTATGCATAAAAACAATCTTGTAAATCTTTAGCCACATAAGTTTGTATTACAACTCAGCAGCCCCTATTGACGGCTTTGCAAATCTAACATTATCTCTAAACTTCTTTGATCAATGAACGAATTCTTGAACAATTTAAATCCAATCTATGGATTTCTACAGTGTTTTTTGGCTTCCCAACTGATCTCACTTCATTCAATTTCACTTTAAGAATTCAAATATTGTTAATAATTGAATCTTCTGAATCAGAAGAGGGGCAGATTGTTGAGTATATGCTGCTAGTAAATTATTAAAGCCGATAGTAGTGAGTTTATCGCTTGCGTAGAGATTTTGGTCTCCTGGAAAGTCGTAGTGACCAGTAAATCAATTGAAACCCACGATTCGCAAAAGCTGTATCCAGGGCGCAACACGCATAAGGGACTTATTTGATACATTAAATTGAATTGTATTTAGAAACGCATGTAAAACGTATGTACAACGTATGTACAGCATAATTGTAACTATTATTGTGGGAAGGAGTAACTTCATTTGCCACTAAATCCTTCGATGCTTGGTACCATTTGAAACAGAATTTTGGTCACTATATCGGTATGTTTGATGGCATATTGGACATGGACATTAGGTATCAGTCGAAAAAGTTATTACTTTGACTGTAATACAGATTAATTCATGTGTAATACATGTGATTTCATACCTATCCTCTACCAGCATCTTTATAAGCTTACTCTTTTCAACATTTTCATGTCCAGAATTATTTTAAGTTCATTTTTATGATTGATTCTTATATATTTACCTATTCCTTTTGATGGCAGATGCGAAAAAGGCCACCTCCACATCATGTTGCCAAGAAAGAGCTAATTGCTGAGATGAAAATAATTCAAGATCCTGCGTATCGTCGTCTCCATTCAACCATCGATATGGAACAGGCGTTGGAATTATATAACATCTTCCGTGCCGATTGTTTTGATGAGGATTCGCGATTGAAAAAATGTGCTGAATGTTTTCGTCGTAGACTAGAAGAACTTAACGAAGCCATCCGCATTGAAATTCAAGAATATCTCAACTATGCAGTTGAAAATTGTTTGGCCGGCACTCGCTATGAGCGTGTCCAAGAGGATGGACCAATGGTGAAAGAGATTTCCGTAAAACACCCCGTTTTCTCGAAATATTTTACTCATACTGGACTAAAAGGTAAAACGTTGAAGGAGGTTGAAGAGATTATGTACACTGACGCCGCGAGGTTCTTTATGGCCCATAATGGTTGGGTTATGAATAGCGATCCGCTAAGTGATTTTGCTAGACCGCAACCTGGCCGCAGCAACGTTTATCTGAAGCGCGAGCTGATTGCGTGGGGCGACAGTGTGAAGCTTCGTTTTGGTGACAAGCCCGAGGACAGTCCTCACCTGTGGAGCCATATGCAAAAATATGTGGAAATAACTGCCAAACTTTTTGATGGAGTTCGATTGGATAACTGTCATTCAACACCTCTCCATGTGGCAGAATATCTGTTGGATGCTGGTAGAAAAGTTAACCCAGAATTGTACGTGGTGGCCGAACTGTTCACCAATTCCGATAGTACTGATAATATTTTCGTGAACCGCCTCGGAATCACGTCTCTGATTCGCGAAGCACAATCTGCCTGGGATTCTCACGAGGAAGGGCGCTTGGTTCATCGTTACGGTGGCGTACCGGTTGGAGCGTTCTATACATCGCCAAAACGACCGTTGGCCCCAACCATTGCTCATGCTCTTTTCTTGGATCTCACCCATGATAATCCTTCGCCGATCGAAAAACGATCGGTGTTTGACTTGCTTCCATCGTCTGCCTTGGTTTCGATGGCATGCTGTGCGACCGGCAGTAACAGGGGATACGATGAACTCGTACCTCATCATGTAAGCAAATTCAGTTAAGTTTGCCGTCAGATTAAATACAATTTAATAATTACAGATTCATGTGGTCGACGAGGAGCGGCAATATCAGGAATGGGGCAAAGGTATTGATTTTCAAAGTGGCATTATTGCTGCCAAACGCGCTTTAAATTTGATACACGGAGAACTCGCCGAACAAGGATTCAATCAGGTAATTTTGATTTGCTTGGTATTCAATTAGCTAGATCCTTAACGACATTCCAATTTCTGCCGATTTCAGGTGTTTGTGGATCAAATGGATCCAAATATTGTTGCCGTCACGCGTCACTCACCAACAACCCATCAAAGTGTTATCTTAGTGGCGCATACAGCGTTCTCATATCCCGATCCCACAGCCGGGCCCACGTGTGTGCGTTCACTTCGCTTTGAAGGAAACATCGATGAAATCATTCTGGAAGCCGAGATGATTCACGCAACAGGACTGAAATTCGATCGGCCATCACGGTACAAGAAAAACGATAAATATATAAATGGTCTGTGCGAATATAAATTACATCTGCGCGAGCATATTCCGCTATGCCAGTCGAAGATTTTCAAGCACGTACCAATTACGGACGGAAATATAACGCAGCTAGATTTCGAAAATCTTCGACCAGGATCAATAGTAGCCATAAGGTAAGTTAGTGCAAACTGCATGAAACGTTTTAACTGAGCTGAAATTTACAGGGTGTCTCTGCATCCGTACACACGTCCACATTTCACAAAACTGCAGGAGAACATTTCTGCCTTCCACACGGGGTTCGGAAAAAATCTTGATGAGCTTCGTCAAATAATCTCAAATCTGGATTTGGTGGATGTCAACACAGTTCTCTTCAAATGCGACGCCGAGGAAAAAGATTTGGGACTTGCGGGTGGAACCTACGAGATTCCCGGTTTCGGCTCGACAGTTTATTGCGGATTGCAAGGACTTGTTTCGCTTCTGACTGAGATATCTCCTAAAAATGATTTGGGTCACCCGTTCTGTAATAATCTGAGAATGGGTAACTGGATGATTGGTAAGACTGATTCGTCAAACGAATTTGAGAAGCTCATTGTACGAATTCTATTTATCGAACAGAATACATAAGCAATCGACTTTCGATAAATCCAAAAACTCTCGCACTGGGTAAATGGCTAGAATCGAATTTGGAAGCATTGAAACAAATTCCGCGATACCTAATACCATCCTATTTCGATGTAATCGTAACTGGAGTTTATGAGGAAATCGTCAGTCACTGTTTCAACTTGATGAGCGAGTAAGGAAATGTTTCTCTCTAATTCAACTGAAGCTGCATTCACAGATTTATTTTAGTTTCGTGAAAAACGGTTCAACATTCCCACAATTGTTGGCATTGGCATCAGTGCAATTTTCAGCCATAGTTCCGTCCGCTGATTTGCCCAAACTCAGCCCTAACATTCAGTCGCCGAAGCCTCCAGCACGATGCGTCACCATGGCAGCCGGTCTGCCGCATTTCGCAACAGGATACATGCGTTGTTGGGGACGTGATACTTTCATAGCGTTAAGAGGAATTCTGTTTATGACCGGACGCCACAACGAAGCACGCTACATAATTTTAGGGTTTGCCGCTTGCCTTCGACATGGACTGATACCGAATCTCTTAGATAATGGCACCAAACCTAGATTTAATTGTCGCGACGCGGTGTGGTGGTGGCTCTACAGTATTGAGCTATACGTGAAAGAAGCACCAAATGGAAAGGACATACTCAAAGACAAGGTGTCACGACTTTTCCCAACCGATGATTCGGATGCGAAATTGCCAGGCGAATGTGTAAGTCGACTTGAAAAAGTTTTTTTGGATGATATCCGTAGGAGGTATAGTTTTTTAGGATCAAGTACTGTACGATGTTATTCAAGAAGCTCTCAGTACTCATTTCCAAGGGCTGACATACAGAGAACGAAATGCTGGTCATGAAATTGACGCTCACATGACTGATCAAGGCTTCAATGTTCAAATAGGAGTTCATCCAGACACTGGGTTTGTGTTTGGAGGCAATCCTGCTAATTGTGGAACATGGATGGATAAAATGGGTTCGTCGGAGAAAGCAGGAAATCGTGGAAAGCCTAGCACGCCCAGAGATGGCTCAGCTGTAGAGCTTGTTGGTCTACAAATGTCAGTCGTTCGATTTATGCAGAAGTTAAGCGACGATGGAGATATTCCGTATAAATCAGTCGAAAGAAATGGCAAAAATGGTAACTCACTGAAAGATGAAGTAACAATTGCAGATGTCTCAATTTAGAATCGTTTCAGGCCAAAAAACCGTTTGGACGTACAAAGAATGGGCCGACAAGATCAAACTAAATTTCGAAGATCAATTCTATGTGGGGAATGAAGGAGGACCACTGGTCAATAAAATGGGAATTTATAAAGATTCGGTTGGATCGGCCCTGCCTTGGACTGACTACCAATTGCGATGTAACTTCCCCATAGCTATGGTTGCGGTATGAATTGCACACAAACTCGATGAAAGTAATTAATATTTTGTGAATTTAATTATAGGCTCCAGAAATTTTTGAACCGCATCATGCATGGAAAGCTTTACAGCAGGCTAAGAAACATTTGTTGGGCCCGTTGGGGATGAAAACGCTCGATCCAGAAGACTGGGCATATCGCGGCAACTATGACAACAGCAATGATGGAAACGATCCGTCAGTAGCGCACGGTGCCAACTACCATCAAGGACCCGAGTGGGTTTGGCCCATTGGATATTATTTGAGGGCGCGATTAATATTTGCCAAGCACAATGGAAATTTGAAGGAAACAATTGCAGAAACATGGTAAGTGGATAATATTCTGTGCTAAATACATTCAACGTGATGATACACACTGTAGAAGACTAATCAGACTTCACAACTATCAATTAATTAATTTTAAACACTATAGGAATGTCCTGACAGCACATTTGAAGGAGCTACAAACATCACATTGGCGCGGACTTCCCGAACTAACCAACGAAAGCGGAAGCTATTGTGGCGACTCTTGCCGAACACAAGCGTGGAGTGTTGGAACTGTTTTAGAAGTAATTATCATTATTTTGTAATTGCCTTTCCAGAGAAGCATATTGAATTGATTCATTCCAGGTTTTATATGATTTGCGAAAACTATCGAACGAAGTGTAATGTCCCAAAAAAACCAAATAAACTTTCAACTGCCCATCACTTCACAGATTTTATAAAGAAAACAGAATGAGATAAAGAAAAGATATTATATTGTTGTTATGTATATCGTTAATTGTATCTTAATTATTAAACGTAATTTTTAGAAAATATTTATGCATTTGTTGACATTTTTATAGATCAAAAAAATATTAATAAAATTCTAAAATGCTTGATAACTAGGATTTTGTTTGGTTATGCCTTTATTTGGTAGCCCTGATAGTTGTTGTTGTTGGAAATAGTTATTCAGTTCGATCTTCTTCAAATTGGTTTTTGTCTGTTTAGAATGCGGGAATCTACAGCCAGAAGTGAAGTGACATAATCGAATACTTACGTTAATTTTGCACCAAAGGTCTATACTTTTATTGCAAGAATTGTTTAGCAATTTTATTAATTTAAATTATGATACACCTCTACAGCGGGTGGGGAAAAATTAGATGAGTACCTTACATGGACATCACACATAAATGATCTAATTAAATAGCAGCATGAAAGTGTAAATAATATAACTTGCACAACTGCTAGAAATAAATTCGTAAACTACAATTATTATCAAATCCACAAAAATCAAAGCCAAACATGAAATCAGTATGAAATAAAATTATAAACGTATATTCTGAATTATTAATCGAACTAAAAGATACTAAATCTCACAAATTTGGTACTGTCCCTTATTCGGATTCTTATCGTCTAGGAAGTACTATGTAATGAATTATAAATACGGAGAATCACTGAAAATTGATAGAGAGAGTGATTTGAAAGAGACGGAGGTAGTTTTAGTCGGTAAAAATCCGGCATGACAAGAGGCAGGAGCTGATCGGTATCTTTTGAAGATTTTCACCTTCCAACGTGGAAAAAAAGAAACGCCTGAAATATCGCATTGACATTGCACCTCCAAACGTTGGAGAAAATATGCATTATCAATTTAGTAGGCTTTGCTTGATTTCTTGTCAAATTTTAATCACACAAATTTAGAATCCAATTTTAAAACCTCCAAAAATATATCATTTTTTCGGCAAATCTACAATGTTTAAGCCAAGCGTAAGGAGTTTCCAATTTGTTTTGCCGTCGTATTAAAATATTTTCTTGTTAATACCTTTCAGATTCAAAATTCACCAATAGAACGAAAACAAAAAACCAAATTCTACAACTATATTGTAATAAATTTTATCATTTTTTTCGTTTATTTATAATGCTCTTCTCAATTTTTTTATAAAGGACATTCCTAGTAGGATTCAAGCCGAACTTTATCCTAGAAAGCGGAAGACTGAAATGTACTTCGAGCCAGGGCCACAACTTGAATATCAAACAAGACAAGCGGAGCACCCCAAACAGGCTCTAGATGTATTTAAAAAGACGTTGACGGGGACATCTGAGATTTCAAATGCAGCCATATGTCCGCCCACATGTTCTACAGCGCGTATAGTACGCGATAGTTACTTTTCTTGATCAAACCCCTCCTTTGTTCCCCAACGAACATCATTTTCATCACCAGGACTTTGATCATATGTTAAGTTGTATTTTACGTTTAAGAGAGCTTCCATGCGAACATGGGAACGTAAATTGCAAATTTTGAAATAAAATGTTTGTGGTAACTTCTGATAGATGCTGTGATTTTTTTAAACAGTTTGAGTGTTCCATTTTCCCGTAAAATTAGTCAAAACTCGCCAGGAAAAATAGTAGGTAGATACATTCGCAGTCCTCAAGAGACTCTATGATACCACAAGAAAAAAGCATGACAACAAAAATACAAGATTTTGAATTTTGAGAACCAGTTTGATTCCCTGGCTATGTTATTAACATTTCCAGGGAGGGCTGGACATTCAAACAGGAAATGCTGGATCATTACTTCGTCTTCCCACCTGCAACTGCGACAGAGGTCTTTGACGGGAATTCATAATCGTTTTGCGTGCCTGCCCATGAGACAATGGTCCGTCAATGTTGAGATTGTTAGTCGTAATGCTTAACGATGTTTTGAGCTCAATGTGAACAAGTCTGTATCAAGTTTCTTGTAGTAGACACGCTTTTTTTGCAACCTTTAAGTAGTGCTGCTTAATACTTATTTTAATAGAAGCTAAGGAGTGACCAACATTTGAGTTTTTTATGTTATCAAAACGTTAAAACATATTAAAACACTTTCTGTGCGAATGTCCGGCACTGTCCAGGAAGCGCATGCAAACTTTGGGCACGCCCTTCCTAGACAACCTCACGGAACTAGCTGATCTGGACATTGGCTGCATAGCCGGCTTTATTCGAGAATCTGGATGGTTCTCGTCATCCCGCAGGTTCTAGTGCCGCCCTTAAATTCTGTGGTATCACAATGGACCTCTCGTGGCCTAAGTGAGCTACCTTTGGATAAAAAAGGGCTGCCACTACAACCAACCAACCATGTTATCATGAAGATCTGTGCCAGCTTTTGCTAGGGCGTCTGCTTCAAAGTTTATAATATAGAGTCACTTCGGATTGTACGGATATCTCATGTGAATGTTTTACATTCCGTATATTGCCATGACCTCTGCTTGAAAAGTTTTTCACTCTGAAGCAGGATAACTTGTAAATAGGAATTCATAACTTTCCTAGAACTTTTAACAGTGAAATTAGGACCGCAGAACTTTAGTTTAAATCTATTACCAAGCCTCGAATTCAGCGCAAAAGAAATCTAAATGCCTAATCAAATTGCACGGCAAGTTTCATTTTCTATAGATGAAAAGCATGTTTTAAAACACAATTTATCGCGGATACTGCAACAACTTTGGATTATAATATCAAAAGTAGGTTTAATTTATTCAAAGTATTGATTATTTTACAATTAAATTATAATATTGACGAAAGTACTAGCTTTGATTTAAAATCTATTCCTAACATAAAAATATCGATAGTCAAAACTTGTCTAATTACATTCATATCGAACAAAATCAAATAATTAAAACATAGACACATTTTGGATTTAAAAATATGTACATCCTTTTTGGATAACAAAAACAGTTTTGCCATAACTATCCCTTTAAATTTACACATCAAAAAGCCGATATTATCTTTTAGACTTTAAAGTGGTTTCGAAAATTCAAAAATCAATTGAAAAAAAAACTAAAATTTTATATGCAAAAAGTGTGACTACCAGGACAAATTCTAACTACGGTTATTTAAACTCGCTTTTAACGCTTTCATTTTCTCTAAAATCAAAGGTTGAAATGCTTGCGATAGACATCGCACTGGTTTAAAGTAATCAACTTTCATTTCAAAGCACTTCACTTCATTGTCAGCCCCTGTTGGATCACATTGCAGGATTGCCTGAGAGAATTTCGGTAGTGTTTTAAATAAATGGTACAGAATTCGATAAGGCAGGGATTTAGCCGTCGGTTCCGCTTCCGACGCAATGTACTCAAATTGTTCGATTGCTTGGAACAGTTTCATCACGCATTTCCACTCTCTGCCAGTCAGACCCAAAAGAATTCGTAGCGTGTTCCCGTTGATGAGCAAACTTTGGAAGCGACCGAAATTCACTTTGATGATGGCCTCGACTTGTTTGTCTTCGTGCGATTCCATGAACGGTTGCTTGCTTTCATAGCGCATCTGATTTACCTCCCGCTCAAATCTTACACTACGTATATTCACATATGTTAAACATGCAAAATTCCTACACTGGATTGGTCTAGGCAGACAGGGAACTTTATCGGCAGTATGCGAATTTGGTTGTGGCCTTTGCTGGTGCTGAGTAATTGGAGTAGTCCCTGGTAATACGCTTGTAATAGCATCAGGAAAAATTTCCGGTACTACACTTATTTGTACAACCGCCTCCTGAGACGTTTTATCAGTAACTTCAGTTTGTGTCTTTTGCGCCTCTTCGGGAGTCGAAGCATTTCTGAAGTAAGTTTCGTCTTGATTTAATAATTGAGAGTTTGTGGGTTGCGACGGATTCGGCGGACTTACATTCTCTATTTGATAGTTCTCTTGCGGTGAAGGATCTGGCGAGCTATCATCTTCAATGAAATAATCACGATTGTCGCTTTCATTGAATGATAATACCTTCATCCCACTTACTTTCCTTCTGATTTTCGGAATATACATGGGTGCAATAAATTTTATCTGCGACTGAACCGTACTACGATTGACTGGAGGATTGCCACTACAATTTTGTGGTAGTGTAATCTGAGCGTTATTTACAAGAATCTCTTCTTGTTGCGCAACATGACTCGATAATTTTCTGTTTTGTTCTAATTGTTCGGGCGTCGGCGGAATTTCATCCAAACTGCCGCTTGATATTATTTGCGACGCTAATACTTGACGATCCGGAAAATTTTCATTTTCATCACTATTCGAACTCGAAATTATTGGCTGCGTTGAGGCAATGGTGACATTTAGATTCGCGAAAAATTCTGAAGGATCATTAATTGTTACCTCATGATAATCATTTACTATTGGATTCATCATTATGTTGAATATTTCTTCGGTATTCGTCGGACTATCATGGATAACGACTGTTTTTTGTGGAGCCAATGGAACATATTCAACATCACTACCATAGTCAAAATGCTGCGATAGGTTCTTTTCCTTCTTTATCGATACAGAATTATGATCAACTTGACTAGAATCGTCAAATTTAGATTCATCTGTAGTTCTTTCTAAATTTGTAACAGTTTCTTTTTGAAAGGCTTGCACTGTATTTTCTATAACCGTGTTGTTGGCAAACTGTTCAGAGCTTATTGTCGTTTCGTTTAGTGAAGAATAAGCTGCGATGCATTCATTGCTAACATTCTGTTGCAACTGGAAATATAAAATGATTCGGAAATAAATTATGATTGTGTTAATTAATATTCTTACCATATTAGTTTCCTCCGTTACAGCTATTTTGTCTGGTGTGACTGAAAATTATAATGAATGTTCAATACTTCACGTCACCATCATAATACTTAACTAGACATGCAACTATTTTTCATATCTTAAATGTTTACGATATCATAGAATGAATGAATACGATTGCAACCCAAAATAAGGGTTGTAAAATTAAAAGAGACAGTTGAAGTGCAAAGCTCATGCGTTAATGATTTCAATAGAGTCTGTTTGCTAAATTAGGGTTTATGTTGATTTGATTGTGACTGCAGGAAAGCATTTTTAATGTGAAGCATATTTAGGGAATGCCAAATTATATATATTTAGACCTATTTTATGTTCAAGAAGTTATCATCTGCTGCAATGAAGTTATTATGTTGAAAAACGATGTATCAGGAATATTTCTTAGTAGTTATTAAGCGCCCTTCATCGTTTGCATAATGTAAGTGGTTAACTTTACAGCTTCAAACGAATTTTTAATATAAGTGTGTAATTTACTTCTATCAGAGAAAGTTTGAGGAGTTTCGTCAGAAAATATTCTAGCACAAAACTCAAAACATTTTTTAAACCAAATGTTAGCTGAATAGCAAGAGGGAGGAGCCACAAGCTCCCAAATCATGAAAAAACGAACGCGAGAGTATTTTACAAAGCTTTTAAAGGAGTTTCCATGCAAGAAAAATAAGGTCAATATCATGTAAAAAATATGGGTAATGGATTGATCAAATAGCTCCAGAGGAAGACAATTGACTATGGATTGAATATCTTTGTAAAAATCTCTCCGGCACGATATGCAACATGCAAGAGTGGTACACTATAAGAATGTCGACGTAACGAATGTAAGGAACGCTCGCTTTTATTATATTGATATCGCTATGTGACGAATGGTAGAGAAACTTTGTAAACTATATAACAAACAGTACATAAATTCTACAGAATCCAAAAATTAAAGCGGTAAAATTGTCCGAATTTTATTCGTGCGTGTACCCAGCATTGCTAGAGTGAAATCTAAGTGAAAAATCAATAAGTTGTAATTAATAGTGTTCTATTTATTTTCCAAGATATAAAATAGGAAAACATAGATGCACAAGAGTCTAAGTTTATAAGCAGTAACGATTTTTTTAATCATAAATAACCATAAATTATCTTCACAAACAGAGCTCCTTGGTACTACAAAAAAAAATTAGACAGAAATTATTAAAAAAAAATGAAATGACCTTAGGCGCAGTATTTAATTCAGATGAAACGGGGCTGAACACGAATATGTTATTACAGTGAACTTATGTACATTGAGGTGAAATAACGGCTCCAAGAAGAAGATAGTTGAAAAAACATGTAACTTTGCTAGTCTGCACAAATGTGTCTGGCTCCAAAAAAGCTATCACAGAGAATGTAATGTGTAAGAAATGTTTAACATGAAAAATTAATTGATTTTGAAACATCAAGACCATTAAGCTGTGATCTAATTATCATCTCGGAAGGAGAATTTACTAAATCGCCCGGATACAAGGCACAGCGACAGACACAAATCAAAACTTGTAAAGACCTGAAGCAAATTCTCTCACCGCGAATAAGGAAAGCATCATAATGCTATCTATTTCTGGGGCAAGACTAAATTTATAACTCAGGAAGACATCTCAAATGTTCTAACTGCGGCTTTTACTTAACACCGTCTCAACATTGATGAACTCACATTCAAAACGTAGCATGCTCAAAAACATTGAAATGGAGTTTGATCTCCATTTTCATTATTTTTAATCATTTCAATAAATTGATGCATTTTCAGTTCAAATAAATTAATTGACCTGTAAACAATAAGACTGGAATGAAAAGGTTTGCATCCAATGCATTCAAATGACTAAAAATGATAAAAGTAGAGACCAAACTCAGTTTTTTGATATGTTACGCTTTGAATGAAAGTTTCTCATTTCTTTTTGAGGGTGCTACGAAAAGTTGTGGCCTTATGAGTGAGGAAAAAGCATTTTTTTCAAATTGCGAAGAATTTGTACAGGACATATCGCCGAACACCACGAATGAAGTGCCAACAATCGATTGTATCCAATCAATCCATTCTATACATCCGAAAATTGGTGAAACCGTGTTTTTGCATTATTATCAAATTTTTAAATATGAAGTGCTAATTTTTAAATGCTTATAAGCATTGTCTTGACATTTCGTTGACGATTTTTCGATAAACTTATCTTGAAAGCAAATAAAATTTTAAATAATCACAATGTTGTTAGTGTTTTAACTAGAAAACGGTTTTATTCGATGACGATATACTTCTAGAAAACATATTTATTGTATTCTACTGAAAACTATCACAAAAAAACATATATTTCCAAAATAACTAAATGTTTTCATTCAAAATTTGATCTGGGAACTGTCGAACTAGATTTACCTAAAACAAAAGTTAATCTTGTCTAAGAAACAAAATAATTCCATTGCATGTAAAGTTAAGCATGCATGAATGCAATGTTTGTAGGTTGACAAAATTAAAATACAACATCCTTTTCATGTCGGCGATTGAAAGGTAAATATGTATAATCGACATTTTTCACGGAATTGAAGCTTTGGAACAAAGTTCCTGTTTCCGCATATCAACTGAACTAAATTTGAACAGCGTTATGACCATTTTTGTGGTAGTTATGTCAAATATTCCTAAAAGTGCTGCATATACATTGCATGGCATTTGCCAACTTTAAAATGCTCTACTATAAAGCTTGCAGATTGTCGCTTATGCTCTTTTGCCTTTCAAGCGTCGATGTAATTAGTCAAGCACACACACTCCATTCACATAAACTTTAACAAAAATTAACTCACCTGTATTTTGCAATGAATTCTGGTCATTCAAAATACTTTCATATAATTTTGTCAGTTGACATGGACCTGTGGCACGTTTAGATATGATGTTCACAGTTTTCCGGAGAGAAAGTAGCGTTTTTTTGCGATCAATTGCTGCACTATTTGGTTTCGTGGCACGTTCGGCAGATGTACAAATGTCGTGATTTCTCATCGGACCAGACTTCATATTTGGGACTTGTTTTTCACCAGTATTTTGCCTTTTAAGCTCTACACGCGCACCATTTTCCACGGCTACTCCAAAGTATTGGGCATTATTATTTTTCATGGTCACATTGTCTCCTTGGGTCTGCTGCTTAGAAATCGGACAAGACAAATTAGAATTTATTCTTGAATTTTGTTGATTTTTTTTCGACATAGGACACGGCCGTTCAAACACTCTCCACTTCGATGCAGGGTCAGAGTTGACGGTCGCGATTGTTTCCTTTACATTTCCAGCTAATATTTTTTCTGGTTCTTCAATATGCTTGGACGATTTTGAAGCAGAAATCTCTCCAGCATCATTGCAGTCATTCGACGCCAATTTACATTTATTAGGAGCTAGAAGATGCCCTTCTCGCAATCCATTTCCATCGTTTCTTTCCACTATCTCGGATGCTGGTTTCATTTTTTTCGACATAGGACAAGGCTTCTCACCTACAACTCTTTTAAGCGTGATCTGAGGTGAAGTACTCGTCAAGGGTTCATTTAAAACTCCCAAATGTGCTCCACTAACCATTTCATTCGTGTTAATCGAGCTTTTAGGCTGGCTGCATTCACGAGTATCTAGTGATGTGGGATTTAAAACTACTGAAGATAGTGACGAGTTGGAAGATGTTATAGCCACGCTTTCCTTTTTCGACATGTAGATTTCCTTTATATTACCAGCCAATGATGATTTTGATGAAGAAATTTCTCTGGCGTTATTGCATTCACTCGACGCAAATTTACGTTTATTTGGAGCAGGAAACCGCCCTTCCTTACGCAATCTATTATCAACATTTATTTCTGCTGTCTCGGATGCTGGTTTAACTTTTTTCGACATAGGACAAGGCTTCTCACCTGTAACTCTTTTAAGCGTGATCTGAGGTGAAGTACTCGTCAAGGGTTCGTTTAAAATTCCCAAATGTTTTCCACTGACCATTCTAATCGTGTTGACCGAGTTGCTAGGCAAACTGGATTCACGAGTATCTAGTGATGTGGGCTTTAAAACTACTGAAGATAGTGTCGAGTTTGAAGATGTTATAGCCACGCTTTCCGTTTCCGACATGTAGATTTCCTTTATATTACCAGCCAGTTTTTTTTGCGGACCTTCAATGTGCGTGGATGATTTTGATGAATAAATTTCTTTGGCGTTATTGCATTCACTCGACGCAAATTTACGTTTATTTAGAGCAGCAAACTGCTCTTCCTTCCGCAATCTATCATCAACGTTTATTTCTGCTGTCTCGGATGCTGGTTTTCCTTTTTTGGACATGGGACAAGGCTTCCCACTTGCAACTCTTCTTAGTTTGATTTGAGGCGAAATACTCACAGAGAATTCACCCAAAACTCCTCTATCATTCATGCCACCTTTGTTAATCGAGTTTCTAGACTGACTGCGTTTGCTGGCACCTTGTAATGTGGGCTTGAAAACGACTGTAGATAGTGTCGAGTTTGAAGATGTCGTAGCAATGCTGTCCGTCTCCGAAACGTAGTTTACTTCTCGCGAAGTGATTTTTAAATTTTTAAAAAGATCATCGCGCCGATATTGCGGTTTTCGCATGTACTTACTGTAAACGCGCACAACGTATTTTTCGATTCCCGCAAAAATTTTCTTTAAAACCTCTTTGGGATGATTCTGTTTTGAAAAGCAATTTTTGATCAACTCTTTAATGTTTGTGTTATTGGAAAATTCATCTAGTGTCATTTTCACACACATTTGTTCAACGAAATGTTCGTCTTCTCGCTGTATCTTCGGCAGCAAGTTGTTATCAACAGTTTTCTTATTTTCTGACTCTTTAGATACATCTGAAGAGCCGTTAAACCATTTTGAGCATCCTTCCCGAGCATCTGGATAATTGCTTTGTGCACAATTGGCTTTTGTTTTCATTACTTGCTGCTTCTCAGTAAGAGCTCTTTTTCCTTTCGCGCCAACATCTAAATTGTCTATTTCACCTTTTAAGCAGGACTTTTGCCCGGTCTGCTTTTTATTTAGCATGGAGCATTTGCGTTTTTTTGAAATATGTGAGTATTCGCCGTTCGAACTTTGCTTACCACTAATGTCGCTACTATCGCTTGCTTCGCTATCTGTTTCTTTCATCGAAACGAGTCTGGATTGCTTTTGCAGTCGACTAGATTTTCTGGTCGCGCTACGGTCATTTTTTGTGTTTTTGTTATTTCTAGGTTCGATTGGAACATTCTCTTCGTCCGATAATTCTATCGGTTGCGAAAGGATTTCTAAATTATGGAATAATTTTTCACGCCGATACTCTGGTTTTGCTAGATATTTATTATAGACACGTTTCACGTACACATCTACATCCTGTATCATTACCCTCAGCAATTGATTTGGATGATTTTGTTGCCTAAAATGCTGTTTGATCAACTCAACAATATTTGTGTTGTAGTGAAATTCATCGAGTGTCATTTTCACACACATTTGTTCAACGGGATTCGGGGAAAGATTGTCTTCTTGTTGCATCTTTGGCAACAAGTTGTTGTTAGTAGTTTTCTTGTTTGTTGACTTTTTAGATGCATCTGAAGAGCCGTTAAACCCCTTCGAGCATCCTTCCTGTGGATCTGGATAATTATTTGGTGCACAATGGGCTTTTGTTTCCATTAGTTGCTGTTGCTCCGTGATAATTCTTTTTTCTTTCGAGCCAACATCTAAATTGGTCTGCTTTTTATTTAGCATGGCACATTTGCGTTTTTTAGAAACATGTAAATATTCGCCGTTCAAACTAACGTCGCTACTATCGCTTGCTTCACTGTCTGTTGCCTTCCTCGAAGCGAGTCTGGGTTGCTTTTGCAGTCGACTAGGTTTTCTGATTGCGATCTGGCCATTTTTTGTGTTTTTACTATTTTTGGGTTTGATTGAAACACTCTCTACGTCGGATAGTTCTATCGGTTGCGGAAGAATTTCTAAATTATCGAATAATTTGTCGCGTCGATACTCGGGTTTTGCTAGATAATCATTATAGACACGTTTCACCGTCACATCTATCCCCTTTATCATTTTACTTAACAACTGCTTTGGATGATTTTGTTGCACGAAATACTGTTTGATCAGCTCAACAATATTTGTGTTGTAGTGAAATTCATCTAGTGTCATTTTCACACACATTTGTTCTATGCTCACTGGCGAAGCACTGTCCCGATTTGCTTGCTTCGTCGTTGGCTGTTCGGCAATTTTCGATTTAGGTTTTCCCTTTTGTGTTGGGAATGTAGAATTTTCCGATGTTGCATTGTTGCGCGGTTGAAAATATTCTAAAACTGATTTTTGAGAGGTAGTCGGCGATGCTGCTGGATCGGCTAAATGGTTTTTAGTGTGTTTGGGGATGGCGGAAATTTTGGACAACGGCTTAGAACATCTTTCTTTAGATGGTGATGCCACTTCTGATTTTTTTCGTTTCGACTTTTTGTTGGCTTTGACCCCGTCGTTTTTTTGCGTTTTACGAGTTGGAGCCATTAAAGCAAAAAGTTATTCGTGAACTGCAGTTATTTCGACCTGAAATATGAAATATAATTTACAAGCTTTCATTGCTTCTAAAGTTAATTTGCATTTAAGTTGAATGACCGGTAAATTCTTTTGGAAAACTCTAAAAACTGTGTAAACGGAATTTCCAAACTTGAAAGCACAATCTGGATTTTCAAAATCGCACGGAGAAATAAAAGCGAACCAGAAACGATGAGATAAAAACCGTTTGGATGGGGCGTTTTTTTTCTTGTCGGAAGGAAAAATGGGGGAGCAACTTAAGTGAGTTATTCGCTGAAAAAACGGCGCGAACGACGCTGAGAATTATAAACTATATATCGATTCCTATCGTCTGAGAAGTTGGTTGAAGTGGCAGCCGTCTTTATCAAAAGATGGCTCACTTAGGCCACAATAGGCTCATTGTGATACCACAGTAGATCGTGTCGTCAAATTTAGTGGGACGTCTTAAGCGAGGGGCATCTTCTGTTGTAGTTTGAACGGTACTAGAGCCTAGCTGCGAGATAACGAAAACCATTTATATTCTCGTATGAAGCTGGGTATGCAGCTAATATCTAAATTAGATACTTTTTTTTTCGTCGTTGGGAGATGGAAATCTTCAAAAGACACCGATTCGCTCCTGCTTCTCGGCATGTTTTCCGTGAGGCTATTCAGAAAGGGGGAGCCTAGGATTTGCACACGTTCCTTAAATAGTGCTGAGAATTCGCACAGAAAACGATGGATCGTTTCTTCCTCTTCCGATCTGAAGCTTCCTCTGGAGAGTTCTACAAATAGAAACCCTAAAAGGGACAATTAATGAAAATTTGATGAAGAGTGTGATTTGGAGAAGACGAAGTTGGTTTTAGTTAGAAGAAAGCTATGTAGATAAATCTAGCCTATATAATTTGTGTAAAAATCCAGCATGCCGAGAAGCAGGAGCTGGTCGGTATCTTTTTGAAGATTTCCACTTCCCAACGTTGAAAAAACTTGAGAATTGGGCTAGAACCGCCGCACCAAATCATCCCAATTTTCGACAAACCCACAGCAGAGAATCCAGCAGGATGGTACAGAAGCACGTAACATCAACGGCCTCAAAGCATCGGCACGATGTCCGTTAAGCTTTCGACAGGAACACCAGTAAGTAAGGCTCGAGTACAATGCGACACTGCTAGAACTTGAAGAGAACAAAATACTGCAGGTTTTTTTTTAACAAGAAAAGGTTTAGAAAGTTGAACAACATATGTGAGACACATTGATATGATAATGGTTTTGCGGAAATTAGATTGTGCGTACCACAAAAAAGGCGGACGATTTCATCCAATCTTACAACGTAATTATTAGGAATCCTTCGCAACGAAGCACACTCAGTCGGCAAATTTGTATGAAATCAATCAGTATAAGGATTGTTGCCTCCAAATTATTTAACAAACTTTGACTATATATTCAATTAATAATAAAATTACAAATCAAACGACACTGCACACTTCAAAACCAAAAATTTGAACTTTTGACAATTGCAAATAATAAAAGTATGACTGACGTAAGTCATCAAAGGAATTTCCAGTGAATAAAACGGGGAAATTTTCAAAGTGCGTATTTCAGAATTTGAATTTGGTGTCGATTATTTAAATTGATATTGTTCACAGTAAAATTCTAGACAAAAATATCTTAAAAATTTGGCTTCATAAAATAGCTGCAATCTTCACTACTACCTGTGCTATTGTCGGGAATGAATCCAAAATTCCCGAAGGTGGAATTAATTGTTTCATAGTTGGCAGTGTCTGTTGAAACTGTCACTTCGTAGCTATTTGACGTTTCATATTTAGAAGAAAGTTGTGTTCGCCCGGGCGAAGTTGATCGTTGGCTGAGTTTAATATTTGCAGATACGTGCGTGTTTCCGAGAAGCTGAGCGATAAGATCAAATACTGCCATCAATCATGTCGATAAGCCGGTTGCCAGTTGGCTAACTTGCAGACGAGCAGAGCGAAGTACGGCTTTTCAATCAGCCATAGAACATTTCACTAATTGCGGTTTTAATTTTAGCGAAACAATTCCAGAATCGGGAACAATTCTCGCGTCTAGTGAAAGCTGATTTACATCCAGCTGAAAGAAGAGAGCATGGCCCACACGGGATACATTATGACGCTGGCCAACAGCATTATTGGCGTTGGTATTCTTGCGATGCCGTTCTGTTTTCAGAAGGTAAATATTTAGATTTGAATGTCGCAACTAGCTTGCCGTTTGTCAAAGCAGGTGTGAGAAATCGTCAAAAACACTTCCGCGGATCAATGTGCATCTGTTGGAACGTTTGCATGTTCTTAAACGTTGAATTTGATTGAAGATAAACGTGCCGACGAAAGGGGGTTGCACTAGCTGCATTCTGATTTCGAAGAAACCTGGCTGCGCAGTCGAACAACCTACTTTTGCTACTTATGCTAATGTTTACTTTGTTAATTTGAACAAGCGTTGACCCGCAACTTTCTAATTTCTGTGAGAATTTAAGCGCTGTACTAATTTTATGTCGACGCGCGCTAGAATCTTTCTACAGATAACAGCTTTTGTTGAGCAAGCTAACATATTAGTTTGTTCAACTGTCCTAAACTAGATAATGTGAAAATATTCAATCCAAAAAGCTGCAGTTATCGTCGATTGGAACATACTTTTACTCACATTTAAAGCTGCGTAAGCATCTGTACAGAAATCGCTAGATATTCTAAGCCAAATGAATTGGATTCTTCGAATATGCTTTGTTTGAAGCGGGAATCATATAATCACAAACAACATGCTTTACAATCATTAGGAAAATAAGAAAAATCTGCGTTTTAAAACAAAAACTGATACTCGTTCAGATCCAGCCAATGTATGAGACTTATCAGCCTATATCGTCCTTTTGGCATGCTTCGCAACTTGTTGTCTGATCGATCTTCGAAATAATTAAGATGCTAAACATAAATATATTTACACACAATAAAAATCATCGAGGTGATAATTAAATTACTAATATTTCCGAATCGATATGTTTAACAATCGAACATTTCGATTAGATAACACGTTGCTGGGATCTTATCGTACGAATGGTGTCAGAGCGAAATGCGTGGCAGCCGCGCTATTCAACTAAAATTTCGTTGCGGCCATAAACGCAAACGGTGCTTTTGGTACCGCCAGGTAAATGGTCCATGAAAAGTAATTAGCGAAGTAGAAAAATAAATGCATTTTGCAATTGATTTCCACTCATACGCGTACTAAACATGAAGGTCGAACAATTCGCTGAAATGTAAATAGAATTCGCATTTATAGAGTTCTAGAATGTAGAAAAAAATCTACCTTGATGACAATTGGAAGGTTGAAAGATAGAATTTGTAGATTTAAATATCTCAGTCAAATCGCTCAATTCGTTAGCCATACCAGCTCATTCTCCTATTTTACCCTTATCAGAAATACTTGCCGTTTATATGCTGCACCAAGATGAGCGTCTTCGCTCAGCAAAAGCGACCAACGGCGAGTTTTTTATTCATATCTGACGATATCCGGATAAACGATATTTTCGATTGCGGGAATGATTCTCTCTGACGAATTCATTGGAACTTAGAACGCCAGACACAATGCAACCGAAGGGTCGATAGAAATTTACTTACCACAGCGCAGGAGATCGACGAAGGTTTTGCTAATTCAACTAGAAATTACGATGGAAGATCGCTTGATTTTTAACTCAACACTGCATTTAAGTTTGTGGCTAACAAGAAAGTATGGCGAAAAAAAGTTTTTAAGCGGACACAGAGAGTTCAGAAGCTACCTATACCCATACCAGTTTTACCAATGGCTGAAGAAGATTCGGAACACTTTGTTGTTTAAAAGAAGTCACAGTATAGAAAATTCAATTGCACGATAGATCTAGGTTGGTTGATTGGCTGTAAGCCCCTTTATCAAAAGGCCACGTTAGGCCAATGTGATACCATAAAAAGATAAGGACAGCACTAGAACCTGTGGGATGACGAGAACCATTTAGATTCTCGTATGAAGCAGCTAATATTTAAACTGGCCACTTCCGTGAGTCTGTCCAGGAATTTTGCATGCGTTTCCTGAATAGTGCTAGGCATTCGCACAGAAAATGTTGGATCGTTTCTTCCTCCTCCACGACGATAAATCTTAACAAAAATTAAATTTAATATAGTAATCCCCGCTTACTGTGATCGTGGTTAATATTATAAACCGTTTATTATTATCAAAACATAAAAACACTAAATTTATCGGTTACTGTGTTCCAGCAAAGCCTGTTTTTGCATTCAGTTTCGAAGCGATCAATTTTAATTGCAGTGTTTCGTAACAATAGCCCAATTTGTCATTTCAACTCGGTGTATTAGCCCAGTATGCCGACATGTAAACAGTTTTTAATCACAATCGTTTGTAAGCATTCTTGGTTCAACTGTAACAACTAAATTTTCCTGGAAAGATGTTGAGCAAGGCAATGTGAAAAGTGAGAAGCGAATCAAAAATAGGAAAAGAAACGGTTCTAGTCAAAATAAAGAAAAACAATTATTACATTCTTGAAGTGTCAAGAAACTCTTTACACAACTGTTTTTGTTTGCATTACTGCAACGATGCGGTAAATTTAACGTAATTTAACGTTGGTCTGTATTGTAAAGTTCTATGAATTTGACCATTAGTTGGAGATTAATTTTTGGCTAGAACGCATAATTAAGTGAGATATTGTGTTTGAAAATGCCAGGCCAAAGATTATCCTTTGAGTTGGTTCAGATGATAAACTGTAAGCACCAATTGGGTAAAAGTGCGCAGGAACTGTCAGAAATGTTTTGTGTAGCACAAAAGACAGTTTATAACGTTATAAATCGTGCTGAAAATGAGGATAAATTGGAACCAAAGTGTGGAGGTGGCCCAAAATCAAAAATATCTAAACGTATAGAGCGCCATATGATAAGGAAACTTGATAAAAACCCCTGGATTTCGACCAGAATACTTGTTAGGGAACTCAAGGAAGAGTGTTATGTTGCTGTTTTCCATGAAACAGTAAGACAGGTCATCCTACGAAATAAGTTCTCATCAAGAGCTGCACGAAAGAAACCACTGCTTTCAGCACTAAACATCGAAAAGCGTTTTTTCTTCGCTATGATGCACCTTTCTCAACCCGTTGACTTTTGGGACTACGTCATATTCTGTGATGAAACGAAAATGATGTTGTACTACAATGATGAACCGACTAGAGTGTGGTGCAAGCCTTTAACATCGTTGGAAAATCGAAATTTCATTCCGACTGTAAAATTTGGTAAGTTATCCGTTATGATTTGGTGGTGCATCTCAAGCAGAGGAGTAGGAGACTTGGCATTCATCGAGTCAACCATGGACGCCCAACAATATTTGCATATCCTTAAAATATATTTGACAAGCAGTGCGCAGAAATCCGGGTTTATGCATAACAACAAACCAAATTTTAAGTTTCACCACGACAACGATCCCAAACATAAGGCGCACATGGTCCGAGTGTGGCTCTTATACAACTGCGGAAAAGTGATGGATACGCCAGCACAGAGTCCTGACTTAAATCCCATTGAGAATTTATGGGCCTACTTAAAGAAACAAATCGCTTAAAGGCAACCCAAAAACCGAACTGCCTTAAAAACTACGATTCTCGAAGAATGGCAAAAAATACCAACCAAGTATAACCTGCAAAAGTTGATTCATTCAATGAAAAATCGGTTGCAATGCGTGGTGGATGCCGTAAGTGACCATACCAATTAATAAATCTCAAATATCCTGTATAATATGTAAATATTAAATACAACAATAATTTGTGTAAAGAGTTTGTTGAAACTTCAAGAATTGTAATAACTGTTTTCGTTGTTCTTTTCGGTCTTTTTTTGCATTGAGGTTGTACTTTTTTTTGTATATATCGGTTGGAAATATATATTTGTATTATATCCGATATTTTTTACGAAGATTAGATCGGTATATGACCGGTGTAAAGCAAAAACATCGAGGATTTGAAGATTTGCCAGGAAAGAATTACAAATATGTCCAGTCAAAACGCATGGAATGGAAGAACTCAACATGGTTCAATGAATTTCTCTTAAACACATCAAAATATGGTTCCTGTCAGCCAACACAACGTCACTAATCCAGTCTAGTCGGGTGATCAAAGTATAATTCGTCCCTTCAAACGTACTATAAGAGTCGTCATCGAAAATGAATATTCTGAAGGCATCTAAATCTACGTCGACCCATTTAGCTAAGCAAGCTGTTATTCTTTTCGCTACTTCAGTCTGCTACAATATTAGTAGAATTGCTTAAGAAAAGGCGATTTTTTCAGAATGACTCAGTTTAAAAAAGACGAAAGTTCTGTTCGAGTGCCACACACACATCACATGTTAAAATATAAAACACAACAAATACTTAACCTTAAAATACACGCTACACTCAACATTGACTTACACTGTTGTAAGCACATCACAATTTAGGGCTAGATAATGAAGAGCCTTATAAATGCAGGGTTTAAAATTGAACTTGGAGATGGTAGGGGAGAAGTGTTTGCTTAAAGTGTTAAAGATCTTACACCACATATTAACAGGTTCATTATCTGCATACTTAGTAAGATGCTGGTATTCTGTAAGTAACCGTTTGTTACGTGTACTTCTTACAGGCACTTTAAGCTTTAATTTTTTCGCCAAATACTCCACATTAATGTGGCCCCTAATCACGTCAAAGGTTAAACAAGAGGACAACACTGTTCTTCTGGCTTTAAGAGTCGACAAATTCAGAATCTTCAATCTAACTACATAAGGAGGCAAGATTTGAAAGTCACCAGGGCTCTCAAAGTAAACAACAAGAATTGTTTTTGGACTGATTCTATTCTAGCATCATGAACTCCAAAAATTGGGTTCCATACATTGCTGGCATATTCAAGTAATGGGCGAACCAGTGAGGTAAATAATGATTTAGTTACCTACAAATTTTTAAACTCTTTGGCTTGTCTTTTAATAAAGCCAAGCTGTTTATTAGCTTCAGAGAGAAGAGTATCGTAGTACAAATTGAAACATAATTTCTTCTTGCTGGAGTGAAATTAATTTTGATTGAAGGAAAACAGCATCAGATTGAGACTTAATGGTGTGATATATCTTCAGATCATCAGCATAAAGAAGATGTTATTACATCTTCTCTCTTCTTCCGAGAGTTTTTCAGATAAATCTGATATAAAAACATTAAAAAGAAGAGAGCCGAGATGACTGCCTTGAGGTACACCAGAATTTACGAGAATTGGCTTGGACAAATATCCCTGAAATTTTACTAATCGACTTCGGTCTCGTAAGTAGGAACTGAGCCAATTGAGCATAGAGCCGGTGATTCCTAGTTTCTGCAATTTGGAAATCAGTATGGAGTGATCGAGCCGGTCAAATGCTTCACTAAAATCTGTGTAGATTGCGTCAATTTGGTAACCCATCTCCATTTACCCTAGGAACAGTAAGTAGAGTGGATGAGAATCGATACAAATCTGCAAAATTATTACTACTGAAGACGAAATTTGAGCTAGTTTGCATTCTTGTGTAGTTGTTGCACTTTGTTTCAAATTTAGCTAGTATATCCCATGTAGCCAAACTTATCACGATTACAATCAGTCATAATTACATTATACTAACTATATACATTTCCATTTCAGTGCGGTATAATTCTGTCGATTCTTCTGCTAGTTCTGAGTAATTTAGTAGCAAGAATATCATGTCATTACTTGCTCAAGTCCTCGTTGCTAACCCGAAAGCGAAGCTTCGAGTTTCTCGGTAAGTTTGCATTCGCAAGACAGGAAGTTGGTTTTAAAGAAAAGTAACTATTTTCTTTGGCAGCTCTATATGCATTTGGCCCAACCGGAAAGCTAATGGTAGAGCTTTGTATAATAGGCTATCTACTGGGGACTTGTATAGCGTACTTTGTGGTAATCGGTGATTTGGGTCCACAAATTGTCGCCAAAATATTCAACATTATGGCGACGGAAAGCCTACGCACTTGGATTATGGTCGTAGTCACGTTCCTGTGCATAATACCATTGGGTTTATTGAAAAATGTGGACAGTTTATCAACGGTGTGCACCGCTTCGGTTGGCTTCTACTTCTGTCTAGTGGTAAAAGTCATGTTTGAGGCACGAGCACATCTTTTAAATGGCGATTGGACGGAACAGGTTGACTATTGGAAACCATCCGGTGTTTTACAATGTTTGCCGATATTTAGTATGGCATTGGCGTGTCAAATGTGAGTAGGACGTTAGTCGCATTAGAAATTGTTTAAACTTCAGGTTTATTTTATTTACAGGCAATTGTTTGAAGTGATTGAATCGGTGAATGGAGCTACACTGGAAAAATTGAATGAAATAGTACGAGTGTCAACAGGAATTTGTACTTGTGTGTATATATTCGTTGGATTGTTCGGTTACATAGCATTTTGTACGCAACCGTTTTCGGGCAACATTTTGATGAGCTTTTCACCGTCATTTGTAAGTGATGCTATCAAAATGGGATTTGTGCTGTCTGTAGCGTTCAGTTTTCCGTTGGCAATCTTTCCTTGTCGCGCGAGCATTTATTCATTGCTTTATCGAAGGGTAAGTTTTAGTTCTATATGTAAACAAATGCGAAATTAATAAACGATGTTTTGTTAAATTTTAACGATTAAAATTTTGACGATAAAATCCATCCAAAAACATGCAAATTAAAAGTCGAAATGTTGACCGAAATTGTTTGTATTAGAAATGCATAATTTACATGAAACCATTATTTGTAAATGATAATAACGAAGTCTGAATTTCCCTCAGGGCCACTCTGATTCAACAGGATACATGCCTGAAGTACGTTTCAAATGGATCACTGTAGCGATCGTTACGCTTGCTCTTATCGCTGGCATTCTGATACCATCAATTGAGCTAGTAATTGGTTTAGTAGGATCAACAATAGGCGTTGCAATTTGCGTTATGTTTCCAGCCTCGTGCTTCATGAAAGTATTCAAAAAGAACTCCACCGAAAAATTGCTGGCTCAGGTAATTGTTAATTTTTCAGTGAATGTACAAACAGCAGCTTTTATTGTGATCTTTGCAGTGTATTTTGATTGGTGGCTTCTGCCTAATGATACTGGGAACATATGCTAATTTGGATGCCATTGACGACAAACGCTACAATGTGGCGGTTATAGAAGAGTTGAAAGTAACACCGATTCCTGAATCGTTGCGAAATGATAGGATTGAATCGATAGATAGTTTCAAGGAGGCTCCCAAGACAGAATTGCCACAAATCGAGACTAAAGATGATAAAGTTTTTGTAAAAGAAATTGTGATTCCAGAACGAATAGATCCTATGCCAAAGGCTCCAAAGGAAGACCCACCTGTTTTGAAGCCGAAAGCAGCTTCAAACGCTGAAAAAGATATAATTATTGAGAAACCTAAAATAGATGCAAAACTTGTCGCGCGCGAAAAGGAAGAAATGAAGGATATTGAAATAAAAGTCGACGATACGAAACAGGAAGTGATTGCTGAAACAAAAAATGCTAAGGATATAAACAATGAAATAAACAAAGATGCAATCAAAAAAGATGAGGAAGTGGCTGCCGAAGAAGAAAAGAAGAAGGAAAACATGGAAGGTATAAAGCAAGCGAAAGATGAATTAAAACAAACCAAAGAACTACTAGAAAAGAAAGTGATTGAATTGCAACAAGAATTGGCAAAGCAAAATCTTGAAGCTCAACAGATGGTGGAAGAGAAGCTTGGAGTTATAGCTGACAAAGTTGTTGAGATTGAACGAAAGGTGAACCTTGAGACTGAAGACAAGCAAGGTGCTGATAAAGAGAATGATGCCAAACGAGAAAATGAATTGGCACAACAGAATGTAAATTTGGAAGAGAACCAAGGAATTAAAAATGATTTATCCAATATTGTCGATGAAACAAAACACGAAAAACATATCAAGAAAAATGATGATTCGAGGAAGGAAGATAATATTTTGTCTGAAAAAAGTCCGATTTTGATGCTTTTAACCGACAAACTTCCAAAGTCACCATTGGACTCCAATCGCCAACTAAAACCTGAACAAGTGAACAACACAGTGTTCGAACCGATGTCTTACAAAGTTGGAGGCGTAATGCATCAAGAAAGTCTTGCCGCTTCTGAAGAACGGAACAACAAGGCTAAACCGATTCCACTTCCACTTTTTATAAACTCGACTTTGCTGAAGTCGCAGGCGAAGCAAAAGAATATAAAGAAAACCGACGGTCAAGAAAATGAGGAGACTAAAAGTAATAAGAACCCGCTTAATAATTTAGACCAGCAAACTCCAGACGAAACGAAACATGTTAGTGATAAAACGAAAGACCGAAAGAATAAAGATGCTGAACGAGAAAATATTGAATCGATCCGTCGAGACATCCTGGAGGCAGTACCAAATCGAGATGATACTACGCAAACAGTGCACCAAAGTTCCGCGGACAATGTTCGACTGAAACGGCAAGTCGAGTCGAAGGAATTCTGTGTGAATTGGGATATGGAGAAACAGTACTGTCGTGATGCGAATGTAAATAATGAACTAATGTCGCAAGCGAACGCTTTGCTGGTGGAAAGTGCAGGGAAAACTCAGCCATTCGGCCGCGATCTGAAATCCGTGGATGAAAACACAGACTGAACTGTTGTATAGTGGATGTGAATTGTTGTTTCTTCGCTGTTAAACGCCAGCAGCTTAATTATTTAACAGTCATAAGGTATTTACACATACTGGAATAGTATTGCCAATTTCACGACTCGTTCATTTGAGAACTCGTAAATACTGGAACTATTTATTTAAGATACTAATTTGCACAATTTAGCCGTGAACTTTCACAAATCGAAACACAAACCTTTTTGAAATTCATATTCACATTTGTTTTTGGTGTTGCACCAATGAAGGAGAAACGCGTCCAATTTAATGCAATCGCATTTACCGAATCCCAGAACTGACCAGATATGACCTCAATTAGGATTAAAAGTGTAGATTGTGTACATAAATATTATGTTTGTTATAAATTTATAGATAACCTAATAAATAGTGTATTTACCGTAAAGTTATGTAAATTGATTTTTGTACCAATAAAGGAATAAAAATATGTTCATGTCTTTAAAAGTGAAAAATGTGGTCTAAGCGCGACCCTTGAGGCCCACACGACTAACTTCCCAGTGGGATGAATAAAAGGCTATAATTTGCTTTTATTATTAATGACTATTATTAATAATTACTATTATTAAACATTATTATTCTAAATTAATATAATTACTTTTATTATTTTTATCAATTTTTTATCTAACCATAAAAGCTTTGGTAGAGGAAGACGTCTCCACCACCTGGTCATCCTCTACCAAAGCCTCGGCAACCTTATCCTCTTCGTCCTTGTCATCCTTCTTGTCCTCCACTTCGTCCTCAACCTCGTTCTCCATCTCGGCCTCCGAATCCACAACTATTATTGAGGGTATTTAATTATTGTTTAAAATAATCATTCGTTATTAAGAATGTTTGACCGTTACTGAATAATCATAATTGACTTTATATATACAATATTAAATTATAACTAATATTATTTGATTGTTATTCACAATATTAAATCATTTATAACAATATCCAAATATCACCCAAACCTGATAATATAAGTTTGAAATTTTATAAATTTTTTTTTTTTGAAATAACATTTTTTACATATTTGATCACAATTTTGCTAAAACGCACAATAATAACAATATTACTATGAAGGTATTTGGTATCTGCACGAATTAATAGTGCGTATCAACAGTTTAAAACTAAGCAATTTTTAGTCGTTTTTTCAGTTTTTTCATCCTAAATAAAAAACGGCCCAATCGATTTTGCTGAAAAGTCATTCAGTTTTAAGTTACGTGATTACGCGTCAAATGAAACCGGTCGCACGTCAATCCGATCTTTGGTTCTCGAGATAATCGAGACGAAAAATAATTCCGAACGCACATACGCACATACACACATACGTACATACACACTCACAGACATCTCTCTAAAAACGATGAATTTGGATTCTAGAGACCTTAAAACGTGGAGATATGTCAAAATTTGGGATTCGCAAAATCGACCCCATTACAATAACTTCCCATAGGGAACTGGGAAGTTAAAAATGCAGAAGTTCAGCTTGAGAGAAGTAGTTTAGATTAGGCTAGTCATATAATTCATACAGTTTTTCCTGTTTTTTCATATTAACTTGGAATTTTTGTTCCAGATCTCTTCTTTCGTCAAGTGTTATGGGCACGGCAAATTCCATTTTTAAGGCAAATAAAATAAAAAACTGAACAATTTGTGAGCTGGACAATTTTTACAACATAAATATAATTCTATTACATAGCGAAGTAATAATAAAATAATTAATAATAATAATAAAATAATAATTATCATGATTATAAATATGTATATATAATAATGAATTAATTATACAATTTATAACTATTAATTTTTTTTCAACGTTGGGAGGTGGAAATCTTCAAAAGATACCGATCAGCTCGTGCCTCTCGGCATGCCGGAATTTAATTTATGTAATTACATAGCAATTGCAACAAAAGTATTTGTTTTTATATTTTACATTTATTGCGATTTTTATATTTTCTTGTTCAGAGTAGTAAGTAGGCAGCCTAAATCTAAAAAAAAAAACAGAAAATAAATATTTTTGATGGTTATCGTCATCGTCGGTCTTGCAAACACCACACAGTGGTGGCATTCACCGTGATTTCCCGAGACGCACTTTATAGGGGCGCCATCATAAAACGGGGAAATTTATTGACGTTTGACATTTGTCGGCCGTCATCCGTTCTTTCCGTGTACGACCACAAAGTTATCAAAATGGCAGAGGTATTTTATCGCATGAATTCTATGTCATCGGCATGTTAAATACCGTTTTGTGAATCGCAAACAAAAGCACTTAGCGTGCGAATTTGGCCAAAATCAAAAATTTATGAGTGCCGATGAAATTCATAGGAGTTTTTTGTACGTGATGGATGTTGACATTGTCGCTTGCTTATTTTCAGGTCGATGAAACCCTAAAGAAGAAACGTGCGTTCAGGAAGTTTACCTATCGCGGCGTTGACTTGGATCAACTGCTCGACATGCCCAAGTAAGTAAACCATTCAGTTTTTGGTCAATTTCGGGTGTATGATGTCAAATTCCTAATTGTTTACAGTGAACAATTGGTGGAGCTGATGCACAGCCGAGCCCGCAGGCGATTCTCGCGGGGCCTGAAACGCAAGCCGATGGCATTGATCAAGAAGTTGCGGAAGGCCAAGAAGGAGGCTCCGCCAAACGAGAAGCCTGCCATTGTGAAGACTCATTTGAGGAACATGATCGTCGTCCCGGAGATGGTCGGGTCCATCATTGGCATTTACAACGGCAAGACATTCAACCAGGTACGGCAGCGGTGCTGCAATTGCTTCCCTTTTGACTGACACGCTTCCTATTTGTTGTTGTTGCAGGTTGAAATCAAACCAGAAATGATTGGCCACTACTTGGGTGAGTTCTCGCTGACGTACAAACCTGTGAAGCACGGTCGGCCCGGTATCGGTGCCACGCACAGTTCAAGATTTATTCCTCTTAAGTAAAGCAACGGCGGAAATAAATTGTTTTTAAGAATAAGTGCTGTTTTGTTGTTTCTGGTGGCAGTGAAACGGAAGGTGGATTAATGATGCGTCTTTTGGAGCATTTTATAGTGTCGGGAAATGGTTGGTTGGTTGTAGTGGCAGCCTCCTTTATCCAAAGATGGCTCACTTAGGCCACTATAGGTCCATTGTGATACCACAAAAAGATTGGGGCGGCACTAGAACCTACGGGATGACGAGAACCATTCAGATTCTCGTATGAAGTTGGCTATGCAGCTAATGTTTAAATCAGCTACTTCCGTGAGGCTGTCCAGGAAAGGTGAGCCTAAGGTTTGCATGCGTTTCCTGGATAGTGCTGGGCATTCACACGGAAAGTGTCGGGGAATGACAAACGTTATTTTAGTTCAGAATCAAGAATGATGAGTAGTTACTACTCTGAAAATTGTTGACTTGATTGATTAATTGATTTACATGGAAAAAGGGAAGTATATACAATATTTTTTTAATACGACGAAAGAAAACAATCAAACTAGGTGAAAATTTGGGAAAAAACGACTGAGAAACGCCAGTAATATATTAATAAAATTTTCTGGGACGGAAATTAACATTACATCTAATTTTTGCAGTTTACTCCATAAATTTGTTGCCGGTATTCCAGAGATACAAGCGTGCTTTGAAGAAATGTGTTTCTATCGTTTTTCAAGGTTTTTTCCACCAGGGACGCTTTAAGACATAAATTAGCAGCTGTAATTTTCTACGTTGATTGAATTTCTTACCAATATATAATAAAACTAAAATCATACATATTCTCATTACCTACCCTACATACGTAGTTTTTTCCGGTTCTTTCATATGAAATCTTAACTTTGAGTCGCAAGACTAATCACTGCAGTTTATAAGGCAATTTGAAATCTACCTATGCGAATTGCGATTGTCGAGCTTTACAAAATCTTCCAAGAACCAGAGATGAAAATCTGATTTCCCCGTAAAAATCATAATTTTCACATAAAAAAACAGCGCAACACGAATTGTGTAGTTAAACTAGAAAAAATTGTCTACAGAGTAAGGAACGCGAATAATAAAATAGTCGCATTTGCTAGGACAGAACGCTTAAAAAGACGCTCAAAAACCAGCTAGATTATATATACTACTAAACAGAATAAAAGGTCTAATGTAATTCAAGTGAATTTATATACTTGAGGTATAAATTTTAACTGTAGAGACTTCTATGAACCAAGACCTATTTCGTGTACCGATATTCTTCTTTTGAAATGTAGACTCTAAATATTTATGTAAAGAACGGACGACGCATGAAATAAAGATACAGAGATTGATCAGACGTGATCGGTACCTACTAAAAGTTTCCACCTCTCAAGGTCGGATGAAAATAGGGTAGGTCGATTTAGCAAGCACTTTACAATATCAATGCATTTTTTTGAATAACTTTCTGTTGAAATACCATGCTGTCGACATGAATACCCCACTATATAGAGTTATTCCTGCTGTAGTTCCCTCGTTACTTTTAAGGTATGAAGAAATGACAGCATTTAGTTCTTGTTGGACGTAGTCATTGAAATCAACGAAGTAATGATTTTTTGGGAGCTTATTGGAGAGCTTTTAATGGACATGAGTAATCTACCAAGATATGTTTGATTCAAAGGTAATTATTCCCAAATACTTCTTGCTAATATATAGAGAATAAAAAGAATCGCCGAAAAGAATTCCTTGTGATTTGCATGATTCTCATCTGAAATGAAAGAGCGATTTCCAACCAACTGTCGAATATAATAATATACAAAATAATTGAATCATTTATTTCTGCATACAGATTATTGTTTTTCAGACCTTTTTGTTTACTTTTCTTACTTTAATTCGATCATATGGCGTATCTTTCATCGTCACATTACTGTTTCCATTTTGGCCTCCATTATACTGACCTACCGAATGACCATTATTCGTGGGCTTCAATACGGCCCCATTTACAATCTTTTTGGCATTAAAGATGTTTATATTGCTATTCGTGCTATTCGCCTGGACAATGTTGTTCTTAATATCCTTAACCTGACCGTTTTCCTTTGGTACCGACATATCCAATTTGCCATTGATTCTATCCACAGAGGACGCTATTTTTTCCTTTGAATCAAAGCTACCATTTTTGATCGGTACGGCTGGAATACGTTGACGATTGTTCTCTGGAACTGAAATATTTGTAAATGATTGAATTTGTGCAGACTTGGCGTGAAGCTCTGCGTCTTGACTATCAAAGCTACTATTATAACTAGGACTATTGTAGTAAGCGATATAGCTGTGGTTAGGTATTACAGAAGCATAGTTGAAGGCACTATTGCCCATTTGGTTAACGTGAAGCTCGGACGCTGAATACCTTTTATTAATGTGGTCATAGTTTCGATAAAACAGCGACGGGTTAGTCCTGTTAGCGCTTGGGTTAGCTCGCGACATAGAGTCGTCATACAGAAACATATTCGAAAACGCAGCGATGTTATTTTGTTGATTAAGATGCTGTTCTTTGAATTGTTGGCGTTGACGAGAAGCAATTACCATAGGGTCTGCTGCTGTACTATCGTCAATCTCGTCGGCGAGCAGGGTTAGATTTAGATTGGATTGATACGATTGACCCTCGCTTAGTATTAGGTCATTTCGACTTGCTAGTGTTACAATACTTCCTTTATCAAAACTTCGGTGATTACCGTTGGGCACATTAGGCGGTGGTGTGGTTCCCGTCCTGATCGCGACTGTAACGGCTCCCATTTCGCTGGGACCAGTTTGAACTTCTCCTGTTCGGGGATCGAAATGTTTTTGCGAAGCGTCTTTCAGGGTTGTGTTGATTGGCTTCTTGGCCTCTTCGGCGCGAATGGAAGATATGTGGCCGGGAATGGGCTCACGAGGCATAGTCACCGAAGAAGCAGTGCTGTTGGAATCCTCGTCCTATCGATGCATAATAATACATTCCCATCTTAATCCCAACCATACTAAAAGTTACCTCATTCTCTTCTGTGATCACCGACGATTCGATCCAGTTTTTAATTCTATTCTTTTTGGCTATTCTATCGACAGTGGTTTCTATCCCGTTTTCTGCCAACGTTGCTAGCAATTTATTCTTTTCATCTGGACTACTATGAAACGAATACATCGAGGCACAGAGCTCGTCTTGCTCATTTTCTAGATTAGTTCGAGTTTGGTCATCGAGTTCATACTAACCGCGAAACCATACTTACCAGCCATGTTTTTTTCAGCTCCTTTCGCGAGCCATCTATCATCAATGAAGCTGGACAAATCTAAAAGATTCTTTGGTCTTCGCTCCTCGCGTGGCTCCAAGAACTTTCGAAACATGCGAGAGCCCCGCGATGAGATTAACTTAAATAATTTTGGCGTGCGTCGAAATGGGAGGACCATATTTGTTGAATGCCAAGTAACGTAGCAGGCGTATCGAGGATCATCGGGACCTGCCTTTTGCCAGGGCAAGCAACCAGTTAAACATACAAAAATGAGAATACCAAATTGCCATACGTCGTGACTAGTTTCAGCCCTAAAAGTTCCAAGAAAAAGAAGATTACAAGGAGGAAAAAGAAGATTACAAGGAGGAAAGAGAGGATACTTACTTATAAGTTCCTTCGGTTTTAATTTGTAATACTTCTGGAGGACTATATGGAAGCCATTCATTTCGCCTTTCGACAATCGTTCCAACTTTGTAGGACTCGCCAAAGTCACATATTTTTACACGTGAAAAGTCTGACTTATATATTAATACGTTATCTAACTTAACATCCCTATGTACTATTCCTCTGAAAATAGAGTTTTTGGAGTTTAGTTGTTTGTTCAAAAATAAAATTTTCGTTGAGTATAAAATATTTACTATTACTGTGATGTTATTTGATATGATTCAATATTGTTACTATATCCTTATAAGCATACTTACTTTGAATGCATATAATCTAGTGCTGAAGCAACTTGCTTTGCCACCCTCTTGCTGTGCAGCTCACCAATACCAGATTCAGTCAAATTTGAAGTCAAATCACCTATGAAAATTTTATCATTTTAATTTTTTGATTTTTTTTGTTAAATTTTGACCACAGTCTACCTAAAAGAGCGTACTCTTGGGTGAATACATAAAAACCAGCCGTTTCAAATGCCACATCATACGTGGTTACTATATTTTTATGGACACCAAGATGCAAGCCGTAATGGAACTCTCTGTAGAAGTCTCGAAGTGAAACGTAGGGTTTTGGTAGTGCCTTCAATACCATTTCTGTATCGGTCGCACGATGTTCTACCAGTAAAATTTTTCCAAACCATCCTTCGCCGACAATTTGTAGAATGTCGAATTCATCAGCCAAGTGAATCTGAAAGTTAGATAAGTGTTGAAAAATAAAACTATGTTAATACTCAGACAATCAGTTTCGAATATCGTTAGTTTGCCGTACAATTTAATTTTTTCAAAACATAAATAAATATGGAAGCCATCCGTTGCTACTAAGCTTTCTCTGAATTTTTTTATATATATAAATACAATATAGCATCAAAAACTGAAGACAGTAATAATTTCTGGTATGTCTTGTCCCAAATATCCTTTAAAAATTTTATCTGATAGCTGTGTAACTTTATTTTGCACTAGTAGCTCCCGCAGCTTTATTGGCGTTATTCTTAAGATTATGCAAACCTTATTTATCATACTTTTTTCATTTCTTGGAAAAACGTTCGACCTCTTCCTGGAAGAAGATTTGAGCTATCGAAACAGTGAATTCAGAAAAATTGTGTTATCAAAACCACTATCAGAAAATTAATTGATTCCTTTCAAAGAAATTTCAACTAATAAAATAATTGTTAGCCAGAAGTAATTATTCAAAATATAAAATAAAAGATGTAAGATATTTGGGATAGAAAAATGAGAGGATCGAGTCAATAGTGGTCTTGAAAAAATTGATTATTAATTAAGAGAATTATAAATAATATGAAAGTATCAAGTGTTCTGCATAGCTACCGTACAACCACGATTGGGGCTCACAACTCCTTAAAAGGAGCATTAAAACCTTTCATATTCCCAGTAAACATTCATAGTAAGTTTAAAATACTGCCTCAGAGGATGAAAATCGAAGAATATTTTGGTGATAGTTCCCATGGTGACAAAATCAATATTTGAGAATGTATCATGAATAATTTTGCATTCAAAACCGAATACAAAGAATAGAAGATCAAGAACAAGCAATTCTCCGAATATATCTAATGGAAATATAGATGCTTAAATTGGCTATACGTTTACATTCTGATTGCTTTCTGATTATTATCGATCCGATTAAGAAAATAAATCGTGAGCCAGAGAAAAAATTAAGTTTCACAATTTTGCCGAAAGATCACGAAAGAATTTAATTGGGTCATGCGTTTTTTCGATCTGTTGTCGAAAATACAAAAGTTATTTTTTATTATTTCGTTGTAAATTATTGTAAGTATTGAAACCTATGCGTGAAGCGGCTGGTTTCTTGAATCTTTTGAAAAATAATAGTTTCCAATTTCCGTTGCATCCATTGCAACAAAATATTTAATCAGGTTTATATACAACATACGATTTTTTTTGAATTTCTTAACGAATTTTACAGCGAATCGTCTCAAAATAATATTAGAAAATTGTGAGTTTAGTGTAGGTGGAATTTTAAAAGATGAGGTAGCAGTCAATTATTCAAACTAAATGTTTTAAAATATTTCTAGCATTGTTCAGCTATATAACTTTTTTAAATGCACTTTTGCGCATCTCTCCAAGAAGCAAGTAAATTAATATAATTATAAAAACCCAATTACATCAGCAGAATCAGAAAGATGCTTCAGTAAATGTAAAAACTTACAAATCGTGCATCATGAACCAAAATCGTCTCAATTTGTAGTACTCACTGTTTACAATACATTTATTAAACTAATATCCAATTTGAAGAAAAATAGATTGATTTGTTTGCTGAAAAAAAGCCACGTGCTTAATTTATTTTAAAACAATTAGAATATTTAAAATTTTGCTGTTGATGCTGATTGAAGTTGTTATTATTTAAAATAACATTACTTTTGTGTTTTTGTTGGCAGGTTTTGGTATTTTTTTTATTTATGTTTTTATTGAAACCATTTTAGTAGAGAAATTAGTTATTTCCAAAATTTCAAAAGGACTAAAACAGTTTCATTGGAATAATTCATGTAGTATTTAATTTTTTTTTATTTTAAGAATGCAATGAATTTTTCTAAAAGCGTTCAATGATCTTTGTAAAAAAAAATATAAAAAAAAATATTTAAAAATTAAATGAATATGTATAACAATATATGATATAATATAATACCAATTCAGTGGAGTGAAAATTTAGATGTTTTATTCAACTTATACTGATGATATAGCGTTTCATACTGTTCCAGCAAACATTATTCCTATTTCGTGGTTTCCTCGTAAGTATTATTTGAAAAAAACTATAAACTATAGATGGAAACAAAAAAGGGCAATAACTCGAAACTAAAGAAATTAGGATGCTTACTCTCAATATATGCTACTTTCAAAATATGTACAAATTGAAGAAAAATTGGAAATTTTCAGACATCCCACCGGAGTGCTGCCTTAAAGAGAAACTTAACATCATACACGAAACATAATTTAAGATGTGATATATCGACCCGGACGTATTTAATTTAAAAATAAAATGAAATGTAATATATTACATTTACACAATGAATACATTTATAATTAATTAAAATCATTTACAAAAATGTTATGAAATGTTTGGTAGGTTTTTAAGCAAAAGTCTTCCATGAAGCCACTCAAGCTTTTCAAAGAGACTCAATTTACACTAATTATTCTATTTTGAGAAGAAATAATAGCAAAATATTCAACATTAGTCAAATTTAAATTATTTGCGTCTCTAATTATTAAAAAATTGGATTCCCTATTTTTGCAGAGAATCATAACAAAAACGATTCCCTCACAAGTCATTTTTCGTACACAACATATTAACTAATAATTATCCACCGCGCGTTTAATCAGCGGCAAATTAAATTAAATGTGCTTTATTAATTCTCAATTAAAGATTCGCCCGCCAAATAGTTGAACAGGGTGAGTGGTCGCCACACATGTGGGAGCTTATTTTTAGTAACCACCACGTCTGGCTGATTGTAAGTTGCTTCTTCTGCTACAATGTACAACGGACGATCCGAGCAGTCAAGGTGAGTTTATTACATGATTAGTTCACCCGGCTAACCAATCTATCTGGAGTCTAGCAATAAATAAATACCGAAACAATCTTTGAATTGGCAATGAGCAACAAATAAAGATTTTCGTGACTCAATAAGCATACAAGATAGAATAAGTTCAAATACTAATTTGTCTCCACAAACAGGCGTGACCGTGTGGCCTAATGGATAAGGCGTCGGACTTCGGATCCGAAGATTGCAGGTTCGAGTCCTGTCACGGTCGAAGATACTTTTTTTAAATTACTTTTTTTTAAGTACGAGTTTTTTTGCACAGTTTCGCTAAATATTTTAGCAATAGGACTTATTTACGTTTAAGCGACGAATAAAAGCAAACAGTACTTATTTTTACTATGAGGCTAGAATCGTTCATGTTGTAGTTAACTGAATCGGAAGCAAATAAATGAGATTCAAATACACCCAACTCTGTTGTTACACGACAGATACGTTCCAACGAAAACTGTGTGTGTGGAAAAATGTGTGACAAAATGTGTAGACATGCCGACTATAGTGAAATCCAGGATATATTCCTCGTTTAAGATATAAGATGGAAAAACTACTACATGCTGTTCTAAAAACCGTGCGAAAAAAATCAAAATTATAGCCTATATTATTTTAATTATACAAAATTTAATTGACTGATATTTTTATTGAATAAAAATATCGAAAAATATTGGTGCACAACTTAAAATTAATTTTTTTAATGGAACAAATGTGTAAAAGAAAGTAAATATTATTTAGGAACTATGCATGGACCCATGTTGCTCTCATCACTTAACACAATTAATGAGCTTGAAACTTTTGAAGACTCCCGATTGTTGATAACGTCATCTCATGTTGGATTTTTTTCATAAAGAAATTTGTTGTGAACTTCTGTGTTCTTGGTTTTAAAAGTTTCTTATAAAGTTCTTGGTACCCAGCCGTATAAACCTGCAGGTTACGTTGAAAATGTGATACACATTCTACTTCGAGATCATTAGTGAGATATGGATTTTCCTCGACCGAATCCAAAATACATTTAAATGCATATTAAATATTTAATTGTTAAATAATTATGCATACATAAATTTGCTGTTAGACGTCATAAAAATTAGATTTAATTAATTTTTTTTGCGATTCGTGTTAGAACGAAAAATTCGAGTAAAATATGTACATATGTATTCTAATTTGTGAACGATGTTATTTCAAAATCGTGTAAAAAAATACCGTGTAAAAACAGAGTTGTGTGTATATATTGCTATGAATGAACATGGAGAAACTTTACAGGTAGCACAATATCGGGTGTACACGGGAAGAAGGTGAAATACGGAAACAATATGAGCTGGAGTTTAATTTACGTTTAAGGTACTATTATCTATTAGAAGGCTGAAAAATGACACATTTTCAACTTTTTTTTAACCTTTTTTATTATATTTTACAATGAAACTTTTTCTATAGTAGGTACTGTGCAACTTTTGAAGATTGCAAAAAAAATTGTTTTTTTGATTATTTATGTTTTTGCATTTTATAGAGGGTGCCAAAATTTACTCCTCAAAAAATCATTGCTCCGTGGCGGACAGGTTATCTCAGAAACGGCAAGTCTGAAAAATGGCAGACGTTCAAATTTTTTTTGGGACCTTTCTTCAGATACTTAAAGCTTTTTTGGTCAAATTCAGGTAAAGTATCATACAGGAAACAAAAACAAACAAAATGGAATGGAAAATATAAGCAGCGTATACACCTTCGGGGAGCCGAGAGCGCGCTTCAATTAAATCGTTATCTGTATCTCGGGATTAGCTTTGAATTTCTATTTAATATCTTGGAGAGTTATTTCTGAAGGTATGAGGAATCAAAAAATGTAAAAAAAACAAAACGATTTTTTGAAAATTCTAAAAGTTAATAGTACCTTAAACACAGCAACTGTATGTAAGAAAATGTGTGTATGAGGACAAATTCAATATAAACGTAGCTAGTCGATCGTTTAAAATGACACCTGCTAATACGCTTGAAAAAGTTTGGGACCAAATGGTCAAAGATGGAATAACAATGCTGATAAGAGCAGCGAAGAATCAAGTCAATTTGGAGGCCCCAAGTGTTAAACATTTCAGGGCCTTCAAATTTAAGTTGGGAAGAGTCAAGAAAATTCTCTTGAAGTTGTTAACTAAATAGAAAAGTAAACATATATTTTGTACCATATAACATTTCCAAAATTTTAATTTTCGGCCTGAAACTTTCAATTTGGTTGGAAATTTCTTGCTCGAAATACAAAATGGGGTTATACTATTTAATTGTTTATTATCATAGTACTATATCAATAATTTTCCATGTTTGGCTGGTTTTTGAAACATCAGTCAATTCCTCATTTTCTTAGTTCCATATGATTTCTTTCTGTAAAAATGATAAAAAGAGAGGCCTTCCGAAATACACTTAATTTTCAACTTTTACGACATATGATGAATATCATCCAATATTGTAAAATAAATCCGTTCATATTAGCAAGAAAACTATGTTAACACGTCAGAGCTTCCATGCCAGTCAACGGATAAATTAAATTATTCCTTACAATTTTGTAATATAAATCCTTTGAATATTATCAGCATTTTAGAATACTCTCTTTCTGTTCTTTCATTCCTGATTACTTATGCGTTATAAATAAATATAAAAAACGTCAAAAATATACTTCATTCCAACATTTCTATATGTACATCAGTGATATTGATAAGCTCAATATTTATTAATAAATGAACAAAAACTCTGTGTACTTGAAAGAAGTAAAAGCCTTCACGTACGCTTGTGAGTTTTTGTTCATTTAGTAATAAATTGTGCGTTCATCAATATCACTGATGTACATATAGAAATGTTGGATTGAAGTGTATGGTTCGGGGGCTGTAATGTATCGTATTACTATGGTATTAGAAGAAATTGACGGTTTATAAGCACTGGACATGTGTAAATGTGTATTTTTAAGGGAAGTTGCTGGTTCTGTATTTTAAATAGAACGCGTTCTCGAAATGTATTTTCATATAAATAGTTTGAAATGATATTGAATACGGCTAAATTTTGGAGAAGATTGTATAATATACAGTTGGAAAAATAAATTTTATGAGTTACTCGTGCGTTTCATCAATAAAATTAGGATTTTATTAATTTACTTGTTGGTGAAGCTAATTTGAGCTATATACGAACGGGACAGAAAAAAGGTTCTGTTGAGTGTACTCTTAATTGCAAGCGACTTGCAGCATTCTACGAACATAAGAACAATTTGAAAAGGACAAGAAGAACATATTGTTTCGAATTGATATCTTTGTAGCTATACCAGAAACAGTGAGATTTCAAACTATAAAACTAGAATTCATTCCACCAAACACCATTTCAGTGTTTCAATCAAAAGAGCAGACAATTCTAAGGCTGCTCAAAGTACAATAAAGGAAACGTCCGATTTTAAACATTATAAAAAACATTCAGAGTCATCGAAGCGAGCGTGTTGTGATTGAATCATATTTATAAGAATAAATTGCGGACGTGCAATGCGCGTTTTTTACTATATAGTCTGGGTAAGATAAAATCAGAAGATAATTTTCAAATGTAAACTTTCAATCCTCAACAAGAGCCGGCAAGCTTTGCTGAATATCTACTAGACAAAGGCTAGAGAAATTCGTGAAGTTATTTCTGGTAGACATGTGTGTGTGACGTGACGAATTTTCTTTGTAATTGGATGAATCGCGGAAAGATATTTGTTTTAGATACATCACAATCCAATGTTGTTTTTATTTTGTGAAAAAGTGTTTAAAATATTTTCATTTACAATAAGGTTTGACTTGACTTCGCCTTTAGAAGTTGCTGTAATGGGCACCCATTATGTCCTTTAAGTTCTCCAAATAGTTTAAAAATTGAATTGATTCCGATCTAGAAAATATCAGCAAATGTGCAAATTTTCACATCAATATGGGGCTTTCGTCAATGATATTATTCTACCCGAAATACATAATCTTATTACATTGCAAACAAAAACGATGGTCTGAGAAGAGTATGCAACTATTCCGTAATTATCTTTGCAATAAATAGAAATTATTTAAAAATAACAATAATTTGTTCAAAACCTACCAGTATTTAAAGCAATCCAAGACATTAAATTGTTGGACAATAATAATTTCTCGGTGAGAGTTTTATATATTCAAAAGTCCATCAAAACTTGAACAATTCTTAGGGTGAACTCTTTGCTGCAACACATTGAGTCATCTAAAAGTTTTTTGAATTCATGAGATACTCTTCAATTTGATCTGAGCTCGACATTCTAGTGGTTCAAAATATAATAAACAAAATCATTTATGCATTACAAATGCTCAAAGCTTATAAAATTTTCGAGAATGACCAATAGCATCATTTTCGAAGTTTTTCAATTTTTATTTCTTCATTATTTCTTTATGTTAAGCATCGTTATTATGCAAATGAACATCTTTTAATTGATATTCGTTGCTGTTTAAATAAAATTGAAAAATCTTTTCAGGACACGGTGTGTAGTGTTTGCTGCAATTAAACATGCAAATATTGAAAAAAATTATTGTTATTAATAAAATGACACCAAGTGGAAAAGATGTCCAAAATATTTTCATTTTAACTAATAAATTATGCAATGTACTAACTCTTATATAGTTGTTGTCATGACCCTTGCAAAGGCTGAAAATCAAAATTTCATAAATATTTTCGCTTGAAAAGTTCGAAAATACGAAAGGGACAAAAGTTTTACCTTCTGTATTTATTGAGATATTCGAGACCAAACTCATGACCTCGAAGTCAAAAATGTAGCCTAGGAAATTATTTGTCAATGGGAAAACCTCCTTCCAAATGCGTCTATATCTTTTTCCTTTCCATTTTTGAAGTGTTAGCATACTTTGAGTATTTTAACAATAATAATGTTTTGTGGACAAAAAAAAATTAACCATACATTTTCAAATAGTTCGCAGGGGTTGAGAGTGAATAACTCCTTCTCAAATTTACTTAAATTCGATATAATCTACATTGCTCACTTGTTTTCAACCATGATCTGATCTCCATAGATTGTCGATATTTTTCTACTGATGTAAGTAATTTTATTTATTTTTCAACAATTAAACGTCAATCAAACGAAAGGGTGGAACGAAAACAGCAAAATAGAATATCTGTGTCCAGTACAAATGAATGATATTCGCTTGGTTTTATTATCTCATTACATTGTGAGTTGTTTTATAATCACATGAGCTCGGGCTTTTGCTAAGATTGTTACTTTTCGGTCAAAGGAACGACGACCAAATGCTTTTGTCAAAAGCATGGACAAAAGCACGTAGCATTTATGTTAGCCCATACGTCATATCGGGATCCGGATTATTCGAGAAGTTAGAATTCTTCTAGGATTAGTCTACAACAACTGCTAGAATTTAAGGATTTAAATTGAAATTATTGGATGCAGTTTTTGTGGTTTTCTATGTGGGATTTAAGAAAAAAGAATATGTGATAAATAGGAATATATTAAAAGCAAACGAATATTAAGAAAATGTAAAAAGTCTAATGAAAGAAGCTACGAAAAACGTTCAATTGAATTGAATATGTTATACGCGAACACAGCACATTTTCAAGTATAATAGAATTATAATTGGACGATTCGTGAATTGAACAGAGTAAGAGTATAAATAAAACGACGTTAGAGTGAAAATCGGTGCGAAGATTGGGTGCAACTCTGCATAAGTACGAATTGGTAATGCGATAATATTGAAAACCACGATGAGAAAGCTGTTGATACATTCAACTTCTCTCCTGGAAAATATAGAGCAATGAGTGCAATACAGTATAATGTAGAAAAATATGAATGATTTAAATGATTGACGAAGAAAGTGTTTGAAGAATAAATAATGAACTATCGATGCTAAATTCTGGAAATCATAGAGGAACTTACATCGGCTTTAAAGGCTTTTAAAATATATATTATTCCGCCTACCTTTGCAAATTTTCTGCAATATAATGAACATCATCGTGCACTGAATAATTACTAGAATCGTCATTTTATCTTAAAAAGCTGTGTACATTTATTTAAATAATGATTTCATTTGCTTCTACAGTATTTTAACTCAAGCAACATATCACCTAGAAATAAACTGTTATGTCAGCCCCATACCGTGCTTTCAAAAGCGCGAATCATAATCACGTGCTTTCGTAAGGTATGTAAATGAGTGTTTGATTTCAAATGAACGAAGAACAGAAAGCTTCATGTATTGCAGTTCTAGGTAAACAAAGCTCACTCCCAAGGTCATGTTAGTAACCTTCATAGGGTTAATAAAGCAAAACTGCAAAACCCAGATCCAAAATAAACTAAAAGCCTTTGTGTCTAGATGCTGGGTTAAAGATATTAGGGTAAAAAACAAATTTCATGATTCGAGTTGGATACAACACCATTAATTTAGGGCGAAAGAAAGATATACGATTTTACTGCTTCTTCGGAGATGAAAGATTATTATACTTCTTTGTGAGTTAATGTGTAATTTATGCGAAAATTTGATTCTTTGATTTGAGTATCTTTTCTTACCTTTTCCAATTCAAACTCTCGTATTTTGTTAATACTGCCCGGCGGCTTCCGATTCGTAGTCATATTAACAATTTTCAACCGTTCGGTGTCATATGATCAGTTTTAACAATTTCAAAGATTAATCCTTTCAGAATCGCGCAGAATGTTTCGTTTAGCGCAAGAGGAATGCATTCATTTTCAGATTTCACATTTATTTTCTGGTTCCTCACATATTTTCATATCTCACATACTTTGATTGATTGAAACTTTTTTATATAAGCCACATTTTATCAAAAAAACTCACAGGCAATCTCACACAGAATTATATGTTCACTTTAAACTGAAAAGGAATTTACTTGCTCTCGAAAACAAGTAATTTTTAACAGAATATTTCTAAATGAAATCCCAAAATTTATGTATATTTCACTGCTGTTTGATTTGGCATGAAGCCAATGAATCGGATTTTATAATTCTAAATCGCATGTGGCGCTTCATTCCCCACAGAATGAATTGTATTCGTCTAACAATTCACCAAAACTAATTTTTCTAAGACAATAAGATGATGCCACACTTTTCAGGCTTGGACCAATCGATTAAGTACTTATGTTAAATTTATCTGATTTGTAAACATAGTAATTGGGACAAATTGCTGGTGTGTATTTGAATTCATCGAAAATGCACTACCCGTTCGATATCTGGGCTGCCCGAATGTTCATACGTGATATTTTTAAGTTATTTTCGTACAACATGTTAACGAAATTCCACTGGCGACTTTTCAAAACGAACTAAGAATATTTGCGTCCCGATTTTCACTTTTCGCCTTGCAAGTACAGTCAAAAGATACGATTTTTAATTATTCTGTTGACATTTTCAGGTTTCGCTTCAAATCAGAATTCAAATGTTGAGTTCTTTCAATTTTTGGAGGGGGAGGGCAGACTTTTTAAAATTCATAGCATCACTTTCACTTTGGAAGAAAAAAAACACTGATGAACCGGAAAACCGTTGTGTATAATACGAAAATCAACCTCGTACTAAGTATTTTCGGGTGAAAGTCTATTTTAAGACAATTTAGAGAATATCGAGCTGAATTTTGTTTGTGTATGAACTTTAAGGAAAACTGTACTGAAAACATTTACGGGGCTATTGAGGACCCGCCTAAGAGATATATCTACGTATTTTTTAAGAGAAAGTGCTGATTTTTGAGAGTAGGAGATCCACCACACAACTGTTCTGATTGCAGATATTTCCGCATGTTTCGTTGACTATTTTGGCGGGTTTTAGGGGATGGGCAATGGATGAATAGACATGTCTGATGGTAAGTTGGAAACATGGGCATCCAATGAAAAATATTTCGTGTTATTTTAAATTTGTTCATTCATATTTAATTCGTGGATAAGGTGCGTTGCCCGTTGTGGGAATATTCGAAGACACAATATCAAACGTGCGAAGCATAAATTTAGTACGTTATAACTAAATTTTGTATAATTTGCTTTATAACTATACTTATGACAATTTTATTGTATTTAAAATATCTACTATTGATATATAATATACTATTATTTGATATTATTTCGGATGCGCTTATCGAACTCTAACGTTAAAAACTCTTATTTAAATTTATGTTGACGCTTCACCAGCACAAGATTCCAATAATCTACGTTTATGAAATGAATCTTGAATTTTGAAATTGAAGGTAAAGCTTTATCATATTTAATGATGTGTTAACACAATAATATTTTCGAAATACTTATCATTGATGAAATCACAGAGGAACTCTGGAGACAGATTTGAGGCAATTAAGAAATATTGACCCATTTACGTTCTATTCTATATCTGATTTAGAATTTGTTTTTACTTGCAAGTGTTGACCACAGTAGTCGTGGAACATATATACTTTTCGGGATAGAAACGATGGCTTTTTCAAGTATTAACTTCCTGTAAATTTTTTTTATGACTAAATGCGATTCTCTCTTTACCATTGTTATCAAAAAAATATTTCCATTGCCCCCTAACATACCAAATTTTCCCACTAAAATCAATCTTCAACTTGTATTGAATAATCTATAATATACATTTTAAATATTTTCTGCATACCGCAGTGCTGGATGGCTGCGGATCCAGTATGGTTTAACCATGCTTCCACCGATTGAATCCGCAGCCGCCCAGGACTGATTCAGCTTACCAAGCTCAGCAAAAATTCCTGAGGCCACCCTAATAATCCGATTTTAATTTTATAAAGTGCATTTCATAGGTGAAGTTCTCTTTTGTATGTAAAAAAATTTCAAACTTCTATATGCATTAGTTTCTGACTTGCGAGATTTTAATTTTTTTAAAATAAATTTAGATTGCAAAATTATTATGCGAAATCTACTGAATCGATTTTGATTAAATTTTTTGCTGTTTTATTATATTATAAAGATTATCTATAAAGGTCCTAACTGCATTTTGAGTGGTAAAAAGAAACAAATAAAAAAGGTTTTTCCTGTTTTTTTATATTTTTTGCTACTTTGCGGCAAGGATAAATTTTTTAATTTATTTTTTACCAATCATATCTTATAGAAAATTTAATTAAGCAACTTTCATTTTGTCACAACATGGCTGTAAAGTGAATCGTTTTAAAGTTAGAAGTGAGAAAGTAGGAAAAAATGAAGTTTTTTAAAATAATTTTTAAACATTTCGATTTATTAATGTTGCCGACTTGTTTTAGAGGAAGAATAGGTCAATTATTGTTTTACAAGTTATTCCACAACTTTTACTGCAAAAATCAGTATGCCCCTCTCAACAGTCAATTGATCTGATATAGTATTCATTTTGCGCCTAACGCAGGAGAAATACAGTCGGAAATTCCATAGTGGTTAACTTAAACAGAAACACTTTCAGGCATAAATATTTGTGTAAATGGTCAAGTTTTAAGTAAAGTAGGTGTCCAAGCTATAAGGATGAGTTTTCTACCCAAGGCGTAGAGATCCACGAAAATTTGGTCAACTTTGGCGGGAGGCAAACTTGTAAAGGTGATCACAACAGTTTCAAGTGTTTTCTTTGTACGAAATGAATAAAAAAAAAACGAAAAAAAAATTTCCGGAAAAGCATCATTAGTTTTTGATCAATGAAAATATATTTAACCAGGTTTGTGAATTTCCGGATAAAAGTGAAATTTCAAAAACCATTATAATTCTAAAATGTAATTTATGGGGCAATAGAATAGTAAATCAACTTTCCAGTAATTTCTACTTCCATACAATAAAATAACGAAGGTTTGTTCCAGGCAAAGATATGTAAGCCTAGAATATCGTACATAAAAAAGATAACAAAAAGATAATATTGGATTAAATACCTGAAATACGTCAATTTTTTCATAGCATATTTTAGATTGGTCGAAAAAAATACATCACGTATAACATCCTGTTATGTACTTCTTCATCCAAAAATTTCTCTCCAATTATCATCCTTCCACGATCAAGTCCTTCATCAAAATTAAACCTCATGCGAATAATGAAACAGCCAGAAAATATAACCATTGAGAATTCAAATACATTTTGATGGCCGGGTATGAGAACAGGAAGATGAAAAGCAGGAAAATGGTAAACTTCCTGAATGCACAGCATCTGCTCATTTTCGTTTCGTAATTTATTCTGTCTGAGCAATTACAGCTGTGAAAGATACCAGCATAAACATCGGAAGGAGCGGGGGTGCAGACCAAACAGAATACACATTCTTATCTTTGGCTATTCGCTATTTGCTATTTTGCCGTCTGCACTCAACCCCCTATACCATGGTATCAGACAATGCCAAATTCCTTACCTTTTGCATAGCGTTACGCCAAACATGTACATAATTTCATTAAATCGGGAATGACGCGATTCAGGACTATTATGGATGCGCGGGAGTTGAGCTGCTGGTTATGAAATATCCTTGGTTGCGCAAGAAATGGTACTCATTACTCGGATGGTTTTGAAAGAAACCGGAAAATTAAGGATCTCCACTGGGGATGCTAGCAGAACGGTGTCGTTGTCACAATTTTCAGCATAATCAGCTTGCTGTTCATTTTTTCACAGCCGTCAATTATGATGAAATTCATGCATGATAAATTAAAGGCGAGGGTCTTTTACGAGATAGAATGACTTGCAATATAATTAAGGGGTGCTTATTAAAAGTACACAATTTATGGTAAGTGCAAGACGTAGCTCGGAACATATTTATTGAATGAAGGTGTGTCGGTTATATGAATTTAATTTTTGCAAATTTAACAAGCAACAGAGGTATATATGAAGGAAGGAAATGCTTTAACTTGAACTGTTTTATAAAAATCAATGCTTAAAATGGTTCATATAAATACTAAAATTTGATGCTCAATCTTGATTTTTTTGTGCAGAGAACGAAATATTTAAAATGACGAAATTATGTAAGGTGTAAAGGTTGAACGAATAATACGAGTATTATGTTAATTTTGAAATATGTTTGATAATTCTATACACTAATTCCAAATCAAAGAAGCCCATAAGTGACACCATCTTTTATAAAAAAATATCTTTCGATACAGTTGGAAAGTTTTGAAAACACGCAAGATAGCAAAAATTAAAATCACATTATTTTATTTTTAACGCAACCGACTGCTGGATTTGATAAATTATATCTAGTAAAAAGTGTGTGGACAGTGAGTGATATGCTGTTAAATTTCCTTTTCATGATAATGATTTTTTTTTTCGATAGTTGATGAGCCTTTCTTGAACTGTGGTTTTTAATATCATCACTTCCTTCTTGAAAAGAAAATTTATGCTTCGATAGGTGTGGGGAGACTGCTAATTACTATTTATTAGGTAGGGGGAAGCAAGATCTGTTTCTTAATGCTTAAATTCTGGATATAGATTCAAACTGAATTGTCGCACTTACCAAAGGAGAATAGAAAGAATTTATTTAAATTGCTAGAAACTGTTCGGAACTTTATTAACTGTTGAATTATTTCTATTTTCTTTCCTTTCTAATCTAGATCTTCTATTAAATTAAAGTTTCTCATTTCAATGATTGAATTAGACATTTTTTCCCGCCAGAAAAGATAAAATAAAGATGACCAATGATTTCAACCGAAATAAGATACTATGTACTACAAAAATAATCATTCGTACTATTGTAATCATGAAAAACCTATAAACCAACACACTTATTTTCATGAAAAAAAATCTTATGGACATTTGATAGCGCTTAATGTTCATAAGCTCTCTTCTGGTCAAAGTTGCAATAAGCAAATGTAAAATACAGAGGAAGAACAATCGGTATACTCAATCTTTTATATCGCCTCTCAATACTGGGAATTGGCAAAACCTACAGCAATAAGAGATGTCTTAATCTGATAAAAGAACGCTAACAACGTACTCCTATGTACACATATGAACTCGTTGCTTATCGTTTGTGAGAATCCACTCAGCATTCTTCTTTGGGGCACTGTGGCGAAGATAAAAGGCAAATTGGGCTTTTCCGTTGAATTATGTAAAGTACCGATGCGTCCTTTCTGGAATCCTAGATAGAAGTCTCTAAGCTTCCATCTTTTCAGAGATCTACAAGGAACTGTATTTTCCAACATGAGAAAAATATGATATTCAATTAGGGACACTTCTTGCCTCAACTGTGAATACATGCATGTAGGTTGTGAAAATTTTAGGGTAAGTTCGCCGGACCCTATATGTGTCCTTGTAAATGATTTAAATTGGGTAAAGTTTCAAGTGGATGTAAATACTACCTATGTATTAACTTTCTCTTGAAAACACTAGCCAAGACAAATATGGATTCTAAACATTTGTTGTGGCTGAAAATGAAAAGTTTTGTTTTCAAAGCTGATATTGGAAGAAATCAGTCTTTTGCAAAGCCATAGATACTTTTGGCGCTGAAATATTCAAAATAAATTGCTAAATAGTTAAGCACCTAGTTATGCTTCTGTTCGAATTCTCCTCCAGTACCACAAAACATAAAAAATTTAAATTGTTCCCGACAAATAATATCCCTTAATTGACGATATTCCCGTACAAGTAAACTAAGCCAAGTGTATCCGAAGACATCAACGAAACTTTCACACAGAACTCTCGATCTGTAAATTCAAAAAGGACCATAGCACTTAGTACTGAATGCAATTTTCATGAATAATGGATAAGTTTACAGGATCTTCGTCTCGTCGCCTACATACACAACGTGCAGTATGCAAAGTTTCTAAAAGCGAATATTTTCTGTTTGGTATTTTTATTCACTTTGAACATCAATGATATGCTTAGGTCCTCGCTCACTCGTACATTTTCTGAAGCTGGCGTGCTTAGCTTAGTTTTCGAAAATAATTTCAGGACTATTTTGAGGCTACACAATGAGAAATGGATTTCAGGAAAATAATAGGCACAGTTTCGTGTAAATGTGTTTAGACATGAATTCATACGTTTTTCTTAGGACTTGTTTAAAGAGCTTGGATATCGTTGTCATGCAGTTGGGTGAGAGGTTATAAAGAATTTTGTATAGTGTTCAGTTTATGCCGTGTTTTGATGGTATTGTCAATTTTTTGAAGAATACTAAATTTTGCAGGTTTATATACTTTTAAAGTTTTTGTATATTTATTTACATTTTCAAATTTTCAGTTTTGCTTGAAATTGGAAAACCATAAAACTATGAAAAGGCAACAGAAAATTCAAATGTTGTTAAGTTCTAATAAAAACAAATTTAGTAATAAAGAAACACTAGAAATTTAAATTTTGCAGTAGTTGATGATGTATGAAATGTGGACGTTTTTCTTTGATTCAAAAAGCTGTTTAATTTTTCCAAGGAAGATCTAGTATTAGAGTTTGAATTTGACAATGCAAAAGAGTTCGTTTTCAAAAACGAATTGAATTGAATTGTTGTGATCCTTGCAGCAATGCAACTATATACTATAAGTGAAACTGTTTTTCACAAGAATTCAAGTTATTGTGTCATGACATGCGAAACTTTTGGACATCTTCATTCTTTTCATCAGTCTTTTTTTTCCTTTAAGGAAGCAATCAACTTTTTCCTGCAACAGCCAAACCAACAACTTTCTAAAATACACAAGAAAAACTTGAATACAACACAAAAGTGTATAATATTTTCTAGTTCGTCTAATATGCATTTCGTTGTAGCGCAGTAAAAGCGAGTTTTCATACGACGAGACCAAGAACTAGGATGCATGTCTAGAAAGTTTAAAAACTGCTAGGCATCAAAATGGAAAAGTTTCGATGAACCTCTTTTAGTACCTACCAATTCAAAAATTTACCATGGGCGAAACGCAAGAAACAGCTAGAGAGTTAAAAAAAATATACAGAGAAAAGCGAACCGGAAGTAATGCACTTAAACATCTCTACGGAAAAGTTTTCCATTTTTCCGGCCGAAGTCCGTTTTGACCAAGAGTAAAATGAGAAAAGGCGAAAGATACTTTGAAAAGATTTTTCTTGCTATTTGCTGACCAATGAAACTGATAAGATACTTTTTTCCCGATTGCCGAGTGGTTAGAAGAAAGTATATGAAGTGAAATGTGGTAGACTATCTTATTTTTCATATATTGAGCGCGATGTATATGATAGCTTCAGTGAAATGTTGAAGTCGACATGAAAGTTTCATTAAAGTTCAATGAGTAATAATGGATTTATGTTTTATTTTCGAATAAATTGAGTGGAAAGGAACGAACTGTGAGTTTCATTACTATTTCCAAAAAGGAATCGTTGGAAATTGTATCATAGATTACTCAACTTTGATAAAACTTTTGCCTATTATCAATTTTCTTTTTGATTTCAGTGTAAAACAATTTTTTTGATAGCATCAAATGACGACAGTTTCATTTTGCTTTTATGAAAAATACTAAAAATTGAATTTTTGGGTCCTTTTGATGCTCTACCATTGTTTTTAAGCTTTCAGAAAAAAGGCAATCCAATCTTTAACAACCTAACTTATTGTACTTTCAACACCAACATACGAGGTCTGTTCAAAAAGTATCGCGAATTTTATGTTTTTTTTCAAAAATTATTTATTTATTTATCAATATCTATTTTCTCCCTTATAAGTAATCCACATCAGATATTATACATTTGTGGCAACGTTTTTTCCAATCCTCGAAGAGCTTCAAAAAATTATTTTTGTGATCTTGTTCAGCTCCTCCTTTGATGCCGTCTTCATCTCCTCAATCGTGGCGTAGCGTCGTCCTTTCATGGGCTCCTTCAGTTTCGGGAACACGAAAAAGTCAAAGACAAAAAGTTATGACCCTCTGGAGCAAATTTGGGTCACAACAAACAGAGTCCAACAGCTCCTTAGCAATGTTAATGCGATGCTGTTTTTGATCGAAATTGAGCAATTTTGGTACGAGTTTAGCGACGACCCGGCTCAAGCCAAATCATTGATAAAAATCGAATGGCACGAGCCAATTGATTTGTTTAGGTCTTCAGCAACATCTCTAACGGTGATTCTACGATTGACCAATTTTCTTTACTTTATCAGTGTTTTCGTCTGTTGTTGACGTGTTCGGGCGTTCGGCAAGCTGTTCCATCGTTCACTTCTTCTCGGCTCTCTGAGAGTATTTTGTACCACTGATTAGCATTGTTTTGGTCCAAAATAGCTTCACCATGTGCCACAGTCAACATTTGGAATGCGTCCGCGCATTTAAAGTTGTTTTTCATACAAAATTTGATACAGAATCATTGATCCATTTTTTGGAATAGACAAAAATCGATGAGAAGGCACACCACGTCCAAGCAAAATAGCTGTCAAAAATTAATTGAAGATTCTTGTCAGCATACGTGAAATTTAAAAAATACCAACATAACGCCACAAAAATATCGAAAATCGAACACACGTAGCCTGCGAAAATTCAAAATTCACGGTACTTTTTGAACAGACCTCGTATGTAATATTACTGAAAAGTCAACTCAATTGTATACCAAGTAATTATAGATCCTTCCCATTTTTTTCGGGAAACTAGTTCAGAACACTTTGCCAATGTCACTTAAGAAAACTTTCAAAATCTTCTTAATGTCCAGGATAGTCAGATAGTAGTCAGTCAGGCAGTCAGTCGGTTAGCAAGGATATATACAGTCAGTCATCAGGCATCCTTCCAAGGCGTTGAGAAGCCCTTCATTTCATTTTACCGATTCATCACACTTTGAGTGGAATCAAGCGTAGTAATGAGTTTTAGCAGGAGGCGTGTTTGTTGGTGGTGTTCATCAGTGAAGTGAAGAAATAAGGACGTGAAATGATGGACTTAAGGAGTAGAGTGGTAGGTTTGGTTGCTGTTGAAATAGTCGAGGTCCTTGAAAGATGCTGTTATGTCCGAGAAAGATAGGAGGAATGAGAGTATCCATTAGACAAGTCTTTTATCCGTTTATAAACTTTTGTTCGGCACGAATAGATAGCGGAAAATGGGGTTTAAGTTTCTAAACAGAAATATTTAAATAGGTTTGTTTGTAAATGAAAGAAGTACAGTAGAAACTTTGACAAATAACACGTTAAAAATTTTTGCTTGGGCATTACTACGCTCCAGAAAATGTCCAATATAGAATACAGTCCCAGTGCTTCCTGTAATATCTGCCTGATTTAATTTATTTTCTCCATAATGCAACGCAAACTAATTTTAGAAAACCTATTCTGAAACAAGTAATTCCGTTTGATCAAAAATGTATATAATGATAATTCAACTAATCAAACTTAATAAATTACTCAATGGTTTGTACTCGAAAATGTCACAGATTACATTGAAAAACCATAAGCTTAAAAATAAAACAAAATTTAAAATTAGTTGATGCACTAATTTTGGTCGGCAGTTAATATACCAATGGTATCCTACGCTCCCCTAACTGAACTCGGTCGATGGAAGTAATATTTTGTTCTCGTCCATTTTCAATGATTCTTACCATAATTAAGGATAATTGGAAGTGACACATTAGTACAAGTACGGATCTGAAAATAGGATGAATAATTTTTATTTGATTGTCGCATCTGACGAGAATGCTGTAATGGACGGGAGATTGCTTATAAGTAAAAGACTATTAGAATGACAAAAAGTTATGAGAACATTAGCAGCAAAGTAGGAGAATTAATCTTCTTAAAATTATAGAATGTCCGTAAGTTTTCAACGTCACTTTGAAATTGAGCTAATTGAAGGATCATTTACTGTCGCTTAGTCGAGTTTTAATCGTAACAGTTCTTAAGTATGACTGAAGTCTGTACATGAAGCTTTTATATTTGTCATTAAAAATTGTTTTAATGATACGGAGCATAAAGTTTAAAATATTGCTAATAAAAGTGAACCAGTATTACAACTAATCATTCACTTAAACAGCATTTTAAAACTTGCTGTTTTTCATTAAGATGGATCATTAAGGCACTACTTTAGGTGGAAATTTAATACCGATAAATTTAATGCCCCCAGTAAAGGTCTTTCAAAATTTATACAAATTTGTCTGCTTCTAAAAGCATCATCCGCAAAAGGATAATTTTCATTGTTCGAATGGACAATAAGATAATTAAGTGCTTCGCAGGATTGCAGCTGAAGAGCAGATGGGGAGCAAGCCATTATATACCTTTTGGGCGCAGTCAATCGTACACCATTTCAACACAATTCGTCCATCGAGAATCGGCACATAAATCATACTTTAATCCTTCGATCCTGTCATAAAATCTGAACACATTTAATGGCTTTATTACATAGTGAGGAGGACTGGTTTGCACAATGTGGTCCAGCAAGCTTTAGGAGTGGGTGTTATACGTACGGATTGCGATGCTTTTTATTTCTATTGATCACTCAATACTTGGGTGCTTTTCGACGATTTGATTTGATGTCCTGTCGTGTTGTTGTTCTGCAGGAGTATTTTATGGCGCGAGATTAGAATCATTTATTTGAATTTTTTATTTATCACTTCTCCTTTCGGATGAAGTATCGATGTTTCTACTTTCCGTGTTGGAGCTTACCCTACGTTTGCACGATAACGAACATTTCCATTTCCATTTCCGACGGAGTGAAATTTTCAGAATTTATTGATTTAATAACCCGGTCGTAAATATACAAATGGAGTCGTATTAAGATAAATGGTCGTGCACCTCACACAGGCTGAGTCCGTTTCGGTTCGGGAGGTGGTGTCATGTTGGATTTTGGATCGGGCGAATATGTGCATACGCTCTAAGACCATGGCTAGCCACGAATGGAGCGATGGAGGACTATCTAAAACGAACAAATCTCTACGTTAGCTGGTGGATATTTGGGACAGGCTAGCGTGCAATGCACATGGGTTGGATTTGATATAGCCGTAACTAACAAAAGGCGCAAGGATGTAGGGAAACAACGCATTTATTTCAAAAACCGAGTGCAGTTAGCTGGAGCTCTAGCTCAACGAGACAAAAAAGGACATTTGTAAGCGGATGAAAAGTGGTGTTCTTTTGAGTTACAGAACAGTTAAGAGCGAATGCGTGAATGAGACGTTTTTTCGGAAAGGTGTCCAAAGGAAAATTTAGTTGGGCGCCTTAGTTACCATGAGACAAATTCGTTTATACAGATATGGTTTTGTAAAGCCTTCATTAGAATTATTTCGTGAGTATTGCCGTTCTATTTGCGGAAAAGTATGTAAAAACATGAAACTTTCTGTCTACAGTTGATATTCGACTTTCATGATAAATTTTCCAAAAAGGACATTTCTTCTAAAGCAATTAATGGCTATCATCTGATCAATACTTTTGAAGAAATTCATCTCTGAATCTTTGTTTAATATGTACAGTTTTGATTAGCAACGTTTTTGGCAACAGTTTTGTTAAGTGTTTTAGATGATAAGAGTATTATGATGTAGAACTTAAATTACGAAAGTAACGGCGTATTTTATAGATGTTTCAAAGAATTGAAATTAATTAAGGATAAAATGTGTATGAGAATTATCGGAAAGTTTTACTTAGGATCGAGGTAGCTGCTAAAAAATTGGGCAGTTTGTTTAACACCCCGATGGAACGAGCTCATCATGGACTACAAACTAGTAACCTCCATTAATAGTTTTTAATAAGATTTTACATTTGTTGAAGCTTTTCAGTAAAAACTGACAACTTTGCACGGATACGATTTGGTTTTCCCGTTTGCCACAAGAAGAAATATAAATGAATTTAGTGAAATAAGCTTCAAAACAGTGGGTTTGTTTTTAACCTGATTTACCACTCCATCCTTCGCCCCAATGCAGTGGAGGGAACCCAGACTAGGTAAATATATTGCAGAGCCTAACCAGGTACATTATGCGTTATCGCACGTGGTAGGCTGTCAAAGGGTGGGCAAAACAGGGACATCATTGCTTGGCAAGGTCAGTTCAGGTCTCCCAGCGGAGCTGTACGGTCACATCGGGAAATTAATCTGGCTGCATATTTTATATTGTTGTAGTCGCGAGTTTTCTGCAGGAGTTAACATCAAGTAAACTATAATATTCGCTCTCAGTATGGTCTTGTATTCTGATAGATAGTGTAATGAAATGTATATTTTTCGAAAAAAATTCCTATCTTCATTACATCAGACCTCACGTTATGATTTGTAAGGAATCGTGAATTGTTTATAAGTATACATTCTATGTTTCTCTAAGGTATAATTTCACACGCACATTGAGTTCAAAATGAAGAACTTACCAAGGGCACTTAAAATCAAACTAATATAATCGGAGCTCCGAAAATTAATGTGTATGAACGAAAATCTCGAACATTATCTTGCGCCATTTTGAAATAGTATACACTGTTTGATATGCTTGAGCGAAAATTATATGGAAAATTCTTATATAAATTTTAAGGGCACGTAAGTAATAATGAACCAAAGTAGCTCGTTGCTAGCTTTCGTTCGTAGTTTGCTACGAAAACTTGCATAAGAAATATTTTTGTTTTATAACTAGCGAAACAACAAAGTTATCTGGCCCATAGAATGGCTCGCCAACTAGATAAAAAATACTTCCAAAAGCAACTTCCTAACGAAAAAGTAGCTCGTTTTAAACAAAATGCATAAATTTTTCTTCCAACGATGTAAACGTACCTTGTACTACCTCCACTCCCAATCTCTCAATCTCAACTCACTCCAAACAAGCCGTGAGGTGCGACCGATGAGGTCCACACGGTCAACTTCCCAGTAGTATCTAAAAAGATATTAAAAATATTAAACACAATAATAATTATAGAAATAATGCTACTTCAAATAATAAAAATGTTCCTCTCATAAAAATTATTGGAATGATTTAATATTAATCGTAACATCTACGCGAGCGTCAATTGATTACGTAAGGATTTTGGTGCATTGGTTTGATTGATTATTCACGCGGATCAATCGGAGGGGGGACAGGTTACAAAGCTGTTTTTTCTTTAAAGTTAAAACATGGTGCTGTGAAGACTATTGAAAATCTGCTCAAATTTTGCAAATATTAATAAACTTTGATTGACTTTACAACAATGTCTTTAGAATATGAGATTTATGGTATTATGATTCGAATGAACCCTTTTTACATGGTGACTTTGAATGATTTTTTATTTTTAATTTAATTTTTTTTGTAATCATGTGAAAAGTTTTTGCTGGTTTCTCTACAAAAATTGATAAAATTTTATAAATGCTACAAACATTTATTATTACGATGTGCAAATCAGGTTAAAAATGAATTTTTTTATGAAAAAAACACTACTTTTCCAATTTTTTTTAATAAATTAAAAAAACCGCTTTAACGATTTTTTTAAAATATAAAAACATCATGAAAATGATAATACGCGTCGATTGACACCTTAATGATGAAAACATTATATTTAGTTCTCGAGATATAATGAATGACGTAAATGACCTTGAACGTTTAATGATTTTTTATTTTTTATTTAATTTTTTTTTCTAATCATGAAAAAAACTTTTGCTGGTTTTTTCACAAGAACTATTTGGAGTATGTAAATTATATAAACATTGATTACTTAGACTTGAAAATAAGGTTAAAAATTTATTGTTTTTGGAAAAAAACCCCAATTTTTTGCACTTTTTTTTAAAAAAATTAAAACTCGGCTCCAAGAATTTTTTTAAAAATTTGACAGAATCACATAAATATTAATACGCGTCGATTGGTTCGCGAGATACAACGCATGACAGAAATGACCTTCAAACGGGCAAAACAGCAAACCCCCCCGACCGAAGTTTCCCAAAAACTAATCAGCTCTTAAGATTGGAAAGACGCTTCGATTGACACCTCAACGACGTTGATACGACTTTGTTTACGTGAGTTATGCTCGTAGAAAAAAGTTTCCACGAACATACATACGTACGTACATACACACACACACATACATCTCCATTTCTAAAAACACTTTATATATCCTCTATAGACCTCAAAACGTAAAGAAATGTTGAAAATTTCAATTTCGATTTTCGAGGCGATTACAAGAACTTCCCATATACTGGGAAGTTAATAACTTGCACTTACCACCGGTTGGTTGTCAGATTCAGCCACTTATGGTGAATTTACCTTCGGAATGTCAAGGAAACGGCTGCGGAGTCATTCATCATGAAAAGCACAGCAGTGCACCATTAGACTAATTGTATGTCGGTAAGCAAGCGAACGCGAAAGGTACATCCTTGAGTTTTTCTTCCACTTTTTGTCTTTTTTTGGATTCTGTATATTCGATGATTTGGAGTGATAATACGTTGATAGAATATGAAAAACTGGGATGAAAGAAAGACTAGCGAAAACGTGCCGCATGCACATACACAAATCCTCTAAACTGAGCTGACAACAACCATTTTAGTTTTCGAGAGAGCGAAACAATTCGTGTGAACAACTTTTTTTGTTCATTGTTTCGTCTCTGAATTTAAGTCATTGAGACGTTTTGTCTCGCTAGCTGGGGATTCCCAAAAAATAAACACAAAATTCATCACAAGGTAGAGATAGAAAAAGTATGAAGAAATTCTCGATAACACAGATTTTTCAAATATTGTTTCAGTGAAAAATTGAAAAAAGAGATTTTTAAAAAAACAACACGGAAAAGTTTTTTTTTAAATAAAGTACTACCTAGCCTTGATCGGAAATATATATTACTCTCATATTTCTTCCTACAAATCATGGTTTAATATTAGATGCAGCTAAATTATTTTTTGGAACCTTTCGTGATAACTCAGAAAATCCAAAAAACTGCGAAAATCGACAAAAAACTTAGGCAAACTTGAAACGGAAAAAGAAAATAATGTGTTGATTAGTCAATTTTTTTAGAATACGAAATATTTTTTTGCGCTGAACATAGAGTTAAGTGTTTTGTTTCATTTGATTCTCTTGAATTCAGGTTTACGATAAATCAAATCGAAAGGACATTTGCAACCTATTCTTTACTATCCAAGGAAAGCACAAATCCCTTCTTGGATATATAAAACACATATTTCAAAGATGCCAATGATTTAATCGAATGTGTCACTCACACAAACTTTCGTTCAATGCAATATTTTATCTGGAAGAACCGATATGACTTTATGCTGAATTTGTAGAATCGGAATATCTTTTATTTTTATCAAAAATCCTTGCTAGGTCTTTCTTCAACAACCCTTTCCGTAAAAACAAGCCCCTGATGACGGTTCGCCTTTGGATGACCGTTGGTGACTAAACTGCAAATAAATTCATTCTTTAACGAACTACTAGTGCCCAAGTACCTACCAACAGACTCTCGGTTACCGACAACTTTTTTTTTAAGTTTCTGGTTCCATTGACTTCCTGGCTTTGATTTTTGTTCGTAGGTAGTTGAACGTATGAAGGACTATCTTTTTGCATGCTTGCACGAATTCAAATTCAAATTTCTACACATAAATTTATGGCGAGCAAGTGTAGTAGAATTAGAGTTTTTACGACTAGTGTCGTTGGAAGTTTTCAGTGCTACGTTATACCATTTGACTGGGTACAATGGGAAAATCCTTTGTCACTTTATTTCCTTGGCCCAGTATAGACGGTTGTTTGTAGAGTGGAAACGTATCTACTAGTTGGTCGTAAATTTGTTTTGAAAGACTTTTGAATTTGCAGTTTTTCATCGAATGAATGTTACTTGCAGGATAACAATCTGATTAGGTGTCATGTGCATTTTTAGTAGTAAAAATGATCATTTCAGTATGCATGAAAATACTGCATCTAAAATTAAATCAGAAACGAAATCAAACTACATTATTCAGTAGAATTTTCCTCTCTGTTAAGCTGCAAGAATATCTACACTTCCATGTTCCGAAAAAACCATAATACTGCCAAAACATGACTCTTCTAACAATTCCATAAACATTAAGATTTTGATAAATGCCAACATTTGAGATGATTACACTCCCCAATTTTTGGGAAGATGGATAGGAGTAGGCCTCAACTCCTTTAGGTGTTTTCCCATCAAACGTTTGCACTATTCCCAATTATCGTGATAAATTGAAACGGATAAGAGTGTGCTATGTTTCTATATCATTCGTTTGATTCGTACCGTATTTAGGGTTGTTTGGTTGTCTGGTGGCAAATTTGTTTTTGGGCAAATCTACATGTTATATCTTATTCTTGTCTCCCCCTCGTCACAGTGTGTATTTAAATAACGACTGTAATAACGAATTGGTACGTTTACCAGAAGATAACAAACAGAATGGGGAGCCGAGTCGTTGTAAAAGGACGATGCCATCTCGTGCATTTGCATTTTGCTATCAGTTGGTGTACAAATGGCTTTCGAATGAAACCGAAACTCATCCTGAGATTTTCTATATCAGATGGAAACTCCTTGCATTTGATAAGAGGCAAAAGGATACGGTGCGAGTACGCTTTAAGGTACTTTAAAGTTGCAAGGGAGCCTGAAGCAAGTAGACGTGTAAAGCGCCACGCCTACCCTCTGTTTTTCAATGAAGTATGTATATTTTTTTAAAGTGGCAAATGGAAAGATTTAAGGCATGTAAGAAGGGTTGGTAAAGCTTAAAAGTAAACTGAAAGTGAAAAGTCTTTACTTATTTCGAAATTAATTTGAAAATACATCCGATTTTTCAATTGAAATTGAATGAAATTTTAAAACGTTTTGAATTGATACTGCTGCATCATATTTTTGTTAGTAAGGAGTAATCATAGGATGAGAATAAAATGATCCCAAATGATGATTGGTGTTGTTTGCTCACACAAAAATGATGAAATGTTGATTATATAGTTTTTGTACTTAAAATACAGCTTGCTTCGTTTGTCTAAGAACTTTATTTTCAGTTGTAGAGTTGTTATAAAATTAATGGACGTGTGATAGTGTGATCATTGCTTCTGAAGAAATGTTGAAACTGGTATGGCTGATACAGTTTCCGGTAAAAGAATTGATGGCACCAACGTTGATGAGTGGAGTGTGAAGTGGAAATTTAAAATCTGGATGGTTGAGCTCATTTCTGGTTCTGAAAAAAGAAACGATAATTGTGTTTATCCTATTATTAAATAGTGAATGATCAAACAAAGCCGGGTGTGCGAGACGTATTCAAAATGTCGAGTTGGTTATGTGGCGATAAGTTCATGTTTTTACTCGAACCGCAACCAAATGCATGTGAGAAGTGTGCCAACTATATGTAAACAAAAGTGAAGAGAGACTACATATAAAAGGTGTTAGAAATGGGACAGAAAAACACTATATATCTTAATATACGATTGTTAGACTAAATCCCTGACCGACATAGATGAAGACGACCAAAATGCTTTCCGATGAAGTTGACTCGGTTGTTGGTGATACAGGTAAGCTTGGAGAAAATAAGAAATTTTGGTTGACTTATAGAATCGAATTCAAAAGATAAACATTAGAAAGTCCATGAATTGAACTAAAACAAAAAAATCCTCTCTTTTGGCTACAAAAGTTTAATAACAAGTGAAGAGAAACGAAATAAACAATTATAGCATGGTCCATTTTCTCCAAGCAAATTATATTTGAACATTAAAGTTTTTTTAGGTGTTTTTAATAAATAAGGAACGGAAAATCTCGAGAAAAAATAATAACAATAAAAGTATTGTTAAGGTCTAACTTGTATGCCTTTGCCGAACTAAATGACATCGTTTCAAAAGTTTTTAGACAGTTTCTAAGATCACGATAATTTTCTCCCTATCTCGGTTCAAATATTTTCAAGTAGCAATGTAATCTGCAAGCATACAGGTGAATAAGTATAGCATTTAAACCTCAAAACGGAACGTTCCATATCATAGACCTACAAGAGGATTACGACAATATTGCACAAATACACAAGGAAAAAATCGAATGAAATAGACTTTCAAATACGTTCAGTATGTATGCAATATATCCTCCCTGAATGTACAAATAAATCTGTTCCTGTAAAACGTGTTCAACGTGCACACGGTAAAAAAAGGTCGACACTTCTCTGTTTAAATCTATACGTGGTATCAAAATCCGTCCCATGGTATGCCCTTTAACCCTTGTGTGTAATATCGCTACTATGGAGAAAACCAATTCAGCATTACATAAATCTCCATTTCATACGATAAAGAACGTTTGGGGTGCACAGCGTTGAGGGAGGACAGGGCGAAGCGGGAGTGACCTGACATTAGAGGCAGCAAAAAAATCCGAGATAAGGGTGACGGATATCCATTTCGGAGTATAACAGCTTTTTTCTATAAACTCTGAGATACCAAGACCGCTTCCCTGAAAACGAGGTAAATTAAATTTCTTTTTTTTTGTGCCGCTTAAAACGGAAGCAGAGAATATATTTTCAATGAGTGGGAAGATATATGAAGACAATCCTTCCTCTGTGGAATTTCACTTGAATTTAATTTAATTGAAGGAGCTCAGCATGAGAAATTTCTGTTCTTCACACTTTTCCATTACAGTAAAATGACTTCAAGTTGAGCAGTGAATTTCTAGGACTATGCTGTTCAATTTCAATTCAAACATGAGCAGTTATCATCCCCAAACCATTTCATCAAACCCCCAGCAATGTTTTGCGGCCGAGGATTTCAAGCAACGCTCCAACAATTCCTCATAGTTTCATTTCATCTTTTGTTCGGTTCATTCTGAATTCGCCCAAAAACCGAGCGCTATTATCCTTTCTACCTGAACACATTAAAAATTCGCCAGTTTCCTGGGAAAAGTAAATCCCATTCGACCGTAAACCGCATACATATGACCAGTTCGCATAGGATATGTACATATATTATGCGGTTCGCCATGGGATCGGACGTAACACGAGTTTTGAACTGAATGGCAAGCGGATTTGCTAGCATAATCCAAATAAACTTCAGACTGCACTAGATTTTATTCGCTTCACGGATTCCAAGCTGATGTGAAGCGAAAATTTTGAGTAATAACCAGGAGCAAAACACTTCCAATTGAACTCGACTCCTTGCGTCCCTCTGTCTTTGCCTGCACATCAAATCGCTAGCAACTGAACGCATAGGGTAGGAAAAATGTTTTCGACCGAAAATCCTTAGCAAATAATAAAATTAGAATAAATTTCCCGCCAACTCCCCAAAGGACTACTGAGTCGAATGCTAGGACCCCGATAAAAGTTGAAATATCAAGATCTTGGTTCTTCTTGTCCTTCTTGTTGTCGGGTGAGAGGATGTTTCCTGTTCCCAATGCTACAAACGTCGGACGCTTCTTTGACTGGGTAGTAATTCACCGCGTCCGATTGGACTGCAAATGCTCGGTCCTGATCCTTGGTAACATCTTTCTAGTCTGCAAAGTGTTTTTATTTCCATTTTTTATTCGTTTCGCACCTCCCCATTCCCATTCGTGTAGTAAGTATCTCGACTTTTATCATTTTATCAATTTTCAAAATTGCTCCTGTAGCTTTCGTTTAAGCCCATTTGCCTTCCAAGTTTAAATTATTTCAGGATTTTTATTTGTAGTCTGTATGCGGAAGAGGTTTTGATATGAGGCACTTTGAAATATAAGTCAACATGGATTATCAGAAAATAGAAAATTGGAATAGTCCTGTTGAGAGATGTCAGTGTTGCTGGTTTTAAAGTTGGGGATCAAAGTCATCAAATGCTCGGGTTTTTCGATGAAGCAAAGCTTTTCGTTTTGCTTGACTTTCTTCTTACTTTTAGTAAGTATAGTGCTTCACAGAATTTGTTCATTATGTAAGTATTACTTTCTACCAAACTATCGAAGTACTCTCACTCTTTACTCAAAAACTATTTCAATCACAAAAAAATGCACACTTTTTAAATTATTCCCGGCAGCACTGAAAACAATTATTTCAATATTTTCAAATTGAAGATATTTTGTCGGTTGAAATGAACAGAAACAGTGTTGTTGATGAATTTATCAAAATTGAATTCAAATCGTCCGATAGCAGTCTATCAGTGGCCATTAGTCATTGCAAGGACGATATTTCAACCATGGAGGCAATGGAGGTGTTTAAAGGCGTCTGTCATCGATTTGAAATAAATTGCCTTTTGGTTTATTTAGCTTGAGTGTATTTAAATGTTGACAGTATGATTGATAAATATTTTGTTTTTTATTGAGAGAAATTTTGATTGGAATTGATTTTGAAATACGGATTATTGACAACAGTTGAGATATTTGCGGAATTGGATAAAGCATTTTTAAAGAAGTAAGGTGGTAAAGTCTCGATTTATGCGATATCATTATTTTAGGAGAATAATTTGAATATTGGACAAATTAATGGGAATGGTTTAAGTTCAATCCAATTATCAAAGAGATAGGGTTCGGTCTGAATAAATTTTAACACTTTAATAAATAACTCTGAGCATGATTTGTAGAAATCAAATATTGTTTTATTGAAAGAATTAATTAGGGAAAAATGTAAACCAAATAAGAGAGAGAGAGAGAGAGTATTGGAACGTTGCTTATAAAAACAGATAATAGATCACTCGAAAAATATGAATTTATTTAAGCTTAATTTTCTATTTATTGAAGAAAAAATTTCAGGTCTTTTTTAAACTGCATTATTGAAGATTTTAAAGCGGTTCTACATTTTTAAAAATCGAATTTCATTACTGACACTTGAGTACATTCAGTCTTGTCTTCTATGCCATCAATGAATTGTTAATTTTCCAAACCTAAATATATTTCATTTAATCGAAGAAAAAATTGGTTTCACTATAGTTTTTTTCCAGAAAATATCCAAACTGAGTTTACTTAGACTTTTTTATGTTACGATGAGAGTGAAGTCTGTTATGAGAATTCTTACCGAATTTGGTGAGTTAAAATTTTATTGCTTATAAATAAAGCGTTGGAAAACATATTACAGTAAATTGAAAAAATGAATTTTAGAATTTCTTCTTGTCATAAAGGTAGTTTACCTGTGTAATCCTAAAGGACATAATAACTTTAAATGTTCGGGTTTGAAACGTTCTTAAAATTCTATTTGCTTTGGGCTGTTATAAATGTTTTTTAAGTCACAAAAGTTAAAGAAACTATTCCTCGATATTGTTAGCCTTTCAAAAGTTTGTCATTTTGCTGCTTTCAGCATGTCTACCCCCAAATTTAGAAGAGTCTGCAGGGGGCTATAAATCCGAACCTCATCATCAGAATATCTGAGTATGAACCCTTCTTTTCCACGATTTAACAATTTAAGTTAAATTAAAAAACCTAATTTCAAATTTTTCTTTACAAATCGTGTATTTAACTATTATTCTCTCATTTTTATTTTCAATTCAGATGCACATTTCCTTTGGAACACTCAGTGTATATTATAAATATTGATAAAGAAGAGGTTCTACTCAATAAATACATTTCCGAAATACACAAAAAAAAATATTTTTTGTTCATTTATGTGAGTTTTTATCAATGGAAATGCTGGTTGAAAAAATGTCGAAAAAACGAGAGGGGTGTGCGCTGTTGGTGAAATTTTCGAGATGGTTGATCTGAAACAAAAAAATCAAATAGTTTTAGGTTCAGTATGTCAGGTCCTTTAGTTTACATAGTTCATGGTATCGAAAAATGCGTTTGTGGACCATAACCATCGAAGAAGGATGAGCGAAGTCAGAATTGAGACATCGCATTTCGAGAATAACCGAGCATATTATGCGGTATTGCATGTGACATGTCATGGAAAGATGGACCGAACAATGAAATTCAATTTTTGCTTTCAAAATGGATGGAAAAATCGGTTCACCTGCAGAGACTAGTTCGAGTAAAATAAAGATTATCTTGAAACAGGCAATCTTTGCAGTCAGTTAACTTAAAAAAGTAAAGGAAAAAATGTGAGCTTGTGGAGTTTACTTTAAAACGAGTTTGTGGCAAATGAAGTCAATAGTATTTATAAGTTAAAAGTAAGTTTCAATGTTATATTCACAGAATTCAGGAATTGTATCAAATTACATCATTTTGTGGAATCCTTTCCAAAACCCAATCATTCAGCGATAATAAGATCAATTAAATGGTATCAATTCAGTTGATTTTCAATGCAATACAATTCTGGTTAAACAAATAAATTACGCCTGTATTACATAAAATGATTTTCAGGTCCTTCTCTGGCTTCAAGGACATTAACTTGCTTTTATGTACATATCAAAGGCCGAAATCTCAAAGCATTTCGTCTTTAAGCTTCTACATCAGCGTTTGTAGCAAGAAACATCATAGGTGACTGACTTGGATTCGCTATTGATTTTCAATGCTGAAACTCCAAAGGATATTCACTTTCAACGGTTCTGTTGACATTGTTTGTGCGCTACTGTTGTTCCATGGATGACGATGTAAAGCACTGAAAACATAAAACAGAACGCTAAGATACTTTATGCTCTCGCATGTTGAAGTAAGTAGTGGTGGTGGCATAGGAACGCTAGCATGGCTTGATGAATTTTAATGCTACAGTTTTATGTAAAGGTAAAATTTATGCTGTTGCGGTTGGTAGGATTCGTTTTGTTTCGCCTTTTGTGGAGAGTAATGAGTTTGCGGGTAGATTCATTCGTTTGAGGCAATATTTAGGTACAGACGATATAAGATAGGTGTGTAGGCATAAGGTAGGCGGAGAAGGACATATGTGTGCAAAGTGAAATGGAAACTGCTTGTGAGGACATAAAATCGGATTAAACAGTGAAAATTTGCTTGGGTAAGATGTTGAAAATGTTATTTTAAGGTTTGTTACTTATTTCAAAAACAAAAAAATATAACGCACTTAAAAAGCGGTTAAAGTTAAACTACTGGTATGTTTGGAGTTTTTTTGATTATTTCTTTGAAACTAGGGTCTCAGAAATAAATGTTTATACTCAAAAGAAATTTTTTGAAGAAAATCGTGAAGATATTTGAATTAATTTTCATGCTTGACTTTTTTCTGGAAACTAAGTCAAATGTTTTGAAAACGAAATACTTTAACGAAAATAATTTCAAGTAGTAAAATACTCTGCCATTTTCACCTTTCATAGTTTATAGAAAAACCAATAGTTTCTCTCTTATTCGCGGATCATTAGATTAGAGAAAATGCGAAAAACGAAAAAAAACTGATTTTCAAACAAACTTGCAAGAGTCGAACAAAAAATTGTGGTATGTCATTTTTCTTCAAAAGTGTCTTCTAAGTCTTTTACAGATTAGATTGTTTCCCATCCTTCTATTTCAACTATGTATTTTTCACACCATTCATGCGGTAAAGTATTATCCCCTATTTCGATTCTTATCGTCTGGCAATAAAAATTGGTGGAGAAAGTGATTTAAAGGAGAAGGAGGTGGGTTTATTTGATAGAAATCCAAAATGCTGAGAGACAGGAGTTGATCGGTATTTTTTAGAAGATTCCAATCTTCCAACGTTGGAAAAAAAGTTTTAGGAAGCGTTTTATTATATTGTGTCCTCATCAAGTCTTGCATATAAGCTATTATATTATATCTTCAGGTGGGCTGTATGTCATGTCGTATTTTAAAAGGATTCGAAATTTTTTATGTTCACCTTAACAATGCTACGCAATTTAAATATTAAAAAGATGATAATCATGAGTGGAAACAATATGTATATTGTTACAACAACATGTTTATTGTTCTTGATATTCACAGAACCCAAAAAAACAAACCTTGCGGAACAGGAATTGTTCAGATTTTCAAAACATGGAAAGCCACTTCTGAAGTGAATGAAACATTACCACAATGACAATATACGATATGCATCGGTAGTTTTGAATAAAAGCGAATGTCACATTACGATACGAATATATTAATCAACATTAATTTCATCCTAAACTCTGATCCCAAAGCCAAATCGTATTATCTAGTGAATATTCTCGCCTTGACTCTGTAACATGTAAACATAATCCTTTGGCTTCAATCCTATCTCGTTGTCACTGCCTCTGCATCATTCAAAGCATGTCAGGCAAAAGGAAATACCTTATGATTAATTTCAGTGCATTTATGAATGCTTTATGAAATTCCAAAGCGGATATGAGCCCATCATCGAGCTTTATATACGAGTCAAAAGGCTAAAGTTTCCTCCTCCACGTCACGCGAGGGTGTATGTGTGCCTTAAGAAATTAATAGGAATCCTGATACGAAGGTATTCCCTATAACATTTTTTTTGCTCCATTCTGCTTCTGCAACACGTCCTTTATGTCTCCGTTATACACTTGCCACGTATCATTCACTTTAAAAGTCATTTTCACCGCGACCCGTGCACCCTTTTGAAAAGGTTAAAGGACTTGGCCAACGTTCGTTACTTTTACCCTCCATCCATCCATTTTATGTTTGAAGAAAGGAATGCAGCGCGTTGTGGGTAAATGATATAAAGCCTAGTTTTTAGCCCCGTGGCACTGTTGGCGTTCACGCGATATTACTCAACGGCAAAGTATCATTGTTGGTTGATGACTCCTTTTCTTCATTCTTCGGATTGATGCATTGAAAGCCTTCCTTTTTTGCATATGGCAGCAAATATTTCAATACATTACAAGGAAGAAATAGGGATCCACTCGAAGTATTGTAGATAAAGAGATGCCATTGAGGAGTTGGGTGATTAAGCTGGTTCATGGCTAGATTTGAAAAGTCCACAGTCGCTTACTTTACATTTCTTGAAAAATCTATTGAATATCAAGTTACAAGTATAAATGATTTTTTTTCCAATCAGCTTATTGATGATGTTTTATATGCGGATTTAATTATTTTTAAGTGCACAGTGTTCAATTTTTAAAGTCCTTTACGCCGTACTTTTTTTCGGGTTTGTCTTAGTTGCTTTGAACAAAAATTTTATTACCAATTTTTTATACATATTATGCCAGATTTCATTTAAAAAATTATCGCTCTATAGATGCGTTGAGATTCGTTGGGAACATACTTATTGCTTATAACTGCAACTAAAATTTCACCAGTTAGTAAAAAAGTAAACACCTATTATCGACATTCATTTTTCCCAAACGAGTCCTTGTTCCATACTGTGCCAGATCAAATTACCGGCACATCTCGACTCTTGTTATTCGGGAGTGGCCCGCCCGCGCTAGCAATGCGTTTTGGTCGTGCCAAAATTGCGCTTCTACCTCGCAGCGTTTTCAGTCACGTTCACAGGCATGCTTCAAGGCGCTAGCTTAACAAATTATAACATAAAATGTCCTTTGGATAACCTGAAGGTAGTCATAGCGCTCTCCTTACATCATAAAATGCATTTTAGAGAATAAGCAGAAGTCGAAAAAAGTCAAATCAGGTAAATGCGATGAACGGTTGATGGTTAAAATGTCTTTTCAACGATTTAGTAAATATTTTACCAAGTTTACATAACATTTTTTTTATCCTTTTCTCGAAGTTCATTTTTCGCCCGATGAACAAATAACTTTTCAGTGTCAATAGATGGCGCAACTGTAAATAGCAATTTTGAAAAAGTTTTGTTTTCTGTACTTCGTATTTTCAGTTTATTTACATCTGGTATTCAGTCTCTAGCTGAAAAGTAAACCACCCTAATTTTTAAAACACATCCTTGTTAATTGAATGGCGAACTATATGGAAGGCCTTTAAGATAGAACAGCAATAACAATGGCAGTGCAAATTTAAGATACTTTATTTCTTAAATTAATTTTTAAAGAGAAATATGTGGTAATCTTACTCAAACGTTTCAGTGTACCATCGCAAGAATGTATTTTTCACTGTCAGCCGATCGCCTTGCATTTCAATCGGAGCAAAACATCCTGATTCCTGTGTGTGGCGCAAATGATATACATATGATTACGTTGACTGGAACATAAAGTGACGATGACGGTAGCAGGCGGCAGGCGTCATAACAAAGCCCATCTTTTCACTTGTGCACTCTTTTTTCATAGACATTTCATTCATAGACGTTAAACGAGATTTGTTCCTTCAAGGCAAGACCCCCAGCTTGTGTGCAAACATACCACTAAAAAGATTTCTCATTTTTTCCCTTCAAACAAAATGAACGTAAGGACTCGCCTTAGGCATCCATATGGAGACTATTTAGTGCTTGCTTGGTTACTTTGTGTGCTTGCGGGAACTTTTGATTTTTTTTTTTGATGAAAGAACGAAGAAGTTATCCTGTTTGCATGTTCCATCAGAAGAACCGATGACTGCATGAACTATGATAGCATAGACTAACTTATTATGCTGAGTACACTGACAAAGCGGGGAATTGAAAGGACCTGTTTTTTTATTCAAAGATTGAGCAAATATTTGACATTTTTCCAGACAAGAACTGTGACGATATAAATGGGAAGTTAAATTATTAAAATTTAATAACAGGATAAGAAAGAGCGAATAACGTTTTATAAGCTAGTTTTGTGTGGACATTTGTCGTGAATTCCGACGTCGTTTTTGCTTGCTTGAATATGTTTTTTGGCTCAATTTTTAAATGAGACAATTTTCCATATATAATATATATAAGATGAGATAAATGATAAATGATGATTGAAAAAGATATTGTGAAACCATTTTTATGGAAACACTTGATTCCTAATAAAATTAATGAAGCGGTGAATCTCCACTCATGGCGACAATCGATCATCATCAGATAAGCACATATAAGCCATGCTACATATTTCATCCTTTTATTTTAGATAAGGTTAAATTTTTCACTATCTTAACGGAAAAAAAAATTAATTTCCCATCTTGACACGAGACAGAATCAAGTAATTAATGATCGAAAAACATGTCAACATGTATGTAAATGAGCTCCTTTAGCTGCACCGTGTCTTTAGTCGGCTGGGCATCGTTATGTGAGGTCAAGCACATTAGGCAAGGACAAATTCTGTAAAGTTTCCTGGCATGTCAAGGCTGCCTGCTTGCTTAATTGTTGTCCCCAGTCACATGAAGCGAAGTCTTTTCCTCATTCAATTATTCACTCGCGACAAGGACGAAATTGTTTTATGGTCGACAATTTAAAGTCACGCGGACGAAAATGTCTTCAAACGAATCGTAAAGCTTAGATGAGAATAACCGGCTAGTGAATTAAATTGTAGTCAAAAAAAAACTTTTCCCTTTTTATGAATGGACATCTTGTCTGTGGGATTTTTCAATGAATCGACAAGAGAAATTCAAGTTTCAAAGATATTAAAAATTTATTTTTCCATTGTAAGAGAGTTTGAAAGAGCAAATGAAGTTGGCTGGTTGCCATCGTGAATAATCATTGAAAGGATCTTTGAGGATGTTCTCCAAACAGTTTGATGCTATGAAATGTCCATGTGGTTACCTTGTGATGAATACTGAATCCACAGTATTTCATTGAATCACAATTAAAACTTCAACAGCCTGATTGGTCCTTCACTCAGTTCCACCTATTGACACGGATTGTACGTTCCTTGCTAATGAGCCAGATGAAAATTGCCTAATAGAAAATAGAAAACTGTTTCAAACCTGGTTAATGACGTGTTGACATCAAGGACCAACACTGTTAGCCAATTTCGCATGCATTTAATATCCTGTGTGTACTTTCCGTTTCACTTGTTTCCTCTCCCACTTGCTATAATCGCTAATCAACCATAAATTTCGAACTTGCAATGTTTTATGGTCCCTTCTGTAGGGCGGGAGTAGGGTTTTTAACGCATGCCATCATGTGAAACCCCTAATAGAGGTTAAACCACCACCAAATGTAGCTGCATGTATGGCGGCCTGCAACGTTGTAATTTACTTAATGTAATTTTCCTGTTTTATGTGAATATTCGTCGTGTTTCGGTGGTGGTTGAGATCAGTGGACCGTATGTTTTGCATGGATATTTTATGTATGGTGAAGAGTAGAGAGACTAGAGAATGCCATAAAATAGATTTTCAAATACGATATTTTATTATTTGTCAGCCATTTTGGTTTCAATTTGGGTGCGATTGTGCACATAGATGCATCATTAGGGTAGCTTAGCGTTAATGTTTGCAAATTGGTTAGATGTAACAGATCGATTGTTGGTGGTAGTCGATTACATTATCAATCTGGCTATAACATCAAAACATTTGCTAGGACTCTTCTACAAAAAGAATGAAGTTCAGTTGTTTCTCAACTTTTATAATGGTGCAATTATCAAAAAGATTTTTCAGAAAACATTTTGGGCGAAACTTGCGTTCATACCGAAATCACAACTCATCGACTGAATGGAAAAAGAAAATACGCATTGAACCAGACACTGGGACCACCATAGGACTTCAAAATAAGCAGTTTCTTGCATCGAAACTAAAAGAATATTTTGCAAGTCTTTCCTCAAGATGTTGTTCTGAAGAATAATATAATAAAAACTTATGGTTTTAACGAATTGGCCAGACTGGTCCGTCCTTCACGGCAACTAGAATGGGGTGTTTAAAAATTAAAAATTGTTTTATTTTGAGACCTATGTTTCACATCCTTATATTATTACCGGATTAATGATCGTTTCATGATTCATGATTCCATATAAACGTTTTGGTGCATATTGCTCGATTTAATAATTGGAAAGGCAGAAGGAACATTTTATTGGCCATATAAATACGTTGGTCTATCTCATTCTTTTCATTACTTATCATCTTTGCCGATATTAACATCCAGGAAATCAAACGAGTGAACATTTCTCAAGATAGAATTGTCCATCATCATATAACGTATGATTAGTGAATTTTTTTTTGTCTGGGTTATTTATTAAGTCCTGCTATCAGTGGCGCACAACTTGAAATCCTTAGCCGCAGTTTCAAGGCCCATAGTTGTTTCTTCGGCAGAAGAAACTGATATTGAGTACTGGCTTTTCACGTAGACTTTGATAGTAGCGTTTTTGCTTTGTCTGTGGGCATATTTCTGATAACGTTCTTAGGGGCCAAGTTGATGATGATGAGGCGAAGTCATCACCTTCCTTTAGACCCGAATCGGGTTTGAAGCTTTGTTTCAGCTCGTATCGAACTCTGACTTAGGACTCTATGTTAGCTATCGTTTGTTTCGGTAATCCGGGTTAGTTTGGAAAGTGTTCCAAAATGAAGCAATTTTTGTAAACAATATGATTTTTAGGAAGAAGCGGTGATTTTTTATCAACTCACTCATATCTTGGCGATAATTTGGTGAAGAAAATATGTAATAGTTTTAATTTTTTAAAAAAAGCGCTGCGAGTAAACAATCGATTCCGGAAGTCTTAATGGGTTTTGGCTATAACAGCTGTTTAGCTTTTTTTTCGAAAAAAAAAAGTAAGAACCATATTTTTATAAATTAAATCGTTTCAATCGATAATATATTTAAAACAACTACTTTCATTTTCGTAAATTCTCCCAGATTATTTTGAGTTAAAATTCTCACCAAAAGTACAATAGTCGAATTTTAATAAAGATATTTTTTGATGAACAAATATAATAGCTTTCCGAAAAATAGTACGATGACGATTACTTCGTTATTGGTCCAAAACGAAGTTTTTTGGACTAGTATCATCCCTTTTATTAACACAAATTTCATAATTTTCTGAGCATTAGAATATAATTTTTTGTATGTTTAACGATTTTCAAGTGGTTCAGAGTTTTGAAAATTCACAAGATAAATGATGGATGGAAACCATCGAGTGCTTGTTTTAAAGTCAATAATATTTTTAGACTAGAATTTAAGTAGGAAAAAAGATTCCAATAGAAAAAATCTACTCGCAGCATTAAAAATCGAAAGGAAATTGATAGAAAACGAAGCATTTAAACTTCTGCGGAAAGAAATTTGAAAAATCCACGCATCACAAAAAACCTGGTCCTGAAATTATTTCGTCGTATTGTATTGTGTTCGAAAAAGTGGTACACTTAACTTTCACGATTTTGTTTAAAGAAAAAAGATGAAATTCTTTCAAAGAAAAGCTGGTATAAAATTTTCATTTATAGAAAAGTGAACAGGTTTTAATCAAACAGTCAACCAAACATAGAACTTAAAAGCTTGGTGGTTGTATTATAATACCTCTTCAAAAAACCATGGAAAGAATCCCAATCTTTTTGGTCATAAATATTTATTTTCAATGAAAGAAAAACCTTAAAATCAAGTGCACTACCAAAAATTTTAGACTCTGAGTACTCCATGTTACCCGAAATTTTTTGATGCAAATAATTTTAGCATATTGTACATTTTCTTGGTTAGTATGTGTGAAAGTTTAGAGTGATTATGAATTGTTAATGGAATGTTAAAGATATTTTAAGAATTAAAATTTGAATATTTTCACAAATATGCATTAAAAAATATGTTTAACTGGTTGAATATGTGATAATATTAATTGTTACACTTCTGAAGACATCTTTGGGTGAATCCTGATTTCAAGCATTTTTTCTTATTGTTTTTCTCTAGAAAATTCATCAAGAACGTTGAATAATTATGGGTGGACAGGATCACTCAATATATCTCATGTCGCAACATTTGGAGTATTCAGACATCATTGTAAAGATATTATGTACCATGTTAAGCTGCTTTTCTGGAAACTTGATCAATTATTGACATAAGAAACTTTAGAAGTATTCCACAGACCATTTCTTCTGTATGCAGAAATAGATTGTAAGTAAACACAATTAGGCGATTTTTTCTTACAGCTGTAAATGCAATACCAATGTATAACAATCCAGAAAAATTCCCTTTTCAAAAAATCTACTGGCCAAGGCTCTCATGTCCATGCATATCCCAACTATTGATATCAAGCTGCACACGAACGGAAAAACTAATCATTTTTGCAATATCGCCATGGTGAAGGCTGTTGTTGGTTGGCGCAAAAAAATTTAATGAACAAACTTTTTCCTCATATTTCCTCGACGTCGGCCGGAATTCAACGAAACTTTCCACATCCTCCTATGTTGTTATAGCTGCTTATTGAAGCATGCATGGATTCAGGCAGCAAAACATATTCAATTCGTTTACTTTAGAATTCCTCGCTGAGCTTTCCCGGAAAAAGATTAAATCATAATAGCTAGAGGCTAGTTGAAAAGTGCATATTTTCAAGACATGTATTAATACGCTAGAAATAGGGCCTCCAACAACGATTATATTTCTCCTTTTTTTCCATACTCTCTTTCTTTTTTGCAATTCATCACAATGGACTGGCACACCCACTTTGAAAGGACATTGATTTCATCCATTTATTTTAAAGTATGCTGTCCCACGTTGCCTTGCAACCTCATACTACTTAGTCAAATCGGCTTTTCCCAGATTTTAATACGAATTTCTTATCTTATTTTGAGTGATGTAACATTCTCCTTGCTTCCACCATCGATTGCATTCACTTTTCCTAGAAAGCTCTTAGCAACAAGAGGATGAGATGGGTTCACGCCAACGATTTTCACTTACTAATGGAAAAATTGGAAGGTTGCTCTCATATTGAAAATTGTCTCATCATGAAGTCGTCGAACACTGATATTGCTAAGCTTGAAGAATGTTTCGTACATTTCCTAGGCAGGAAGCCTTCAGTTATTCCTTCCGTCCATTTTTCTGGCCGTATTACGTTCGAAACATCTATTAGATGGACAAGTTCAAAGTCCCAAAAAGAATTTAAGCTGCTTTTAATTTTCCGCATCAAAGCGCTTTTTGTTATGGCAAATAATGCGGCAAAATATCCTTCGAAGAAGGTGATAGGAGAGTTGGGCGTTGCACAAGGTAGGTAAGAAGTATAAACGTTGGATCACATGACTTGATCTTTCTAAATATTATTCTTTTGAATGAAGTGCCCTGACTAGAAAATATTTAAGGAATATTTAAGCTTGATTTTGTAAAAAAATGCTCAAGAATTTCTTATTGATTCAAAAGAGTCTAATGAATCTTAAAAGACAAACTTATTATCGCAGCTGAATTGAAACCACCCTGCTGCATGCGAATCTTACCTTTACTAAAAGGACACATCCGCCAACTTACCGCTTGTTCTATGCGAAACACAGACACTGGGGATGGATGCATTGAAAAGTTCAAAGTTATGAAACTTTCCAGTTCGGCAAGTTTTGAAGAATTTTCTGCCCTTTTGGGAGATGATGGTTCGTTTAGAAAATTCGGTTTAGTGAAAAGCCTACGGTGAAATTTTTAAAAACTCCTTTGGAACAGTCATCCTACCTGTGTTGGTAGATAATATCTTTTCTTCAGTTGTATGACAACGACAACGACAGTGAAACTTTTTACTTATTGAATTCCAATCCAATATGTCAAGGATTAGGCGACGATAAGCAGCAGTTCATGTTCGTATGAGTTTGTGCAAAGAAATGTTGTCGAAAAGAATTTCAAGCCTCAAGTAAAAAATACGGAACGGATAATGTGGAGACTTTATGAAGTCTAATGTTTGTTTGTTCTTGAGATTCCTTCTGTCGGCTCTATTGAAATGTGCTCTATGTTCGTTTTTTTATGTGTTCAAGAAGTATTATTTATTGGATTTGTCTGGCAATTTTGAGAATAAAAGGATTTATGAGATTTGGCTATAGTTTTAAAAGTAAATATCGAGAATATAGGATTATAAAGTGCTGCAAACTTGGTGGAATCAGTATTCATAAGCTATCGGCATTGATTTCTTACATATAGTGTTTCAGCTAGAAATTAGTTTCTATTTTGTTTTCGACAGGAGAATTGTTGTTCTCTTAGTACTTTAAAAGAACACTGAGATAAAATGCTCCATTTAATACAAAAATATGGCATATGTTGCTATAGTCCTTTTGTTCGTTTAGTTTTGATTCCGACTATGAGTCTTAGTAGTGCTAATGTGCAATAGACGACAAATTGAAGCCCTGAAAGTATTCAAAATTGTTTGATGTGGTTATCTTTCGCAAGAATAATTGGCCTTGATTTCTTTGAAAATAAAGCCAGCGCGACATTTATTATTAATAATGCTCAAAAAACGATGATATTCGCCAATCTTTTGAAAGGAGTTGCGGAAAATCACCCACAATTGTGGTTGGTAGAGAATAAAGCCACAGTGCATAATAAAAAGGACAAAATGACTCAATTACGGAACATCATCGACGAAAATATTATTTCGCACTTTAGTGTTTTCAATTTGTCATCCTGTTTTCTTTATTTAACAGGTCCTCGTTCTTTGGGTCTATTTGAAAGAGGGGTATACTCTAATGAGCCAGATACTTTTTAACACAAGGAGAATGCACAGCATCAGCCTCTCAGATCTGAATGAAATTTGGCACATGAGTAGAAGACGTGAAGACACAAAACTCCCTCCCCCCCCGAATTTAAGAAAAGAGACTTTCAAGTTTTCAGCGACGCTTATCTTTTATTAGTAAGTTTTTACATCTGATAGAAGCGATGTGGTATAGTGTAGGAAGCAGAGCGACTAGCTCGTGATCATGATCTGTCTACTATTTTAGGAATCGAATATCCTTGACGTCTTCTACTTATGTGCCAAATTTCATCCAGATCTGAGAGGACGATGCCGTGCCTTCTCCTTGTTAGTTTGTCTATTGTCTTGGCATTACTGCAATATAGATTTTACACAATCACTTGAATATCTTTCGGTTTTCAGTAGACATGATATTTAGTGCCAATTATCAGTTACCTATTAGTTCTTGAATTATCAATGAATGCAAAATGTAATTCATAGATAAAATTTTCTAATTACATCTTAAAATATACTATTTCCACCGGTTGATATGACCAGTAATCAAAAATTTTGATAATCTAAAAGCAATACTAACCTCCATATTTATTTCATCCTGGCACCAAGAAACCATTAGCCGTATATTTCCAATTTCCAAGCACCAGAAAAACTAAAACTATCGTCGTCTGTAAATGGTAAACTTTTCGAAATTGTTCGTTGGCTTGCTAATCGGCTTATAACCATTTCCAGTGGTGAATTAAGGCTAAACTTCTGCTTGGATTTCTCCTGTTTATCATCACTATCGGCACTAGCCAAGACTAGATTAAGCATCCAGCAGGCGATATTAGGTTGAGTATCGAGTCTGGAATGCTTAAGGATGTATATATACACATTCATGCTGTTTCGTTGTATTTTCAGGGTTCCATCACTCCTTGGGGATTCTGTGAGTTCCAAGATATCTCGAAAATGAGGAGAGAAAATGATGAATAGTATCGATCGTAATTGGAAACACTTTGAGAATGAATTAACAGTTGAACGTGTATCTTGTGTATCGAAGCGAAATTTTGTTCATTTTGGCCCAATTTTATTCGAGGGAAGCTAGTAAGATTTTTTATTTTTCTGATAAAATTCACACTGAACCTGTTCATTTTTTTAATACGAACGAAAAACCTTTAGCTAATTTATTTAATTACCATAAACAATTTAAATTCTCCAAGCCATTTTAACTTGTGAGTACTTAGTTTCATCGCTTCAACCCTACTAAGTTCTATCAAAGCATTTCACTTCGTCGTGACGACGTTTTACTTTCATATCCAACGCTTAAGTCTATTTTGTATATGTGCGATGAAAGTTTTTTAATTAAAACCATAAATATTCATAGCGAAATTGTTTTAGGTGAAATAATTGAACGCCCATAATGAGCATTTGGATTTCGCGAAGATTTCATCGTAGGCTAAATGGAATTTAATAAAAAAAATGTGAAATACGCGAAACAAAATGAATGGAAAACTTTTGGCATTAATCCTAGATGAGAGGAGAAAAATCTTAATGAATTATTTATAATAGGATTATTTTCCTACTATAGCTTGGGAGATAAAGTTGGTGATGGTGCATATATTAAAGTCAAATGAAATTCAACTTTTGTTTGCAAGAAGATGTATGGATTTATGATATTTATGAATAGTTGTCTTCGTCTCTAGAAGAATACAATATATTTTGCATATTTATAATTATGAAGTTATTTTTCAGCTTCCTCTTCTTTTGTTGGTTCCTTTTTTGCCCGGGAAATTGATTTGAAATAACTCAAATCCTGATGAAACTTGCAGGGTGAGGGACCATTTCAGTTTCAATGTAATGTTTATTTTGGAATAAGATGGAAATTTCCGACAAATTATTGGGTTTGTCTTACGTTTTGGCCAGTCAAGTCAAGTCTGAAATAATGTAACCTGAGGGGAGATATACTTAAGGCTGTAATAGCCTCCCAAAATCCACCATGCGATTGATGGGACTTCATTGCTTTCTAGAGAAAGTTTTTCCTTTAAATTTATTTGGGTCTAAGATAACGCCTAAGGTTGGGGCTACTTTTAAACTGTCGAAACTGCTTTTAACATAAATTTTCACATACATTAGTAAATAGCGACGTAGGCACATACGAACTAAAAATTGACAGTCATTATACTTCGCGGATACAAATAATTATAAAAAAATAGTTGAAGTATGATGAGCTTAATCCATCAATAAGTCTAATCGTTGTCGTGCTGTCTGGTGGCGGATGGTAAATGACAGCACCTAAAGAGGATGCCATCCGTCACCCCGAAACCACACTTCCCCACTTCAACAAATTTTCACTTTTCGCGTTTGCGCTCTTTTTTATTACTACAGTGCAAGTGTTCTGTTGATTTACTTCTAAACGTTAACTTATTTATATCTAGTAGCAATTTATTACTTTTACTCAATAATTTACTCTTGGGGTTTATTGTCCACTCTTGCCTACTTGAAGTCTGAAGTTCATATTGATTGAAACTTTATTTATGCACTGAAAATCTCTTGTTAGCAGAATTCTCAAATGAAAAAGATGTATGTAAAAAACTATAACTTTCAGAAACTATAAATACAATTGCAGAAATCTTGGAGACTGTAATTGAGAAAATAGTACAATAGAGTTTTGGCCATTAGATTTCGTAGGAAATGTGATACGATTATATATTATAGCTATTTTTCCTGGCATTTACAAGTTTATAAAGCTCGCATCACATGGAACTTTTGGTTTCCGAATCATTTAAAATGCAACTTTCAAAACAATTAAACAATACAGTTCTGGCGAATTATTCCCTTTAAATGTCGAGGTATCTACGATTTACTCCTTGTAATCGATAAGTAATAACAAACTCTTATATAGCACGCCATCAACATCAAACCTGAAAGTCATTTTCGTATCACGTTCAGAAAGGATAAAATGCTGTGGACGAATATGCAATTGATGAAGCAATTGGCTTGAGATCCTTTGAAGAATGATTTTCTTGGTTCATAGTTTAAGGTTGCACATACTCTGCAGCGCTTTCCATATTAAATGACTTGGACTGAAAATATCTGATTTTTCTTAAGATATGATTGGTTAAAATTTTTAAAAAAATTACCAAAAAATAGCAAAGATAAATAAATATCAATAAATATAAGAAAAGAAAAAAAGTCTTTTTTCTAATTTGGTTTTACCATTTCGAATGCACTTAGGACCTCCATAATTCGCCTGGAATTTTTATAATATAATAAAACAACAAACAAATTTTTTTTTATCAAAATCAATTCAGTAGATTTCGCATAATAATTTTGCAATTTAAATTTATTTCAAAAACTTCAATTTTTTTAAATGTTGCAAGTCAGAAACTAAAGCATTTAAAATTTTTTTCGCAAATAAAAAATCACTTTATCTATTAAATGTATTTTTTAAATTAAAAATCGGGTTATTAGGGCGGCCTCAGGCATTTTTGCTGAACTTTATAGTAAACCCTAAAACAGTGCTGGGCGGCTGCGGATGCAGTCGGTGGAAGCATGGTTAAATTAAAAGTTTTTTTGCCCTTTCCTTTTAAGCCTCAGCTGATTCAAAACTCCTTCAACGCCTCTTTCATCACCATAGAGTGCCGATATTATTTTGAAACCAGCAGTTTTTATTTGGTCTTGTGAAGAATCAGGGAAATTTATAGACCTTTGTTTCAGTTAGTCTGTTTTATTATATTATAAAGATTTCCTAGCAAGCAACTTTAGTGCATTCTAAGTGGTAAAAATAAATTAAATAAAAAAAAGCTTTTCACTCGTTTCTATATTTATTGCTTTTTTGCGGTATGGATAATGTTTTTTAATTTTTTTAACCAATCATATCTTATAGAAAATTTAATTACGCAAATTTTATCTCTTTGCAACTTTGCTCTAAAACGAATCGTTTTAAAGTCAGAGGTGAGGAAAGTACGAAAAAATTGAATATTTTCTATAATTGTTAAACATTTCGATTCATTTATTAAAGTTCCCGACTTTTTTTGAGAAGGAGGATAAATTAATTATTGTTATTCAAGTTAATCCACATTTTTTTCAGCAAAAAACAGTGTGCTCCTTCGCAACAGTCAACTGAAAACAGATCCGTCCTGGTCTAGAGGGAGTTTGACTAAAATCGATGAAATCAACGATTTGGAAGCAACAATAAAGTCTTCTAGCAATTCAGCCAGGATAACAATAAACACTTTTTGGGAGAATCATGTTAGAATGTCATTGATAAAGCCCAAGGATGTTAAAGGTGCTTTCTTCGATGAATAAAAAGGTTTTTAGAAGGGAATTTTCGTTTTTTGACCTGCTTCAATATCAGATATGAAACATGTAAGTCATTTTTTCCTATTGATTTTCATAACATTTCTTAATTTCGAATTCTTTCCTGAACGATTTGAGCGTACGCATGAGTTTTGAAATTAATTCAGAAGAAGGGAAAAAGTCTGTTAAATGTATTTGTAGGCAGCAAATATATAGCACAACGTAAGTTTTGAAATATTTTAAAGGTTTTCTGGAGTATTTTATGCATCAGAAATTGAGGGTTGATCCGAATAACGAGACAAAACTAACAAACTTCGTAAATCTGTAGGCTAATCAATTTGCAAGTGCTAAATGGTGCAGTTGTTCTTGCTGGCATACACTTACGCCAAAAGATATACTTACCCGTTAGAAATCACCTAAATTTTGAAGCATTGCAATCTAGGGATTATTTTAGGAAATAGCTAAAATTATGTCTAGTAAAATGATTTAAAGATATTTTTTTTTCTGCCACGCCGGCAGATAGATCCTTGAAATAGCATTCTAATGATAATATAATTATTGCTTACTTCATGTTTCTAAAAAAATGCTCAATTATTTCGGATCTGTTCCGGCCACAAAATTTTCTGATTCTGAAATAAACAAATGACCCCCTTGGGTATTTTACACCAATGCTTCATCCCTTGTTACAGTCATTAAATCATCAATACGTTGCCCTGTTACCACTGCATTTACGACTTTAATCCACACAAAGCCCGAAACTGTTCGATTGAATATATACACCCATTTCACCCCCCCAAGCGATAAGCCAAGACGAACCCATTATCCGTAAAAAATAGCATCAATAAGAGAAGAGTCATGTCAAAATCAACCCTATTTATCGGAGTCCACATCTTCATAAATACACATATTTACTTTCCCCAAAATGGCTTTTTATATGCAATGGCTCGGTAAACTTATATATCTCTAACACATACGATTCCCAGATGCCAAAAATGCAAAGATTTATAAGGAAAGAAAGGGTTCAAAAGATTGCATACTCTTTCTATTTATCTTGGCCATACACTCGATTTGGAATGTCCTTTTTCAATGGGAAAACAACAAAAAACGGAAATCCAAATATTGCTAACAATTCGTTGTATTGACTAAAGCACTTCACCCTCACACCCCGAAACATTTTGCAAGTAAAATAAAAGGTAGAATCAATAGTAGTATATCAGGGAAAGTTAGTCATTCTTGAGGGAGGGCTTTTAGGTGGATCGTTGGTTGTAGTAATATTTTCTTTTTTACTATTAGGGTACTTTTGGGCAAAGTTGTGTAGGGGAGATATGGGCAATCAGTCTGGTGATTGCAAACTCATCTCCTTAGGCTAACATGTTTTTTTATTTGATTCGAAACTTCTTAATTTTTTGCATATAAAGATTATCGGAGCACATGCTTAGCGAAGAAGGACCCATGCATTTCTTAATGAATTTGCAAAAAATTAAATTTCAATAGTTGATGAATTGAATACCAAAATTCTCAGTTTTACTCTAGATGTCTACTATTTAGGGGGATGAAACTCAAGCAGGTATTACCAAACTCGAAAAGTGCAAGGCAAGCCACAAGAACGACAAATTTGACTCTATGTAATCTTTTCTTCTCCCTGTGCTCCATGGATTTTTTTATCCTTACAATCCCCTCCCAGTCTAGAAAGTTATGCATGGTGTGGTTCGCGCCAATAAAACTCTTCGATTGGAAATAGAAACTTTTCTCGGTGGTTTTTCATGGCCACACAAAATTCCATTTCATTAGTTCAAGTAGAGGGTGAAGTCGAGAAGCAGCAGAACGATATGTACATACGTACATAACTAGGAAGTGCATGGTTAATGGAATCCATATCGTTTGTCCGTTAGCAGAGAAAAAAGATTGGACTGGGATTCGGATACAAAAAAAACCATAGAATTTCCTTGGCTTTCGCCAATCGTAATTAATATTCTCTTATTCCGGTTGCTTTGCGCCAAATATCTCATCTGAAGCTGATTCGATTCGAAAACAAATGAGTCTGAGCTTCCTGTGCAAAGGATATTTTTGGTCCACGGTAAGAAGCGATGTATTATCGCATCGGAAATATTCAGGATGCTAGGAAAGTGGGTATTTAAGGATTAATAGAGAAGAGTAATGCTCGGATCGGTTTCTGAGAAATGAATCCTTGCACGTAAATTTGTGTATATGAGTATATGGCAGTAGTCTTACTGAATTCATTTTCATTTCGAAAAGTAAATGGATAGGTTATCGGCGCTAAGCATTTAATCAATTGTATTTTGTGGTTTAATGCAACACAAATTCAAGTAAGATATATTTTTGTTTTCTATTATCATGTTACAAAAGTGGCAAGGATGTCGTCATTGGGCTTTGTCTGGTGAACTTTTTATTAATAAAATTTGCGTTGTACTCATGCGTGTACGTTCTACTTTTACTTTGAACTTTTACGTTGAACGTTTCGTTGAGTTTTTAAAAAAATAGCTCACTTTGCGTTATTATTTTGCTAAGAAGTTAAGTTCTCTTTGAATGAATTTGAAAACGATATCTCATTTTTAAATCACAAACTTACAGCAACGTAAAAAAATGGAGGATAAAAGGAAATTTTACTTTAAATTATATTTTAATCATAAGTAAATCGATTATCGATACAGCCAGTGTACGAAGCCACTCTATCATTTTTTTAAATAAAATTGAGAAACTTATTTCAATGTGTGTCGTTAAGAAAAAAGTATAAAAGTGGCAGTTTTCCCTTAAAATTGATTGACTTAGATTCTTAGTAAGATAAAAGTTAATCTAGTTGTTACTTACATTTATGCAGAGTTTCTTGGACTGCCGTTTTCTAGACAGCTCATTATCTACTGTTTACTGAAAATATTTAATCTAAAGAGATTCTTGACCATCAAGGTCAAAGACTACTTTTCATAACTATAAAAAAATCCTTTGAAATTGCTGCATAAAAAGCGACCGTTTTTTTATTTTATTTTTATATTTTTGTTCAAAAACATCCTTTTATTCTACAGAACATAAAATCTCGCGAAACAAACACATAGCCAATAACACAAAAAAAATTCATTCATGTTTACTAGCTTCAATCCTGATTATACCTCCTCCATGTCAGCCGTTGAAAAACTTTTCTGTTTTATTCACAACAAAACACAAGAATTCAAATAAGGCAAACAAAAAAGAATGGTTTGAAAACTTTTTTATATTTTCATTTTCTCCATTTCTTTTTTCTTTTTACAAAATTATATTTGCATGTCGGATTGCCTGCCGTGTTCCAAGGATGGCAAAAGAAAAGTTTAAATTGGAATTTCAATGCCTGGGCCAAGTCGTAAGAATGGCACAAGTCAGAGAAGTGGAAAAAATTTGAGTCAAGTTGCCACAAATCTGTTACGTCCCTTTATTCGTGCAGTCATCGTTCGTCATCAGGACGAATTATCGTTGGGCAGACAAATCGCAAAGCTGGATTCAAGAATCCAAGGACTTTATCCTTAAGTCCATTCGGTAATTGATTTGTCGAGTTGTAGTGTAGAAAGGGAAAGTCAACGGCAACCTTAATATGCTTTCTTTTTCTTTCTCAGATTCTTAGAGACGCATCTTTTTATTCGGCCGGAATGAATCCCGGAAGATAAGTGAATAAATAAAAATTCGATAAGTTTTTCAAAGTTGTTTTGTGACTGAAAATTCTACCATTGTTAAATGTTGATGGGATGGCATTCAACTTTTTATATGATTCAATAAAACGTTGCTTCTTTGATTTGGGATAGGAAAAAGCTTGAGAAAAATTTCGTTATAAGATAGATAAGCCTAGATGATTTCACTGAGCTCATTTTAAAATCACGAATTTAACGTTATTTTAAAATGTAGAATGTGTGTACCAAATTTGCACCCATGAATAATTTTTAATTATTCTCTAGCTGTTGAAGAAAACAAAATTGAAAATAATTCATCCTTACATCACAGCAAATAAAAAGATACATAAAACTCTTGTAAGCACAGAAACATCCACATTTACTACAAGATCGGTGTAGAGTTGGTGTTGTTGAAAATAACTAGAAATTTATCTGCTCTGTCTTGTAGTTCTACTCAATACATACAAGATACAAGATAAAGCCCGAAAAACTTTAACAAAGTTATCACACTATCCATTCCGAGTAAATTATAACAAAGTGGAGTTCGTAACTTCTCTTTTAGTCGACACACACGAGAGGATACTATTACAGGGCACAAAAGACTTCCTTCACTAGCTGCAAGTTAGTTTCGAAAGTTGTGAAAACTTTATTTTGTATATTTAACACCAACAGAACCTATCCTTTTCTTGAGATTATGTTTCGTCGACATGTTGCCAGTCGTCTGATGTTTGCCGTTCATTTCTGATTCGTAGCAAATGTATATGTATTGTGTGTAACTAAGAATTGAGATAGCAATCGTAAAAGGTAGTGGCAAAATTGGATAAAAGTTTCTTTTTTCTATTTGTCTGAAATGTACTTCTTAATATCTTGAAGGAAAATAGGAGCATAATTGTTTGCTACACTCGAAAGTTTTCGGAGGTATTCTTTGAGTCGCAAGAGTTTAGATGGTGCATTTACAAAACGGAAAAGTAAAATGGCTTATTAACTTTACCTGCTTTCGAAGAATAAGTTCGAATTTCAGAAAATTCGGCTTCAAAATAAGTGTTTTGTTATGAATTTCAGCTAATCAAGACGACATGGAGCATTTTTGATCGTTCTTGGTTTTAATGACGCAAAGACTTAGAGCTTGAATATAGACCAGGGCGGATCTGTTTTCAGTTGGCTATTGAAGGGGGGAGGGTGCACTGATTTTTGCAGTAGAAGTTGTGTTCGTATAACAATAATTGACTTATCCTCCCTCTCAAAAATGTCGGGAACATTAATAAAAAATTGTGGTCGAAGTGCGACCCTTGAGGCCCACACGACTAACTTCCCAGTGGGGTCAGTAAAAATAAGCTATAATTTGTTCTGATTATTAATTACTATTATTAGTAACTACTATTATTACTTATTATTATAGTAAACTATTATAATTACTTTTATTTTTTTTATCTAGTCATAAAGGCTTTAGTAGAGGAAGAGGTCTCCAAAACCTGGTCGTCCTCTACCAAAGCCTCTACATCTTCGTCCTCCTCCGCCTTCACCTCCTTATCCTCCTCTTCTTCCTCGTAATCTTCTTTGTCCTTCGTCTCGTCCTCCACCTTGTCTTCCATCTCGGCTCCGGAATCCACAGCCATAATTGAGGGTATTTAATTATTATTAATAATAAATCTTTCGTTAGTAATAATGTTTGATCGTTACTGAATAGTTTGATTGTTATTATTTTAAATTATTTATAACAATGTCCAATTATAAACTGCAATAGCGTCACTGCTTCCATTCTCCCAAACCTGGTAATATAAGTTTGGAATTCAATAAATTAATCTTCATTTGTTTTTAAAAAACTTTTTTCCCCATTTTTTTTTTAGATAATCGAGACGAAAAATAATTCCGAACGCACATACACACACAGACATCTATTTAAAAACGATGGATTTGGACTCTTGAGACCTTAAAACGTGGAGATATGTCAAAATTAGGGATTCGCAAAATCGGTCCCATTACAATAACTTCCCACTGGCAGCTGGAAAGTTAAAAATCTAAATGTTTAAAATTTAAAAAAAATCGATTTTTCCTACTTTTCTCACTTACTCTCTTACTTTCTCTCTCTTTAAAGCGGTTCATGGTAGAGCAAAGTTGTTGGGAAATAAAAGTTGAATAAATGGGAAATGTGGTTTCGGGGTGACGGATGGCATCCTCTTCAGGTGCTGTCATTTACCATGCGTCACCAGACAGCACGACCACGACAGTTGCATATTTTCTATAAGATATGATTGGTTAAAAAATTTAAAACATTTTAGCCTTGCCGCAAAATAGTAATAAATATAAAAAAGGGAAAAAACATGTTTTTATTTCATTTTTTACCACTTAAAATGCACTTAGGACCTTCATAGTTTGTCTAGAAAGTCTTTATAATATAAATTTCATCAAAATCGTTCCAGTATGCAATCTAAATTTATTTTAAAAAGTCCTAAAAATTTGAAATCTTCCAAGTCAAAAACTAAAGCATACAGAAAGTTTAAAAAAATTTCTCCCCCTTATAAAAGAGCACTCCATCTATCAAATGTAATTTCAAAATTAAAATCGGAAGGCGGCCTTAGGAATTTTTGCTAAACTTGGTAATAAACTCTAAAACAGTGCCGGGCGACTGCGGATTCAATCTTTGGAGCCATGTTTCCATCTACTTATGAAAGTCCTAAGTGTTATTCTAAGTGAGAAAAAAAAGACTAAAACTTAAAAACATTTTCTTCAAGTGGCTTTCAGCTTAAAGAAGAAACCAGATGAGTAAACAAAATGATTGAAGACTCAGAATCCAAACAAAAATAAGTTATTGGCTTAAATTGACACATCCAAAAGTGATATCAAAAAAATAATTTAAATTGTGTGCTTTTCTGAAATATATATTTTCTTGTTTTTATTCATTTTCTACGTCTTCATTACTCTCGTTGTACTAATTTTCTTCAATAAAATTTTTAAAAATCACTTCCACTTCGCATTTATGGCAAAAGATCCTTTTTAATCGCAATAAGTCATTCATGCGACTGGTGATTTCTGGAAATTTAGGAACATGTTTGACTGTTTGAAATTGTCTTGCAGTTTTTCTGTTATTTTTTTATTTTCCAAAACTGCATTTTTGTTTGAAGCTGTTGTAGCACTTAATCTTAAAAATTTAAGATAATACATATGTATTTAGATTTTTGAATTCATCTGACGAATAGACAACTTTAAGCTGATTTTAGATACTATATTTTATAAAATATCTGGTAAGATGTTCAATGGGCGAATTAAAATTTTCCCCAGAAAACTGAGTTTGAGCATGTAATTCTTAAAATTAAAATTATTAAAAGAATGTAATCAAGAATTTACCCGAGAACAAAATCAATAATTTCTTGAAATATTCTCCAAAAATTTTGTAATGAATTTAAACCGTTTTAGTTTATTTCGCGAGGCTGATATTCTGTTGTGTTGTGAAATTAAAAACATCAAATTATGAGAAAAGTCGTTTTCAAATTAATATTAAAATGATAGGTCTCAGTAAAACTACACCGAATAATTTATTTCTTGCATTTCATGCTGCTAAAACCCCATCTCTGCTGTATGTTGTGGTTCAGGCATTGTCCACCTGAGCGAGGCTGACGAGGGCAGCTTGTGAAATATATTTAGTGGGAAACTACTCATTCATTTCTGCTACGATTGTAATAACTATTCAAATGACACTCAAGGGACATAGAAACATATATTGAAGCTGATTCAACTCCTCTCTATCTATTACCTAGCAAAAGAGCTAACTAAAGCACTAAATCTTACCGGAATTGGAAATAACCTTTCCCTTTATCGTCACCTTTGCATGTTCACTAGTGTGTTGAAATGACAACACGTTCGTTCGAAATTGAATTGAATCTCGTTGCCATTCAAGCGATGTGTTTCTAGTTAGGCAACAAAACTACCACCTTCCTGTTAGAAGAACCTACTTAAGTTCCTTCCTTCGCTCCTATTCAGACCCAGACCTTCCATAACCCTTATATTAGCAGCCGAGATGCAGTTTTTCCTTCCACCACCACTTCTAGTCTAGAATGTCGTGATGAGAATGCATGAGGAAATCTTTGGGTAATTTCGGTTGAAAAACTTTTTAGATTGTTTATACTCGCAATTAGATCTTTTAGAAGTTTAGAAGAAGTTCTCGGCAAGTTTTCGAGGCGCGAATTTTCATTTAGTTCTAGTTGTTTGCCACGAATTTGCATTTGTATTGCGCTCGCTTGGAGTGCGATTAGGTGAATTTCCCAAGATGATTTCGTCCTTGTTGAACAACAGGCGTAGTTTTGATGCACGCAAAATGTTTCATATTCTTTGGTAGTTTACAAGTTGGTTGGAATTGTTTGATTGTTGTATTTCACCTAATGATATGGGAAATACTTTGAGGTCTCAAATGGGAAAGTTTGAATGCATTCAAGGATGAACATGCACTTCATTACATTTGAATCTTTGCCGATTGCTTTGTTTCGACATTTCCCGGCAAAATGAAATGCATGAAACCTCACAATTGGTTGATGCCAACAATGAAACTTCTGCACAAAACTCAATTATCCTTAACCCGGTTAGACAGAATAAACCTTTATCCGATTTCGTCTTCACTTCCGCCCCTGCTACAAAAGGAAACGGGGAAAATTTTTCATCCCAGATTTTCTTTCACAGTGAATTGAAAATCCTATTTTCTTTGGTAACTTGGAATTCTGTTGTTGACAATGCCATTGTCTTGCCGAGGGTAATTACAAAGCGAACTAAATTATATCCATAATTCAGTTAGTGACATTAATGTTGCTATGCCTTTACCGTTAAACTGCTTATTGTGGATAATGTTGACCATCAGCAGCAGATATAATTGAATAAGCTGAAAGGACGGACGAGAGGAATTTAAATCCATTGGCATTTGCAGTGAGATTACGAATGAAGCATGTCCGATTTAAATAAGATATGACCTTTTCGGATTTTTTTAAAGTTTCATCATGATAAAAGGTTTTTTGTTCAAAAGAATATGCTTATGGATAATAATAGATTTTATGCTCAAAAGCCTACACGTACTCATATGTCGTGGAATAATTTAAGGATGTTAATATTATTAGGCTCATTAAATTGCGAATGAAACTATAAATTTTCTTGCAGCAGATATTATCCTTCTGAATATTTAGAAAATATACGACACGCCATAAAACTTCAAACCATCCAACTAGCAAACTCTTTATTAAAAACTCTTCATTATCCTAAGTTATGCACATTTTCTACCACAGCAAACTTAATGAAAAACACTAAATGTGGTGTCCTTGCAAGTTCAACATGTTGTTCGCATTAAGTCGAAACGACCACCTACGATGTGCTAGCGGGTTAACTACTACCTCCTATGCGATCTAGATTGACTAGAGGCATTCTTGAAGTGTTACTGAACCAAGCTTAAGTGAGACCATTCTAAGAATTTCACCAACTCATCGTTTGCTTTCATTACGGATGTTATCCTCTCAGAAAAACACCAAGAACCTCATTAAAGCCCTTTTAAATCCTTCGGAATGGCTTAATAAACGAGCAAGGACAACGTCGACAACTTTAAAGGACGATAGTGTTTTCTGTACATTTCAAGGATCAAGAAAGTTGCATGAAGAGCAATTTAGAGGTGACTCTGAATGCAATAGTTGTGTACATGTGAGGAGGACGGCAGGATACGGAAGGTTGATGCGGGGGTATGTTATGTATGCAGAAGGTTTGAGTTGCAGAAGATGCAATCGCAAAGGGCGTTGAATTCAACAACTAGCTGGATGTGCAGTGACGATTTCGTATGCGAGATAGTGAAGACGTTGTAGAATCAAATTATAGTTAGCATAATGTTGAGAGCTATCATGATAAAATATGATTTTCCTTCGGAAAAATTGAAGGGAAGAATAAGAACGGCAAAAAAGCTGTTCGCCACTTTTCAGTGTCACTAAACTATTTTATAACGAAGTTTAGTATACGTTTGTTGAATTTTAACTTTTGTAGTTAAGCACAGTTTCAATAAGCAAATATAATGAGATGCATATAAAGTGATCGCCTGTAGACTTCTTGCAAGTTAAATACAAATGAAGACTTTGATTACTATTTGAGTCGTCCTTTTGGCGTAGTTTCCGCGAAAACATCATTGCAAGGAAATAATAGACAATATTCCTTTATACACGATCTAAATTTTATTTTTTTCCCAAAAATATATATATATTATAATTTGTAGAAACTTTAAAGATAAATCTTACAAACCTTTTCATTTCTGAATCCATCCTTCATCATTTTTGTTTGCGTTACTCTAATGGGGCATATATTTGTAGAAATAAATGGTTACATTATAAATTCGATGAAAAAATCAAATTCCTTGATAATTTTTTGTGAAAAAAAAACGAATTTTTAATTTCTTTGTTTGGAAATTAACTAGAAATTATAAAAAATAAATTAAGATTCTTTGATACATGCAAATAACATTTGCGTTGCTGTTTTGTTTCTTCTCAATTTTGAAACTGTCCAAAAATCAAATGCGTTGATTGTTTTCCAAAGTTCGTTTTTTTTTTAATGTTTCGATAATTTAGGGTACATATTTTGACCAGGAAGAAATTTGTTTAGTGATGAATTGATGCAACTCAAAATCAACTCAATTTTATAAATGCAGTGAGCTTCTTACAAGCTTGGAACGTGTATTAATGAATACATTGAAAGATTCGCTTCTGTAGAAAATTTTATTGATCTAGTTTTGAATATAAATTTTCGAAAGTGATTTTAACAAATATCGTTCACTATTAAATTTGGATTATTTTTTTAAGCTCTTCCAAAATAAGATGCCTGAAAAATAGTGCGGAACGAAAACTCAATAAACAAAATATTTTCAATGTATTTTCAATGAAAGTTCAAAACAAGTGGTTAATAAGAAATTAATAAAAATTAAAGTAGGTTTTTTTGTAGTAAAATCTTTTCCAATAATAGTGATTTACAAATTATTTTGTTGCATGAATAGCTGAAAGATGTTCATCAAATTTTTTTCAAACAATATTGAAAGTGATGAAATTTCCCGGAAAATATTTGGAGGAATGAAAAATAAACACAGAATTCATTAAATCCGATTCGAAATATTTGCCTTTAATTCATTCTCAGGATATTATTTTTCTTCACTTGAAATAAAGCTCGGTTTAATGAAGAATTTTGTTTCGGAAATGTACAAGATTGGCAAAGTGCTGGTATATAAACACGCAGCATTTCTGGAATATCTAATAAACGATTTGTTACAAGCATACAAAGAAATGGAATCCAAATTTGCCTTAGCAATTTTTTTCTTCATACGCATTTTCCATTTTTCACTTAACCTTACAGCAGGCCGTTACAAACGGGAAGAGCTATTTAATCAGGATATACAATGATGCTGAGAAATGGTTTTAATGTCTTTGAAACTAACCTATTCTAGGAGATCCCAGTTGGTTTGTTAAATGAATTCTTTTCCAATCATAGAAAAAAAGTAAAGGATTATTTTCTATTCCTTGTACTTGTTTTCTTCTTCTTTTGTATGAATTATTTGCAGTAAATAACGTAAAAATGTGGTTTAAATGAAATTTATATATTTATATTTCATTTCAGAGTATTTTTGGGATACTCAGAAAATGCATATAGTCAAATTTTGATAGCTTTAAACATAATTGGTTTATAAAATCAGGGCATTAACTAGAAAACTTAAGCTTAATGCTATTAAAGGCAAAGTTTTTATTAAGAGAAAGTTGATATTACATGAATTTAGATTCTAAAAGTTTTATGATAGTATTAAATTTTTATTTTTGGTAATATAAAAATGTTTTTGAAATACGCACAGGTATTGACAATACCTGTGTTTCAATTAGCTTTCAAAATAACCATGCAGTCTACTTGAGTTCGACTTAACCTGTTAAGGTTTTTTCATCGTTGAAGTATCCTGGGGAAACCTTTTGCCATACTAAACATTAATGGTATCCATATTGGCTGAAAAAATTCGAAAGAAACTGTTAGAAATATATTCTAAAGGATACGTTACAAACGAAAGCCACGTAAAAATTTCGAACTCTTCAAATAAGTTTAGTTTCTGTAATCAGTATCGTTTTTCAAAAAATTGAGGTAATATTTTTAAAATAAGTTCAAATTGATTTTTGAAAATATAAAAATTTAGTTCCGTTCTGATCCTTTGATTTCATATAGGTTTTCATAAGGCCAAGTGTAATGTGCAAAGATGGTAAAAACGCATGATTACCTATCAAAGAACAGCATTAAGACATCCTTGTGCTCATAAATGGGTTTCTTTTTTGGAGGCACTAGCTAGAAAATCAATTCCAAAGTTTTCTACTTCAAACGATTCAACACATAGGTTCGAACTTTGAGGTGTTTCTGGTACCTGTTAGCTAGGCTGTTAGGATTTAATCTAGAAGGCAGTTTTTGTTACATGGGTTAAAAACTAGTCAGAGTGTTGATTCTTCTTGTATCAGCTCAACAAAAGTTATAATTGAGTGAATGTTATGTAGTTACCGTCGAAATCATTGTAACTCCTGAAGATATGTATGGAATACGTTTTGCCCAATTAGGAAAACGAACTTGTTTTTTTCTGTTACCCCTAGAAAAATCAATATAACACTAATGATGAGGCTCTTTTTCACAGGTTTTAAATGGAGCTTGTTTATGTGTAATCTTTCTCATAGCTATGAATTTGAATGCGTGTTCAGCGATTATTGTGTATCTAAAATTTCAATTCCTAAAAAAATGCCAACAAAACGCCATTTTTTGTCATCATATTCGGTACACATAATCCATTTCAAACGAAACGCAGCCTCAGGATACAATGAAGAACATGATAGGTGCTATTGCTCTTCAATTAATTGCATTCATGCTCTTGTTCACCGATTTAATCCTCCGACAGTGCACCATGTCCTTAACTGCTATCCCACCTCGACACTAAGATAGACTAGACATTGCGAAAGCTCGCCAAGCTGAAGGATACATATGACTGCGTAAATTGAATAGTTCCGAGTAGGATATTCGATTTGTGAGATTCGAACTCGAATGAAGTTGTTCTTGCATATGAATACATCACCTACATACATTGCACACATTCATATGAGTAGGTACATGCTGCATGAGTTCCTGGGTCGTTAACAGCATCCTTCGCAGGATCAAATGCATGCATAGATGCATGTATTGTAGGCTTCAGCTTGGTTTGATATGAACACGTTTTCGTGCAATTTAGTTGAAAATTGCCTTTACATTGAGGTATTATCATGTGTGGTCGATCCTTTGGAGACATTCAATATAGTCTTGGCTAGACCTAGAACGGCTGGGACACTCTATGGTACACAAAATATGGATGGATGTGTGTTATGTAGGCTTTATCAGAACAAATGAATGTCCGAATGGATGACAGGTGATAGAGGAGCAAAGCTGAATTGCAGATGGATTTATTTTCAATTAGAATTTAAGATACTATGCTCGATAAAATGATGACGGGTTTCAAGTGCTTGGTAAGGTAAGCTGATTGATTAGTTTATGGAAGAAGCAATTTGTTATTGTGACTTAGTGGCGAAGATACACTAGATTCGTTTTTCATGGTCTCAAAGACCTTATCAGCAAGAAAATGGTGTTCAAAAGAGCTTGAAAACATGTCTATGTATCCAAATCAATAAATGTATGCATTCTCTGCATTATAAATATAGTTGAGTTTCATTTTTTTTGAATATTCGTTGAAATCAACATTTGCAAAGGACTAACACTCAACTTTTTTTATTTAAAATGCTTTTAAACTTACAGTAAGCTGTTTTTTTGAAGTGTGTGCTATTGAACCATATTTCATTTGTTTAATTCCATCTTCACTGAATAGAGCTTCAAAAAGGGTATAAACATTTATTACACTATGAACAATAAAGGTTCATATTAATTTTTTGATGGCAGTTAGGAAAATTTGTTGTTGATTCTTTTCTTTTCTGCGCAAGGCTTGATTATTTGCTTTAACATCATGTCCTGTAAAAGGCGCCGTTCCCTATACACTCATTACATGTCTTCCAAATATCCCTTCATTAAAGTACCTCTTACCAGCTGATAATAAACACCTTCTGACCCGCATGTAGATACGTACATACAGAAGTCCTTGTTCAATTGTCAATAACAATTGAGAACAATTATTATTCATGGTATGCGGATAAGATGCAGCGGACGTTGCACATACATATGTGAATTATATTACGAAATTTCAATAACGATTTCCTATCAATTTCGCTCGATTTCATAGCAACTGAATTACCACAACATAATGTTATCTTATTATTCATTCGTACAATCGATCGTAGTTTAGTAATTAGAATTTAATATTGATTGGGGGTATGGAGATGTATTCTGTGTAGTATTTAATTGTTGTGGGCGACATGAATGGATGCGACTAATTGTTCTTGGTTTGTTGAACGGGTGGTAAGCAGTAATGGTGGATGGTGATGTATTTAAAGCTAAAAATTATAGAAGAAAATTGAAGATTTGCAATTAGGTGATGTTTCGGTTTCAAAATCGATTAAATTTTATTCGAATTCATAACATAAGCAGCGCTTCTCACATTTAACATTAAAGATATTAGTTTCTAATGAAAATTATTTGAGATGCTGCAGTTTGTTGATTAATTTTTTGGTGAAGATAATGTTCATTGTACCGTCGTCATAAAGTATACATAATACAATTGGAAATTGATTCAATTTGACTTATTTAAAACTTTACATGTTTTAACTAATAAATTAATTTAATTTTACCTCTATTCCCTATCAATTTTTCAACTATAGAAATATATTTTCCCGTGTACTAAATATTATCCTTAAATTGTTTTAATGAGTGCATATTCTGCCTTTCAAAACAAAATGATTCTCCTTCCTTGAAGCGTTTGCAGCATTTTTCAACAAACAGATGATAAGAGAATCTTTTTATGAAGTTAATAATTTTGTCATAAAAATGCATCGCAAATTTTTAAGTTCTGTTAATATTTCATTAGAATTTATTACGTAACATTTATTTTCTGAAATTTACGTATATAAATAAGCAACAACAAACAATTTATACAATGAATTAAGATTGGTTTGTTGAAAGCCAATTAATGAATCTTTTATTAGCTATGCATAATCGACTTTTAACCTTACTTTTGTTGAGCAAAAACTGCTGAATTTCCAAAATTGTAGTTTTGTGTACCTTGAAAGTTTGATGAGAACGAGATATGTAGTGAATATTCAAACCAAATTTTCAGGCCGTTGAAATGCCCAAATAGTTACCAAATGTTTGAAGAATATTAAATGTTCGCTGAAATGTTAAGTCTTTTTATTTGTTGTTAGAAACGTGCAATTGAAATTGCTTCAGATTTTCAAAATTTAATTTTTATTAATTTTTGACTGAAACACACAGTATTTCAACTATTAAAGCTCACATCTTTGCATTTAAATTTTTCCTTCCAACTAGAGCATAATGAATAAACATGCCCAAAAAGATACTCTTAAAACAATAGCCATTGCATTAGTGAAATAAAATTTTAATTTCTATCATTTCAAAATTAAATTTTTTGAAAGGAAGTTGAACCGACTAGCTGCAATGGGAAAAATCTGAGCAGAAAATTAAAATGATAGAATATGAGTTTTTGCGCGACGTTCCCCCTTAGATACATAATAAATCCAATCAATGTACATTTATAGTCTTGGTGGCTGTATTTTTCGAGCGCTTGTTTCCTATGCACTGAGTACATGGTTCGAGGCTGCTTGCCGATGAATAGTTTTCGAGAATGAGTTTGACACGGGACTATTAACTCGTTCAGGTGAATGTAATAAATGAATACCTGATTCAAATCAGAGTAATATTCACGGAGGAGCATATTGCAGACCACTTCACCTCCTAGTGCTTTGTTGGTCAAATAAATGAGATAAATCGAACATTACTTCAAGGTAGGAACATTATATGTATCAGGATCTTGGTTTGCCTATTATTTATCAGGGTTTCTAATCATGTACTAACATCGACTGAAGATATCACTAAGGCAACATAAATAAACGTTTTCGGTGATAAGCGATAGTGAACTTTAAAATGAATAAATAAACCTACCCAGTTTTGCTCTACCATCAAGTCGACTGGAAATTGAACAAATATTTTTTCAACTCTTCAACACTTTATGCCAGTTCAAATTTTAAGGATTCTCTTTAGAACATCAGTTGTAAAACGTGCTCTAAAATCTTATTGCAAGGGTTGGCATGTTGATATGATCTAACTATTGGTTTTATGTTTATTTTTGTTACTTGCCTACATCAACAAAATTGAAATAATTAAATCAAAAGTATTAATGAAGATACTTGATTAGAGTCCCGATTTTTAGCTTTTAATTGAATATTTTGTCCAGCCTACTTGCTTATTTACTGGTTTTAAGACAAAATTACTTCTTAAGGAGGAGGAAGGTATAGTCTGTAAGTCGTATTTAAGCTTATTATTATGATTTTTTTCCAGAAAAACTATTGACTTTCTTTATTTTTAAATAAAATACACATATTAAGTCTCGTTTCAAGGATATACTATAAAATTTTCAGAACAAAATATTGAAAAATAAGCTTTCCAGAGGCTCATAAAATATTCGTAGACTCCACAAAAAAGGGGATTTTCCAGTGGACATCATAACTCGACACTGGAACATCTAAAATCCAAAAATCAAAGAGAGTTTGTTAGTTTATGAGTTTCTCTAGGTAACCCTGCCGAGTGTTTTTTTTATAAAAAATTCAATTTTCCATTCCATGTCCATTTGCTAAAGTAAAAGTGGTTTGGTTGTCAGAAAAAGAGAAGGGAGAAAGCTGATTGATGCACGCAATGGTCTTTACTGCTAAAAATCGGATCGAAGATAGGGATATTCAAAACACTGTATCACCGGCAGTTTTGCTCTGATCTACTTGAAACTTTCACAGAATATTTTTTAAGTTGTTTACTTTTATTTCAAATAAATCGAAAATTTTGAGAGAATCCTAGAAGTTTTTAATAAATTTTAGAATCAAAAAATAAAAGGCAGAAATACATATGAAATTGACCGTCCAAATCCACGAAAAAAATACACCAGCTTTCATGAATAAATCATCTGCTCTAGTTTCTAAGGCAGCATTAAAAGTTTGGAATAAGTTGATGACTTGATACTTTCAGACACTCACCACTTTTCTATAATATTTAAAAATCAAAATACTTGTGTAGCGGGAAGAAACTATCATTTCTATGTTAGCTACTTTCGACGATTGTTGTTTAAGCCAAAGCTCAATGTAAAGACCATTTTCTAAATATACAAACGGCACTTTTAATAAGCATTTAGTATTAAAATAGCTTCAACCAAACAAATTTATTCAATCCCATTGCAATAATCATGTCATCATAAACTTTCCAAATCACTTAAACTAGTTTCTCTACATCCCTGAAACATTTCCATGAAATAAAGCACGCATATATATCAGAAAAGCAAATACCCAGAAACGAACATTCTAAATCCTTTCTCCAACATCACTTTGTATGCAAATGGAAAAGCGCAAGGATAGTGGAGGAGTTAAAACAAAATGGAAATGAAAAGTTTCAGCGACAAAACGAGAAACTAGTACATGCCCTTCACAAATCTGAATAAAAAGGACATAAACGAGCGTGTTTTTTCTTCTTTTGCTTTCGTTTCATCTAGTCCTGAAACGCATTGAGAATGACAAAAAATAGTGAATTCGCCAGTTTCTTCCAGTCGTGAGATTTTATGACCCCGGTTTCAACAGTGTTTTGGACATACATACATAGTTATGTGCTGTGTATAAAGTCTTGGTATAAACGGTGATGGCGGTGGTGGTGATGATGGGTTGGGGCATTCGTCAGTTCACATATCTTGCTAGTCCTTTTCTGGCTCCTTAGACGAGAGAAATTGTTGGGACGTGACGCCCAAAATAAACGTATGCAGAGCATGTTCAGCGAAATCACCACTCACTTTGAAAAAGTAGTCTGATTCAAAAGTTGCTGACAGCGAAAGATGACCGACCATGTGTCCTGATATCAGTTGCGAAAACGGCAACTTTGTTTTTCGGCATATCTGATTTATGAGGAAGTGGATGAATTGCGGAGATTTCCACTGAATTAAGTTTGTCGGAAAGTTTATCGCAATCTAGCATTTCTGGTGAGGATTAATGGTATCTGGAAATAATTGGCAAGAATGGTTTTTTTTCTGACACCGGAAATGTGGTTACAATTGATGCACGTAACCACTTCTGTGTTGTGGGATTGCGCATCATAAGTGCATTTTTAAGTAATCACATATTACTCGCAGATGCCGTCAGTGATGATACATTTTAGGAATGATTTGGTAATATAATTTGAAAACACAAAATTTGGCAATTTTTTTTGAAACAGCCATTTTATTTAAAGATAAATCTGAAAAATAAAATTTTTTTCAATTTTGTGGAGTAATTCGTGATTTGCAGACATAATTTTGGATTTGGATTTGGATATATTTTTAACTACTGAATTTGTGTAAAAATACATTCGCAATGAAATTTTTATTTAACTTCCATGCAAGAAGGTGTGATAACAATCAGATTTCTTTCATGCCAGGATAAAAGTGTAGGTGGCAGTCATTTCAAATTTTATCTACTTATTGAATTGAGAAATGTATAGTTAGAAATACTACAGAATACATTTATTGACTCTGAAACGTAGATAAAATTGAGAAATCGCTCGTCACTTACTAGGGGAAAAATTCTATGATAATAAAGAAAATTAATTCAAAAATAGGTTTCAGTTTTACCTTTCAGATATCCCAGCAGATTTGTTTTTCAAAACAATTTTCTCTGAAAACCAGGAAATTGGGGAATGAAAAAAAATCCAGATCTTTTTGACATTCTATGTCACCAAATGTTTAACAATGTGTATTTCTAATTTGAACTAATATGCTAAATAATTCTGTAAAATAAACTTCAAACAATAAATCCAATGAACATTTTTTTTGACAGGAATATTTTATGAAAAAAACTTATCGTGGAAATTGTCTTAAGCATAGGAACATCAAAAATAAAATTTCACTCCATTGTCCAATGAGAAAATTTCTCCAAAATTTGCGTTAAACTTAATTACAAAAGAAAAAGATAAATGTTAATTATAACATATTTTATAAAAAAATAGCTTTAAACAAATTTGATTGAAAAATTAAAAATAAAGTTAACAGATTTTTGTACAACTTTATTTGATTTTCTTTTCGAAAATTGCTCCAACGAAAAATTTCAGTAAATTTTCATGAAAAAAATATTGTATTATATATCCCCAGACAGCACAAATATGCCCAAGAAGGTAAGACTAATAATCATTTGTGATTGATTTGAAAATCTTACGAATCCTTACAATGAATGTACTCAAAAATTTCAGAAAATATTTTTATGTATTCAATGTTCCAAAGCAAATCTTGCACAGAAAAGATACAGTCTCGAAAAATATTTCCTGGTGCACTTTGAAAGTCTGTATGTGAAATTTGGTGGGGGAGAATATTTTCAAGCAGGAAAAATGCAAGGAAAGAGAAATTCAGAACAACCCTGTAAAACTACGAGTTTCTACAAAATTTCAAAAATTTAAAACACATGTCAAAATTTTTTCGCATAAGTTTCTGTTGTTAAATTTTCCTGTGAAAAAAAATATCTTTAATTGCTCTTGAATCCAAATATTTAATTTTCGAATTGAAATGACTACGAGGACGTGCTTGTGGAAGCACGAACTTCCATGAAATTTAACTAAAAAAATTTAAAATTGCCACAATTTCCAAATGTGTAGGCAACCGATAATCCTTGTAATTCACGTTAAATCATCCTCAAAAATTCATATTTGATGTTGCCACGGAGCACAAACCATATCATCAATACAAGCTCCATCTCTTCAAATATACAATTCCGATATTATCAATGTCACATTTACTTCAATCTTCTTGATGTGCTTAGTCCATAAACTGATTACTCCCTCTTCCAATCTTCTAAAATGTCACTGCTTTTGTTTTAGGCATCATTCCATCTCTTCGTCCTGCGAGTCCCGAAAAGACCATATTGAGTCTAGGGTAAGACAAAAAGAACTCCTGGAAAGAATATCATCCGCACATAAAATAAGCGAAAGTAAAACACTCCGGGATCCCAGGACAACATACATTCCATGTCAAAGATGTAATCAAGGATCTCCTTTTTGCTGTATCTCAGTATAGGAACAATTCAGAATAATTTCCACTGAATGGAGAGCGTTCCTGGAATTTTTTCAGAGTGCAGAAGTGACATAGTGATCATTCGTCACTTTCGATTCGCTGTGTGGTGGCCTGGGAAGGACGGTGGGAGGTGGGCAAGGATGACAGGAACAAATCGTGTATCCTTCGTTGCTTGCCTTATGATAAAGCTGGATCCTGTGGGTTTTGTCTTCGTTCATTCGAAAGTGTATGCCATCCGATTTATTCGTTTAATATTGATGGGGGATTGAGAGAATCTCGTTGATGGATCCGATGTCGGCGAGAAAGTAATCACTGATAATAAATGGGAATCGGAAACGGCATGGTGAGTGGAAAGCTTTTGAGAAATTCAAAAAAAATCGACAAACGATAGCTGTAGAACCATTGCAGATGACATATTGCGGACATTAGAGTGAATGATTGATACTTTATGAGAGTCAAAGTTGGGTATTGTTCACTTGTTTTGGCTGGAGCAGCAGCTTGCTAATCACCCTAGCAGATGTTCTAATTTTTTTTGAACATCCTTAATCAGCTATCTGTTCGAAATTTATCATAAACGATAATCTGCTTCATGTTCAGAGATTCAGGAGTCTATATTTATAAGACAAGCTAGAATTTTGAAATAGATGAGCGTATATGAGATGTGAATGATTGAAATATTGAGTTCTTTTAAATGTTGTCAGAAGGAGACCAAATTTTTTTGCCAAAATTCAATAATTCAAGACAAAAATCATTGCAACTTTTGACAGAACTTTCTCATCAGCTTCCCAATGACAAAATTTCAAAGAAATTTGAAGGGAGTTCTGATTGAAAACCAGAAAAATTTAAGAGTATTCAAATCTAACAATAATCATCAAAAAATTTGGATGCAAGAGTGCACTGAATCTGGAAACGGTTTGCATATCTTAGTGTGATAGCTAAACAGTTATTGTATCAAATAGATTATTGAACATTAAAATAATCAAACTGATCGAATTTTGACGATATGTTTCGTGGCAAATCGTAAATTCTTGTAAAATAACAAATTTCGGGGAAACAATTCTTTCAGTTCATGACTCCAATAGACACGTGAATGTATATTGCAAAGAGAATGTTTTTTTAGTGAGAAAAACCTATTATGGCCATTACTCTTTACAAGAAAGAGGACTTCGATGTCGTAGTAGATTCAAAAATCTTTTTTGGCATTTTTGAAGTTTGCAGAACATTTTCTGACTCTTTTATTTCGTTGATGAAAGACTGACGTGGAAACATGCATTTGAAGAAAACAATTCACAAAATATAATTGTATCACGCACTTACATTTTGTTAATGTTTGCCTTCAAAAATCATTTTTTCACTCACTATATTTTCGACATAACCCGAATTTTTGAACTGAATGTAATCTTGCGTGCAGAACAAAATGCTTTTTTCCTTCTCAAACTTTTGTAAATGGTAATTATTCATTTTTTTCGAAAATGCTGTTCACCTTTGGTCCGCGATTTAAGGGTACACCCCTAAATTTTTAAAAAAAGAAATTTTTAAAATAAATTTTTTTAAGAAAGGAGATAGATATCATATTGAAAATTTGCATATTAATTTTTATTTACAAATAAGTTTTCAAAACTTTTTTTTGGATTTTTCTGGCGTGTTTTTTGACTGCAGCAGGTTTTTGAAAATAACATCAAAAAATCACGGCGGACGTGATTTTGGCTCACTGAAACGTCTGAGAAAAAAAATAAAAACGGGTTTTAAACAGCATCAAAGTCGCTATAGATTAAACTAAATGAAATTTTTTTGGACAAAATTGACAAAATGGCGGCATTTTGTCGAAATTAACCGATTTTTGGGACCAAAAAATCCCTTGAAAACCAAAAAAATACTTTACCGATCGTTCTATTCGTAGTTCAATCTATAGATTTATATGTGTACATAAAACGTTCTTAGTTGTTTAACGTGGTGGCCTGACATGATTTGTCTTAATACCACGAGCTTCTCAGGCTACGGGTACGATAGGCTCGTACCAAGGCCCCCATAAACATACTAGTTAGTAGTCCATAGCCTTAGGGCTAAAAGCACTGCTTTTCTGAGTATGGATACCAGAATCTTATCGGGAGCTTGCATGGACTCCGTCATAATCCTTGGTAAGGATCGGATCTATCAGCATCCTTGCCGCTCTTTGGGAAGCAGCTCCCCTGTTGATAGCGCAACAGCACGCCAATGCACTATAATTCAGAAGAGTTGCCGAATAGCTACCGATCTCAAACTGTATTTACAGTGACTGTACCCGCTTTGGGTGTTAACCACAGCCACCAAGTTTCAGCCTCTTCAACCAAAATTGGCAGGGACAAGTCCCTGGGGCCCCGGTTAACCCCTGGCGCCAATATACCCCTGGTAAGGTTTCAGGGAAGCACAAGCACGACTCCTTCGATTGAGCCCCAACGCAAAGTTCCGGATCGATCGCCGTATTTAGGGTTATCATCCTCTACACCAAGGAATATATGATAGACCCTGTTTATCTTCATTCCTTTGCCTCAGCATCCTGTTGAAAGGATGTTGTTCTGAGGATCGGTCAGTACCCCTCCTCCTTTGCACTGGCTTGGGACAGTTCTCCTAGCTGCTTTGGCCGAGTACTAAACATCTGCTGATCGACACCCCCGGATCCTCTTTCTGCAAGGTACTAGTTGGGCTATGCGACTTTTCCCCGGCATACTAAAGGGCGGTTGTGCCTTCCCCAGTTCCTCCCCGACCACAACGTTGGAAAGCCGAGTTTTATATGTGTACAATAACATATTAAAATTTCAGAACGATCAGTCCAGTAGTTTTTTTATATCACGCCCGCCAACTCAAAAAATGAGATTTCTTGGTTCTTTATACGCCTCAGATTTTTGGACTTGAATGAGTAAAGCGATCACTGCACTTACACTTTACACAAAGCTTAAACCCCAGCCCCCTTTCGACAGATTTTGCAAGTTTTGCATCGCTGTTACAGTCTTCACATTTTAAAATTGTTTGTAAATAAATAAATACACTATACTGCAGGATACAATATTGGAAAGTTGGATCAATTGAAACATTAAAATCATCACTTTTTTTCAACTTTGCTGCCGAAGCACTTGTAAATTCATTACTATGTTCACCGGTAAATCGATTTCCAGAAACTCTCCTCTTTTTTGCCTTTGCATTTCGTGCATTACTAATTTTCCCGAATTTTTTACCCATATTTGACAAATTTCAACTGAAAATATGTGATACGCCGATTATACGACCTTGAGGCTCTACGTTTAAAACCTTCACCATTTAACATAGAATTTAATTTCGAATTTTATATCATCAAAATTCAGATTTTTTGAGGTTTCTTGAGCCAAAATCAGTCATAAAATAAATCGATTTTTTGAAAATTCAAGGGTGTACTGTCCTCTTAAATGAGTAGTCTTCCCAGCACAAAATTTTTGATTGATCAATAATATCAAATAATGCTGTATTTCATTCAAACCTGTTCAAAACAAGCCTCATTAATTTCTTTTTGCTGTCTTTTGCAAAACTAGATGAAAAATGACAAAAAATAGAATAAATTCCGAAATAGTGAAACAAGAATTAAAGGTCATTCCATCAGTTGAAATGAAATATTAATTAAATCAAAAATTAAAATCAAAAACCTATACCATATTAACGATTCCACATATTACATAGTCTAATAATACAGTCGTCTCATCATCTAACCGATTTGCTTCACAACATTGAACTGCAAACTAGATAATAACCTCATCAATCAAACGATGTCATGCTAAATAATTATTATGCAAATATTGCACAAAATCACTTCATTATCAATTCCAATTTTCCAGTACATTCTGCTAACAGAGAAATGAAGACGGCCAATGATCCTGAACTCCGACCTGAAGGACGTTCGGCTCGTTGAGCTTCGAATACTCCTTCTATCCTGCTGAGCGATATGATCCCGGTCACTAGACTACGACTAATGGCTACCGAAAAATAATTACTTTGAATTCGAAATGCATCCCAAGATAAATTATGCACCATTCTCGATGGAGATGGTTTGCATGCAACAAAGTAATGGAAAGCCGAAATCTTAATAGTGGACGTTGATGAACGGAGCCGCACAGCATTTCAAGGATCAAGTTGATACGGCAAGCAAATTGAATGGACTACACATTGAATCCTGCATCTTTGGTAGAACGGATGGCGCCTGTGGATGTCCGTACAAAGTGCAACTACTTTTTGATTAAAAGTTAAACGCGATACGCGACATAAAATAAATTATTAACATCCAATTAAACAGTCGCTACCACCAAGTTAAATGTATTGCAGGTCAGAGCCAAGTAAATGTAATACAAGATCACATTAAATATTCTCTCTGTTTGTAGTCCTTAAAAGTTCTGAATCTAATGCTAAATGGCAACCGAATACCATAAGACCGTGAAACACACGTAAATTCCATTTCTCGTCTTAGTGCATGCTTTAGTCCTGCACTAACATCCAGGTAAGCAATAGCCTAACTTCTTAAATATTTCCGTGAGAAAGTTCCTTTGCGAAGCATAAACAAAGAAAGGATGGATCTGATTACGAAACGGAGTCACGTATGACGAAAAGTGTGCACTGAAATCTCATCTTTTGCACGAGACCGAAACTTAGAGTAGTGAACGAGACGTTTGCCTTCTGACTCGGAAATAGTTTGTTTCCCTGACCACCTTTCAAGCGTTAAAGGATCGTTGTAGAGTCAGTTCCTGCTTCTTGCTAGTCCTGTGACTATATTTACCTTCCTGCAGAAGTTATTTACTTTTTCAAGAGAGAGAACGAATGTTGTTGTCCTAAAGTTTGAGCCTTGCTGAACAAACGATGACTACGTGACGGCTTCGAGTACTAAGACATGGTGGTAGTACTTGATCCAGTTTATGTTTTCTTATGCTATACGTTTCACTCGACGCGTACACAGGCTTATATGTTTGAAATTTTGGAGAATTTCGAGTAAGGATAGTATTAAGGGTACTTGTATTGTTTAAAATGTTGCAATGTAGCAAAAGAACGTCTATGATGCTTTCTTCTTCTTTTGAATAATTTAAATTTAAATTATAATTTAGTCGAGCGCGAATCTGATAAATCGGTCACTGGTGGAAATGCGGAAAAAATAAACTGTTTCAGGGCTGCTGTGGCACGTTGCGCTATCCTGGTAGAAGCAGGGCATATCTAAGGCCAACTTGTAGAATAGTGGCCACCTAAATTCAGTTAGCGTGCCTTTGTGGCTGAATTTGTTCACCGCATTCCTATTACAATCTTAACTTTAAGAGAAGTAGGAGCCAATGAAGTCACCTGTCCAAAATTTACACCAGGATGCATTTACGACTGTCAAGGAGTGAATTTTCGGAACTTCAAATTAAACAATTTTTTTTATTGACAAAACCTTGAAAACATTCTCCCAAAAAAGGTAAATTTTCGAGTGAAATCGATATTATTTTCATCTTATCTCAGGGGAGAGTATGGTATTTAAAAAAAAATTCTTTTACAGTTTTATTTTATTCGGTATTAGAACTTTTCAAGAGTATCCAGTTAAAACTTTAGGTCGATTGGTGCAAAACTGACGGAGCTACAGGATTTTAAAATTCTGCTCTTCGACGCGCTATAAAATGTAAATCGGCTGTTTCTCTATTTTTAAACGCGTTTTTCCAACACTTAGCTTTTTCCATGTCGGTGAACGCTCTAACTCGAAATATATTTATCCTATCCTTTTCAAATTTTGCACATTTATTCTGTACATAACATCGAGATATTTTATTTTTAATGAATATAATTTGTTTTATAATAACAAATTTATCGATTTTTTAATAAAATTTTTAAAAAAATTGTTTTTTTTACTTTGAATTGATACTAAAAATTGTTAAAAAAATATATCTTGATAAGGTGATCTTGGGAAACTCAGAAAATAACAAAATCTTTCTGGTTTTTTGTCATCGGATGATCGAGTGTTAAGTTATGCTGTTACTGCAGTGCTATTTTTTGGGTGTCTACGAAAATTTGCTGTCAGTGGCTCAATAACTAATATTTTTGGGCCAAAATTTAAGAGAATACTCTGTACTTCGTAATTTGTTCAGAAATAAATTCATATCTACAGTATTTTCAAGATTTTTTTTAAATGTGCTTAAAATATGCAAAATTAGCTCAGACAAAAAAGTTATAATAGTCGGTAGGTGGATGGTTATTTTCCTTAAACTGTTAGTGATTTGCACATGTTAAACAATCAATGGTCTGTATTCAATCCTTGAATAACTTTTGTTATCCTAAAGCATGCAAGCTTCACTAGCGTATTCTATGAATTATCTGACGAAGATTCATTTTGATCAAAAATTCTGCTTAACTTTCAGTTAGTTTCAGCACCACTCATCTTGAAAATAGTTTTTGAAATAATTTTCAGCGTTGTTTAAGAATGCAACGATCTATTTCTTGTAGGAGTGGTGTGACGCTATTACACATCCGTTTATTTTTCAAGCAAGTCACGGTTGCCAATGTCGAAAAACCTCGCACTTCTCAAAAAAGCACCAAGCAAAAAACACCCATAAAATAATGTTCTCAAAGCAAATGCCATGTTACGAAAGTAGATAAAAATTATTTAAAGAATCTTCATTGAAAAATATATAAAACTAATTCATAATTTTAAATAATTTTGGTTTAATTTTAAATAGTCTGGTAAAATATGTGTTTTCTTATGCATTGTAATTTATTCTGAAATACGATAAACATATCTTTTTAAAAGACTTTCATTACGATTCCATTTCAAATGAAATCAATTAAATAAAAAAACTTCGTCAATACTTTTCGAAATTTCTTCAATTTCAAAAATGTTCAATTTTATGTCCCCTTAAATTTTGTTTTATTTGAAAATTGCACACAATCTTCTTCGTCCGTTGGCAATACCTAATCGTGAAATTATGTTATGTTTCGCCAGCTCATTTTCTAGATTAAACTTTTGCTGTTGCTAGGAAAAATAATGGCCGCAAAGTACCTAATAAAATTTACCTGTATAGTAAATGGATTGCCATCATTTTTAGGGATACATCAGTCTGATTGAAAATGTTGTCTACTGAACGAAAAAAACACCGAACAAACCAAAGAACGAGAGCTTTTCGTGTATGTTTTCAGTTCATTATTTTTGGGATGACATCATGTGTGTTCCTACACATGTTGTGTTTGATTTGTATGGAATATTTGTTTTTTGATCGTGTTCATTTATTAGCTAATTTGGACTGCTTTATGATAATTCTTATAATTCTGCTCATATGTATATGTGCATGGAAATGTTCGAATAACATTGGACTGGTTGCATACATGCATCTAAATATCAAGGGAAACATTTCTAATTGTCAATTGTGAAACATTTCTAATTGTCAATTGTGATTCTTCATCGTTTGATAGAAAAAACTATTTAAAAGAAGTAAATGAAGCTTCTAAATAAATGGTTCCATACAAAGAGCATCATTTAGTACTTCTACATTTCCACATGATCAAAATGCTTCTTAATCGCAAGCCGCTCCTTCAACCAAAGAGGTATTGGCGGCGAAATCTTCTGGGAGCAAAGAAACATAACTTTCATTAAAATAACACTTTTATGACAAATCTTTTCTGCAATATCAAAGATATTATCATGTCTGCACGAGAAAATTTCCCTTCGGGCTCTAACTTTCAGCAGGAATGTTTGCATATCAATAATTTGAACTTGCTTTCATTATCTGAAGTCTACGACAACATTTCTTCAAGTCTTTGTGCGTTCAAAGAATTTTCTCATACCCTTGAAAATGTCTATTAAGCTTCAGTTCTTTTTTCAAACTTCATCACATATTCATCAGAAATTTTAATTTTCTTCCATATGTGACAAAAACTTAGCGTGAGAAAGCAATTTTCAGACAAGCAGACTGTGCTGGAAAAACGTTGTACAGCCATGAGTAAAAGAAAGGGGAAAACTTTCGAAATAAAAGCCTAATTTAATTTTCATATCAACTGCTGATGTACAGATACTGAAATGAGGGTTCTTTTTTGTCAAACCATTTATTTTTAAGTATAACTAACTCTGCTTGAGATTCAACCATGACTGGTAAGAAATATTGTCAGAATTAATTTTAAAAATTAAACATCATAGCTGAAATTTTAAGAAGTGTTCCATCAAAAGTAAAAATATTAACTCTTCCTTCATTTTTGGTTCACTATACATAATTGCACTATACTGCTTATTTTTCATTTAAATCAGAACATTTTCATCCTTAATAGGTTGTATGGTCCTTTTATCAAAACTGAATATCTAGAATAGTAGATTTGATGGAAAACTCTTGAAAATACTCTATCATCATGTTAGAGATGTAACTGAAAAAGAGACGATTATTTACAAAATTTATTCAAAATTGAAAATCGAAAGCATCTATTTAAAAACTATGTATGTAGTGAGCTTTTCATTCTTACATTTCAATTCAATTTTGCACGATTTGTTGTAGCAGATATGTGAAATTAAATAATTTTTTGCACGAGTTTGCTCGAAAAAAGTTTCAACAAGTTTTTGAATGGCGTTGTCTTGATCCGAATTTTTGTGAAAATATATGTTTAATAATATTTTCGTTGAATTTTTACGTTAAATGTAACTCTTTTCGACTGGTTAAACAGTGATTTAAGCAAAGTGATGATAGAATTTTCCGTTTCAAAATTTCTTATGCAAGGCATTAACGTCCGTCAATCTACTTTTATGAACCTAACCAATGTCACTTCAAAAAAATTTGATTTCTCGAATTAGTTTTCTTTTAATTCAATTTGCAATTTAATTGAAAAATGCAAACAATATCTGTTTTTAAATTGGGAAAATAGGGTTGTTTACAAAAATTCTAGAAATTCTGAAATATTTTTCAGTTATTTTTTTTTATTGTTTTCTCGAATTTTTTCGAGTTTTGGAAACTTTTTGTTAGATCAAGTTTTTAGAAAAATAAGTAATTATTATTATTTTCTAAACTGTTTTCTCCTATTTGTGAGACATTTTATCAAAAATATTTTCATGAGACGTATTTTTATGGACGAGTCTTTTGTTTTTTGACAAACGTATACACACCAAAATAAATACAGGATGTCTTAAAAGAAAGTTTACATTTGTGTAGCTGACTGCGTGAACGTATCGAATCAGAGGGAAAGGAGGAGATGCGAGTAGGCAGCCTGGCTTTTGGGAATTCAGTCGCTATGGAGCGTTTCTTGGAAGTGGATCGTGCGCTGCGAGGGTTTTACAAAAATGGCGATTAATCGACTGTAGCGCGTAGAAGATTCTGCAGTATTCAAGGTTTTGTCATTTAAATGATGCGCCAAACATCCCTTGCATTCGAAAATAGGTTAAAACATTTGAAGAGACCGATTCAACACTGAAGAAGTCTAAATCGGGTCGGCCAAGTTCATCAAGAACGTCAGAAAACGTAAAGAGTCTAAACCAGTCTGTTTGAGAGGATCTGAGTCTTTCAATTTGGAAGCGAAGTGCGAAGTGCTTAAAATGTTCATAGTTGCATAAAGATGTAAAACTGCTCCTGTACAAAATTTAATTGGTGCAAGAATTAAAACCCCAGGATGCCAGTCATAGGCTTAACTTTATTAAACAGGCTTTTCGTCGTTTAACAATTTCTTGTTTTCGGATGAAACTCATTTTCACCTTAATGGGCGATGCCTCAACTGAAGGGTAATTAATCCATGGCGAAAGTTGGCATTGAATCCATCGTGAATTCTAAAAATCTTTAAGTTTAGGGATCATTTCTTGCCAAACAATGAATTTTTATTCAATTTTTAAAATGACTTGTAGAAAAGTGATGAAATTTTCATGGTTTCGCAAACTATCACTAAATTATATTATAAAATATTACTGTATTGTAATATATATTATAATATAAAACTCCCTCAATTATTTTAACTTTGGTCTACACCAGGCCAGTGAGCCTTAATTTTTTTCAACTGATTGTTAAAGCTGGGAAATTTTCAAAAAATAATTGAATGAATATGATCAAGCAATTTATCTTGATGTGTTTTCATTCACTGGTCATCATGTACAATCTAGGTGCTCCAAATATAATTTTTTTTGGTCAATCAAAATTTGTAGTTCAATGACGTGATGCGTGGTGCATTCAAAGTAGGATCTATAGCTTCATTGTAGGATTCCTAGCAGAACTAAATTTGAATTTAAAGGGACATGGTACCTTCAAATTTTGAATTTTTATTTTTGGAAAATGGATTTTTTTAAAGAAAACAAAAACATATCTTAATGAAATTTTGCGCATATATTGTTAGGATTGAACTATAGACTTTTTTTTATTGATTCTTGGCTACTTGTCGTTTACTACAATATTTTGAAAAAACAAATACTGCTTGTAGAAAAGTCTCCGAAAAACAAAAAAAAACGGCTTTGATCAGCATCAAAGCTACTATAGAATGAACTACAAAAAAGGGTGAAAATTGCGGCGTATGTTCAAAAATCGGCTTTTTTGCCTGTAAAAATTTGCTGTAACTTTAAAAATCCGAGTATCAATTTTTTAAGAAAATGTAAATCTTTCCTACCTATGGAACATTTATGTATCTATATCCGCTAAATTTTTCTATTGCCATTTCTAAGCACATACTGTAAATTGTTGTTCCTACCTTTCTCAGCATTATTCCTGTTGATTAAAAAATAATATCTTTTGAAAGTCTTCACTGCCTGGTTATATTTTTGCCCCCTTAGCGCCTTTTCTGACAACAACATATCAAAAAATATATATACATATTCATCGTTGGTGAATGATAAAAAGGCAAAAATGAGCTTTTCACTGTTGTCACACAACGTTGAAGTTTACCAAGCGATGAATGTCAACAGTAACTCTTATTTCTTGTCTGGTAGCCACAATAGTAGCGACTGTGCCTTTAGGCTGCCACCATTTCATATTTTACAAAGCGCAAGGATAATGGTAATGCCAGACTTTTTTGAATTTTAATAAATCATCAACGACGATCCTGGGGAATGCTTGTGGCTTTGCTATGCGATTTATCTTTGGTAGTGCGCTTTGCGTTTTACTGTTTCAAATAGAAATAAAGCAAAAAGGGTATATGAGCACTTCTATACTATATTGCTTGATAAGTGGACAATAACGTCTGTAAGGATGCCTGGAGAGATATGGTGAATGATTTGGATGTGATTCGCCATGAAATATTTTCATTTGGATGTAACTAGTACTTATTGTCAATATTGATAAACAAAACGTAAAATGTATTTCAGTTTTGCAGTTTTGAATTGAAAATATTTTTAATTTAAATAATAATAAAAATCGCAGGTTTCAAAATGGAAATTTCTTGAAAATGAGACATGAATTCTTCACGACAAATTTAAGTCAGTCATAGTTCATCGTAGCTGCGTTTGTATCGTATTTTGCATGCAATTGAAAACTAGCTAATGTTGAAAATTTGGTGGAATTAACACAAAAGTTTCATGTCCAATATTACGGCATTGGTCAATAACTTTTATTTGATATCAAATTTGGCTATATCGGATGAAAAGTTTCAGGAACACGGCAAACATTAGAACACTAGTCTGAAATAATATCTACGGAGACTTAAATGGAACTGACTCCAGATAATATCCCTAAACCCCCGTTTTATAAAGCTTAAGGGTATGCCGTGTAAATTAAACAGGTAAAATAAAGAATATAGTATTAGTAATTGATTTCATCTTCACAAAATACTACGTGTTGTTCTTATTTGGATTTGTAATCGATTTTCGACCGTAATCGTTCGGTCTTCCTCAGCGATTACGAATCCAAATAAAGATACACAAAATTAAAAGGAAGTTTTCTTTTATAAAAAAAGAATATAGTGTTTATTTTATTGAACATATGGTTTTTTAGATAGACAAGTATCAAAGGATTTGTCTTGACAATTTTCGGTCTAAGCATTTGGAATCGCAAGGGAGTACTAAATTTTGTATGTCTCCTACCTGCTGTGTCCTTCGCAGACATAAATTTTAGGATGCTAGAATAGTAGTTATGTTGATTCGCATAATTTGTAACTCCAACATTTATATCATATACTAGAAAAAATACGATCACTACACCCAATGTTGCACAATCTTCATGAAATGGAGAACATTGCTAAATTTCTTCGTTTTGCTTGGTTTTGACCACCACCACTCATACCAATTGGTTCATCCAACCTAATTTGGATTTCAATCTAAAACGTTTGGGAACAACATAACATAGTTCGCAGAAATACATAAAGGACTAGAAGCCACACCAAAGAGAAAATGGATGATTTAAATCCTGACAAAACAGAATGTTAGTGTGAATTTTCCGTGTATTCATTCACAAGGACGTGGAGAAAACATGCAATTTCGTCGGTCGCACCATTTGGAATTTTCAATCAGAAATTTTCACTTGGTGGTGAATTTATTGCGGTCTATGATTTATGGTTTGCGTATAAATGCCATAATAAATCTTTATTTGTGGTTACATGTGTTGTACAATGAAAGCACAAAGGAATATTATATTTCATGCATTTATGCAAGTACATTTTCGGTTGGCCACTAATGGCTTCTTGGGAAAATTGCGTTGCAGTGAAAATTGAGATGGAAAATTATTGGATTGTTATAAATAAAATTTTTGTTTGGCTTGAAATTATTGTTCCCAAAAGTTCAAGGGTGACAATATATTATCAATAGAATCAATTTCTTATAAATCACCCTTTGGAACAATTGATATTACCTTGGTAAAGGTAAAATAATTCTCTTCATAATATTGCAGCCTCACATTCAATCACAAACAAATTTGCTCGACTATTAAATTCTTTCTTCATTCAAAAATGGAACCTGCATACAAATATGCCTGTAGTTAAACCTACGTTTAAAGTCAACCAACATTGAGTTAACATGTATGAATTCTACATGCTTTGTTCCACATGAGTCCTTGCAACCGCTCAAATTAGCCCCGGTCTGAAGAAGTGTTTGTTTCTCGTTAGGGTTTGTGGAGGAAAAAATGTGACCAAGGTAAATCCTTTCCGCAGGCATGGCCGAAACTCATTAATTGTGATGTCCATTAGAGCCTCTCCAGATAAGATCAGAGAAGGGTTCGGTCCGTACCTTAAAAACGTCCTACGTTTGTCTACATTTCTGTTTGCATATCATTATTCGCTTGACTGTTTTGTCGACTAGAATCATTTATCACTGGAATAGGTAAGCAAGACGTCTTCACAGTTGGTCCTCGTTAGTTTCAAACGTTGAAAAGTGTATTGTTGATTTTGAAACAATGCTAGGTCAATATTTTGGACTCTAAAGTAGTGAAAACATAGAAAAGACTACTTCGAATATCAGAAAATCAATATTTTTTCAATTTGAATGGCTCTTGTATACGAAAAATCTTTCGAATGAAATTGATTTAACTTTTTTGGATGAATTTTTAGTGAGTGCTGAGACCTCTGAGTCTTTCATGAATGACAACATTCTTTGATATCAAAAATTATTCTAACTAATTTACATTTTAATATAAATATAGATTGCTTTATAAGATAAACACATCGTCAAGGAATTTTTACGGCAGCTTATGAACATGCTTATAAGTCCCTTCCTTCAGAAGTATTTGCTATGCAAAAACTTGAGGTGCAATTAAAATTTGCAAAATTGTGTCCTTTCCCATTCCTCCTTCCGGAGCTCAACATGTTTGGCTGTGTATTTTGTTAGATGCCTGAAAATTTGCTTCGTGGGAAACAAGCAGAAACAACATTATAGCAAACATTGGCTGGATTTTTTTTGTCTTCTGTGGAAGTGTCCTTCCCATTGTAGGAAAATAATGTGGTTGTGTTGTAAAAATTTGTGATGGCTGGACGTGAATCAGTTTTATTTGTTTAAGATCTGTTATCCACAGAAAATGATTTTTTAGAATCTACTTCATTATCTGTATCAAAGCTCAGTGCTTATCTCAAAATCAAAATTTGATTTTGATTATAATCGATAAAGCTTGCCTCAAAAATCAAAAGTTTCTCCCAATCATCGATTTAGAAGTTATGAGCGCCTCCGTGAAAACCTCAAACAGTGGTCAAAGAATGAGTCTTTCCGATATTTTTGGAATAACCCGTGCCGCGCGAAACTAGGTAATAGTTCAAAAAAATATATGAAGAAAGTTTCAGAACTTAAAAAATGTGTATCTCTTGTATTGTTGCTAGAAAATTTTAGCCAAATTGCAAAAGCATCCACCTAATTTTGAAAATATTGAACAAAATTGTTTTTTCAAATTTTTACCTAAACTTTAAAATTGAATATTACTTGTCCTAAGGCAATCTAAATTACGGAACAATCAATACTTATGGAAAAGCAGATATCTTATAATTGCTGTACTAACTAATTGCGCTTATAATTATATAATTATAGTTTTGAATGCCATAGAATTGTCTATGGCATTCAAAAAACAGTTTTGCTTAATATTTTCTTTTATGTCTTTTGTCACTATTACTATTTTTTTCAAAAGAATTGAAAGGTAATCTTTCAGTATACTCAAATACAAATTCTAACGACATTCTGCCCATTCGTATCGTATCTTAATTATCCCATAATCATTGCATCTTTCTTCCGTTCCGTGGTAAGAACATTTGAAAAATCTGTCCCTTACGAAAATCAGATACACAACAATAGAATGTGTAGAAACAATCCTAGACAACAGGACATGCAAAACTTCAATAATGAATAAAATTGTTCCCAAATCGATACTTAAGATAATACGGATTTGATGGAAATTTTGTATTTTGTATTTAATGAAGGCCTTTCTCTCAGAATTGTTGGTTCTATGCATACCAAACAATACAGTCCAAAACATCAACGCAAGCAGTGCTCTATGATGTTTCTACTACACAAGCTCCCATTTGGGATGGTTCTCATCCAAAATCTAGGTTTAGTTCGAACCGAAAGCCTCCGGGTCTGCATGTTAATCGATCCGATAAAGGAAAAGGTTTGCCTTCGGCCTTTACAACTCCTTCATTCTATTTTGGTTTAATAGCCTGGAATTTATTGTCAGGGATTTCGTTTTTGTTTCAGGGATCCTTCCTTGAGAATAGTGAATCTGTAGTTCAACCTGGAGTAGGGTGCAGGTGGTAGCAGTATTAAATCAAGATGTTTCAAACGAAAAATTGAGCTTTCTATTTATTTGGGCTATTATTAACAGGGATTCAAATGCGCATCCTTTGTTGTAAATGATGCGATAAAACGACAAATAAATTTAGTTATTTACAAAGAGAATGAATGAGATATTTTTTGATGCTGTAAACTGATTAATTAAGATACAGTTTGCGAATGTGATTTGAAAAAGCTGTAGAAAATGTATTCAAAAATTCTTTATTACTGATAATTACATCACAACTTTTGTTCAATCATTGTCTTGACTATAAAAAGTCTGAATTTATCATTGTCAGCCGTTATTATTATCAAAAATTTAATCAGCAAATCCTTCCAAGTTTCAAAATTTTATCCTAGTAAACCTTCGAAAAAAAAAGAATCTCCGCGGGCACGTTTCCCAAAAAGTTTACGTTGTCTATAAAATTTCCTGTAAAATAGCAGCAAGAAGCTTAGAAAAGGATAACATATCTCTCTAGAGGTTCTACCGACCGTAGCATTCCGTAAAATATCGATCGTCTAAAGATGGTCCTTGACACTGTATATTTCCTGGTGGTAGAAGAAAATAACTCATTCTAGTCTACATTACTCGAAGGAAGCACATATACGAGTACAAAAGGGTTATTCCCAAATTGGTCGTTTAGATGTCACGTAGGATAGTACACGGTAATAAAAACTTTCTATGGCCGAGTGTAGAGTCCAAAATCCTAGGAAGTGTATTTCCAAAACACTTTTGAGTTTCGGGTGTATGAGAAATATTTGTGTGTACTTTTGCTGAAGTTATGTTTGACGCATTGCTTTGGGTTTTAAAATGAAATTACGGAAGAAAATTTCATTTCATGTTCAGAACATAGCACTTAAATCTTTGAGGAGGGAATCTATGCGATAAATAAGAAGGAGAGTTAATCTAGTTTTATAGTTTGCAGGGAAAATTTTTGCCAAGTGTTTATCTTAATCAAGAATTTTCGTTGATATGCTTGGTTTTTTGCCAAAAACTATGAATTCATTTCCTTCAAAAAGTCTAGTTTCGACGTCATCAGTCATCTACGATGAATTAACTGAGCCAATTTTAAAGCAATTCAGTGGTTAAATATGAAGACTGATATTTTAATACCAATTCCAATTTTCATAACCGAAACTAAATATCATTAAACATTTTTTTCGGAAGCGTGGGTTATCCTATTATGAATAACAAATCTACTTTTGTCAGAGGATAATAGTTTGTATTTATTTAAGAATCGTTGTTCGTTGGCTGATTTTTCATAATGCATTTAATACTAAGCTATATTAAAAATCCATTTATTCCCCAAAAGATGAATAGAAAATTTTGATTTTGAATTTTGGGGATTTAGAATCTGGGGGCTTTTTGATCTGGGGGATTTAGGATATGTGGGATTTTGGATCTGGGGGATTTAGAATCTGGAGGATTTAGGATCTAACGGAGTTTGGATCTAGGGATTTAGGATCTTACGGATCTTGGATCTGGGGGACTTTGGATGTGGGGGATTTTGGATCTGGAGGATTTTGGATCTGGGGGATTTAGAATCTGGGGGATTTTGGATCTGGGGGATTTTGGATCTGGGGGATTTTTGATCTAGGGGATTTAGAATCTGGCGGAGGTGGGATATGGGTGATTTTGGATCTGGTGGACTTCTAATCTGGAAGATTAAGGATCTGAGCGATTTAGGATCTGGGGGATTTTGGATTTGGGGGTTTCAGGATATGGGGGATTTTTGATCTTAGGGATTTTTGATCTGGGGGATTCAGAATCTGGGGGATTTAGGATATGGCGGATTTTGGATCTGGGGTTTTTGGATCTGGGGGATTTTTATCTAGGGGATTTAGAATCTGGGGGATTTCGGATCTGGGGGATTTTGGGTCTGAGGGATTTTTGATCTGGGGGATCTTGGATCTGGGGAATTTAGGGTCTGGCGGATTTAGGATCTGCGAGATTTTGGATTTGGGTTGTTTTTGGATATGGAGGATTTTTGATCTGAGGGATTTTTGATCTAGGGGATTTAGGATATGGGGGATTTTGGATCTGGGGGGTTTGGATCTGGGAGATTTAGGGTCTGGCGGGTTTTGGATCTGAGGGATTTAGGATCTGGGGGATTTAGGATATGGGGGACTTTGGAACTGGGGATTTAGGATCTAGGGGATTTTGGATCTAGGGGATTTTGGATGTCGGAGATTTAGGATCTAACAGATTTTGGATCTAGGGATTTAGGATCTTACGGATTTTGGATGTGGGGGATTTTGGATCTGGCGAATTTAGGATCTGGGAGATTTTGGATCTGGTCGAGACATTGGTTGATGACGAGGGCGAAGACGTCTTCCAATATCAAATGGCTTTTATGGCTAAAAAAAATTTAAAAAAATATAATATTTTAGAATAATAATAGAATATCTAAGTATAAATAATAAAAACAAATCATAGTTTCTTTATTCACCCCACTGGAAAGTTAGTTGTGTGGACCATAAGGGTCGCACCTAGACCACATTTTTGTATTGATGCCATTAATCCGGTAATAAATATCCCTTGAAAATTTTTGGTGATTTGTTTTTATGTATTATAATTTATACATTTTTCAATATATACACTGCGCGACAATAGGACAGGTTCGGCAGTTTTTTTGCGTCTGCAGGTCATACAATGCAAGGTAAACCGAATTTGGTATTTTTCATAACTCTACAATCGGAGAATTACCCGTTATTTTCCAGGATGTTTTCGAACGAATTTGCGTATATTTAAGTGGGACAAGTGGGTGGACAAGAGTTTGTCGACTAGAAACGGAGGTTCGAACACCCAAATATGTATGGAAATGGCTACGTATGCTTAATATACGAAACTTGACAGTCGTTATACTTCGCGGATACAAATAATATAAATAGTTGAAGTATAATGAGCTTAATCCATCAATAAGCCTAACCGTGGTCGTGCTGTCTGGTGGCGGATGGTAAATGACAGCACCTGAAGAGAATGCCGTCCGTCACCCCGAAACCACACTTTCCCATTTAAAATTTTCATTATTTATATCGACAAGTGAATGCAAGCATTAGCTAATTTTATCTTTTCATATAACGTCAAAAAACTGTTGGATCAAAAATTTATTGCCAGAAATATTTCCTATTTCATTTCTGTCAGTTTCAAATTTAAAAAAAAATTATTCTTTGCAATAGGTATCACCGTTCAATGCATTCATTTTAGCCCATAATTTTGAAAAATAAGAATGTGGATCTCAATGGCGGCTTTGCCGATAAGGACAATTATTATTCAAAGTTTTATTGCAGTTCAATTTAAAGTGATGATCGTTTTCGAATGAACCCATGCTATTTTTTAGCTCAAATATAAAATCGTTATCCACTAATTGCACGTTTTCACAAAACTGCGGATACTAGAAGATTTTTTTTAATTAATTGTTGATTCATATTTGATGATTATCCACGTAAGTTAAAACAATTTGCTGCCGTACAATTTTATATAGATAATAGACTCCCAAGTTATGGATGATTTTCAATTTTATAATTTTGCAGTCTTCAAATCACAACTTTCCGTTTTAAGCAAGCTGTGGCATACATAATAAATTATTTCCGCAGCAAAAACAGAATTTCAAATAATTAATTTAATAGAAATGAGATATGATCTATTTGGCAAGCTTTTTATTTGTAAACTGATTTGAAGCAGTAAAATAAAAATTAATTTTCATGTTCTTCAATGCCATTATCACCATTTTGGATTTTTGTGTTCATACGTAACAAGAAAATATGAAAACGTTACACTGTAATGTATAAAATCTAGGGGATAGAATGGAGAGCCACTAGCTTCACACAACAAGTTTTCAGAAAAATAGATTTCAATTTTCAATCGCCCTTCAAAAATTTTGCTTTTGGGGAGTTAGTGGAAATGAACTTCTCCATCATAATATAGAAAGCTGCCCTTTTAGGTTGAGACCAAAAATCCTAAAGTAGAATTTCGTAAGCAACATCGTGAGACCAACACCGCTTTTGAGTCAAAATTAGCGTTGGCAGGTTTTCCTTTTACGCACACAAAATGTTCATAAAGATTGCGAAAACAAAACAATTCAATACCAAATCGTAAAGCTTATCATATTCAAGTCCTTCTTTTGTTGCGAGAACACACAGAGGAAAGCAATAAGGGAGAAAAATTAAGAGAGGTTCAAACGTGGATACGGTACGAAACGACCACATTTGCCGTCCGTATGTAAAGCTGTGGGTTTCGGTATTTTTAATTTTTTAAAAAAAAAACATCTTCAATAGTTTTTACCAACTAATCGATGGAATAATACCTGCTCTTTAGTTTGGTGTGAGACTTTTATTTATTTAGTGTCGAAAAATTGTTTCGATGAAAGAATTACAAATTGAAGATACGTGCAAATGTCCCAGTTTTAAGCGCAATATTGTTTAAAGATGTTTCCATATTTAGCTCCAACGTATGTAGAAGGAGAAAGAAAATTAAAAGAATATATGAAAAATATACACACTCTTTTATAAGTAAATATGCACGGATGGTTGTGAATTCATTAACCAAAACTGTCATGTACGAATTACTAGTGGTCAATGTACTTATTTCAATAATGCATGCCAAATGAAGTTGTGTTGTACGCCAATCATCATTTACAAAATCATACATTTTCACATATGCTCCAATAGTATCCATTTGTCAATATAATTTGCTATCATTACAATTAAATTTAACGTGCAGCGATAAACCAAGTTAACAATAGTCGCCAATAATGAATACTTGCGAATTGCGGAACATTCCGCCTAATCGTTAGCAAATATTCAACTTCATTTCAATTTTGAAAGCACGTCTCCTCCCGAAAGGAGGCATAATGAGCGAATTGCATGTGAGCCTTTATTATGAGCATATTTAAATTGGTTCTAGCGAACATTAGTCAAACGTTCCACACAATTTCGCCATCCGGACAATCAATCATAATGGCTAAATTCATTACGACTGATTGCAATCTCCGATTTCGGCTTGGACTAATGAAAACTCGGAGAATTTTCACGCTAACGTCGACTGCTTGGAAAACTGTTTGACAATCATTAACTGAACATTGTCTCGTTATCCTTGCGCCCCCGCTACAACACGGAACGACTTAAATTTAAAAAGTTTCTTGGTTCGCCCGTTCGTCATTTTCTAAACTTTATGACGGCAAACAATTATTAACCGAAACACGCGATTATTATCTCGCCATTGATATCAGGAATCCTTGCAACGGAAAGTAAATAGGACTCGGGCTGAAATGAACCCAAAGACCATTTCGTGACATGGCAATGGACATAATAATAAAAGTTTGCAGACTCAAGCGATTACTAGTGCCAAGTTTCCACACACATTCACATTTCTCATTTTGCCGGCTAGCAGCAAAGATTGTAGAACACAATAGTTTCCTGATAATTGGGAAAAAAAGTTATTAATTACGATGTTGCAGAGAGAAATGGAGTTGGCCGAAGTTTTGGCACGGTGCCGGCAAGTCCTGCCGAGCTCTAATCTCCGGGAAGTTCGACAGCAATCTCTTAATCTGAAACGTATCATTTGCAGGAGCACTAATGAAGAAGTGCACTTAATCGGACCAGGACATGCGAGGCATAGATGAAGCTACAGGATCATAAATCTTAAGAAACAGTATGTGTTTGGAAGGCAGAACGACAGAGAATCGGTTTTACAATTACTGAAACATCATTGATTTCAGAAATCAATTGTAGAGGATGAATGTGTTGATAAATGAAAATTGCTTGTGTTATCGTATCCTGAAATAAGCTAATTCATCCTCTTCACAGAGATATTTCTCATGCATATCTGTCCGCTCACTTTATCAATTCCATAACCGCAAATAATTCCCCTCAATTACCGTCTAGACGATAGTGCAATGGTCACTGCATCAAAAGCGAATCCTGAAAATAAATTAAGATTTCACTTGGGTCTTCATTTCCGGCATTCAACTGTTTCTGGTCGACTGGAACGCTTTAATATCAAATTAATTTCAAGGATCATTTCGAAGCTCTTTTCTGAATCTGTCAGCCATGAAATGCGAGAAAAATTTTCCTCAATCATAACCTCGAGTCCTGGCTCTTGATGTCGTCTTCGTCATCAAATTATGTCGTTGTATTTTTTTGCTTTAGTCAAACAAATTTGTACTACGGATCGGCTTAAGAGTTTGGTGTGGATGTACTGTACATTGCGAGAATGGCAAAACGACGACATTATTCATGCTGTAAAATTTTAAAAAGGACGCTTTATGACACAGAAACCGTCATACTAGTTTATATGGAGCCGGGGGAACATGCTAGGATGCTACGTGCATATACATATTCTAAGGATACCTCTACTCAATTTGTTGGTGGAGCCAATATCTAACAGCATGGATGTCTTTCATAATAGAAGTTGGAATACAAATGAACTATGGCAGGAGCAGAAAGAGCACAACCTTAGAACGTATTGCTCTGCTTCGGAGCAGGACCTTTCACGTGGCACGAATTCCCAGAGCATCATCACACGCCCTTTTTGGTTTGTGGGTCGCATATGAATAATTAACTGCGCGTATGATGAGAGAGGTATGAAAGGTTTGACGCTTGGATGACTCTAGTGAATCGGGACATCGGCAAAGTGTTGGCGTGTCGAGAGTGAATGGCATAGTGGTCTGATTTTCAATGTAAAAGACATCAATTGGATTTATCAGGAGCCGGTGTATTATCCTTACGAGTTCCACTGAACTGTGAACATCGTTTACTATGGAAAGTTTGATTCAACCAAAATGTCCTTTGCAATCTTTAATAGAAAATCGAAGATCGTTTTCGCACTTTTTTGTGCACATGCAACTGATGATTTTGCGAGAAATAGGATCAATATTTGAAAAGTGAAGATATATTTTTAATTCGGAAATGGTTTGAAATATTTTTGAAATTCTTGAAGTGTTTTCGATTCGATTCTAGAATAGCCTTTGCATTGCTACTTGAAAATTAACATTTCAAACATACTTGACTAATTTAATGCTTCGTAATATAAAGTGCTAAACGGTTTATTAAATATTTCAAATTAAACAGGGGCTTTTTCAATATCAATTTGAATCTAAAATGCATCAATTTGATTTGGAAAGCAACAAATTTGATTTCGAAAAGACTTCAATTTAAGGAGAAATGCTTTACGAACTATGTTTGTGCTAAAGTACTGCAATGATTGAAAACCCTTTAATTTTATTGCTGAGTGGGCTTCAACAAATGCATAAGGGGTTCATGCTGGCAGCTCTACCAAAAATTGCATGAACAATAATACCAACATTCATTTCCACAATTACATGCTGTTGTTAGTCCTCCAACTCCCACAAAAATAGAAAATGTGCCTGGCATCCTATCACCGATCTGAGAAAGGTGTGTGATCCTTTCTTTGTTCGCATCGTAGCATAGAAAGATATAAGCACACGAGCCTGAACCTAGCTAACAATGATATTGCCTTCATATTTTCAGAATTTCCAGCTTAAGCCCTTCTACCACATGCAACTATTCAGGAATTTTCGAAATCTAGGCTACTGCAAGAATGATTTCGCTGTAGAACTATTCCTTTCTATTCATGATATTCATAAAGGATGTTTCTCCATTTTGTGCATTATGTCTTGATTAAGATTTTGTTTGCCGAGGAAATTCCACATTCCACATTCATATATCGCCTTCATACGAAAGGCGGTTGGCTGTGCTTCCTCGGAACTGTGTGAATGTGGCTCCTTGTTAAACGGATGATTTTCCACATGAATAATTCAGCTAATATGCATGTATGTTTGTAGGTGAATTGGTGGTAACCTACTCCTCAACCGGAGTGGAATGAATCCAAGTACAATCAACAGTGTTTTGATGAGAGAAGGGAGTGAATTTCGGGTCCTAGTTTAACAATGCAAGTGTCGTAAGTGGGGCATAAATTCAAGCATGTGCATACAAGATACGTTTTAAGTTGACGTTATGGTGATTGAATTTCAACATTTTAAATTCAATTACCAAAATGATGTTTGGCTACAGCTACCGCAGAAGCATGAACACGAGACAGCATTGGTAATAAAATTTTGCATACCAGAAGGACTAGGTCGAACACATGAAGTATTTTACAAAGAAACATAATTTCAGGTATTCAAAAAGAATTGGTGCAATCATCATAATATTTGCTTTGTACATTTCCTTTCGCTCTACAGGACATCAATGACATTACGCTGCCCGAGGGTGCTGGCTATCGTTTCGCCATGAATTCTCAATGAGCAGCATCTCCGATATTCATTTTATATTTGCAAATGATGTCCTGCAGTGCTTCAAATAAACATTCGTTTCCTAATGATTAGTCGTATGTCGTTCGCATTTGCATTTATATACTTAGTCAAAGGACTATGAATTATGGATGGCCATCTTTGATCGTAGTGTCACCTACAAATGGTCACATTTTTGAACTCGAAAAATGTTTGCCATTATTCATAGACATCACATGAACTTGCGACTTTTGACTGAGGTTTTGCAAGGGTGTATCCAGTGCTCGTTGCTTCTCGGGTAGCATCACATATGCATTGCGGGTATCCTGTATCGCAATCATGATGTTGTCTGTACCACCGTATCGCTGTGGGGACGGATTGCACCAGAGAGAACAGTTGCAATTTGGCGAAATGGCATTCGGAAGGTAACCAGCCATGCACTTTGCAAATGAGCTAGTGAAAAGGAATAATTTAACGATGCTCCCGAACATCCTCGTCACTGATGTCGTCTCCGCTAGGTTGCAGCAAGGTTGTACTTTATGGTTGATGCAGTGGTGGCAAGGGAGGATGCGACGGTTTAATGGCCCGCCATAGTCTGAAGCCTCAATTAGATATGGAAACTCAGTGGATCCTTAAGTGAGCTGAAGTTGATATGCTGCTTCATATGAGCTGAGATGCAAACAGTCATATTTAAATTTTACGCAGGACCATAAAGTTGATGAGGGGTTTATGATGACAGAAAATTGAGGATGAATTGAGTTTGGTTGGTTGAGTTTTTATGAGAAATAATTTATATTTTTATGTATAGAACGTCATGAAGAATAATTAATTTGAAAATAATGAATAATTCCAGTCTTTTAACTGGATTTAAATGATATTATGCTCGATCAGCATAACACTAAATACTCCAGGATTCGGGCTTAAATTTTGAAGAGCTGACATAACAGTGAGATTCCTGTATAATATTTCCAACGAAATCTGTCCATTTTGATAAGTATGGAGCAAATAACACTTCTAATCCAATATTGTTATCATTTTCCTATATTGGTAAGATTAGTTAACCGATATCTTTTGTTGAGTTGTTTCTGACATTTTTTAAGAGTTTGGAAGGGATATCAGCGATACTTAATGTTAGTTTGTTAGTTGTAAAGTTACTGTCAATGTTTCGAAGCCTACTGCCCAGGACATTTTCGTTTTAAAAATGGTCTATTTAACTTTACTTCATATGTTTGTTGAAAATCGTGCAATCGAAACTTTGCACAATAATCAGTTTTAAAAAGAATACAACATTGTGAAGAAAATTTTATAGTTATAATAATAATAAAGATAGTAACAGCAATGACAATCACTTAAATGATTTAAATGCTTAAAAATTCGAATATTGATAATGCCAATCAGTATGAATTCAAAAAATAATAAACACTAGAATTTCCATTAAATACTCTAAGATAATCTGTTTCCAAACAATCGTATTGAGTCTTGAATAGAACTGTGTGATGTTAGAGTGTTTAAAAAGGATACTTGATTTGGGATATTTGAACAATTTTTTTACTCCTTTTGTTTACGTCTAAATACTGTGTTTTATTGGCGTCGTAAATATCGATAATCTTCTAATGTAACTCATTTGTTAGCCCTCTCTGCACCATTGGCTATTTTATTTTGAATTATAGTTCTTTTGTCAGCTTCTTATTGAGATTTGTCGGGTAAAGATGTGCGGCAGTTTTATAGGAGATAAATTTCCAAATCCGGATGAAATTTTGTTGATGAACCGTAAATTAGCAACATCAAAAAGTACCCTTGAATAAATAATGATTGGAGCTGTAATTTAGTCTTTAATATTAGAAGAGAACTTGTTTTAATAATTAAATTTCCTGCAGTTCGTCCATAAATATGTCAAGATATCAATGTAGAATGGTGTACAAGTTGTGAAAACAATAAAAAAAGAACATTCTAGAGAATTCGGGAATAATTTCTTTTAAATAAAATAGTAAGCAAATGAAATTTCTTCTCACAAAGAAGGAAAAATAGTGATTGTAAATTATGTCTTTAATTTATAAAAACTAAAACTATATAACCAATAAAGGCGGCGTAATTTAAGTATCATCAACAGCAAAATTCATTTCAGTAAACGTCAGAGACTCTGCAGATAAGTTGCCAGCAATCACAACAACAAACAACGCTCACACAATCGTCGCAACAGATTCAAATCCAGGCTCCGCCTGGTCTACGATACGTCAATGGAGTCTACTATGCGCCTGTGATACCCACAACCATTTGCACTTGCAATTCACCATGGTTAACGACTGCAACGATTATTTCACTAGCACTCCAACCACATCACACAATCAGCATCCACAGTTCCCCCCCCCCCCCCCTCGTCGCGAAGGTGCAACGCTCTGGCCAATCGCACGAAGCTTAAATCGCCAGCTGACGTGCGTTGACAAAACCGGTCCCAAAGCTAGGAAAGCTTCGATGAAGTCAGCAAACTCGGCGGGCCGTTGACCACCTTTGCAGCGAAAACAGGATCGGGGGATCCCTTAAATATCGCCCGGAGAACAGCTGGCGGGACTTTTTGGTGCGGAGTCTTCGACGGTGCGGTTCTGGGTCCTTGTGGGTGCTGATAGGAGGGAAGTATAAAGCGGAGAATTACGGATTTGGTGGATTGAACAAATTGCGGAAGATTGAAAAAAAACTTACGCGTTGTGGAAGAAGGTAGAAGAGGACGATGGACGGCAAGTGGCATATGAATCAGGAGCCAGCAGCTTTGGGTAAGAGGAAGAAATGAAATTGTAAGTAGACATTAAGTATAGATAGGTGTTAGGTAAGTAGAAATTGAATAAATAAAATAGTACCTTGATGATAAAGAAAATGTAGTTAATTTTGTGACGTGGCGAAGCGGACGTCGCATTTCCGTGTGCATTTGTTTCAGGCTCCCTATTCGTGGTAGTCGGTGGTTTCGGGTCGTCGCGAATCCTATTCCCGTTTCCGGATTCACGGACAGGGCAGTCCCGGCGCAGAAACGGGTGGCGCCCCCTTTAAAATATATTTCCACACCCCTCTTTGCGGGTTTAAACCGGGTGGGATTGCCCAAACCGTGGCCCGGATCGGCTTTGGTGTGAAAGTGAACGCTACTGGAATTACAGTTGTAACAAAATGATCCAAAAGCATTGCCCACAAAACTATGAAATGTTTTATACAGAAACAATTCATATTCAATAAATTGATTCTGAGGTTGTCCAAAGTGTATTTGACCATAAAAAGTGCACTTTTATGTTTTATTTCTAGCTTTTTGGTAGATTCTATCTTCCTCCGAGACTAAAGATCGTATAATCGTTTTATCATCGAAAAATGGAGTTCTCGTTGAATGTTTGAAATGCATCAAAGCTATAAAGACGTTGGCTAAACTGATTGAGTTAACAATTTCCGCAAACGAGTTCATCTCAGTTCAATGAATGGCAAAAGGTTTCCTTTAAATTATAAACACGCATCGTCATGGGCTGAAAATTCAGGCTCCCAAGAAAAGTTGGAGATCTGTGTTACACTATCAGGCTTCATTTCAGACTCAAAAAGTTTCAATTTTTACAGCCCGTTCTGCCTAAATAACGCGGATTGGTCCCTTACAATGCGAAGAGTCCCTTACAATGCGCATTTTAATAAGTCATTGTGTTCCATACGTTTATGAATCGATTCAAGGCTTTGTATCTATAAATTGCAAACTATCCATTGTCCGATTTCAATGGACTCTTTTCTTGTCGTCATTCTGAGACTACCGTCGCTTGTTTTCCATGGAAGGCACGAGCTCAGCTTCATCTTCGATTCAAATGTGCGATCTTGCATGGTTTGTAGCAAAGAAAAAAATTCAAAATAAATATTGTGTCGAGGCAATTTGTGTTCCCGATTTGCATGTTTGTGGTGAAAGAAACGCCAAATGTATCTTTCTATTCACTATTGTCCACGACCTCAAACTACCACCATACGTGGTTCGCGAGTGAAAGGCTTCTGCTCAAAATTACGCCCACTGATTTTTACGTTGGTATTTCAAATGAAGATCCTGCTTGTTACTAGGAAGTATGCAGCAAACTTGAACTTATACATATATTATTAATTAAATATAATGGATCGATAAATTCTTGAAATTTTTTAACATAGAGATGAAAGCAGCTTAGCTTATTCAAATTCAAAATTATATTTGAATTTAATTAATTTTGGTAAAATGCGCCTGGTTTTGAAATCATTTTTTGGGAAAAGAATAATGTCTGCAGACAATTTTTTACCACAGATTGGAATCACTTAATCGAATTATGGAAATTCAGAAAGCCTAATCTTCTTATCAAAAAGATGTTATCTCTTAATTACTCGGCTCTTCTATTAACTTAAGGGAAAAAAACCTCGGTATCTTAACATCCTTTTGTGTCTGAAATATGATTTGATCGATTCACTCAATGAACCAAATTTCAGTTATTCATAATAAAAGCCATGCATCTCATCCTATTAAACCCTCCTCTACTATCTGAAACCAACAAGGGTGGCAAACAATGCACGAAGGTCACATGAAAATTTCATTTTGATTGCGCCCCCAAATCCTCGACCAGATTTAATTGAATTCCGCATTATCCTCGGATTCTATTCATTCTTGAATTAATCCCTTTGTATCCTTAAAGTATATAATTTCATATCCGTTCCGTACGTCCTGCTGTCCGATATTAGTGCTAATTCGCCATTTCGAATAGAGTAATAAAGTGCAGGAGGGAAATTATAAACAACAGATGACTCCATTCTCAACCGAACTAACGCGGTGCGGCATTGATAATTTCGAACAATATCTCAAACGCAGACGTCGTCATGTCATCACCATCAGTTTTTCATTTTCATGGTCCTGACGGCTCTCATAATTTGTCTAAGGAATCAGGGATCAGGAATCATAAGCAGGAGCAGGAGATGAAATAATTATACTAAGCACGGGACAAATGAAAGTGGAAATCAAACCTTAACGTTCGATACGAAAAAGGATTCATTTGATTCGGTGCATGTTGGTGTCTTTTCAGTACTGAAGAAATTGGTGTTGTGAATAGATAATATAGGGGAATAAGAAGTGAACGTGAAGATTTGAAATTTTGTTCAACGTTCTGGCCAACTTTCAGACAACATTCATTCTTATCAAATTCCTCTTAATTATTATCGCATTTTAAAATCAGACACTATTGAAATGCTGAAACCTGTAATTTATTCAGCTGTCTCAGACAATTCCATCGATTTTAACACTAGCCATCCTTAACGTTGACCATTTGCCTTGTGTCCCTCAAAGTTCAGCAATTATTTTAAAACATTTTAAGGATACCAATTTACTTAAAAATTCGTTTTCGTTTTCACGCTCCAACATGATCCACCTTTACTCTACACATTTTCACGAAACACTCAACATTAACATTTGCTATTTCAACCCCTCTACAATTCTATGAGTTACTACTGTTGCAATTATTATGGGTGGGATAGCGAAAAAATATACGTACATCTAAACCCTAACCGTTGCAAAGCAGTCACGGTTCTTTTTCAAGGGTAGTTTCTTAAAGAGGGCGGACAGGTTTATAATGGTGAACGATGTTCTATTCTCTTTCACTACTTCGAGGGGTGGCGGAATTCTGCTCGTTGAATACTGAGTGTTTCAGCAATATATGCTTCTCTGTGATTATCATCATATAGTCGATGTACCAAAAAGGATGCTCGTAAAACGACACATTAACTGCGTACCTTCATTCTGCGTTTGAGTTTCAGTGTTGCAATTGTTGGTTTCATATCTCTAGAAATTCTCTTCTAAGGTTTTAACCTAGTCCCTCTTCTCTGACATGAATAGAGTGTTCATTTTGAAACAGCTTACATAACAACCCTGTTTTTCTTTTGATAGTCGACTAAGGTGCACATATATCTTCTCTTTCAAGAAAAGCAATCCCAGACTTATTGCACACCTACCCCAGATATACTTCGTGCTGACCTTAGGATGTATAGACCCGACTGCGAATAAAACGTGGTGGTATTGCCCTGATACGAACTTAATGGTAGCCAGGCTTAATGTCGACCATCATTGTAATCTGCCGAGTAACGAACGAAACGCACAATACCGCATTCATGCATGCAACACATATAGAAAAGATGTATCTAGGTATCTAAGGTGTTGATGATAGGCCATCCGCATTGTCACATAGTGAACAAAGAAAGCGAGAAAAATTGCAAATAAATTCGTTTGGATGAGCTCCAGCACAAAAGATTTAACGGTCAGGTGGACAATGTATCTGGAATTAACGAAATTGAAGTGAAGAAAGTAAAGCAGGAAATTGAAAAGCGGCTTTTACACGAATTACTGTTGATGAATCACATCAAAGAGCGCTACGAAAGAAGGTGATGATTTGTTTCGGATCAGGATATCGAACGAAACAAAAATATCCGGGGTTCCGGAAGTTTGGATACGGAAAATCGTTTATAGGTATTTCGAAAGGAAGTTGGAAATACTTTCATAAGAAAGATTGCAGATCTGGATACATGTTGTTTGATAACGGAGGAAGTTTCTTTGATGAAATCAAAACGTGTTGGAGATATAATCTCTCGAAGATGCCGACCGAATCATCGTGGACAATAAATCTAATGATTTTATTGATTGAATCTGTAAATGTTTAGTCAGATTCGTGGTTTTATTACGTGTATCAGCTTACTGGAAAAACTAGGTAAATTTGTTATTGATTAAATTTACAAGTACTGAAAACTCATACTTCGATTTTTTCAATAGTATTTTCATAAAAACATTCACAATCCATCGAAGAGTGCGAGTGGTAAGTAGCCGTAGCTTTTCTGCAACTAACAAGCTAAGTATGTTTCGTTTAATATAAATTTACCAAGAATTAACACTTGAAAGGCATTATCCTTTTAACTACATATGTACTATCTTGCATGAGCAACTAAACTTGTCCATAAGACCAATCTATAAGCTTTAGTGGAAAGAGCAGTGAAGACAAAAATGTTATTGAAAGTAACTCAGTTTCAATTGAAAGCAAGTACAGATCAAGCAGTTCGCCAAATGGCTTTGAAAATAGCTACTTCGCATTGAAAATTTCAGATTACACAGATTCCAAACAAAAATTTTAAATTCATCTATTTGTGTTCATTTTAGGGAAGACATAATTCAAAATTCAAAACTAACAAAAATATGCTCAAAGAATTCAATACTTTTCTGAGATAGCCATGAACTGCAAAGACTTGATTTTGTAGCCACCAACTTTTATTAAGTCTTTTTTCGTGGTCATCAATCAATAAAAACATTTTTTGGCAACAAAACTCACGGAAAATGCTTAAAATCTCTCAATTTTTGGAATCAACAGTTTTTTTAAATTTTTTAAAATTTAGTTTCATCTGAAAACTTCCCAATTTGCAAAAACTTATATCTAAAACTATCTAAACGATGTTTTGAGAAGCTATAAAAATTGAACTTACAAACAAATTTATTTCTCAAGAGCATAATTACACAATATGGAATAAGTACTTAAAACAAAAAATAAATTCGGATAACATATTCTGAGTAAAAATAAATCTTATTGTTTTTTTTTTGTTGAACGGTTTCCATTCAATTATTCTGCTAGACACTTCAAGGCATTTTCGAGTCAAAAAATATTAGAAATATTTTTTTTTGGAAAATACATTGCAAATGCTTGCGAGACATAAATCCATAACAAATGAAGGCTGAGGATAAAATGTTTATTTATGGAAAATTATCCAAGATAGTTTTTAAATGTTAACAGATTAAACGTATTTATGCGGAAAACTTACGACGAAAATGGGGATTATGGTATAATTTCTTCGATTTCATTTCATTTCATTTAAAATATGATTTGAATCTTTGAATATTAATTAAATTATAATAATAAACTATAATAAACTGTTTCAATTATATTTTACATTTTAAAATATAAAAATTTGGTCTTTCTTTTCTGCGAAATCCATGAAAAAAAATTCGTAGGAATCTCATCTCCAATTATTATTTAAAATTACCTGTTCCGTGGTTTTTTTCACGTGGATTTTATGCTATGCTGTATTATTTCTGGAGCTTTGAGGAATATTTGACATCTTTTTAAAAGGCTAACTGAACTATCAAATCAATGGTTTTAACTCCAAAAAACTTGTAAATCTCATGAAATCCTAAATCATTCACAAGAATATAAATTGAAAATTGTAATTCACAAAGTAATTTTAATGTTGCTCTCACGATTCTACGTGAAATAAAATTCATGCAATCACTTAATCGCTATTCCTCACTTAAAGCACTCGCTTGCTTTCAAAATCACGCCATACATATTATTCATGATCGATGTCACCACTTGTAATTTTCATTTTATCTCATCTGATATTGGAAACATACTTAAAGTATTTATCAAAATGCTCTCATTTAATAAACAAACAATATCCTTCACTTTTCATAGAAAATAATTTAGCACGTGCCACAGTAGGTCTCACAGTAGTGATGCCAGATGGTCAAAACTCGCCACATTTTGCGCGAAATATTCGATTGTTAAGATACAATTTTTTTGCTGTTATAAGATCCCTTTCATTTTTCGAGATGAAAAAATATCATAAATTTTGACCCAGAATATAAACAAGTATTATTTCAAGTCTCATCAAAACCTAGTATTTTCTGTATGATGGTTGCATAGACAGAAAGTCAAAAATTCCAGAAATGGTACAATCACTCAAATATTGTTTTTCTGAAATAAATGTCGTCTCCTTTGAGTTTTCTTAGAGTATATAGTATAAATAAATGTTGATAAAAAATATTCGTAGATTGACTTAATGCGTGTAGTTGTCTTTATTTAATTTTGAAAACATACATCAACTTTTTGAACAGAAAAATATTTCTCGTGTGTATTTCTCGATCGTATATATTTAATTATGTGTAGATTCATGTGGCCTAGACCCATTCACTTCTTTAGTAACCGTTCAAGGAAGTGTTTCATATTTACTGGCAGCATTTCACTTAAAAACACACCAGGTAACTCTAAATTTTGAATTCATCTAATGCTATCATTAAAATATTGCAATTTTCTAGGTCGACTGAATGCAAATTCACTGCAAAATTGCATCGCATTTGCATCGATTCCTTGTCCTTCCTGGCAGCGGGCCGCCACGCACTCGAAGCACATTAACCGCGATTGCACAAAAGGCAATTCAACATTGCGTGGCTGGAACCTGCCTTGCACAAAATTGGCAATTTCTTGTGTTCGATCGCAGAACGCTGCTTTTTGGCATGGACGCAATGCAGAAATGTGCACCTTTCGCGCATTCAAACGACTCGCTAAACACCTTTATGGTATGCCATAATCACGTATGGTGCCACCCCGCCAAGCCGCGAATTCCTTTAATGGCTAAGTAACGAGAAGCGCGACGCAGCCCGTCAATGAGGGTCCTATCCTTCGCGGTCTCCATAAAGTGGTAATTTAGATGCGCGGCAAAGAACGTTCTGTATCTGTATCTGAAATGGTAAACGATGAATTGATTGTCATCAGATCGCGTTGATTGTTATTACGCGGGAAGGAGACTGTAATGTTGCTGATGGTGTCGTCGATGCCACTAAAATGGTAATATTTGAAAGGGCTGGCAGACCATTTAAGGGTTTTGCTTATTCATGATCAATTTGTGGAAAATCGCTTTAAGTATCAGAAGCTAGCTAGTTTTTCTGCATAAAAAAACATATTCACCGGTAGGAATCCATATTAGATTCAGACTTGCATTTACCAAATTACCTGCAGAACAAAACAGATCATCCTATTTGTTTTCTAACTATATTAATGGTTAAAACTGAACCTAGAAAATTATATTAAATCTTTAAAAAAACTAGCATCCGCTAGAGTGGTTTAGCTTTGCCAGATAGAGCTCAGCGCATGTATGAACGTTCCTTTGGGATGTTGATCCGTTCAAGGCGGGGACCTGCAATGGGACAAGAAACTGAACCAGGAGAAACTATTTTCCCGCTGTGATACATTACGAAGATTAATAATAAAAACACAAGTTAATTAGATATACTTCCCCTAGAATTCAGAGGATCCTACTGGCATTCCATGTGTGCAGGTTTTCTATGTTAAGTCAAAAAAAATCTTGTTTCCCTGGACATAGGAATTTTATCCGTATTCCTGCCGAAAGCTTTATGGTCGGAGCAGAAGGATTAAAAATTGGGATTCAAAACGCTACCACAGGGCTCAAACGCTACCACAGGGCTAACGCGCTTTGAAGGCCAATGAAAGATTTTAAGCGTTTGAGGGTTGCATTGACAAGTCGTTCACAATAAGGTTTATTAAAAAATTTGGATAAAATTCATCATGTTTATTGAAAATATTTTAAAAATTAGTCTCCACACTCCATCCCATAAAAAAAACATATACTGTCTAAAAAATATAGTGATTGAAATATTTTGTTAAGGAAAAAATCTTGAAATAAGCTAGAAATATTCAAGAGCACCAAACCAAAACAAGCTAAACTACTATCTGAGAGGAAACAATCAAATGGAGTTTCCTACTAGGAAATATATATGAAAATATGGACAATACCGATAATGAGCTAGAGGCAATATTACGTACTTCCTATATGCTGCCATTACTGCTCCGAAGTAATCGTCTCGTATCTTTGAAAAAATTCTGCTCTTTTATGCCACCAAAAATTTCTCTACGCTAGATAGTTTGGTGTGGCCTGCAGGCTAGTAATACTTATTAGTATTCATCTCGCCGAAGGATACTATCAATTGTTACTCTCACCATAAAAATATATTAGTGGCATTCAAGTTAATTTGCTGGGCCAGTTTACCGCTTGGCATCTACCATCAAATCGATATCCGCAAACCTCGCCTGCAGCCTTAATTAACAATAATTCCACCGAAACCATGAAACCCGAAAAATACCCGAAAGCAATTCAAAGCCTTAATTCTGCCACTTCCTAATAGATACACATATTACTAAGGCTAAGGACGAACCTACCCCGCCAATGTCTATCCCACTTAGCAGTAAAAGTTCTTTCCAAACAGATAGACTTGGAAAGTATTTGCAACACGAGACGGCCCAAAATTTACACGGAATAGCCTATCTTGTCGAGTGGATGAATATACGCCAGGACTCTTATTCAGGATAGAAACTTTCATATTCTTACACACACTGGCGGCTTCGAATCCTTTTCAAGACATTGTTTGCTCAAAAACTTTTCCGCTTAAATCAAAGTAAGCAATTTGCATAGTACAACATGTTAATTAGGCGAAGGAATAGATTATGGTTTGCTCCGGCAAAAGGGTACATGGGGCAGATTGAAAATGAAAAAGAGTCGGCACATGGAGCTGTTGATGAATACATCCTTCTGTAACCAGTTGCCAGAGTTTCGTCATGTGTGCCCAGCTCTCTGGTGTAGATTCGGCATGTGTGCCGAGTGCAGATTGCCTGGTTTTCAGCGTTGCCACTCTCGTCCTTGCGCCTTTTTCCTGTGGCAAGTTGATAAGTTACCGTCGGTTTTTCAAGTTAAGATAACGAGCTCCCCGTTACCATAGTCGGCATCAACACCGTCAGCATCACCATGCCGTCTCTTAACCAGGATACATTTCTGTCGGAAGGATTATTTACATAATATGAGGAAATCATTTTGTTCACAGTTAATTGGATTTTAGATGAAAGAGGAAATGATGGTAGGTTTGCATGCATGTCGGTAGGTTTGTGTGTACGAGCACGTCTTTTATAAATAAGTTGTGGTATCGGAAAACTCATCAGCTTGTGTCAGATTAAAATTTCATAAGAAGTTCAGTGCAAACTTTCACGTACGTCGAAAAGTATTCAAAATTATTCGTCCAATTTTTTTGCAATGTCAGCGTTATGAATGGATAATTACCCTTTTATGTTTCACTTTTAACGTTCTACTCAAATTAGCACCAAAGCTAAAACATTCACGACGGCAAAGATTCTTTTGGTTTGTTGTCATGGTATTAAAGGAAGATGGTATTCATAATTGTTATTTGAAGAGTCATTTATTAGATTCGTAATAATTGCCAAAATAATTGGTTCATGCATTTTATGTAATTAATAAAGAACTCTTTGAAAGTATTAACTTTGGTTAATTTATATCTTTCTCAAAGAATTTATTTTTTCTTTGTACATATGAACAACTTGATACTATACATAACCTGAACAAATCGACGTGGGGTTGACTGCAGTAAAAATGATGGTTTTTTTAGATTCAAAAACGTTAGGCATATTTACGTTGAGTAAATCTGACCCATTTTCATTAACAAAAATGAATAAGCAATTCAACAAATGCGTGAAATTTTCTAGAAAATACTTTACTCTATCGTTGTTTTAATTTGTTGATTAACCACATTTCCATTGATTCATAAATCAACCTGAATCGCTGAGGACATTAGCTCAATTTTTATAGTGTATTAAATTTAAATGAAAAGATTTCCAAAACGGTTCTGAAAAGCTTCAATCAATCAAAAATCATTAAGATCTGTGCAGAAGAAGGCCAAATTTATGAAATTGAACCCATCATCAAGTCTGGTAAGCCAAACTGTGCCTCTTTCTCTGCTTTTCAACTCCGAAAATTGGATCTGGCTAATATAATGCTAATGCTTCTTTTTTCCAATTTTTTTTAAATACTATAGTATTCCTCGCAGTATGAAAAGCACTGAACTTCTAGTGTAAATATTTTAACAACTGTCTCACCATCGATACGTTCGATCCAGTCGAAGGATTTTAGTTGCAGTTCCAGAACAACTATAAAATTTCATTGTCAAGCACCTGCAACCGAGTCCTAGTTACATCCTTCGCTCGTGGCATGCTAAATGATGTGCAATAATCTTTATGGCAAACTAACGAAAGCATTTAAATGCAAAAGTAAACTTCCGAGTCAACAATGCTATGGTTATCGTGACGGTGAAGTCTGCACCTGGAGACCTTATGTCCTGGTGGCAACGAGTATAGCTGCTACGCGATATTCAAGTCTTGTGTAATCCACCTCCTAATAGTGTTAGGGTTCTCTCCTTCGAATTAACAATTACCGTGTGCTAGACGATTGCATTCGAGATATTATATACATTCGCGCTATTGGCGATTACGATCCTTACAAGAATGCAAATGGCTAATGGCGTCTGCGACTTGACTGTTATATCAAGTCGAGAAAGGACATTATCCATGAAATACTCATGGGTAATGTAAATAGTCCTGTAATTCGTTTCAATGCAAATAATTCTGTAATGCAGTTCAAAGGAGAGATAAAATTTAATTTCATAAGATGTCTTAATTAAATTTTAAGTATTAATGGCAGTGGGTGAGAGACACGTTTATCATTAACGAAACATTATTGATGACTTTAAATAAACATTGACATTTTGTAATGAAACCAAGGATCATATCAATGAAATACTTGATAGCAGGTTTACACTAGGAATTTACTGACGATTTTATTTGTGATGAAAATGGAATTTTCATGGATTCTTAACTTATTTGGGAATATTAAAACACCGGAAACTGCAAAGAATGGTTAGCGAAGATCCTTATTTTTGGGCAATATGAGCAGTGTCATAATGAGAATACTCATTTCTCTCTAAAAATTCATCTTAAGAATGATTTGAAAACTAATATCAGCATCTTTTAAAAACACTAGGAAACTTTCTTCTTCAGAAACTTTATGAGGAAATCTAGTCAAATTTCTCCATCATAAATTTCTATGAATTTTTTTGTTTTGAAGTAGGCAAAAACTAAACAGGAATTCATACCAAAATTGCTTGAAGCACTTAATTTGAAAATAAAATTTTTTTTTGAAAAGTTTTTTCATCAAATAATTTCTTCGAACAATCTATAGATCAAAACGGATCTGTTTTCAGTTGGCTGTTGAAAGAGAGCACACGGATTTTGCATTAAAAAATGTGAAATATTTTATATTAGTCAGTTTATCAAGTCAGTATAGAAGGGTTGGTAAATGACAGCACCTGAAGAGGATGCCATCCATCACCCCGAAACCGCACTTCCCATTTAATAATATACCGGGCTATAAGCCTGGAAACAAGAACCTCCATTAAGTGAGTTAGTGAGTTGCTAACCAAAAGCACACTAGAAGTCGAAGTTGTTGACTAGACTAGGAGTTTCTAACCCTTGATAAACTGACTAATATAGAATAGCGACGTAGGCATATATACGAACCAATTGACAGTCGTTATACTTCGCGGATACAAATAATAAAATAGTTGAATTATAATGAGCTTAACCCATCAACAAGCCATACCGTGGTCGTGCTGTCTGGTGGCGGATGGTAAATGACAGCACCTGAAGAGGATGCCATCCGTCACCCCAAAACCACACTTCCCGTGAAATACTTTGTTTAACAATAATTAATCTATCCTCTTCCTCAAAAAAGACGGGAAAATTAATAAATAAATCGAAATGTTTAAAAATTGAAATAAAACTTGATTTTTTCTAGTTTTCTCACCTCTAACTTTAAAACGAAGCATTTTAGAGAAAAGTTGTGAAGGAATAAAAGTTTCGTTATTAAATTTTCTATAAGACATGATTGGTTAAAAAATTTAAAAAATTACCCCTTGCCGCAAGATAGCAATAAATATAGAAAAAGGGTAAAACACCTCATTTTTCTACACTAAGATTGCATTTAGGCACCTCATAATTCTCCCAGTTTTTTTTATTATATTATAGGAATTTTTTAGATGAATCATGAAGGTCCTAAGTGCATTCCAAGTGGTAAAAGAATATTAAATAAAAAAAGGCTTTTTTCTATTTTTTATATTTGTTGCTATTTTGCGGCAATTGGTGAAAAAATTAAATTTTTCAAACCAATTATGTATTAGAAAAAATTTCATTACGAAGCCTTTATCTCATTACGACTTTGTTCAAAAATGAATCGTTGAATCGTGAGAAAGTAGGAAAAAATCGATTTTTTTGCAATTTTCAAACATTTCGATTTATTTATTAATATTCCCGATTTTTTTAAGAAAGAGGATAAGACAATTATTGTTATGCAAGTTATTCCATAACTTTTACTGCTAAACCCAGTGTACCCCTCTCATCAACAGTCAAATGTAGTCGTTTTTTTTCAGATTCGCCCTGGTCTGCTACTCAATAGACATTCATAGACAAAATAATACAAGCATGATTATTTTGAACAGATTTTATTTTGATTTTAAACAAAACTTTCAGAAAAATTGTAACCGATTGCATTTTCTAGGTCTAAGATAATTTTTTTGGTAAAATTTATTAATAGGTTCAATAGGAAATTTCTGTAAACATGAAGCAAAAATCACATTACCCAGTATTTAGCTCTTTGGTTTTTGTAGTCTTCAAAGGTTTGCCTTCAAAAAAATTACTATTTTGTACGGTAGAAACATTGTATATACATAAATATACCGTGTTACAATGTATAAGGATTCAACATGCAAAGAAATTGAGTTCAAAAAACTGTTTTTCTGAATTTAAGGGGAAGACAAATAGGTTTTGAAATATCGCCAGCTTTTAGGTATTTTTCACTCAAAAGGTTTTTAAATTGGGCAAAGATTTAATAAACGAATAATAGAACTAATGTTGTAAAAATCATTCTAGAATCAATATTTCGATCCTGCGTGGTTTTCTTAAATTCGGAGACAAAATTCTGTGTATTTTTTTTAAAAATCATTTAAAATCCGAAAACATCTAACTTCTTCTAAAATTTTTTCGATGTATAACTTGGGTCGAGTTATTCCCTCAGATTAAATAATATCATGTGTCTCGTAAATTGTAAATAACTTTTTTTTTGGAAATTGCAGAGTAATATTTTTTTATTTTCCAAATATTTTCCAAGCAAACCTCTATCGTTTTCCCAAGAACTTACTTGTTTTCACCATCATCAATTTCAGGGTTTTGTGTTGTCATACAGTAATATGATACTGTGTTGTTTTTACTGTAAACATTTACCACAATATATAGCATAGAAACTTTTCTGGACAATCAGTCTACGATCTTACCTATTACAACGAAAAACATTGATACATTAACCAAACGTTTTGTTTCCAATAAATAACAAAATAATTACCCTCAACATACAATAATCCTGCCCTCCATTACCGATATCGGTTATTTCACTCGCCTTAATTGTGTCATTTTGCTTCCTTCCCATATTCATCAACCAGCCGAAAGCAAGCATACGTATTGACTTATCACCAGCCCTCGAATTCCCATTATTTCGTCCTGAACGAAACGCAAAATTCAAATAAAATAGCGAGAATTTCATTATCTCTCGTTTTCGAGGGTAAAATTTATTGGCCATTTTCGACATCAGTTCTGGGTAAGTGTTGTGTGTCCTTTATTACACGGGACTGTAATGGTGACGGTAACAGCAACTGCAATGACTATGGGAAGGAAGTAGGAAGTTCGCGTATGCCATCACATACAGGATGTGTGTACCGTACCGTAAATGATCGCGTGCCAAAATCTCGTAACGCACTCCTCGTTTCGAATGATCAATCAATGACGAAAAAATAACACGGTTGCATGCAATTGAAAATAAGGACTATTATTTCTTCGACATTTCGATTTGCGATGGAGACAGACTTCAGGCGTCTAATTTGGTGTTGTACCTTCCAGGGTTTCATCAGACGCTCGTTTACCATGAGGAAATAAGATCCTGGAATTTGACGAGCTGGAAAGTGTTTCGATTTCATTTAAAGCGCAAAAGGTTTTCGGTAATTATTAGTTTCCCATTTTTCATATTGAAAAATTTATTTTCACCAGAAATAGCTGAATCAGTCTTTTTATGAACCAGCACCTTTTATTGGACAGGTGCATTTAATTTACTAATTTTGAAATCCAGATACCACAAAATTGAACAATCACTTCGAATTTCCATGAAGTATAACACTTTCCACGCGTTGTTACCGCATATACAAGTTGGTAGCTGTTAACATACCCACACCAAAGTTATTGTCGTGATGTTGAAGTTCAATCGAATTTCATGGTTGATTTGTTTAAATTGATTGTGAGTAATGTTTCCGTAACGGTAGCGAGCAAAAAAAAAGGTAGATGGTAGGCAAAGTGTTCCCGCAAATGGTAGAATCACCTCAACTGCCATTAATTCAGAGAATTTATGTACGAAGGATACTGAACTTCAGTTTTATTTGATTGGATCCATTGTTGCTATTGATTTGATCGAGTTGATATTGTTGAGGAGCTTAATGGGTTTTGTGAACATATTTTCTGGGAATCAGATGGAACGTTTGTGATTGGTGTGGAAAAATTGAATTGAATTGATATATAAAGAAGTTAATTGCAAGGTAATATTCTTTTAAAATTAATATTTTGGCAGAGGCAAAAATCTGGTGTGGCATTTTAAATATATATATATATATATATATATATATATATATATATATATATATATATTCGGAATCAACCATTATTTTCTAGGCTATGAAAATAAACACGGCCTAAAATGGAAAATAAATTACTGGATCGTATAATACTCCTACCAAAGCCATATAGTGAATATCTTTTTAATACGAGTCCTCCATTTAAAATTCTCTGTAGATTCTCATGGTTGTTCGGGGCTCATGATCATAGCAAATTACAAGAAACAAAAGCCTGTTTCCTCAACTCCAACAATCATCTTGAACTAATCATGAATCATTCTGTCGTCATCTTGGCCATCATCGTCATAAGAGTCCAATTTTACCATTGTCCAGCATCCATGTGACATTCGAGGGCAATTGAAAAATGAAAAGCAAGAAGGACTAAGGAGGTCATTGTTGTGGAATACGGCATACGGACGTTGGTGGTTTGTTATCGGTCGACGGTAACAAGGCCATTATGTTCGCTTTACAATAAATATCCTCCTTAAAAGGCTAAAGACAGCCTTTGTGGCTTCGTACATTTAAAGAGTTGAATAATGTAGATGATGGAGTAGAATTCTGGAGGAATGTGATTAAGTATTAAGCGGGCGATGTTTGGTTTCAATTTTAAACTAATATTAGTAAATGGAACTGACGAATTGTAACCAACATCCTTAAAGCATTCACAGCTTGAGCTGATCACTACTACCCCAATAAATATCGATATACACATAAATTCCTACTAGAAATATTCGCAAGAGCATCCATTGCGAGGGTTAACCTCGGAAATCAAATCAACAAGCCAAACATACGAATTGAAAAGATACATGGAATCAATGACATGCAGTCAGTTTGCATGTGGAAGCTCTTTGTCCATTCCACCAGACCAGCTACTACTTCCAAATGAAGTCATTTCAACGAATCTAATGGACAAGGAAGCAACAAGAAGCTGAATTCGAAATACAAATATGTGCTCTTTCAAAAGAATTAATGGAAACGGACATCTGATTGGATCTACTACTGTTTCGATTATTGGACTCTTCGTCGAAATTGATTTGGTTCCCTTTTGTAGTCGCTTCAATGCGAAAGCAGATATTCCACGCATTGTTTCTCCATCATTGTGATGATCTCATTTTTGCCGGCCCGTAAACTGAACTTGTTTCCGTGAGAATGTTATCGGGGGGATGGGATTATTACTTCATTGGATTTACCCCAAAAAACGTTCAGGCTCTATCGATTTTATTCGTTTTAGTCGGTCGGCCAGGACAGGAAATAAAGGCACGTCTGAGTTCCGTACCGGCTATCAAATAGTTGGGCAATCGACCTTTTCTAGTCCTACCCTTCTCGAAAAATGTGTAACAAACCCATCAAATCCATTTATTGTTATTTTCGCCGGGGGAGAGTATTCGAAAATTAGAAAAGTCAAACATCTTCACCGTCTCGTTTTTACTAGCGCCTCCCCAAAAAAATCCCTTGGGGTGTAGCCGTTATGAAAAATAAACGTGAGAGAGGATACTTCAGGGGGAGATCCTAACGCACAGTGGAGGAACAGAACATTTAGTGTTTTTCCAAAATGGGCTTCTAAAGTTATCTTTCAGCTCATGTGTTGAACATTTTATGCTTTAGTATAGGTTGGATAGATTTTATATAAGCTGAGCCGTAGACTTATTCAATGAAAGCTTCTGGTTTGTTTCCATTTTCATCATAAATTTAGTTCTAAAACTTTTCCGGTTAATAGGAAAGCGATTGTAATGGGTCTGAACATTGAAATCAATTTTTTAGTAGCTTTACAGGAATTTCCAAAAGTATTCCAAACATAAATAATTCACTTCCTTTGAATAAAACTTGTTGATAAAACCCTCCAAAAAATTTGACGAGAATTCATTTATATAGTATCAGTGACTGCTGAAAAAAATTCTAAATTTAAAAAACTGAAAACAAATGCTTAAAAATTTTCAGCTTTAATAATTCATTCCCCACGACTAAAAGAAAATATGCATTCACAACAACATTGCTTCCCTTTATTATTTGGCTTACTTGAAACAGCTCCTTCAAATTCCTTTGCTTCATTGAAACTTACATGAAACCTTTTCAATGGCTATCATCAACTTGGCCAGCCTCATCTCTTAAATGTGCAGCACAAACCTGGCAAGGTATAGCCTAGCCCACCCAACAACTATATTTCCAATTTTCCGCTCAGTCTTTCCTATTACCCTCACTCGGAAAAGTGGATACTTCCTGAATAGATTACACTTCCAGCGAACACTATTCCGATAGTCGACACGTTACATACCGCCATCAACCCCAACAATATTGTCGTCATTGGAGCAATTTAGTTTGATGCCGTACCAAAGAAGGGTAGATCGCATTCATGTTGGATGCGGCCTTCCCACTTTCTTCTATTGCAAAATATTGTTTTGAGGACGATGTTAGGACTCTTATTGATTTTCTTAGGTTTTGAGCATGTTTTTGAATGGTACGTAAGTTGGGGTTAGACTTACATTGCCGATGTTGGGAAGAAGTCAATTTTTGGAGGACGAGTTTACATTTTCACTATTCCAGGGAATATATTTCGGGGAAGAGTTTAGCAGGCCAATAAATTGTTTAAGTTTTAAAAAAACTTGTGGTACATCGTGAAGCTAATAAAGTTACATCGACGCATATGTTTGCCACAATAAGCATTTAATATAAACCACAGCCAACATTTCCTTGACAGAAAAGAGTATATTTCTCAGTATTATCGAAGGAAACTAATAACATTTACTTATAGACTATCAAGAAAGTATAAACAAATATAAAATAAAACACAAACAAACACACTTCCACAACATCAAAAACGTTGTTGCGATATTCAATTTTCCAAACACCAAGCGAAAATATCTTATCTCAATAAATTTTCTCCAACAAACTTGTGACTTTCCTTCTGCTGTCGCACCTACAACTCTTCTCGAAGGCAAAACTTTTCCGTACCCTCTTAAAAAAATTAATTCTCTGCATCTATGGATGTCACGAGAAAAGTTCTAGGTCACTTCGGAAATGAGATGAGAAGTAGAAGTTCTCTCGTAGCTAGCGTTGAAGATGTAAGACGAGAAATACTTTTCTTAAGATTTCACCTTGCGACGTTTTTTTTTAGAAAAGCGGTTTCAAATGGGAAAGTTTTCATCCTGAAATAATATTTGAAGTTGGCTGGAAGAAATAATAGTAAATTTTTCACTTAGCAGGTTGCATAGATAAGAAATGAAAATTTTAAATTCAATTTTAGGATTAGCACATTAAATGGAATTTTAATTGGATGAATGTTTGTTGGTAATGGTTTGTTTTGCGCTTTGCAAATACCTAGCCAAAATGAGAAAAAAACTTATTCATAAAGGTGCTAAGACAAGACAGATGAATTTAAAGTCCAAATTCCTAACGGAAAAATTTATGACGGCACGGTTTTTAACTCTATTCTTTGCAAAAATTAAAAAATTAAAATTGTTCGTTGAAACAATTTACTGCAACTAATTCACATTGGAGGCTGTGGATTTTTTAGTTCTAGAATCTGTGAAGATGAATTATTCAAAGTTTAAGTCAATTAAATAAAGATTTACAAAGATGTTGTACGGACGACGGTTGATCAATAATCAAAAGTTAAACAGACAATAGTAAGAAATCTAATTCCAATAAAAAAATTGAAATACGAATTTGAAAATTAAATAAATAATAAAATGATAAAATTTTGTGAAAAAATTGACGAAAAATTTTCAAATGTTAAAATAAAATTTTTTCATAGAATAATTTAAGATGAAAATATGTTTCTTCGGAAAAAAAAACATTTGAAATTTTCTGTCGATTTGAATTGACTTAGCTACTTTGCACGATTTATATTATCATATACTATTTAAGAAAAGTGTACCGAGAACATGACAATTATTTTGATATAAAGTTATTTAAGAAAACGCAAATTGAAATGACTTATGTTCACATGTACATCAGTTCAAACTCAAATCTTGACCTTTCTACAGTTCCAAACTGACCAACTTTATTCTCAAAATAAAAGTGCGTTCCGAAAGCAGAAGTTATTTAAGTACGTGACACAAACTAACCGACATAAAACAAACAAACATAAACATTAAATATGTAGTGTTGAACTCGCTGAGTGTGAATGCAGTTGTCAGAGCCCACCATTCAGAGGCCCATCATGTGCGATTCCGAATCATATACGTGGTTAAGGCTTACATGGAATGTAATCTACGTTCTACGAGTTGGAAGGTGGTGATTGTTACGTAGCAAGTATACATACATGATATTTTCATTTCATTTCAATTTTTTCACCAGCCATTTCGTACAGTCAAATGTTATTTTCTGTACTGAAAATCGATATATGAAACGAGTCGGTTTATGAGACTGCTTCTAAGAAGGCTGCTTAAAGAAACTGGTGAATGATTACAGGTTTCGAGCAGCACAAAAGTATGCAAACAACCACAACTAGTGAAAATTAACCAGGAAGATTTAAAATACAGAACTGAAAGTTTTCACAACAGCGGTTCCAAGGATCTACAATAAAAACCGAATTTCTCACAGCTTTCCTCGAAATTTGAGAGTGCTTTTTTATAGTAAAATGCTAGATTCTTGATTTCAAATGAACGGAACGTAATGATTTTTAAAAATATATACCTATTAAACAATAAAATGGCGATGGTAGACTCATGTTTCTTTTCGCTATGATTCTGACCCATCGTCAGCCAACTGCGCCACAATCATATTCTTCTTAGGTGCGCTCAAATTTGTGATGGTCATCATCTGACGATCTTCTCGAAGGAAGGTAGTTGAAGAGCAAAGAAATTGGTTTGGACTATGCCTGGTTGTTTGCGAGAACGACCAACGTGAGCGATATGATAACGTTACGAGATTCGAACAAATCTCTTGCTTTTAAACTTATACTTTATTTCCATAAACCTTAAGCATTTTGTGTAGTATTCATAAAACTAATTTGTGCTATAAATGCTACTGTAGTTTTAAAACGCTTGTAAATTTAGTTTTTATAAAAGTACCATAGTTTCATTTAAAAATTGCAAAATATCAACAACAAAACTGAAGAAGATCGAATTTTTAATGAATAGTCTTCATTTGATTTAAATCTGAAAAATTATATGATCCTCATATTACTTACCTCATGTACGGAAAAAAAAATTCTCCATTTCAAATGCTTCTTCTTCTAGTGTTCCCAATTGATTTTGATTTTAAAACAATGAGAATTACTTACTTTTAAAAGTAAAAGCGAAGGAATATTTATATCCTAGATAGAAAATCACAAACAAATAAAACTCATCTTTTTAAAATTTTCTTCCATTTTATTTGGTTATGTTTTTGAAATTTTTCATAATTTTTTTTGTTTAATTTCACATTGAAATACTTTCAATATTCCAAACGTCTACAATGACATTACATTTTTTCGATCCTAATTTTAATATTGATTCTAAACTTATGACGCGTTCGTTAATTGTTCACATTTTAATTTAATTTATGTTTAAGATAATTTTCATATATTAAATAGTAAGTATTTTTTCATGTTGTTGTTTCCTAGTGATAGTTTTTACGTTTGTTTCCATTGATTTTCAATTAGTCACGACAACGTTTTCATGATTTTAGGTGATATCTTTATGAATATTGCCTGTATCTTTTATTTTTGCTTATACGTATAGTTAGTCTATATTTACATTTGGGAAATGTTGTTTGCCAATTAGCGACTATGACGGTAAACTACATGTATTACAAAATTTTATCAAGAATTTCCATGTACAGTTTGAGTTTAATTTGAATATATGTATGTATATACATAGAGTGTAACGAAATCAACTTCATATACCTGTTTGAAGTTGTCAATATTCAATGAGTTTATACTTCTACACTATTCGTATTTCAGTTAAGTATTTCCTTTCATCTATTAATTTTTTAACGTTTTAAATTAATTATAGAGCTTATCAAACATTTTTTTTTGTGGATAATATTTGTGATATCTATAAAATCCTTACATTCAATTCATAGTTGACTTGTTTATTGTTTGATATCTTTGATGAGTTATTAGTAATAATTAAGATTTTTATTCGTTTGTTACATAAAACTAGAAACAAATTGATCATCTCAAAAACTCCGCTTAAATACATAATATACTAGTCATCGTTAACAAAAATTAGAAACGAAGGAAACAAATGGCGCCTATCACATTAAAACGTATCACAGGTACAAAGTGTTTTGTTATGACATCGTGTGGGGATAGATACTTTTATATCTTTACTTTTTGATTGGATAGTTGTGTAAACCGAGGAGAAAATCATTTGATCTTGTAGTGTGGCAGTTGGTTTTGTTAGAATGAACACTTGGTAGATATTTTAGAATGGCAATTTGTAAAACAGTAAATGATGATGTCATAACATCCACCCTTAAGTTTCTACCTTATTCTGAATTTTTTAAAAATATTTTACATGATATTTAGTTTGCAAACACGTTAGGTATATGTGCTTCGTGACTATTTCCTATGAATCCATCTACGTCTAGATTTAAGTCTATTAACTTCGATCGTCTGGGACAGTGGGCGAAATGACTTTTTTCGCTGGTTGAAGATAGTTTATTTACATGAATAAATATTTAAAGATAAATTTTGCTGGCCAATGCCAATGCCATTAATGACTAATTTACCATATTAGTCATTATGCTGATTGATTTCAATAGTCAGTTAGTCCCGATTTTCCAGGTATCGGTGTTAATACAATCGACCGCTTCCTTGAAAAACCTTATGAAATAGTTGTTATAAAATTCCAAACGTATAAATTTTGCTATCAAAATTGTTTTCATATTTCCATTTCAGATTTTTTAATTAAAATTTGCAGTCCCTTATAAATTTAGTAAATTCTTTAGTAGGCAAATTCATTCTGATAGATTTGTCGTTATCTTAAATCTTATTGGATTGCGTGTCGAAAGTCTTGCCGGTCTTTAAATGGTATAAGTCTAATTTTATTTATTCTGAGAAACACTAACCATTGGGAGATCACTCATAAATTTAACATTTTCACGTCTTCTACTTTGCCCACAATTGTTTTTCTCGAGACTACGTATGGATTGTTATCGTATGTATGTTTTTTGGACTACGTAAGAATAAAATATTATAGATATAATTGTCATTGCATGATAGTTTTAATTGTGCCCAAAAAAATAAGTCTGTTAAAACTGATTGTTAAATTTAGTTTTTAAGTATGGCACCGGAATTCATTCAACATAAGTTCATTGGGTTCGGTATTTTATTTTCGTTAGTTAAGTTGTCTTGGATACATTTCGTTATAAAATTTGTGAATATATTTAATAATAGTTGTCTAATAGTTTTATCGAATATGCCAATTGTTTGAAAACTAATTGATAAAAAATAATAACAAAACCAATTTAAATGAAATTCGCAAGGTTTATTTTGGAAAACATTAGACTATTGGTTTTGAGTCAGAACATCATTACTAAGTGTGCGCTAATCGACGTATTCTAATGATCCTTTGTAACTTTGGTGTGACTTTTTCGTGTTTTAATTAAATTTTGAATGTGAATTGCAAAAAAAAATATACAATTGATTGGGTTCTTTTTTGCTCTATCAGTATTGTAGAAAATATTTTGAGTATTACTTTGTAAATTTGTGATATTGGTGATATCTGTTTGAATTTTTTAGTATTTCAACGTCACAAATCACTTTCCATACATTATCAAACTCATACACAAAATGTAATGTAAACTCTAAATTCATAAAAAAATTGCTTCAAGATCTAATATTCATTACCACAATACGAATCAGCAAATATTTTCATCTTTGACATCAGATGTCTATGACCCACTAATAAAACCCAATTATCCAAAAATAATAATAATACTTGTCAGCAGATATTTCATGGTCTCTTTATATAAATAAACCAAGTGTCCTTCTGCCATATATCAAAAGCATGCTACTTATGTAATACATTCATAGCCGTTTCCAAGGAGAAAAAGGATAACTCTTAAAACCATCTGTTGTCATTCCTATCCAGTATCAGCAAATTGCCAATTTCGTTTTTGTCAATTCAACAAAAACGAAAATTCACTAGGTACACCCAAAGAAAGACCATGCTTCCGTTGGTGTGTCCTCAACACATCTGAGGCATGTTGTTAATCTTCTCTTGACGAAAAGAATGCTTCTGACAAATAAGGGTCGAATCTACTTGAGCTGTTGTTCCTTAGCAACTGGAAGAATGTTTGTAGTCTACGTTTCGGTAATTTCAAGGTGGAATGATGTGCCGCCTTTCGAAAGGACTGCGGGTGTATGAGAGCAAATGTTTTTCCTGCTTTTCTCGTCCTGCTTAATTTATCGATTTCACTGCACTATTGGGGCGTGTGATCGAAATTAATCCTCATAAGTACAAAAACAAACGTTGCAATTAGCAGCTTCCTTCCTGATGTTAGAAAAAATGGATGTTTGCGTGTGTGTCTTTGAGTTTGTGTGCCTATTGAGAATTCTTTGCACGGATAATAATGAGACCAGTGGATAAGATACAAAGAAAAGTGTAATACAGTTTGCTTCAGTTCTTAAGGGTTGTTAATAAAGTTCATCTGAGGATTAGTTAAGAGGATTGCAAACATTTTTGTTTAGGAATATTTTCCATATAAATGGAGTTAAAAAGTTCATTTGATGATTCAGCTTGAAATTCCACGCAAACTACCATCGGCAGGATTCAGATTCAATTCGAATCGGAAAAATGGCAAAACATATGCCTCGGAAAATTGAATTGGTTTGCTTAAAACTTTTCAGGAGTATTATTTTCGTCAACGAAAAAGATAGCTTGAAGATGGCAAAATAAATGAAATGAAACAATATTCATTGAAATCCCTGAATTGGATAAAACACTCAATGTTACTCTTGCAACATTGCGAAACGAAAGAAGAGTTTGTGAAATTGGACAACAAACATAAGTTTTTGGAGAATTTTCCTTTCTAAAAAAGCAATCTCTTGACGCTCACTAATTATATTGGATACCACAATCAACTTTTGTCAGTCTTATTTGCATATAATAATAAAACTTTAGCCACGATATTCCAACTAAAAAAGGGTACAACTACTAGTCGGTTTTATATTTTCAATCTTAATAGTCACCAGGGATTAAATATCGTAATACGTAGGACACGGCAGCCTAAATTTCTCTTGTTGTTATCCCGAATAGCACGTGGATTAGAAAGTACGCCCATTTCGAAAATCAAAAAATGTCACATTAAAAAAGGACAGGATCCAATAACCATTCAAAACGAAATCATCCACATGAATACCATTTCCTACGTACTATACAAGAAAGTAAGGATACGGCATAGTAATAGCCCCTATTGTACGATTATTCAAGGGAAAAATTACAAAATGCAATTGAGTATAGGCAAGGGTGAGCCGTACCACTGTGTGCATGCATATTTAAAAGGACTCTAAAAGGATAATCACCCTTATACACCCGTCATTACTTTTAACTCTGGCGTCGTGAGTGTATGAAAGCAGTAGCGAATACAATAATCTAGGGAGTCCCTCTTCGCTGTAATAAGAGGTCTGAAATCAGAGCAGCTATGATAGAGAACGTTAAACTGAACAACAAAAGGACTAAACGGGGAAAAAATCGATAGTTTCAATTCATCATAAAATGTTGTGTCGGCTTGTCGTTCATTGCAGGCAAATCGTTTTGAATGGAGGATGACATGCGTTTCCGTGATTTCGGTTCGGGAGGGAGTCGTATATTGTATGCATTTGAAGCCCTAATCATTTTCAGACGAACTTGTGGTAAATAGGATCATGAAGTTTCTTCTGAACTAGAAAGGATTACGAAATTCCGATTTTGTAGAGTCGAGCTTAGCCCATGGAAATAGAACCACTTAAATGAAATCTATGGATCATTCTCAAGGGATGACTGGTTCGTCTAAAATTATTTTTAAAAAATTAAGAAAAATAAAATTGGTAGTACAATATAATAAATTTGACCAGTACCAACACATTCTCCAGGAAATGTCTATTATCGTTACAGTCCAATGAATCATAAGAATTGCTCACGAACTCTTGTGGCGCTGAATTTTTGCTTTTTGGACGAGTTAAAATAGGAAGGATCATACACTTTATCTGCCCGTATCCTTTTACACGAAAAAGTCACACAAAAGTTTCACTGTTCATTGTCCTTATCACATTACTTACGGACTGGCAGTCATGAATAATAATAGTCACATGTCATCCTACAGGAACAAGCTGTGATAGTCGCAATTCATTATAATATGTACGTATATATGAATATAAGTAGTCTTTCGTCGTCATAAATACTAAGTCCTTGCTTAAGAAATTCAGTTACTACTTACGTCTGATGAACGTCGTCTGCAGCTTGGATAAGCACGAGGAGCCCAGACTACGGTAGGTTACATACAAAATTCACATTTATATCCTAGTTCGGTGACGATTTGGTCATAACACTGTTGTTTGGTATACTTTGTGCTGGCTCCCCGGCCTCCGCGTACAGGCAGGAGCTTTCGCTACAGGAGCAGGTATCACCATCACGAGAACTGCAACAATCGCTGCAGTTACGCTGATCCGTGTCACCACTGTTGTCGCAGGAACAGGAGGACTTCAGCATGTGTTCGCGTTCAGTCTCATCGGATTCTTGGAAGCCATTATTGCCGTTGCAACGATTCAGCATATAGCTACCCGTCTTAAGATTATCCTGGCTGTTATCGGCGGAATGTGGTAGACCATGCGGCACGATAGGATGTTGCTGATGGTGCTGCGCGTGCTGGTGGTGATGCTGATGGTGATTTTGGTGATGTTGATGGTGATTCTGGTAGCTATTGTGCGCATGATGATGTCCTTGATGGTTGTTTCGTAGCGAACTATCCGAACAGTCGGAGGAACATGTGTAGATTTGATTTTGCGTTGCACTGTTTGGTAGTGGTTGATACCAATCGGGATTGGGAAGTTGTGGTGATGTCAGAACGTCGCAGCTGTTGCAACTTCTGCAAGAAAGAGAAATAAGATGGTAAATTGTATTCCAAACAAAAATATCTTGAATAGTGTAGTTTTGAGCTAGCTTATAAGAAAATTTGAAAAGCATATTCAATCGGACACACAAATCTGATTAAGGTAATGGGCAAACATATTATAGAAATTTTTTGAATATTTTTACAGAGTTAGAATAAATTTAAAGACTCTTAAGACGTTATCCTGACCATAAAAATGAAATTGAATCGGTATCATTGATGCACTATAACGAATGACTATCTTGGACAGTATTTTAATATTCCTTCTTATCTTTATGTTAACTCGTAATGAACCTGTTTTTTCAGCCTTTCAGGATTACATGAAGTACACGTCTTATCATTAGTCATTTATGGAATGATTGTGCGTATTTTAGGTCTAAAAAAAATTAAAGAAGTGATGTAGATGATTTTCTGAATCTTTTCGAGGACTTTTACGTAGACAACTGAGCAAATTTTATCAGACGCTGAAAACTAAACTCGAGCAGCTATATGGAGTGAAAAATTCCTTTTACACTTACTTAAACAACATATGTATCTGAAAAATATGTGTTCAAAGATTTACGTTGTTTTAAGGCATTTTTTGTTCCCAATAAGCTAAATTTGAGTTTAAGTACCCATCGCATAGGATCAAAAATAAAAGAGCGTTGGTTTAAAAGAGAGACAATAGCTTCAAATATGTTTATGTTATATATTTTATATATATAAATTTGCTAAAATTGTTTTGAAATTTAACCATAACATCGAACTAAATAAATTGAAAAATTTATTGCTTTAAACAAACAATATTAAAAACTCAAAAAAGTTTACCGCATTATTAGATGTAATATCATAAAAATTTAAACTCCCTCGCAAATCGGAAAGTTATTTATATAAGTTTGAAAGTGTCTGATGCGAAAATCTAATGATAATTAAGTTAATGTTTGGTAATTGTAAAAAATAGCATTATCTGAACAAAAAAAATTTCCAACTTAAATTTAATCAAAATTTTACGAATTTTAATCGAAAAGTCGAGCAATTGTCCCTCAGCAACTCAAAATTGTATCTTAATGACCTTCATAATATATAGCAGTAACTCATTTTGATTGAAACTGCAAAAGTCTCGCAAAATAAAGTATGGGAATTTAAAACCGTGTTAACTAAAACGGTTTAAGTAAAAAAAAACTTCATAACTAAATTTTCTGAATATTCCTCTAGAACTTTAACTTATAAGTTTTACTGTATTTCTCCCTATTAAGAATAATTTTAAATTACTTATATATTTATTTACGAAGGAAGTTATGATATTGTATATAAAAATGAATAGCTAGTTATCTTTGCTGAAATTTCAATTTGGGCAAAAAAAAGTATGTTGGACTTGAACGAGGATTTTGTAGCGAAGGATGAAGCTGTTAAATATCTCACAGCCTGAAAATCATGTTTATACCTACAAAACATAAACATATTGCCAATGCTTTTGTTTCAGTATGTCTTCTACACTACAATTTCACATAATAATGACAAACATAGGTGTGCTAAAATAACCAGTGGAAAGAGACTATGGCTTGTGACTGACATTCATAAATAATCAGGTAATTTTGTGAAGGGCAATTGATTTACGTTTTTAGGAGTCACTCATGTCGTGGGTCAGGAAAACATTAATTTTAATACGAATGCATGGAAATGCGTTTTCCTATACTGCACATAACGACCTATGTAGTTAGTATGATAAGCATTCATTATATTTGCATAAAAGTAAATAAGGAGTATAAAATAAATCATATTTAACTTGAAATATTTTCTTGCCACATCCAACAGCGTATTTTCAAATCTTGTGCCATATTCAGCACTCAGATATCAGACTCAGCATCGAGTTTTTTTTTAAAAAACGTCTGGAAAATACTTCAAAAAGTTCTAAAAATTGAGTTATAGTAAAACAATTTTTCTAAACATTTTATCGGAAAAAAAATATTTCGGTATTAATTCGGCCTTTTTTTTGGTGTTCAGGAATTATTTCGAAGTACTGTTTTCGTTTTTACTCTGACTCGGTTTAGACATGGTATTGAATCCGTGATATATTTCAATGATTGTAAGTGTGAAACTTTTTCGTCAAAGTAACAATTAGGGCTACTGCGCCATTGATTTTTAATATTATCTCGCCGAAATTTTTTCCATCAGTCATTTCATTCATATATTTTCAAAGAAATTTCGGAAGATATTTCCAAAAATACAAAAGAGTTGTTGGAAACCATTTTCATGAGCATGTACGAATCAATCCAATGGTAGAACATTTTGAGAGAACTATCTCGTTTTTATCAAATTATTAAGATGCTGAAATTTTTTGTTAATGTTTTAAAAACTGGCTGCTCATCGATTTTAGCCTTAATTTTTATTGTGATTGCAAGATAATGATTGATATTACTTGCAGTGAAGCATTCAATTTTCAATTTGCACTAAATGTTTCATATTTTAAAAAATCATAAAGAATTCTACTCAAATTTAGTAAGATTACCTGTTAAAAGTTCCTGGCATTTGTAAATGATAGCAACTTGAAAATCTCATACGCTTCACTAAGCAGGCACGTTTACATATGATAAAACAACTATTGCTTTATTTTCGATGACCTAGAATTTTGGAAAACCAATTAAAAACCCCATCGAGGGCAAAAAAATGGCCTTTATTGATGAAAATCAAAATTATGTGTCTTTTCAATGAGGACCGTAATATTATAAGTGCAATTGGAATATAATTTTTGAATTCATTGGAAATTTAAAGCAAACATTTAGTAAAAATGCAAGTTGTACCTGCTTTTTAGGTATAGAAGATCCCAAGGAACAATCCTATGGACGTTCTTATTTTCTGTGTTCTAGGCTATCAAATTTTTTAAAAGTCAAGACTACGCTAAGCTGTGATTGATTGTAGAAAGAAGGCTCCTGTAACCAAAATCAAAATAGTTTTTCAATTGATATTAGCTCTTCTTAATGCAAGGTTGTTTCCGGGTCGGACAGGACCTTTTGTATACGATCAAAATTATCGTCCCAAATTGTGAAAGATTTCAGACATTAATCGAAAAACTATTACGCTTGCATTTCACCCTCGCAATATAAAAAAAATTATTCAATCAATTTTTTTTATAAATTATGTCGTACTATAAAATACGATGAAATTTCTTTGAATTTTTTTTATAATATAATAAATTAAGCTGCGGGTTATTTTTCAGATGTGATTTCTATCTTTCTATCTATTCATCAAAAATATTAACATGTTCTTAAAGATTTTTTTTTCACAGGATTATCCATAAAATGTAACAAATGGACCTGAAATTGTAAATCTTCAGGCCAGAAGTGCATCAAAAAGATATCCTAAAGAATGTAAATTTAAAACAGTTGCTTGCATATATTTTACAAACGAACTTTTCTCGATTTGCTTGTCTATCTAACGGCCAGAAGGAATGTGCATCATTTAGTCCTTTTTTAACTCAAGATACGATAAAAACAAGACAACAAATGTGATTGAAATCTAGATTTGGTCCAAAAATTTATTGCTATCTACTCATAAAAATAATAATTTTTAGAATAAAGTTCGATTCTTCCGATTCCTTCAAAACAAAATTGTTTTCTTACCTTCCATTATTGCACCGTTGCGATTGATGACCAGTCGGTTGATAGTCTGACAATGTATGTCGCGGGGGTGGATAGTGGATATGCAAACTACGTGGCGGGATAGGATTCGTTGATTGTTGCGGCTGCGGATAATAGGGCAGAGGTGGGGGCAATTGACTTGTTGGCGTTATTTGATAACGATTTTGACCGTTCGGATGGGGCGGATTTGGTGGAAATGGAAGTGGGTTGTTGTAGTAGCCTTCCTGACGATTGCAGTACTGTCCTGGAGGCACTGCTCCCCACGACGAAAATCCACCCGACGATCCACTATGCTGTGATGAGTTCATTGTGCTGTAGAATGATAAAATGAAATATAATAGTCAAATTAAAGACTTTCAACGAACAAAAGAATATTTTGTTTTGTCAAAAAACGCTTTCAAATGCTTTTCCAACAGGAAACTTGTAGACATACATAAAATTTTCTTTTTAAAAAATTTCAGTAGCTATTCTTTCATCGTTTCCTGTCTCAGAGAGCTTTGAAAAACTCAATTTACTCTCAAATGACCAGCTTCACTAAGCATGCTTCAAGTTCCTTTCAAAAAATACTAATTTCATCACAACATACAAAAGTTGCTCGCTTTTATAAAGGTATTGCCTTGCATACCATTTCATCGTTGTCCTTTACAAGGCTTCAAATCAAAACTATTCACTCTTATTGAGAAGGAAGCACCTAGTTAATTATCAAGTCCATTACTTTGATGAGTGTCTCTTGAAAAGTCATGGCTAACTTTGCTCCTTTTGACAAATTCCATTTTCATTCTCTAACAGATACAGAACTTAAAAATGTAGATTCAAGACGAGTGTGCACTTTTCACATGACCATTTGCAATAGAGAACTTTAGTCGGAGTAGATGTTGTAATTGGATTCCTTTACTCGAAAACGTCACTTGGGAATTGAAGAGCAGTGGCACTATCAACATTTGATGAAGTAGTATGTAGCACATGAAATAGTTGGAGTTGTTCCCTTTGACAAGAAATTTGATTCAAATTTTAGTCTTTTTGAAAGTTACTTGGAAATTGAAAATAATTTCCAATGTTCAGATTTTCGTATCCTTTTCATTTAGTGATGTTGATCAGGAGCTGAAGCTTTGTGAAATCTAATCGGGTCTACAGTTTATGTATGGCATTATTTTTGCAACACACTTTAAGTATGTATCTCAAAATCTTACACTGCCCACTTACTTTTGATGCATCGACATTCCTGATCCTGATTTCGAGCTCTTTCGGCTCGATTGAGGACTCCCGGGCGGAAAGCACACAGCACCGCTACCACCTGTACCGGCTGTACCATCGACCCCGCCTCGACCGTTGCCACCCATGTGAGATTGTCCTTGCGGAGCGGGCGGTGGATGTTCTGGTGGTGGAGGTAGGAACTCTGACCAATTGATTGGAACTTTTGTAAGTTAAGTCAGTATGATTAGTTAGATACAGGAAAAGATTGAAAATCGGAGAGTGTACAGATGAGCAGCAATCCGAGAGGTAATTGCCTACTTACCGGGTGGATATTGATGGTAATTATGGCCTTGTGTGTGCTTCGGAATACCACTTTGTATGCCACCGTATCCTTGCGACGGATCGGAATGTGGGCTGTGGGTGCCAGACGAGCTTTGTTCCGTGCTCGACGATGAGTTCTTCATGCAACTGTCTGTCGAGGACGTTCCAATTATCATTGTTGTAGCATACGGTGTGGGATTGTCAGGCGACTGTTGGATCAATGAGAAAGATTGAAGCATTGTAAGCGAAAGGATAATAGAGAACAAATACACTTCAAAATCATCAACAACACTTCAGCCAAATGTTTCAAAAAGTTTCGACCAACAGCCATTCAACGATATAATATGAAACAACATTCATAATAATGTGGGTGGATAAGGCGTGCGTGACAAAAGGGTGATAGTCACCCCATCTACATCAAGTGGTTCTGATTCTCAGAAACAATAACCGTACAAAAAATACGACTTGCCTTTCGACAGTTATAAAACGTGCTCAAGTTTCGAGTGTCCACTTCAGCATAGTCAGTTCCGGCATCCGTGTAATTCGACTGCTGGCTATTCGGATGCGACAGTAATTTCGTTTCGCTTAGTCCCGAGTCCTTGTCGGTGTCAGCGGTACGCCAGCCCCTGTCTATCCAAAGACTCTCCTTGCCGTTTATGTTCAGTGCTGTTATCTCGCTGGCGCTAACAACTGGAAGGGCTAAGAACAATTAGGATAAGGACTATTGTGTGCTTCATTTTAGAATGATAAGACTTTTTGATAGTCGTGAACAAGGCTCTGCATTAAATAAGAAAAAACTGAATAGAATTTTAGCGCCTTGAGTCATTCTACTGTATTTTAACATAATAGTTTTGAGTAGGTGCAGCAATAAATTCTAGATTCTAGATATGAAATTAAGTTAATTCGAATCAGGTTGTACAAGGACTGAGTTGTTTTAAATAACGTCTTATCATTCAATATTTTTCTAGCTAGAAGGTATAACGACAGAGACTTACCGCTCAAGTGTCCCAGCTCCTTGGTAAGCTGATGGCGACGCTTGAAGAAGAGCATGGCAGCCGCGGCGGAAATCAAGATTGCCAAGAGCATGGTGATGACGAGGGCCATGAACCACGTCTCGTGGACAACATTCGATTTTCGATGCGTCGACGAGGACGAGGCGTCATCAATGCCGCTCAAGGATCCGCTCGGATGAGCACGGGGTGGTGAAATTAAGTGAGCCGGGTCCATCACAAGTGCCTTCTGCAAAATTGAACACAATTAATGTTAATGATGCTGTGTCCTTGCTTTCGCTTCCATCCACGTGGACGGTTGCTTGGGTGAAGCACTTACGGGTAGTGAATACGGGCCCCCGCCAACTCTAGTGTATGCCACCACCCGGACATTGTAAGTGGCTCCGGTGGTGAGATTGTTTAGCATAACGGACATCATGGTGGCGTTTAGTGTCATTTGGGCAAGGACTTTAGATGAGTTTCCAGCTTTCACCTGCGAATACAAACGAGGACATATAGATAATAGTGCTGTTTGGTGAGTTTTATGTATATTAGGGTGCTGAACGACTATGGGGCTTTTTATGAAGAATATATTTTCCTGATGACTGAATAGCATGCACAATAAAATTCTCAGAATATCAATACTTTTCCACATGATTTCGTGTTCAATTTAATGGTTGATTAGTATTATTTGAAAATGGGGATGATTTGCGCATTCAATGTCTACTACCATTATATAAGAAATTTGTCTAATAAACTAGTTAATATTATTATGTCTGCGCTTGGCAATTAAACATATGTTTTATATTCTGAGTTCTACGAATATAACAATCTTTTAAGGCTAGATCTGATATGCAGTGGTTAATACTTAACGATATAGAAAACATATAAACAATCATCCCAGTGAAAGTGAAAAGAGTTTATAGTATCAAAAACAAGATAGTTTATTCGAAAATTCCTATGATTAACTTTGCATTCGTCTTTGCAAAAAAATCATGAGATATTTGACCTAGCAATGAAGTCTTGAATGGTTAAAATAATAACTTTCAATTTCATGGTTGATACACGTTTCCTGCGATAAATCAGCAAATCTAGATAAATTTCCTCTAAGTGTAAGTGAAGGTAAAACAAAGAATAAAAAACGTTCGAATTAGATTGTTTTTCCATTTTTCCAGGACCTTCTACAGCATCATCCGAGGATTTATTCTTCATTGAGCTATTCTAGACAAACATAAAGTCCATCTGGAATAGAGCTGAACTACAATCTAACTTATATGAAATGACCCGACGTCGAATAGTCACGAAAGTCACTGAATTCAATTGCGATTGCCACTCTTGCCGCCACGTTATGATCTAGTTCATTTCAAATGTGCATCCAACCTTTCTCTAGGGCTCCTAAGGATAAAATTGGGGCTAGACTCGAGCATAAGTGCAGTAAAACTGTTAAAATAATATGTCGTCTCATAAAATATTAGAGGATGCAGCCAGTGTTCATTTCATAGCTGGTTTGCCATCCCGAATGTGTTGACTATCGCTAAACTATACATATATGTTTGAATGTGTCTCATTCCAATTTACCTGGATTTTATAGCCCAGAAGAATTCCATTATGGTGTTGAGGTGGTGGGGCTTGCCATTTCACCCAACCGGCTGTTAGATTCAGCATGCCCGTTTGAATGTTGTCTGGCGGTGCAGATGGGACTGGTGCACGACAAAGTGGACGATCATGGCGACAATGATGATATTGAGGAGAACGAAAAAAGGAAATAATTTTTTTAGCAATTTAGTTTGAAACTTCGTTTCCTAAATTAGAATTGAAAAAAACTACAGCTAAAAATAAATGTCAAGCTAACAAAAATTGATTGACTATTTAAATTTAAAAATATAATACAATATAAAATCATATTCATTTCAAGTACACCTTCGGCTGTTTTGAATTTTTTTAAAAGTTTATTAAATAGTAAATTATCTAAATTAGTTTTTAAATAAATGCATACATTTTCCAAGTTATCATAAAATGCAAAAAATGTATTTTCCGAACAGTTCAAAGCATTTTTCCTCACAAACTACTTTTCATTCATACCTTCTAAAATAACTTTTATCAAAAAAAGCACCTGTAACATATGATTCTCATATGTTTACTCACCATCTTCCAACGTTTGAACGAGTTTTGAATTGCTTGGCTGCCCTTCCAGCGTACGATAGAATGGCGCTATGAAAAATTCATATTTTGTGAACTTTTTCAAATTGGCCACGACGTGAGTTTCCAAGGATGGATTCAATACGGTCATGATGTTATACTTCTGGGATCCTCCGCTCACATCACGAAAACGTATGTACAGTCCCTGTGTGTGTGTGGGTGTTCATGAAAATATGCAAGCAAAATGGAATGGAATGATGAGAACTAAGTAGATGGTGTAATGAAAACTTGTAGATTGTCGGTACTAAAGGAAAAGTTTGATAGTTTATTTTTCCCGATGAATAAAGTGTCGTGCGAAAGGATGTTAAGGAGAAGTCTTACCTCGACATATTCTTCAGTCATGCTAACATACAGCTGCCAGTCTAGACGAACTGAAGTCGAATTTATTGACTGAGCGTCAACGAGTTCGACAACCTGGAAAAAAGAAAATAGTTTTTTTTGTTAGATTTAGGCACAGGACTTGATATCAAATTTGACCGCCCTAATTCTTTAAACATATAAACGGCTTTGATTGTAAATGTTTTCCTGACCGATTTCCCTAAATTATGGTTTCACAACCACGTTCTTATGTGATCGAGGCTGCATCTAGAATTACGCTCAATTTTTACACCCAAAAAATGACATTATACAGGGGAACTATTATTTTCAAAAAGAGATCAGCAAAAATTTTAAACTTTATTTTTTGTAGGAGCTTCAGTCTTTTGAAAAAATCAAATATTTAAATTTAAATTTTCAAGTGCAGAAAATTCATAAAATTTTATGCGGCTACCAATCATAAAAATCTTGTGGTACTTTTAGGCTGTAATTTTTCTACATCAGAAATAATAATGTTTCATCTTTCAAACCATTATCAACTGCGAAAAAATTCCACCAACTAAAAGGATAGGATCCGAAAAACGACTAATATCTTCACTATTCTTTAATGTTTTTTTTTAAAAAATCGTTGAGAAAACTTCAATATATTTGCGTAATAAAATAATTATTTTATATGGCTACGTTGAATTTTTGTTTTAATTTTGTACCCAATTTTTCGAGCGTCAAGGTATGGGTGTGTCTCTCAATGTACAGCTTTAATAGAGATTCTTCGAAAAAAGCATATTTAAACTGAACTGCTGGTTCTACTTCTACATTAAAATGATTCAATTCTACTGGCTTCATAAAAAATTCTCTGGTTATAATTATCTTCGCACATTTGCCTCGCATGTGTGCTGTCAAAAATGGGTGGCAGAATAGCTATCTACATTTTTATTATGAACTGAAAACAAGTGAGTTTTTTGCAATTTTTAGCAACTCATTCCAATTTTTCTTAGAAGAAACTTTTACTTTAATTATTCTGCATAGTTCAAAGCAATTCTTTCGAACTGCAATTAAGTTTAATTAAGATTCAGAAGCATGATAAGCGTTCAGTTTAGCTCATTGTAGGGCTTCCTCTGAAAACGTTCAATCTACATAATTGAATAAAAAGACTTTCAAGCATGTTTATAGGTGTTTTTTGTGGGTTTTCAAATTATAAAAGGCTCTCTGAAAATAAAAAGTTGGCACCAACGTTGAGTTATTGTTCGTTTTTTCTTGCTCCTGATAAGTTGTCAAGATATAAAACTAAAACAAACCCCTTCAATTGTCGATTTGGGTCGGCACATCTCAGTACATGAGATAACAGAGAGAGTCGATGTATTGAAAAGAATTTATACCACCTTGGCCATTTAAACCAACTCAATTTTAGGGTTCCTTTTGATTTAAAATAAAAAGCAACTAACACAAGAAATTAACGTATTGGATGTACTTGTAAAATGATCAAAAATGCTTGTTTTGAACTACCGAAAATTAGTTGTTTCGAAGAGAGGTGTAGAGCAATTAAGGAAAGCCATTCCAAACATATTCCGAAGCTGATATTCGTGAGGACAAACGTATGATGTCAGTTTGACTGAATTTCAGAAGAAAAAAAATCTACTTTGAGGTGTAACTGAGCAACCAAATGATTAATAAAATTTGAAAAATCAGCAATTGGCGAAATTAAACGACTGACCTGAATAAGCGAATCCAAAAAGAGGATGTGTTTCGTCATGACAATGCTAGGCCAAATACTTCTTTGATCTTACAAGGAGAAGGCACGGCATCGTCCTCTCAGATCTGGATGCAATTTGGCACATAAGTAGAAGACTTCAAGGATATTCGATTCTTAAAATTTTATTCCGCAACACCAGCCACCCCCCCTTTCCCACCCGTTTTTGAGAAAAACGACCCTAAATTGGTTGTCTGTTCGAACTTTTAGGTAAAGTGGTTTAATAATAATAAAAGTCTTGACTTTATCTTTTAACAAATTTTATTTACGATTTTTCAAAGATATATGTATTTTGGCTACTACTTGTGGCCTTCTTCAGTGATAGGTTCGACTTGTTTTATTACGTCCCTAAAGTTTTTAGCGTTGCTTATCAATTAGTAAGCTTTGGATCTGACAGAAGCTGTGCAATGTAGGAAGCAGCGGGACTAGCTCGCGATCATGAGGTCGTGTGTTCGATCCCCAGTCGGTATTGTTTTTTTGTATAATTGTGGATGTCATTAGTTTAAGGTAAATCAGCAATGTTCAACTACAAATACAATTATTTTTAGAAATCGGCAAATTATTCGATCATTTACATATGAAAATTATTCTAAAAACTAATTGTTGAACGGATGGATTATTAAAAATTGTTGTAATCGAAGCAAAATCATAGTTGACGGTAGGATCATTCCTTGTTCTTAAATTCAACCCTGCGGCCTCTTCGTGTCTCATAGCGAACTTGGCAAAAAGCAATAAACTAAGATGACGCCCAACGTGGCGAGCTATTAATGCTATGGTATTGAGTAATTGTGCCATATAATAGATACTAGGGATGGAATTGTTTAACAGTTCCATAATTTCAGATTGCTGTGCTCGAAGCGAAATCCTTGCTGGATATAGTATGATTTGCACTAGTTTGGCACTGAAGCAAGGAGACAACAAAGACTGGATTTTAGGAACAAATGACCATCCAGCAAGGATTTCGCTTCGGTCTAATATTTTAACGTTTAAAGTTTGACGTCTTCTACTTATGTGCCAAATTTTATCCAGGTCTGAGAGGACGATGCCGTGCCTTCTACTCGTTAGTTGGAATATGCTCTCATATAATGCATATAATCCTGTCAATGCACCATCAGACTATCATTTGTTCTTTGGCTAGTTAAAATTTCAATGATGAGGACATCAAGTTGCACTTAGCCCAGATTCGTGGCAACAAATCGGGAGTTTTATAGAGCAAAATTTTTGCTTCAAAAATGTAAACAGAAAATCAAACAAAAAAAGAATATTGTCAAAAGCGTTCAATCGATACGTAAAGACGTAATAAAGTTATCGTACATTAGCTACGTGTCCTTTTTGCCTTTCATGCGCTAATATGAAACGAGTTACTTATGTTAAAAAGCAGTGTGAAGAATTGCTTCATCTAAGAATTCGAATGGATCCTGTCCCTCATTTACCGAATAAAACTATTTCGTTTCAAGAACAAATCGTCTTTTATTTCATTTAAAAATATCAATTCTCGACTGCCAATTAAACGCATCATTTTGTTCAAGAAAAATCAACTTTGAATCAATGTTTTTGTGCTCATAAAATAAAATGAATAAAAGTGAGTTTTCTATAAACTTTCTTCGATATTTTCCTTCATGTACTATCAATATTTTTGGGATATCATAGCCGTTCAAATATTAAATTGGCTCCCGCCGGAGTTTGTCCTTATTTGTGTGAACTGCACTTTTGTCCCTAAATCATGTCACTAGTTTTCGATAGAGAATTTCTTGCCCAAACATCTGTTAAACATTAAGATATTAGCAATGAACAAACACCTCATTTTGGAAGCAATCAGGAGTATACTCACATATATTCAGGATTTTTTTTGAAATGATAAAAGGCATAAAAAGTGACAACATTTAGATGAATTCAGTGTCAATGGTTCGAAAAATAATACTGTAAACTGTTTAACAGCATTTACTAACCTCTACATTGGTCAACATCCACTTTAAAAATTTACGAAATACCAAAAACTCATCATTTAAAACTATCCAATCAATTTTTACCTTCAGCAATTATATTTTGAAATTAAAATGGAGCATTCTTTCAAATAAGATTTCAAATAGCGATCATTTCAATAGTATCCCTAATAATCCATATTTTCCAAATCAACATTTCAACTGGCATACCTGAGACCATAAAGTATTTATTCAGTCCTCATTCTACCACAATCTCTTGTTCATTTCGCATTCAATTTTATGCTACAACAAAACTATTGAATAAATAAATTTCATTCGATCGATGAAGAAAAAAACTATGTCAGTAGTGCCGAGAAGCTGTACATCATCCATATAAAGATACAATCTAAAGTATATAATGGGATATCCCGAGCACGATACCGGAATATGGATGAGGACATTACGGATATACTTTACTCACGAGTGTGTTGAACAGCAGCTGCAAACATTGACATTGTGTCGGCTATCGATGGATATTGTCTTAAGATACAAGCACTTCTTAGCACTTACCTTCCCACTCAAAATGGACCTGGCGGCTGCCAATTCGGCTTGTGGCACTACACCTAGCTCGTTGCCGAGCGTCCTGGCGACATTCGACAAACCAGACGGAACCGATAGACCTTGCGAATTTTCAGCACGCACTAGAAACACGTATGAGGTGCCGGGCTTCAGTTCCGATATCTGTAGGAAGGGATGAAAGATAGATTTATTTTATGCAGTCTGTAACGGAAAATATTTAGAAATGATTGGTTTCGTATCTATACATAAATATGTATGTTATATGTGATCAAATACAGAATGTTACTTAAATAAAAATTTAGGGGTTACATAGGGCTTGTATTTTCAAAAAATCGATGAAATATTTTAATTTCATATGATAGTATAGTACTTCAAGAGTATTCACACCAAATTTGAAGTACATTCAGGCAATATTACCGGAGTTATAAAGATTTGAATACCACGTGGTCGGTACGTGCGGTACAAAAACTTTCAACGCGTTTTTCTCGAAACTTTGTTTTTCCGTGCGGTAGGCACGATTTCTCGAGAACGAATCCACCGATTTTGCTGTAACTTTGCACAGTTCCTCGTTATAGTATTGACTCGTGCTTGAACGAAGGGATTTTTATTCGGTCAACTCGTTTTTGTTTTATACGAAACAAATATTTTAAAAACGATGAGAATCGGAAAAATGCTAAAAAATATGAAACGAAAAATCACTCAAATCCATTTGCAAACTTGAAATTTCATTTTGTTTTCAATTCCTTCGTTCAAGCATGAGCCAAGGGCATAAACTATAAGAATTTTTTTGAATTTTTGATTTGAGATGAACCTGCACCGAAATATTCTGCGTACTGCAAAAAATAGGTTGGACGAGGAAAACTGCAGGAAAATTGACAATCTTCAATATTGTTAGTTGAAAAGTTTTTTCGAACTTTTTGAAATGCGAAACTTTTATGTGTGTAAATTATAAATAAAATAGATTTTTGGTTTTTTAAATACAATTTTTTGAAAAAGTTGTTTTTTTCCCCTTCAAGACCTATGTAACCCCTTCAGTGCGATATGCTTTCTTTCCTCAACAGCAATCGAAATTCAGGAATACACATCTAAATGTATTCATGCCAATAAGAAAGCATCACAGCTAAAATTACTCCATAGGGCATATTATGTTCCATGCCTTTCAATTTGCATCTCACAGCTTCCGAACCAAATAAACACATACAAAATAACCATCTGCATGCCAAAAAATCCATCGTGAGCTGTATCTAAAACTCTTCAACCGAAGGATGCTGGCAATGTTATAAATAAAAGAAACACCAAATTATTTTAAAGCATACCGTTATTATTTGATCAGGAACACGATGAGCAGCCACAACCCAGCCAGTCTGCAGATCCGAGCTAAAATATTCCACCGTGTATCTGTTGTGAGGAATCAGTGAAAAGAACCACTTTTAGAGTCTTGATATTTCAAAAGCAAAATGATTTGCATTTGTGCAGCGCAAAATCCAGATAAGGAAACAGAAATAGGCTCAATGGTGTACATGGAATTCATCTTGCTGTCGACTATAATAATTTCAGATTGTGGTTTCAAGGCAAGTATAATAGCATGTACTATACACTGGCAGGCGAAAAACAATCTCGTGAAAGACTCAATTTGTTAAATAGGCGGTACATATTTCAAAGATTAATTTGGAAGCAGAAATACTTTTCACTAGAATATCCGGCAAGTATGTTTTAATGTTAGTGTTGTATGAATCCTGCTGTTGTTATTCATATATTGAATTGCCTGTATTATCATACATTGAAGAGTCAATTTCAACTAAGAAATGTTGAAGTAGAACCGAATTCATCTTAAAGCGCCTGTAGATACTTTCCTCGACCATTGTTTCAATCTAAAGTGCACTTTCATCGTCAACATTGTATCTGTTGCTTCCTTGACCAACTCCGGCCACCACCAAACAGTTCCATCAAAACAGCGCGATAAGATGAGGCGGTCCTCGAACGCAAATATGCACTCTTTTGACCAACTTACCCGATCAATGGACTGGCTCCCGGCTTTTCTGGCGGTTTTGTCCAGCGCAACGTTATGGTACTTTGCGTGACGTTGACCACTTTTGGTGTTCCCGGCGGCGATGGGAAGGTGCTCGGATCCGGTGAACGATGCAAAATAGACGAACTGCTCTTCTCGACCTGTTGATTATTATGCACGGATGCAAAGAAGAAAAGGAAACTTCAGTGTTACGAACAGAAGATATGTAGTTAAGATTGTAACGTATCATCTTGGAGAATATCAATTTGTTTGGGGTCAGCCGATGTAGGTGCATCACGATAGCGATAGAGTTGTTTGTATCTTCAAGGGATAAATGCAAATTGAGATGGACTAGTAAAATTAATTTTATTATTATTCTTATCGAAAGAGGGCATAACAATTCAGACATGAGGTGGGTTTCTGCAGATGCAGATAACCTTAACGAAAAAATGATTGTTCACCTAAAGCCACTATTAGTCATTGCTTTGACGATGTTCTAAGAATTTCAGAATAAATTTAGCCTCCTTTTCACAATGTAGGTTATCATTTGGCTTAAAAATCTAAAGCAAGCGCCACGAATAATAATAGTGGTCGACATCTATTTTGGTGCCAGGGATTATGTACTCAAAGTATGAGCGCAAACATCCATCAGGTTCGCGCGATCATCCCTTAGGGATAATAGAATAAGAGGGGAGTAAAGGGATAATAGAGTAAGGTGGAGTAAAGGGGTAATAGCATAAGGGGGTAAAGGGATAATAACATAAGGGGGTAAAGGGATAATAGCATAAGGGGAGAATAAAGGGATAATAGAGTAAGGGCGAGTAAAGGGATAACAGCGTTAGGGGGAGTAAAAGGATAATAGCATAAAGGGGAGTAAAGGGATAATAGCATAAGGAGGAAGTAAAGGGATAATAGTATAAGGGGGGAGTAAAGGGATAATAGTATAAGGGGGGAATAAAGGGATAATAGCGTAAGGAGGTAAAGGGATAATAGAGTTAGGGCAGTAAGGGATAATAGCGTAAGGGGGAGTAAAGGGATAATAGCGTAAGGGGGAGTAAAGGGATAATAAAGTAAGGGAGTAAAAGGATTACAGCATAAGGGAGAGTAAAGGGATAAAAGCATAAGGGGGGAGTAAAGGGAACATAGAGTAAGGGGGGAGTAAAGCAAGTAAAGGGATAATAGCGAAAGGGGGAGTAATGGGATAATAGAGTAAAGAGAAAATATTTTAAACATTAACTTGATATAAACAGAAAACAAATGGAGAAAAAATGTAAACAAATGGAGAAATAAATGTCAACAAATGTGGAGAAATAAATGTAATTCAATAGGAAATGCTGCTGGCAAATGTTGCTAATAATAAATTTTATGAAATTGTGAGCTTATTAGCGATTGGATTATTGCCTTAATAAATTTTATCAATGATTTTGAATAAAATCGAGACCTTTTGTATGAAGGTTAGTAGTGATTTCTTTTTGTATGGAGCTTGGTAGCCGAAAATGTTGCTGGAAAATGTTGTCTGCCATAGCTTTAATGTACTGGTGAAATCTTTCACTCTGTTCTTCATTCATATTTCGTGGCTATGTAAGTAATGCACTTTCACACTCATATTGCAACCAAGATTTTTGAAGTTCGTAAGCAATTAGTTCATTAGCTCATTAGATGCCTCTCAGCTCTGTAGCTACGCCAGTAGTTCTTATAGCTGAAACAAACGAACTTCAATCACTGAACTTTTGTTCATTCATTCAGTCATTGCCAAAATAATTGGGCAACACTATAGCTTGGAAACGGGAGCTGATGCAAAGTAACGATTGGCAAATTTGGAATCAGCACAGCAAAAAATCTCTAGACCATATATTACTTCGCAGACATCACGTCAAATTTCTCTCTCGATATGTTGTGTAGTTGAACATTAAATCAGGTTACCTGCTTAAGTCTTTCGTCAAAGGTTTCTTTCGTCAAAGGTCTCCGAGCAAGAAGGAAATAGCTCAATCGATGACAATTTCAAGTTTAATCCACTTTTCTGACCAAAATTATCCTTTTATCACAGGATAAGAAATTTTAGAAGTTATTGGTGGCGTTTCACATTGCCCACCAAATATATATATATATATATATATATATATATATATATATATATGCCAATTGAAGTTGAATTTAGCTGCAAGTTGAGATTCAAGATTCTTGGATTGTCATCTAACTTGGCCACCATCTTGAAATCAAAATAAACATTGCATTATTATATGTGCACAATTTCTTAACATTTGAGGGCAGATTTAAAAGAATATTTAAAAGCCAACATCTTCAATTAAAATAATTTCTCTGCGAAGATACAATGCGCGGGTTTGAAACATAAATTTTCTTACACACTTACTTTCAATCAAAAAAAATCTAATGCTTTTAAGCAAAAACTTGATAAACGTTCCATAAATGCATTTTTCTACGATAAATCATTGCGCGGTTAATAAGATAATAAGACAAAGATTGTGGTAGTTTATGTTTTTGACTATGCCCATTTTCAGCCACGTCTCATTAAAATTAAATTTTTGAAACGTAAATAGTTTCTGAAAACAGAAAATAATGCAGACATCATTAAGCTTTTAATTTTCCAAGTAGAAAATATCATATGAGCTCAATTAAAAAGGTTGATTATGCAGAGAATCAAAGTGAATCGCTTCCAGGCTTAATTTTGATGCAGAAGTTTAATATCACAATGCAGTGGTTTATTTCCATATAATTGCAGGATCAATATTCTTCAATTTTAATCCTTTTTTATAATCCCACCAAATGAAGGGAGTTATGTTATAATAAAAACAGAGAATGTTCGACCCATAAAAACACGAAGAGATTATCTCATCAATTTATGGGCAATGTTTTTCACAACATTATTAAGCAGCATCCCGATAATAATCATCCATTTAATACCCTAATTAGTATAAAACCGAAACAAAATCCCGGTTGAACTCATTAGCATAAACGACTCATAATAATGCATTCAAATTAGTAAAAATTTGAGGATTCGAATTGGAAGCTCCATATTTTTCTCAGAAATATAATTTTTATGCATATTTCATTGATTCTTTTCAATAATTGACTGCAGCAACGTAGAAAGTCCTGCATTAATTAACACAAAGAGTGTTACACTGCTACTTGAACATTCTTTAACCAAATTATGGGAGATTGGTCTTCTCACCTCAAAGTGATTCTGAATTCTCGTTTCAAACAAATTGAAGCCCACGCGCGACTATTCAGAGAAGAATCAGTTGAAAATCGTACGAAGTGATATCTTAAAGAAAGCATTAAAATACATTCAGAACATTGGAAATTTGTTTCCCTCAAAACTGTAAATGATGCCATCAAATTTGCATCTGCCGCATTAAGATAGTCCCTCGATTAGTCAAGGCCCAATCCTAACCACAGCCACAACATTTATGACACCACAAGCGTTGAGTTATGATGCGGAAAGAATCAGAGGATTGGATGATATTCATGTTAAGATGCGTCTAGACGATTCTCTTTGAATGTCTTCATAACAATGAGGGCAAATTTACTAAAGATGCAGTTTTAGGGTTGGAAAATTCGACACGGAATCCAGAGACACGAAGAGAGAATAATCTTCAATTGCGAATTTTCAAGGAAAAAGTCCAATGAAAGTGGCTACCACTTTGCCAAACAGTAAAGTCCATGCTTCAGGCAAAATTCTGAATTCTGAACGTTGCAAAGGTAATTTCGTTCGGGGTGTACATGAGCTTAAGAAATTCTAAAATATGTGACCGATGTCGCACACTTAAGGCTAAGCCTACTTTATGGTCCATTAAGCTCGAAGTTATACTCTTTTCGGTGATTTCTTGGAGATATCATAATGGAAGTGGAGGAAGACCGACATTGTCCAAGACATTGACTTGGCTTGTGGTCGGCTACAGGATTCATATTCAAGCTCTGGTACCCACTACGACTTCACTATGACTTTTTATGACCCACCATGAATGACCACGATGGTGTGTGAATAGAGGTTTTAGCATACACCTTCGGGACAAAGGCGACAAGCCGCATAAACGCGTGTGAACATTGACCAGGTGAGAAGAAAGGTGTCACAGACAACGAAATACGACATGTAAAAGGAATTGGTGTGATGGTTGTTAAGATGCTGCAGAAACAGCTATCAAATGGATTGTTAATGAAGTTTTTAATGGAATGGTGCATCTTCAAATAATACTTACGGTCATTGTTGCCGACCAAGACGTTTCGCCACTCTCCGATGATGCGGTGCATGTGTAGAGGCCAGTATCAATTAGTTGAAGATCTGCGCAAGAAATTATAAATTTATGGTTGATTAAATTGATTTTAAATGCATAATTTAGATGATAAAAATATCTATCAAATTATCTATAGCTTAGTAAAACTTATAAGGAAATCTGCTAGTTTCCCAAAATAAACCTATGTTGTACGAAAAAGTAAAGCATGTTTTCAATTTATTTCTTGTGGTAAATGTTTACTAAATATATATGAAACCTCTTTGAGTTATAAATCACTGATTTTGTTGGTCTTGCAAAAGGGAGCTTATTAAAAAGTATATTTTAGAAACACCAACCATTAATTTAGTAGTCGGAAAAATCTACATCAACCAAAATTTTTGACAATTTTTCATCTGGTTTCTTTTCTGTCGATGGTGAATTCCAAAAGTTTAAATTAAATTAAATTTCAAAAGTTTACATTGGTATTCGTAAAGTTTAAAAGGATTTATCTCTCTTACAAAGAAGATGCTTAGTTGCTGACACCTTTTTTGTTTTGAAGGGATGCTTTTCGTTAGATGGAAAGCGGTCACGGTTTTGCAGAAAATTAAGGATGTTGAATACAAAAGGTTTCATTTTCCACCAAGAAGTTCATGTCTTCAATAATTTAACAGAGCTGTTTAAATAGTTTCCTTGAATTTTATAACGTTTTAAAATAATCGTATCTAATTATGCTAGTAACTGGTTTAATGTTACTAAGGTTGAATATTTCAGACTTTAAATTATATTACAACAGAATTTTGCTTCATTCTGAATCAGAAGAAAGTATTCTTGACTAAAATTAATCTGTTCCACTTTGTTTTAGTATACATTTGAAAGAATCATCCGTTTCATAACTATATCGTGTGAAAAGTTCATAAGATGAAACATTAAAAAGTTTGTAGGCTTTTTGTACTTTTAAAAATTGAAAAAAACATGTTTGCAAAAGAATTTCAAAACAGAAAAAAATTTCATCGTTATATCAAATATGATTTTCCTAAAGATTCGTCCAGTTCTTCAACTGCAAAGCTAGTTACTCTAATTGTAAAGCATACTTACCATCGATTTTCAATGATCCACCCTGAACAATCATGAATCGATGTCCGTTCGTTAGCGGTGTACCATCTTTGTACCATTTTACACGCGGCAAAGGACTCCCAGTTGCTCGACATGGTAGCGTGGCTACACTACCCTTTGGCAATGTCTGGTTCGACGGACCAATTTGAATAATGGGCGGCGGTGTATCATCGACGGACGTTACCTAATAAATTATTCATATTTAGTCCTGCATACACATTTCATTCGTTTGCGTTTGCATTTGCATTTGGAATGAAGCAAAAAGGATATCCTAGCCGGCCTAGCCACAATTGTACCAAGTCATCCAGTTGACCAAATGCAACTGCTACCCAACGTGGATGCCTTATTGAATTACCTGCAGAAATGCCCGAATTGTTGATGAACCAGCGACACTCAGAGCGGAACAGACAAAATATCCGGCATCGTCCTTTTGTACGCCACGAATTTGTAATGTTCCTTTGCTGGTGACGTGCAAATGTCCATAGGAGTTGTCCGGGAACATGAGCATTTGGGAGCCTTCCTTGGTCCAGAAGACAGACGGCGGTGGATTGCCGTTTGCTACGCAATCAAAAGTTGCTATACCGTTGAGGCCAACCTTTTTATCCTGTGGCTTAACCGTGAACGTTGGCGATGCTATTATTGTGACCATGCAAATTGAATAATGTTGGGTGTTAAGTTTGAGTCAAAAATGACATGAAATCAAATATGGCATAGAGATAGGTAAGTAGCAGAGACACAAGAGGATTTTCTTCTGCGGATAAAATTTGACGCATTTATTTTAAAATAAATCTATTGTACTATTTCAACTTCGATGAGTATTTACATTGGAGTTATTTGTTTTATAATTGCTATTTATGATTGTATTTTACATTTTAAAAGCCTAACACACAATCAAAATAAGCAAGGATTCAACTGAATAACAGCTATTGAAACTATATTTTCAGGTTATCTTATCCATTTCAACTCATTATCATGGCAAAAAAGCTACTGAATTCTCTATCATTACTGTTAATTCCGCAAAAGTTCTAATTCTGCGTGCCGAATCTCCTATACTTACAGTGAACGTAAAGATTTGCTCGGGCACTAATTTGTCCCACTGCATTGTGCGCTTCGCAAATAAAGATACCCTCGTCTGCAGGTTGAACGTTTTTGATAATAAGACTGCGGTCCTCCTCCTGGATGTCAGCCCTGTATTGTGGGTGAAGAGTAGACAATTTCATTCATAGCCAAATAGAATTGGATGGAAATATTGTTAGATTTGAAATTCATCATTGCTGCGCTGTGTCCAATTTGCATGATACATTCGACTGAACTCAAAGGATCCCATGTCCTCTGTCCTCATGCAAAGTGAAAACATTGCATTTTGAGATAGATTTGAAAACTTACCTGCCCACAGGCATGTTCCCGTCATCCTTTCGCCACAGGATCTGTGGCTGTGGGTCGCCACTAACTGAACAATGGAACTGCACAGTTTGTCCGGCAACCACAGTCGTATCTGTGGGTTCCTTGTTAAAGGTGGGCTTCACTGAAAAGGATAACACAAAATTTTATACTTTTGTTGTTTTTTCCGTAGAAACGATTGTGGTTTTGAACTTTATGGTTATTCAGGAGGTTTGTTTTGTTTGAACAACGAGTTTATGCTTTCTGATTGCAAGATTTGAATAAACAAAGGAAAGCTTTATGGTTGGGAAAAGAAATTTCCGGAAAGGTTTTAAACGTAGTGAAAGGATATTTGAATTTTAAAGAATAATGCTGTAAAGTTTTGAATTCAAAACTCTAGGAAAGTGTTTCTGAGCAATCACTGCTTAACATGGTATCATTACATGAAATTTTTTTGTAACAAGTGAGCGTAGTTTTTTGGCAAAAAATCTATGTCGGAATAAATTTTGAATTACATTAATTTCATTTCAAATTACGATGATGCATATAATTGGATTTATAAAACTGAAGATGGCTTCTATAGCAGATTAATTTGATATTGATGAGAGGACGATGTATATGAGAATGAATAATTGTGTCCACTTCATACAGAATAAATTTTTCTTAAACCAAATTCACCTTATATCTGCAAATTCTTTCATTCGTATGCAGGTTAATTTAAATAAATTCAGCTTTGAACAAGTTATTTCGGAAAACATTTAATCGGAGCTAAAAAAATTATGATATGAACGGAAAATTGAATTTTTACACGCATTTTTTGGATTGTTTTGTTATCTGTCGTTTCGTATGCTCAAAATTGCGCTTACATAAAAATGAAGTGCATAACCCTAAATGATACCCATTTAATTTGGACAATTTCAAATTCATCAGAACAAATAACAAAATATACAAAGAATATTAATGTGCACCAAATCATTTGTGTTGCCTTCACAAATAGATTCGATTTTTGAGCTTTCTTTGTTTATTAAATGAAAAATTCTTTGAATATTAGTTGTCGAAAATTTGGAGAGCATATTGAGAGATTAAAATAATTATTGATAGCTAGGAAAATTGAAATATGTATTACGCAAATATGTCGCGCATAACAGAATTCATTAATAAATATTATGTAAAATCAAAGTGAAAAATATCTTCCGAATTACCGAAATTGTTTACAAAATTATCGCATGGAATTTTTGTATCCGAGTTACCGGGAAATCAATATTACTTCTGGAGAATACTTCAAAACATACTTTTCATAATTTTCACGTATTTTGTAGCAATCTGAAATCTGTAAATAAATTTTCTTTCATCATAGCCTTAATTTCATCAGTCACGTCAGGCTAATCATAAAAAAATTTCTAATAAATTATGCCTCACCTGTTTCACCTTCCAGCATATCGTCGAACTCACAAAAGAACAAAGTATCTATCTACATTTTCATCTCAATTAAATTATCTGCACCGACGTGACAATCAACCTACTAAGCATCAGGTTTCTGGTATACAAAGTATCTTCACTTCTATCTTTTTGTGTTAGGAATTTTGTAAAATTCCATCAAGTCGTAATTGGCTTAATATAGAAGAGCTTAATTCATCAAAGAAAATTTCGCAAATTAAATAAATTAAATGAACGTCGAGGGAAGAAATTGTTGTAGATGAACTTTTAGGATAATTTTTTTCCGAGTATTTTGAAATTATTTTGAGTAAGATAATTAGTTGCTGGGAAAACAAAGCGACATCATCTTGGAGGAAATGGCGAGTAGTAGATTTTTTAAAAAATCTGATACTTTCTTTAAGCTGCATGACTTTGATGTTTAAGGATTGATTCAGTACACAAAATATCATCTTTTCAGCTGGGAAAAGGACCCAAGGTTTGAGAAAACATTTCATTTTTCAACAAAAGAACTTCCTCTCAGAAGATGAATAAGAGGATATCATTTCACCTAAATTAAGAAAAGATTTTCAGTATCAACATGTTCATCTTCTTTGTGCACAACTCCCTCGCGGTTGCTGTTGCCAATGGTGATGTTGTTAGAGGAAGCATGTTTATATGAGTACTTGTAGTCATCCAGTTCTTGTTGCTTTCCTTCGATGGAAACTGAGCGACATCAAACCAACGAATCATCCAACATCTGCAAAAAACCGCAGAATCCGACGAGGCAAAGATGTTGCTGAAAGAAACCACTAATTGCCTTCCATGTTCCACCATCGTCTTTCACCCGCCCGACGGTTGGTGCTTGGTAAGAGGATCTTCGAAACCATGGAAGTGGAGCGCATCAGTCTTGAGCCATGTTCATTAGTTCAGCATGTCCTTATGAGCATGATGTGCATTAACATCACTACCAGCCAACTTGCATTGCATTTATTTACATATACGACTATGTAACCGACATGAATCATACAGTCTGGTGGATCGACAAGGAATGCGACTGTTTGGAGGCGCCTAGATCTAATCTACTAAAGTGGTTTACGTAATTAATTTGTTATGACACCTTAACAGCAGTCTTTCATGCACATATTTTTTTTATATTTTGATTCAATCCGACGTACTTGCACGATTTGAAATTTATTGAATAGCGCCAAGCAATAAATAATATTTTGAGTATTGAAGGAGGTGTTTCGTAATGTAGATGGAAAATAGTCGAGTCTTCAGATGATTTGCTCACCAGTCTTGCCGAACCAAACATTTTTGGGGAAATTAGTGAGACATGAATGAAATGAAGCTTTATCTCAGGAATAAATTGTTGGGTTCCCTGTTAAATAAAGACGGGTTTAAGAAAAGCTGGGATGAGACCGATAAAAAATCATGAATACTTCAGAGAAATTAATAAAAATCCAACAATATCACAGATTTACTTTCTTCTCTTCTGGACAATAGGATACGTACAATTTTTATTGTTAATCGTTCACTTTTTCAAGGAGGGAAAATATGAAATCCTCACTGAAACAATAACACTGTTCTGTTGATGTAATGCAATGCCTTAATAAATATTCAATTGATAATGACCGGAAAATAAAGATGAGTCAAGAGTTCTTTTAGTGATAGGATGTAGATTTCGAGCGATCCGTTCGCCAAACAGCTGAACTTTCCAGATCTTACGGCCGAAGCTTCCGTTTGCCAATATTTATAGCCTGTATTTATTCTAGTAATCCTATATTCATTTGCGGGAAAAAAACACTGAAACGCCGTATACCGTCATAAACATCTGCTTTTTTGGATGCAATGCACCATTGCATTTTTGATAGAAATCGTTTGATTCATTCTGATAAAATGATTTTAGCCTGAATAATCACTACAAATTGTACGATTAAAGACCATATATCGGACTCTCAAAGTATATTATGTAATAAAAATTATCAAGAAATAACAGTATTCAATATCGATAAATGAAAAGAAACTACTTAACGACCAAAAGACGAAATAATGGTAATGAAGCATTCATGAATTACATAAGAATCATTTTAAACATTTTTGAAACACATCCTGGTAAATGTTCGAAAGAGGGGAATACTCTGTTGGAACGACGAAAATGAATTTTTTTAAACGTATTTGAAAAACAACATATTAAAGATTTGGACTTGAAATTTGAAATGTATATATTGAAATTGGAAGTTCAGATTCATATTATTAATAAACAATTTAAAAAAAATGGCGTCGTTTCGACCAAGCGCTTGAGCAGTGCGGATTGCTCTTAAAACACTAAGAAAAAAATCCAGATGTGACCATTAACCAACAAAATTGAGTATAAGCTACTGCACGGGTCTAAGTTTAGAACAATAAGTATGTTTTTTGCGATTTGGTGCACGTTTGAATATACATACGCTTAACGACTTGTGGCTTTTTTCGATTGAAAAAAGTTTTCTAGAAAAGTAAATTTTTGCTCTAATGTTAGACCAGTGCAGTATTTAAATAGTAAATAAGTAGGTGTGAAAAATTTCAAGTATATCAGATGAGTAGTTTTTCACAAAAAACACAAAAGTTTGTTTTGAGAAAAACGCATTTGAAGTTTTTTTTTGGTTTACGAAAATTATCTGCTCTTTTTCGTAGTGAAAGCATTTTCAAAAAACACAACTTTGATTGTTTACACTGTGAATTTCGAATATGAAAATATAATATAACTTGTGTGTATTGTATTAGAATATATTAGTCGAGTAGTACCACGACAAAGCTGCAAATTCGGGCACTTCATGGCCATTTGCTCTCCAGAAAGTATAGTAGGACGGAGTGGGACTAAAAACGCTGTAAAATGCCAAATAGTTTAGATATCGATATAAAATTTTGTACAAGTATTTTCGAGGTATTTTTCCAACGAAATAGAAATAGAGATCTTACAGAAGACACAAAACTTACATCAATTCATCTAAGTTTCATCTAAAAGCTCGCTTACATTCTTTTGTCTTTCAAATGTTCAAATGAAAATAGTCACCTACATAGAAAGGGGTGTTGAACTATTTCTTGCCGCAAAAGCCTTTCGTAATTAATGAAGAATTTTTAGGATGATCTTTTTAATTTAGCGGAAAAAAAGTTACATAGTATGGCACGTTCAAAGTTATCGTTCGATCTTTTACCACAAGGCTTTTATGCAGAAAAAATTAAGTTTAAATTAAATTTAGGATCACAGTCAAAAACTTTACTATTTGACTAGTTGAGTCTAGTCTTCCTCAAATGATGGATAATTGAACCCTGTTTGCAAACGAAACAATATAGGAAATGTATCAAAATGCAGCAAATTTCTAGTTCATGGAATGAAATTCTGATTCAAAAATGTACTTTCTGAATCAAAATTTTCAAAAATATAATAAAATCCTACCAATAGGTGCTCGATAAAAATTATTCAAACCAGAGGCTACTCTTGATCAGGGAATTATACCTTTGAAGATACTTATTTTCCAGTTAGATTGAAGGTCTCATCAGTAAAGAGCAGCAGTATAAATGTATGAGCGAAACCGAATGATACTATCATCTTTAACAAATAACTGGTGAATATAATCGTTATTGACGGGCTTGGCCATTGTGAATTTCCTTTTCTTAATTTTTTGGGCTTGAAATGTCCGTTTTGTCACTGTAGCAAATATACTCGATTCTTTTTAAATTTTAATAATATATTTCAAACTAGTTCCGCAACAACTAATAAGTGAGCCATCTTGGAAAAATAGGGCTTCCACTACAACCTACAACTACAACAACAAATGCTTAAGTTGCAAAGCGTTTGATGCACAGTTTTGGTCAAAATTTGTTATTTAAAATGACTCATAGTTTAATTTATTTCATGTATGTAGGTAGTTAACATTTCCTAAATGAATGCACTTTATTGAATGCCCTTTTTATTTAATTTAAATTCAAAAATATATATTCGAATGATCTGACCACTACATCGCATATGATCCATAGTGATTATTTTCAAACCATGGAAAAATGATTTGAAAAAGAACACTGACCTCCTAAAACCTCTTCCAGGACTCACAAAGGGCACAAACATCAATATCATATTTGCCTTCGAAACTTTTTTTTCATAAACGGGTCAGATACTTCAAAGTTTTCTTTCTGTCCGAACACCTCACTAACTTTCCTCACACGAACGAAGAACGCTAACTTGATGGTAACTCTTGTGACACTATCTAAAGCGATACGCTTGATTATATAGATACACTCCCTGGTGAGGTGTTGAATCGACAGATAAACGACTCTTGACTTTGGTGACCATCTGTTCCGTTCCGTGCTGTAGTCCTGGAAAAAAGGTAAGTGCTGAGTACTTTACTTCACATACGTTCTCGTAGGTCAGTTGGGGTCAATTTGCCAGCTATTTGTCATTACAAGTGTTTGCGGAACACTTTGAATCCCATCGCTGCGGGCGCCACTTGAATGAATCGTTTCATCGTTCTGGTGCCCGGATTCAAGGGGTTGGGAACCCGAATCACATTTTATTATATTATTTATGTATGCCGATTAAACCTTTCAATTTGGAGAGATCATTCGATCTGAAAGTTTCGAGATAGATGAATGGGATGGGCATGAAATCACACATGTGATGCTAATGTAGGTTATTAAGTGCCAACCGATTCGAATGTGGGCTGAAGTTCGTGTAAAATACTATGATGCAATGAATGTCTGACTTGCTCATTAAATATGAAAATGTGTTGCAGTGGAGGAAGCTGCTACACTTGTATTTATTTATGATTTGCATCTACCTACAAGATTTGTCTGCAAATCTAGAAAAAATAGTATTTGGATCGCTCAAAGTCCGTTTTCTGCAGCGAACTGATCTTATGATTAACATTCCATTTAGATTCAATGAAACCTAAGACAACGTATCATATCAGGACGCCATCGAATGGGATGCTGCTCATCCTCTTGTTGTGCATATTAAAATAACATGCAGCATCATATGTGTAATGTACTTGGATGTGCAACAGACAGGTCTGTGGGCTGTGCTTCCAATCGATATGGCGACTATACAGCGCCGTGCACTTTAACCGAGTATGGCCAATTATCTCGTTAAAATTAATTCGGAATGATACAGAGGACGGGGCTTCTTTGTATGTCCTCATATGAGCAGATACGATACTACATTTGCTTTGTTGAGAGCCAATGCATTGTATATGCTTGCTATAATATGCCTTTTATATGGTATTTAGTGGTGCATTTCATTTATGATTCGACAAAAGCGTATGAGTTCAGCGCATGGAGGATTCAACAAGCAAATATCACTTCTTGGATAATGCATCATAAGAACACCTACACATGCGCTACACACGCTAGTTAGTACTTAGCATATTTTATTATAAACTCTCATAATATTGTTTATTTAGACGACCTACACTAGAAGTGTGGACGGGAAATGGAAAATTATTGCTTTTGAGGAAGGAACAAGAAAATTTAAGTCTCTTGAAGGTGTAATGTACATGTGTCGAAGAATTGATTTTGATTAGGATAGTGTTATTGACTTTTAAGGAAACTTGTTTGTATTTATGATTTTGCTTTGCGTTTTGCAAAATGGAGTTTGTTGAGAAGCAATGGAATAACTTATTTCTTGATGGATATACTCGTACTTGAATCATGCAGTTTACATGGTATTCAAAATGCTTTTCTGGCCAGTTTGACGTACAGTTTCTAGTTATAATATGATTTTATATTTGATCTACGTCTTATATAACGCTATGTTTTTTTTTTTTGGGAAAAACAGCTAAGATTGCTCTGCAATTATATAAAAAACATAACGTCAGAAATTTTCGTATAGAAACTCTGTATGTACTGGTTTATAGGCAAGAGAACTAAAGTCAACTTCGTAAATTGGAAAATTCAAGCTCTTGTAGTTCAGAAAGGTTTTTTTCGCGAAAAAAAATGACTTAATAACATCAATGTCCAAAAACGCAAGTCAATACGTAGATAGATGCAAAAAATGTTGTACACATCATGTTTTCCCAACAAAAAGCACCGTTTGTAAGTTTTCGTTGAAACAGAATGTTGAAGATCGTTTTTCAACTTTTTGACATGAAAGATACACTTTCAATTTTAAGTTAAATCCCATCTTATTGCTAACAAAAAGAGGTAATAAAGACATTGATATATGCAAGTGTTCGACTGAAAAACTTCACAATTCATGCCTTATTCTTTAAGCAAGGCATAAAAAATAAGGATATTAAAGTTTGGTCAATTTTTGAAACTGCAACAATAGCCGATTTTTTAATCAAATATCAATTAAATAGCAAATTTGTTCGCATTCGATTTGAATTTTTTTAGCAATGCAATATAGTTTACAGTTCCAAGGTCGTAACAAATATTTTCTAAAGTTTTTTGGGGTTACAGGTTGGTTTACTTGAAGAAATGATCCAAATGATTTGCGGGGATTTACCTGTTTATTCGGGGCTAAGAAGCTATTGTTTAGACGTTTCAGTTGACTATGAAAACTGCAGTGTATTCACATAGACTATACTCAATTTTGCCTATTTTGTTATGACAGTGTCTGCAGTACTGTTCTGGCCTTCCAAGATGTACTTCATTGAGCAGTAGGCGGTCAGAAGGCCTCTAACAAATCTAATTTTCTTCTTTGTAAGATTTAAAACTTCGTTTTCACATCGAATTCAAGGACAGGAATAGACGTATAGACGTCCAGGATCTTTTGCTTTTGCTCTAATTCAATTCAATTTTCTTGGCTTCAACACAGAAAGACTTGGGATCTATGACGACACTCTCTGCTTCAATCTTTTCAAGGCCATCAACTTCTAAAAAAATTCTGTGTCCTTGCACCTACATCAGAGACAAATCACTCGTCTTTGCCAAGTTAAGGAGATTTTGAAGGCATTCCCAGGTCAGTTTGCACTCAGGTGTGTAGGAGTTCAGAATATATTGAATATTATTGAAATTGATTTCATATGGATTCATTTTCCGATACCCTATTAAGTCTAAAAATAAGTCAGTTCAGCAGCAGTCGGAACATAAATTGATGAAATAATTTAGATGGGCACCTGCTGTGAATTAATTAATTTTGCAACACCCACAACATACTTTTTTTGGAATTAATAGTGTGTTAGTTTCTAGCATGGAACTGAAACACTCTATCAGCAAAGATTTAAGTATTTTGAAACAATAAGCTGTAAGTAACAAAGCTAGGAAGCTTAAAATTCTGTGTTTCAATGCATGGTAGCTGTGAGATCTTAAATTTTACGAAGTACTCTCTTTTTGATAAAAAAAATGGATGCTCTGGATCAATTTTAGTAGATTGAGATGTTTGACTCAATCAGTTTGCAGTACCGTACGCTTATGAAAATATCTTTCAATTTCTATCTTCCGTAAGTATCAACTTTTTACAGAGCTTCAAAAGGCATGGTCTAAATACGCGATTCTAAAACCATAAATTAGCGAATTCAGCTTCCAAACAGTTAGTTCATAATATAAAAATGGCATCGTTAATGCTAATATCGGATGTATTTTTTGCTAATGGTATTCCCATTCAAATAGTTTCAAAATCATATAAAGTCAATACTAGTTATTGCAAACAGAAATTTGCCATGATGATTTATTTTCAAAAAGATCGCCCCACATTCCTGTGTATCTAAAATTCTTCGTTGATTCCCCAATTGAATTATGAGCCCATTCCCAAAATTCTTCATTGCATCGAACGAAAAAAGTGTCGATTAAACTCCATAAATTCTCGCAAAGCTTTTATATCTTCCCGCCCTATTTAATTATCCACTATCGTTGGGCTCTTTAGTGAAATGCCCAAAATGCCCGACATAAATCAATTAAACAAAAACCCCGAAATCACTTAAAACACTTTATCCCCGTTGCAATCCCATTTCGGTTGAATGATATATAAAAGCGCTACAAAGCCATTTCTTTCTCATCGTCGCACTTTTCTTGCTTTGCCTTTTTTCCACTGTCGTCTTTTCACTTAACGGCCAAGATTAATGTTTTGTAGGTTTTATACAAATCAACTGAATAATATATTGCCAACCTATGTAGTTTTTTCTTCTCAGCCTTGTTTCTTGTAGTAAATTTTATTTTGAAGAGAGAACAACATTTTGTTAAAGTTTGAAAGGCGACCAAGAAAATGTAAAAGAATGTAGTTGTACCGTTTTGAGAATGAGAAAAATCTTAGATATTTTCGACGAGGGAGGCTTTAAATATTTATCAAGCTAGACGAGAACTTATTAGTGCGAGTTGTGGCGGCTATTGGGAAAATGTGCATTTTCTCACGCGATTTGAATTTATAGAAAGCAATTGAAGGTTTTGAAGCAAGAATGTGGCAGTTTTATATTTCTATTTTGAGAAGTTACAAACCGTCTATTAAAGTTCAGACTTTAAAGTATCATCGGAAGCATTTAAATTTAATTCAACCATGCGTGGTTTACCAACAACAATGTATGAAAATACTTTTTCTGTGGTAGTGGGTGGAATTTTGGAAGTAAAGTGCAACTCTCCCAAAATTGCCAAAAAATAGATAAATTTTGCATGGTTTGATTATTTTTTGTTGCGGTTTAAATATCCATTAAATCAAGTCACTCAATGATTGCTCTTAGTTTTTGAGGTCAATTTTCGATATTTTATATATTTCATATTTGTTAATTACGAAAAGCGGAAGCAAATTTTATATAATAATTATGAAACTTTTAGAATAATTAGAAGGGATGCAAATTCTATCGAAGCAAAAACGTTCTTGTAAAATTTTAGTATATAGCTAGACAAACTCGAACATCCCAGCGCTAGGCTCTCTTTATTTTTAATTAATTTTCTAGACCTAAGTGATATCCCCGAATGGATTCGTGCTTCGTGCTTGATCCTTTTATTTAGCAGTTCACGAAAGCTAATTTTGAGCCACCGAAAACTATTCAGTCGCCATGAATCAAAAACACTAACAAGGCTTCACATTAACCACGTCACGCCAAGATGAATGGTCGCGAGTCATGAAGCCTTGCGTTGCTCAAACCAGCTTAATCAGTTAAATGGCGGCAAATAAAGCTTGTATTGTGATATAATGGCTGACTTGTTGCACAACAGCTTGTTAAGGACTCGTTTGCTCGAATTTATTTCACATGTAATATAACAAAGCCATTTTTTCGTAATCGCAGAAGTTGAGATAATTTACAATTGGTTCATGTTAATGCTGTCGGTAATGGTAGTACGTACCTTGAACAGTGAGCTTCGCGACGGTACTTTCGCGGTTTCCAACCACATTTTGTGCAATACATTTGTATTTTCCTTCGTCAATTCGTTTAACATCACTTATCAATAAATTGCCGCCGTCGACGATTCGTATTCGTGACATGGTTCCGTGCGATTGTCCTCGTAGATCATCCAAATCCAGTGGGACACCATCCTGTAAAATGTTGGAAAAAAGGAAAATATAGCCGGAGTGGTTCTGTAACGAGTCATATTTTATAACTGAATTGTTGATATAGTATTCAATTCGCTTATAGAATGTTGGTTTTCCCAAACAGAAATGTATATGATCCATCTCACATAGTTCAACGCTTTATGTATCTCCTTGCTAGCATATTTGATAAATAGGTTATGCACACTGTGAACAGTAACAAACAGAGTTAAATTTTTGATATCCGAAATAGTTGAGCATAAGATGCATACAATCAGCATTTCGTTCCTTGGGGTGCATTTATTAGAATCAGAGCTATCAAAGCAATCAAATGAAAGTAAAGAAAAAAGGGCACCTTATTTCGAAATAAATACAGAGAAATACAAGAACACTTTTCAGAGATGTTGTCAGGATTTGACGCTGATTGAAGAGTATCACGGAGAATGCCCATTATTATTGCACACTAGTGACAGGGCTAAAAAAAGTTCAAAATGTCCAAGTGAACAAAAACCTAACTACCTAAACTTTAATTGAAGTCGAAAGAGTGGAAAACGACCCTCTTCAAAGGATACTTCCTGACAAAGTCCATGTGTCTTTACACGAGCATTGCTGAAATGGTTGACTGAAGAATATGAGCCATTTTAACAAATAGTATTCTAAGGAAATCCATCGGTCACAAAAGCACCTTTAGAAATCCAAAGAAACATATTCCTCGAGAAAAATGATGTCTTTGATCTTCGAAAAGATAATAGACTTAGATAGTTGTGACTCAAAAAGAGTTCAAAATTCTTATTCTACTGAAACATTGCATAGAAATTTCCTCAAATTTCATTTAAATTTTTTTGAAAGATGCTGATTTTCATTACGAATTAAAATTTTATCATTGAACTCGTTTTTGCTTATTTATCAAAATCTAGATTTGTTCCAGCTTCCAAAACAGAGCACACAATACTTTTTATTGATCTTAAGAAATTAAAATAATAAGATTGGAGATTTTTATTATTTTGGACTAGAAAATATGTTCTCGATTATTCTAACCTCATTTCGTTTAAATTAAGTTTTGTAGACAATTTTGATTTCGCTGAGTCCTTGCGAAAAACAAATCTTTGTTGAATGTTTTTCTCAATTAAATTTTAATCTAGGAATTCTATTTTGCGATACTCAAATCGAGCTGAATCTCAATTCACAACTACACTCATTCTTCCTTAGCATTTGCTAATACCTCTCCTGTTCATTCCGATTTTCGTTGCCTTATTTTTAGAAACGATTTCATTTTAATGATTACTGAGGGACAACTTCAAAGTGCTTTGCACTCAAAAGTGTATCTCTGGAAACTCAACTCTTCTGTTAGAAAAATTTGCATTTATATTTAATTTCAAGGAAATTGGCATCCATCTAGTGTTTGCTCAAATAACATCCTTTTCAGAAAATCGGAATCTTCTTTCAATACTAAGTCAATACTTTGAACAACAACACTACACAGGGATAAATTATCCATAAGAATATTTAACAAGTTATGATAAAATAAATATATTCATTTCACATCCAACCAAGCTACCATAAACCATATAGTAGCTGAAAAATTGATTCCTTTCTAGCCACTTCCATGAGTTACGACCTCTTACGCGGTGCAATATCTTCATTATATGCGTCTTCAAACCCAAAGTCACCCCCGGACAACTTAATAGGTCCATAAATAATTCAATTGAATGCTACATCTGATAAATATTACACCGATAAACATATCGAATTATAAGTCAAGAAGCAAACAATTACACCTCTGCGTTCGGAGCCCCGCAATATTCATCATCCACAACAATAGATGTTACAACAAAAGTCTCGAATGGTGGATGATGGTGACGGAATAAATTACCTTTTCCCAAATGAGGGTCGGTTCGGGATTGCCCTTAGGTGGTCCGCATTCTAAGAGGGCGGTCTCGCCAGCTGCCACTCTAGTATCCTTCGGCTCCACTCTGAAGTCCTCTCGAAGCACTAGAAGAGTAAATAGAAAAACGGAAAGCATAAGTGCAAACATATAAGCGTATTTGCTTTACAGTTAAAGAAAATATAATTCATAAGATGACAAATTGATCAAATGAAATAGTTTTCTATTGAGATAGGCTAAAAATTATGTGGATGGTACTTGTCAAATAGAACTACAAGTCACTGTAGTCATGCTTCCTTGAAAGGGATGAAGGAATTGCATATTGAATGGACTAACTAAAGTTTATTTTCCTTAAACAAATAACGTCGGGTAGCTTCCCATTATGAACAGGAAATGCATATTGAAGGACGAATAATAAAAGTCAATTGTTTTCTTATAACTCATCAGCTCTAACATTGTGTGAATCGTCTCCATAAGACCTGTGTAACTGTAAATGTTGTTTGCTTGTCGCATCAATAAATCACAAGTATAAATAAAAGAAAACTTGCCTTCTTCCACGGAAATATGTTACCATAACTTCGTTGGGGCAGGCACAAAAACACGGCAAATTGTAGAGTCCAAGGTATTGAATGTTACCCATTTATTGCTCTAATAATAGGTTAAAACAACCATAACCTTTAATTTGAGGAACACAGAGGAATATTTTGAAGGCTTTGTGTTTAAATTATAAAAATCGATCGTTTACTTTGTGGAAAATAGCTCAATTGTGTGCTTTTCAGTGAGATTGGGTGTCACATATATCCGTGAATACGATTTAAATATTTTAGTGGAAAATATTTGTTTGTTTCTAGTAAAATATCCTTAAAAATAGTGCATTTAACTGAAAAAATGCAGTTAAGTTTCAACTAAGCCAGTTACTAGAGTAGATAGCATTCGGTAATTATATAGAATTTACTCATAGTTTAAGCAGTAGTTGATTCTACAGCATACCCATTTTCAAACATCCATAAATGTTAGTTAAAACATTTCCTATGAAGAAAGTTTGAGTTTGGCCAATCGAAGTTAGTAAGGATTTTATTAAGTCGGATTCCCACGGCGTGTGAAATCGCATGCCAACTGTGTTTGTCCTCGCCAGCCCTTTGTTGGGCTTAAAAATGTATCTTCGCGTGATTTGATCGCTTTACGGGCACGTTTGTGTTCAGTGATGGAAACAAACGACACATCGAACGACTTGTGCCAAAATTGTTTTAAAGTAAATTTCGCATTTTTTCGACGATAAAAGTGAAAACAAAAAAGTTTCGGTGCCCGACAAATGTCCTCAAAGCAGCTCCGTTTAGCTCGTCAGAATTCAAAAACTAGCAAGATTATCAAGAGTCTGAATTTTAAACAACGATTTAATAAACTGTGAAAGTCTGTAAGTTTACTACATTTGAAGACGGTTGCCAATATTATCTTTTATCAAAGCACAGCTTTAAAACTATGATTGTGATTGATGGTAAAGACTAGGTACATGTGATAATAAATCGCGAAGTAAATTTCTGGAAACATATCACACTCACAATATTTTCATAATATTTAAACAAACTAGCAATCTGAATTTAACTTTAGACGAAGAAGTTAAAATTAATTAATAAATATTCCTGGAGCCGAATTCCAAATCAAGTTATGGACAAAAAAGAAAATTCAAATTAGTTGAACATAAAAAGACAAGGAAACCAATATTTATTCAGGAAAGGCGCTCTGAAGAGTATCCACGCTCAATAATGAAATTTGTATCTTATGTTATCCCAATTTTTATTATTCACGGAATGAATAAAATCAGCCAAGCTTACAACAATAGATTCACTTCCTTGAATTTCAAGAACTTGACTTGCGTAAATATTTAAAATTGATGAATTAATTTGAATTGATTGAGCGATTACCTGTAACTACCTTACAAACACTTTTGGCGGATACAGCCTAAATTAAAAAGTACACTCCGTAACACGTCTTCTTCAAACAAATCTTTCCAAATCAATTCTCGACTTCTTTGAATCCATCTTAGAAATCAATAAATACTCCTTCTTCCATTCTTGTGCCACCCATCTCGCACATCGGCCCGTTCGAAGAAAGTTCAATATTTAACTTGAATTTTATGACCCTGTTGGCTTTGTACATATGTTTGAAACTTGCACCAACATAATGTGCAAACGTGCTATCTTCATTCATATGTATCTTATGTAGTATGTACAAACGTACTTGGGAAACACTTTTCTTTCGTTTTTCATGGAAATCTAGACTTGAACTCGAATGGTACTTTTACTGGGACTGTGCGGCCTTTAAAGTGTAACTCTTGCAGAGTCCACAACTTGGCAATGGAGTGTGATTTTGTAAAACACATTCCCGATGGCGTCGTCGAGCGTAGTTTCTGTACACACATGTTTCTGTGTGAAAATTAAACAAAGATTGGTTAGCCCATTAGTCGCAGCAATGGGAATCTATTGAAGATACTTTTAAACCATATGCAATTCTGATTTCGAGTCTGCTTCGACGGGGAACAGTTTGTGCTTGAAATATATTTGGTTTTTAAGACTTGGTACTAAATTAGATAAAATAAACCTGAGCCAATAATTTGAAACCATCACAGCATCCATTTAAAAAACAACCTGAATTCCTTTAACTATTCTATTCAACAGCTAGTATTCAATTTCCCAGACAAATTTCATTCGCATTTGAACATTTCGAAAACCAAAATTGACGAAACACTATTATAGCTGCAAAGTGTTGAACACCAAACACTATGTACGTACTTCAATGCAGAATAAATTCATGTGTGGTGACAAAAGTAAGATAATGGATATACCACATTGGTGTGGTAATTAAATCAAACATTAGATAAATGTACACACATTTACGATGCGTTGATGGTACGAAACGATTTGTTTAAAGTGGCTTTAACGATCATTGGAAATCAACAGAAATAATATTGAATGTGACACAGTACTAATTGTGCAAATAAACAATTGTTGGAATAAATAATAGATTTTGTCGTAAGGTAATCCTTTGAAGTTGTGAATGTAAATTTTTGTAAGCAATGAAGCATCTTCAACATATTGAGGAAGTCAAAAGTTTTTTATTATAAAGTTTAACCCAGGTAGTGTAAATGTTTATGTAACAGTTGAATGGATTACAAAACGACCATTATGACTTCATTGTAGTATTGATTTTGAATTGCGATTTGTTGAGAATTTTACAAGAATAGGCATCAATTCACAGCAAAGTTTTAAAAAAAATCCAATCTATTCGTGTCATTTACTGAAAATGTAACAAGAAGCGAACATTCTCCACAATTTCAAATAAATTCACCAAGAGAGTATTTTTATTATTTATCTTCTAGCAACTATACCAAATTTAATTTCTATACTAGAATGTAACTTTTTTAATGAATCTATTCTATCTATTCGCTTTGTACGTTTTATGAATTCTGGAATTGTTAGCTTTTACAAATATCTTTTCTTAAAACCCTTTTCCAAACCTCTTCCTCTGATCTTCTGTTCTTATCTTCTTCTGTTAAGGGTTAATTTTCAATATTTTAAAATAATTTTTAAGAGTTTTTTCTGGAAATTTGATAAGCATGCATTAATTTACAAGTAAAGAACATAATAGTGCAACATTTCAAGAGTCTTCTTTAAAAATTTTGTGAAAAAATATTGTGAATTGAGTCACTGACAGCAAATATTCGTATACACCAAAAAAAGCTTTGTGGTGATCACCATAACTTATTACTGGATCATCTCTTGACTAAAAACCAAAAAGATTTCGGTGGTTTATGAGTTTTTCGAGATAACAACATAATTTTTTTTATTTTATTGATTTTTCAATTTTTGGAAGAAAAAAGAGACGAATTTTTGTAATTTATGAATATTTATTGATAAAAATTTGCGAATTTGTTGGTTTAAAATAAATTATAACAATAAAAATACAAAATCTCGATATTGTTACCTCGTGATTTATGTATAAAGTAATTGTGCAAAATTTACAAGGGATCAGATATGTAGTTTTTGAAATACAGTGATCACCAACCCTGAAAAAAAATCCGAGAAAAAAGCGTTTAACAATTGGTAATAATAGCTAATTGGTTGGGGAGCATATATTAAAAACAGCTGCATCTCCGTGAGTTTTGCTCCGATCAATCTCACATTTTAAGTGGATACTTTTGTAGGGGTGTACTATTGAAACAGTAGAAAATGCGAAATAAAAACAAAAACCCTACCCCTCATATTTAAATCATCGTAAAAGATACGGATGGTATACGAACAAGTCAAAAACTTTGTGGAAATTATCGCCAGTAGAAATTAAGAAAATTTTCAACATAATTGAGAGAAAACACAATTTTCCATAAGATTCTAATAAATTGCATAGCAGAAAACATTTGAGCCCTTAAATTATTTGATTTTGAGTAAACTAGGTGTTTTTTTTATATTTTAGCAACTATGTTTTTGTGTTCACAATAGTAAAACCTCCCGTTCATAAAAAAGTCCCACAGAAATATCACTATGTAACAGAAAAACAAACATACAAGATTGTCGGATATTTTCCGATCATAATCAACCATTAGATAATTTTGTCAGATATCCAATTGCCAACAAATGTGCAAATCGACAACAAATCTCATCACGAAAACTTTATGTAAATCCTCCGAAATTGAATCATCCCACCCCAATTCAATGAAATTACATTTATATCTATTTAGATTCCAATCTGTAGCTCGTAAGCCAAAACTCGAAACTAAACTTTACTCATCTAATTACAAACCAAGTTAAACAAGCAACTATTCGAATAGGAAATTATACACAATTTGCCTTGCAGCTTCTTCTAATCCTTATATCGTCTATACGCTTGCTATAAGCTACAATTTTAGTTAGACATACGAGTATATATATATAAATACAACTAGTCAACAATCTTCGATGGAAAGATACTTTCAGTGATGATAGATACTCTATTTGTTGAAACCAGAGTGAAATACGTGCCTGAAGCAGTACAGTGCTTTAACTTTACCGGTACTCTGCATTATTTAGTTGGTTGAGTTTTTATTCGGTTTTTGAATTGTCGTATCACTTTGAAAGTCCTTTTGGCACGTTGTTGAAACAATGCACATGACATGATGCCGTTCAAGGCACAATTCCATCAAGGGATGTTTGGAATTGATGCACCAAATGGATTTTCCTAGTATGAACACAACATGAGTTTGGAAGTCAATGCATTTGCGAACATGGTTGGCACAAGTCCTTGTCGTCTTCACCATTCATTTGGTATTTATGTCTCTGTTGGGTGATACCATCATCATGGGATTTGCAGTGGACTCGATTGAGGAGTAATGTAAAATCCTTTTGAAAGAAGTTATCCATAGATTCTTGAGCGTTGAGTTAGTTTGTTAGTTTCAATTGGACATGTAGAAAAAGTTTGAATCCAAGCAGTGGGATCTGAAATATTTTTCCACTGGACTGAGCTTTATTTTGATTGGATATAGATGGATGCATCAGTTTCTCAAAATACATATTTTCGGTATTCAGTATTCAATCTAAAAATGTGATACCTTTCATGATGGCTATAAATCTTGAATAACAGGTATGTGATTGCTCAGAGTTTTTTGTTGAATAGACATAGCATTTCTGAATTGAATTAAACTCTACTGCAAATGAATCAAATCTAAAAATATTTTAAATAATAAAATCTTTTCCCGAAAACAGTTAAACGCGTTTCCCAAATTAAGAAATGTGTTTTATTTCGATTTTGGAAGTAGCATTATCGATGGTGCCCAGCCGGTAAATATGGTTGAGAAAACATTTGGAATGATAAATCCCTTTATAAATTTTGCAGAATTGATAATACAAATAAAAACTATATCTGCTTTTCGATCGCATTGATTGCAAGTAGCGAGAAACGAAAAGGTCGAGTAAAAAATTGTTTGGGGTTCTACTCGAAAGCATATTTTCAAACATTTTTTCCGGCAGAAATGTATTATCTGATTTGAGAAAAGGTTTAATATCCTTGGGGAAAAAATTCATTTCACGAAAAGTTTAACTAGAAAATGCTATATAAGATTGGAAATGTGGTTCAGTATATCAAATTAAAGATTTACAGTTCAACTGCAGGATCACGCTTTCTTAACTGGTCTTCTGGTCGTACACTAACAATAACTCCGTTAAATATCAAACCTGGTAGCCCTGATGCATTGTTGGATTTCTTAATATACATAATGTGTTCGCTGCACCATCCACATTCATCCCTTGCAGCAACCCTACATTCGAACAACATCTCATTTCTGATTGATATTTCTTGATACAAAAGAGAACATGTGTGCACATATCCATTAAGTAATATTTACCAACAGTAGAAACTCTCATTCAGATTGGAACTGCGGCAACTCCCCAGCGGGGCAACTTTGATAATGATGATGAAAATCCCCACGACCACAGCTCCAAGCGTGTTCAGTTTGTTGAAATGGCGAATATACTATTAATCCTGCATCATCTCGCTCTTTGCTCTATTTGAAATTGAAATAAATGAAGACTGTATGCAGCATATGGAAGCAGGATGATAACTGTTGATATGAAATTGTATGGGACATTTCCATTCAATGGTATTCTGTTTTGCTCGGTCGTATTCGATAATGGTGATTGAAGTAGTATGTTGACTAACCTACATGAGGACATTTTTGTTTGTTGTGGGCTATCATATTTAGTTGTATTCATAACGCATTTAAAAATTTGAGGCAGGTAAACATGGGTACATAAGAAGCAATTCATTTTATAAAGTCATTCAAGAGATAAAGAAAATATGCTGAATATTTCCGAAAATTCTAAATTGCGAAGTTTGTAATCGTTTAATAGATATCAAATCAATACAAGTACCAAAAATACTTTTCACTCAAAAATTGATGAAGAAAACCCGAAGATAAAGCCTGATATGAATAGTATTTTCTGACATTAAAGAGGATGATTTTGCTGTTCTCAAACTCTGAATATCTGATTGAAACAGGACAGAATACAGAGAAGAATAAAAATCAAACAATGTTAGGTATGCTCAGCGTAATACGAACTGAATAGAAAACCGTACTGAAAGTTGCTTTAAGTTCCTTTTTTGTAAAATGGTCAGTCTTTTGATATCGTTTCTATCTCCTGGCTTACTTGAACATAGCAATAAAGCGCAGCGATTGAACACATACATTTGACATTTGAATTTAAACTGCGCGCGTCAAAGAAGTTGGCAAATCGGTTTGTTTTTTTAGGTTGGTAGGACTGTCTTTGACATCCCTGCCGAATCACACGTCAAAATATTCTATAATGTTTGAGATACGCTTTGTTTTGTGAGCTGCTAAAAGTGAATTTCTGATTTTTTGGGATGTCGAAATTTGTTGAGCAAAGAATTTGCATTAAATTTTGTTTGCGGAATCAAATTTCTGCTGCGGATTCATTGAGGATGATGCACAAAGCCTTTGGCGATGAGGCTATGTCAAAAAAAATGTTTATAAGTGGTATAGTGAGTCCCAAGCAGGCCGTGAACGTGTCGAAGACGAAGAGCACCCGAGAACACCGTTTTGAGACGATAGAGCAGATTCAAGCCGCCGCGAAGAAGGGGCTGAAGGCCATCCCTGAAATCGACTTTTTCAACTGTTTCGAAGATTGGAAAATCCGTTGGCATAAGTGCATTGCATCGCGAGGGGATTACTTTAAAGGCGATGAAATTGATTTGCAAGAATAAATAAAGAGTTTTCAATATAAATGCAATGTCACCTTATTTTTCGGACACAGTAGTATGTAGTAATATGAATCATTCTTCCTACTACAATAAGGTTTCATTTCTGCATAAACGTTTTCTCAGGAATTCAATTTGTTTTTTGGAAAGAACAACATGAACATGGATCTTTTCTCGTGTTCCAGGATAATTGGTCTGCTGAGATTTGAAATATTCTGAAATAAATGAACTCGGATGTCTGGTATTTAAATTATTACTGGTAAAAGAAGAGTGAAAGTAGTTTAAGAGTAGTTTTATGACTGTTTGTCTTACAAGATTTCGCCTTTTTCAAAATCCATAATGACTCTAGTAGAGCTAGTATTATTAAAGCTCAGAAAAAATTTATAGAAGATTGGGAAGAATGATATAATTACATTGAAAAATCAAGGAACAGAATCTTGTCATCAATTAATTGATTACAACAGTGAAAGAAATGATTAAAGAAAGATAGATAGAGATTCAAATTGAATTATCAAAACTGGGCTGAGTACTTTCTTATGTCAAACCTCATGAGATTGAGGTTGAAAAGGATATACTAATGGTACAGTTTACGCCAGTTAAGAAAGATAACTAGATTTCATTCAAAATTTCGCTTCGATTCGAATTTGACAATGATACATATGTACGTCCTATACCTTCAATAATTTATGGTATTTACAATAGAAAAAGTTCACAAGACCCTGAAGAATAAGTACTCAAGATCTATTGATGTGTTACTCTTATTTTTGATAAATTTGAGCAAACAGTATCACTTTCATTTCTACAAACTTTAATAAAACTCGCTTAGAACACAATTTTTATCAGTTTAAGTGGATCTCCATATCCTTCCATAATCGTGGTCTCTACATTCATTGCTCTCTCTCACTATGAGTTGCATTTCATCGCAAGTTAGGATGTCATCTCGCTAAGAAATTGTCGATGATTGATGTCGCTACGGGTGGTTCCTTCGAAAATGAGCTGAGTGACTCGTTTTCGACTTTGGAGCGAATGACGATGCTCTTTGAAATTTTAATTTTTCACTGACGCCAGCGACGCGGTCGCGTTTCTACCAGTTTTTCTTCATATCCATTTGACTCCAGGAACCAACCGTGAAAAGGCGCAGACAACGCCATCCGCATCCACTACGAGGAAGAGGAGCTGCCAGAAGACAATCTGCTTGCCGTTTATAAAGTCCGCCCAAGCGCATCCAAGCCCGCCGAGTGTAGTCATCGTCTTTTAATTGCCAGCCATGACTCACGGATTATGGCTCCTTTGGATGCTCCCCACTGGAGCTTTTTATCTCCACACCACGAATATCTTTTTTTGGTCTCGGCATCTTTTCGTGTAGTATCAATTCTTACCATTTTTCTGTCGTTCACTTCTTTTTGAGACGAGTCTGGGGATTAGAATCGGATGAGGGCCAGGCGATGATTCCAAGCACGCCCACGCCATACGTCAGGATGATTTGCTTTCTTTTGCTGATGTATCTGGTCATGTGGTGTTGTGTTAACAGATTAGTACCTGCAATATTTTACCGGCGATAATGTAATAATTTCTCAAAGGAAATGGCTTATGCATCGCTGAGTAGCCTTAATGACAATTTGCTGAGATGCAGGCAATAGTGTAATTAATTATTGCATGTATGGTGTTTGATGAAATGACTAGGACTAGAGGTTCTCTTTTTAATAGTCAACGATCAAAGGAATCATTCGGTAGAAAAAACTTGAATGCTCAATGATATGGACTCAGTAAAATTTTATTTTTAGGTATACAAACAAACAACAAGCATTTTAAAGGAAATGAGAATTTATTTTGTAGAGTTTCAGTGAGACACTTCATTTAGGCGGTTTTTATAGAATGAATTGTGAAATCATCACCAGAATAACTTTTTTGAGAAGTTAATGCAATCCACTGCTACCATACTGAAGACAATGATGGTAGGTACACTCAAGTTTATGTACTGATTGTATTAATATTATCAAATATTCCGTTTTTTGAAAAAAACAATCGTGAGTATGGATAGCATTTTAAATGAAATTAGTTGCTAAATTCATTGATTTTATGAATACGATTAGCTGAACTTTGAGTAAATCCGATGCTGGAATGGATTTAATTCCTTGGATTGTATCAAACTAAGAGAAAACGCCAATGGTCAAGTAGCTTCCAGCTTTCAAGGACCAACATAGGTATGATAGATATTTTCGTGTGTAGAAAAATAAAAATAAGTAAAAAAATATTAGTTGGTGCATTGATGAGAAGGATTTTGTCATTAAAAATATGATGTTCTACGGAACAATCTGTCTGCACATCTTTTTCACCGCTAGAAAGGATAATTTTTTCAGATTGTGTGACTCAATGCGAATTCAAAAGATTCAAAAAAACTATCTATATATAATTAATCCCTTTCGATGGAAAATCGCATGTTCGATTAATAATTAGTTACTCTACTTGAAAAGTGGAGAATTGTAAGTTCAAGAATTCAAATAGTTGTTATCATGTGTCAAAATAGGTATGAAGATAACACTTTTCTAACACAGGTATATGCATCGAAGAAGCTTCGATCTAATCCGACTAAATTTATGTTAAATATTTTTCAGATTTAATGTGATGTGCAAATACTTTATTAGCGCAACAGCAACACTAGGAATTTGCGCCAGGAGCCAATTTTTAAAGTACCAATTCGTAGATTATTTCAACATCGATTAATGCAACTATTTGACCATTTTTTATTCCTTATGGACTCATTTTATCAAATCATAATCAAAACATGTGAGACTGAGACTAAATTAAACGAATTCCAATCGCCAACACTTGAAGCCAATACTAAATACCACAAATTCTCCATAATTCTGCTCGCATGTGTGTATCTTTAATCGGCTACAAATTAAATCCCAGCAAAAAAACCACAAACCCCATTATCACTATGGACGAACGCGGGACCGAAGAAAAATTCAGCGCTCCTTAGAAGGCAAGTCAACCTCGTCCAGGTCCATATTTAGAATTGACATTATCATCAGTAAAACGGCCACGTGCTGTACGTTCGCAAAAGATACAACCGACTATACAGGAGAGCGCACGAAGGATTTACTGCACCAGCAAAGATACGTACATGCCAAGTGTTCACTGTTGTTGGTTCTGCTTGCCAGACTATATAGTATACGCATGAGGCGTGCAAAGTTCCCCCGAACAATCCACTTGGCCATATACCATCCATCTTGGAGCGAAAAGAAGGCAGTAAGGTGCCACTTAGTTGCCTGTAAACGACCATAAGAAACTAAAAACGAACCATAAATTGGTCTTATCTGCTTGCAGTCTATCTGTTAGTTAGCCGGAGATGTAGTAGGGTTCGCATTCGATGCAGGAGTCTTTCCTGCTCATGTTGTCTTTTCGGCGTACATAGTCGGCGAGGATTATTTCTTCAAGATATTAGTCTGAATGTATGAGATTCGTTTTGCAAACGGTTGGTGTATTCAACGATTATGCTTATATTTTTACAGTAAAGTTTGGCACCTCATGAACGCAATTTCAGAATTATTTACTTATTGAAATTACTAGTTGTTATTCGAAGGATCACAATCTTCTGATTGTGTATAGCAAAAAAATGGAAGCGTCCATAAATTACGTAAGAATTTTAGGGAAGGAGGGTTTGATCGAATTTGTATGTGGAACATGTAGAAGAGAGACTCAAACTTTCCTTTCTTAGCTTACCTTACCTTTCGTCTTTGCGTTGTATATATTTTATTTGGTAAAAAATCGATTTGGTAATAGATATTTTTCAATGAATATCAGTTCAAAGACCGTGTTAAAACTATTAATAATTTACTTACTTCCAATTTTCTATAAAAAACTTAAAAAAAGGTTTCATCCTTTGAAGTCGATGTTAACACCATATTAAGTAAAAATAATCGCTGATTTGTTATGAGTAAAAAACAAAAAATCTTTTAAAAGAAGAAGAATCGAGTTCACAAAACATTTATAAACCCTTACAATTGAAGAACAAGGAGGTGTGTTTGAGTTGCAGATTTCGGAAGATGTGACTCGAAAATGTTGAAATTAATCCTTATGTGATTAGTGAACACTCACAAATATAAGACCGTCATTATGATGAAGAAGTTATTGAATTGGCCCTTAATATTCAAATGTTTAAAGAAAGACTCTCTCTTTATTCCGATGTATCGTTCGATCCTAGCCCATCGACTTTAATTCCGGTCTGGCGAGCTTTTTGTATATTTAAGGGATAGATCATTTTCGAGTGCACAAATAAAGAAATATCTCTATTCTGCAACCATTAAAATAAAATTAAAAATTATAATTTACTTGTGTATCTTACGGTCTCTCTGTTTTTATAAATTCTCTTTTCTCAGTTTAATGGAAACGGAACAGAGTTTCAACTATTCAATAATGCTGAAAAACTACTCAAGAAAGCTGAAAATAACATGTTAAACTTTATTATCCACTATCGTCCAGGAAAAACACATGCATTACATATAGTGAACATTTTAACACTTACCTGCTATTTGTAATGTAGCATTTCGACTATAGACTTTTCCAGCTTGATTTTTCGCCACACACCAATAAACACCGCCATCCTGCTCCTTTTTACCATGAACCGTTCGGAGAAAGAAAAGCGATCCGGATGGTAATAAAACTCGATGGGATTTATTATCGTTCGGGCTTGTCTTGACTGGTTCACCATCCTGTTGAGGGGTTTCCCCATAAAATAAGAAAAATTGAGAAACAGAAGGAAAAACGAAAAATTTATTAGGATTTTGCTCTGCTTCTTTTTGGGTTCAGTCTAGCTGAAAATGGCCAGGGATACATTTGCTACTAGAAAACTTTTCGGTATTAAATAATAGAATTCTCGAAGGAGGCAAAAGTTTTCTCAAGAAATCCACTTTCGTTGAGGATTACATATTTCGAGAACAATATAAATTGAATTTGAAAATATATTTTTACTGATGTTCCTTGAAGTTATTGTCATTTGTTTGAGGATGCAAGATTTTAAACTGAAAATGCGAATTTCTTGTTGTAAATAATTTATAAATGATAAAAATTCTACAGATTTTGACTATGAGGTCTTGATAACAATTTATTGAATTTTTTTGGCGTGTTTTTACATTATCCTTTCGGTTATTTTAAATTTTCAGTTACAAAGTTCAGAAATTTGCTATTATTTTGCGGTTAATCTTCGAAACAACGGAAAAATCTTGGATTAATACTATTTTATTCTTCACAAAGTTTTCTGACAACAACTGTATCAGCTGAAAACCATAAACCATCATCCAATCACTATCACCATCTTAAGACAATCAGATGTAGAGTGTTTGAATTTGGTTCGTATGCGAAATATTTCATAGTGACAGAAGGCTCTATAGCAGACACTCTGTAAGTCCTTTCTAGGATCTTTTCGACTACTTTATCTACAACATTCAGGAAGATTTATCACTTACCTTAAACCATTCGATTGTCGGTGCTGGTTTGCCTTCTGCCTTGCAATTCAATGTGACTGGTTCATTTTTCGGGACTACTATATCACTGGGATGCTCGGTTATCTTGGGCGATCTGTATTGAGCTGAAAGTGGAAGAAAAGAAAAAAAGGATGTTAGATTTTGGTGTTGATGTCAATCAATATGATGATATAGACAATAGACATTAAGGATTTTGTGTATTGACGAAGAGGAGTAATAATTTGCGAGATTTGGCTCGATAATGGATGTCAGTTATTCGTTGATGTTGTCTGGTAACAGTTGTTTGAGTATTTTGGAGGTGAGTATCCTTGTTATAATATTTATTTGGTTTTGGACATCAAAATGACGGTTTGAAATTTAGATAGTCGTGACTGAATAAATTGTTCATTAGAACGATGATCAGAAGCCCACGAAAGAAACCTTCAGAAACATCTGACGAGGATATCTCTGGCCAGTAAAAACTATTAAACCGTGCAAGTTTTTTTTACTGTTCTCGAGCGCGACGGCTAAGTAACTGTTGGGTATGTGTGACCAAATAACGGCTATAGCTATCCCAAATGCTTCTTTCGCTACGATCATACCCACCATTTGTTCTGAAGTAGGAAATTTGTTATGATAAGCAAATGATGGTTTTAGCCTTCGACAACTTTCCTAGAGATCCTTTGTACAAATGTTAAGACTTTTAGTCCCAATTCAAGTATTATTATGGTCTCCCTGTACGTTCAGAAAAGAAGATTCACCACGAAAAAATTAAATTGAACCCGAAAGAAAGCTCGAATTGCGGACCAAGAATTCAAATAATTTTGATTTTTGGCTTTGATGCGCAATTACCAAAAGAGACAAGGAAAGTTTACTAGACCAAAGAAAAATTATCAGAAGGATTTAGTCTTTTATAATAAAAGAATGAAACGTGATAAAGTTCAAACTTCATATACAGCATTCCCGCTTAAAGTTCACAAATTTCCGAATCAAATAAACAAACTTTCCAATTTGGTTGCATTTGGCAATTGGTTTACTTTTGAACATCAACGATAATTGGAGACAAGAGGTTTCTAAATTATATGTCTTGCGGTATTTGTGTTTTTTCTAACAGTTATTAAATTCCTTTTATCGTCATTTTTTCTATACATCATTGTCTATTGAAAAAGTGATTTCCTAACGAAAATGACGACGTGATTTTTGAGAAGCTATTTTAAACAGTGCAAACTCACTTATGCCGTATTTATGTTGACCGTGAATATAAGGATACCTGAGTTAAAACCCTGGAATTTTGGTATTTGACATATTTTCAAAGCAAAACATCTGTTTATATTTAAACGAAGTCTCCCAAAGATTTAAGATTTTTTTCACGAAGTAACTAGAGTGTACAGGTGATAATCGAAAGGTACGCAACGAGTGAATCAGAGTCATCTGGCCAGATCTAAATATATTGAAAATATAAATTGCAATGGTCAAATGAAAGATTCCATAAAAACAATTTAATAATATTATTTTGATTTATCTACTATCCATATGCAAAAATCAATAAATGTGGTACTTTCTATCGCCAATTGTTTGAAACAAATGAGAGATCGAATCAAATTCCTCCCAAATCTCTTTTTGCTTTTGAATTCCTGTGTGAACAACTCTACAGTTTTCAAAAGAAACCCAAATATATTTTTTTTGATTTATCAAACCAATAATGAATCTAGTCATACATTTATAAATGTTTATTCAAAGATTTAATCCGCGAAATTACACAAAACTCAATTTGTAACCAAAATAATTATTACTCATACTTTGTATTCTGAATATCATTAAACTGGCTTCTTCATTGGTCCAAACCAAAGTACAAAAAGAGGATTATTCAAGAGAAATATATTTGTCTTCATATTTTCACAATGTAAAACGCTACCCTCTAGAAAAATTTCCGCACATTTATAATTTTTCAAATTTATTTCAACTTTTGAAAGGATCCGAGAATGTATCAATATGTCTCGGCACATCTACCAAACTCTTTATCTAGATTTATTTTTTGGTAAACATCCATAAAACCTTGTACTCTTTTCTCATCCTCAATTTAAAACAAACTCAGACATGAAAAATTCCATCTCATTTGTTTCTCTCTGTGTAACGTTAGCGACATGGATCATCGTTAAGATTCATCCAATTATATCCTTCTACTCGTCTGGATTTCACAAGATTTCGTCTTGAGGCATATGTAATTTTTTTTCCAAAACCATCCTGATCATCATTCCATCCGAAATGATATCCTTCTTTTCACTACTCATGCCTGGGTATCTGCATGTGTGTCGAGCCAGCATAATATGTATCTTTGCTGAATGGTTTATCTATTCTGAAAGAGTAATATCCATACGACCTTACATCGAACTGTATTCCTCCCTCATTTGCACAAAGGTTCATGCATACGAACAATTCCCAATATTCATCTTTTTGCGATAGACATCAACAAATGGGCTTCTGTATGCTTTGCACAATAGGGCTTAAAAATTGTCATCTTTTTCTATCGTGTGCTCCGTTAGTATGTGAAGGAACTGCCGATGGTAGCAAAGGAAAATTGGAATATATGCGATATGTGCGCAACGGATGGATTTGATGAGAGACTGTGCCTTTAACCTCGCATATGGAATCAAGTGGTAAAAAAGAAGTCATCGATAGAGATCGATCGATTGATCCTTAAACCTTATGAATAGTGGGAGGCCACGCGTGGCAGTTTATGATTGAAGCATTGGAAGTTAACAGTGATGCGGAAAAACATGAGCGCAACAGAAATTAGAGCGAATATTGAAAATTTTTCTAACAAGCTGCCGGCAAAATCACAAATCTCAACTTTCGTATAGTTCCTTTTTTGGTTCAATTCGAACACACACTTCCCAATCAAAGATAGAGGAGAGTAAGTGATCACATGTCCAACCCTATCCCAGGAGCAGTGTCGATGGCGTTCAGCACAATAAAAGATACTTCTCGTTTCAATCAAATGGCTCTTCCGTTTCATTCAGATTCAAATGGATATGATAACGATATGATCGATTCGCTGGCAACTCATTGGAACTCCGAAGCCGAGCGTTACTGGCGTACATAGTTAATGAGGCGCAAAAATTCAAAAAGGTGGCATACACGTACGGAACGAGTGTTGTCAGGGCCATGAAGATTTTAGACCCTTATCGGGTCATGTGATGGCTCTGAAGCCTTTTTGGGGTGAATGTAACACTCATACGTGACCGTCTAGTCCAGCCATATTATAGAGCACAAAACCCATAAAACGTAGCAACGTCAGGGCTCCGGATGGGGACATCAAGCAACCAAATTGACATGTTATGTCTAAGTTCGGGTTTTTGGGCCAGGAAGGGGCTCTACACGATTTTTTCGTTAGCAACCATAATAATGAAGACGTTAACATGTTACGCGATGGTTTCCTTGTTTTTTTAAATAGTTTATACGCCAGGATGCCTGTCGAACATTACCCTAGCCCGGTTTGGTGCATGCACACACGTATACACTTGAATGGAAATAATCGAATGAGATATGGAGCCGATAGTTTTGGTTCAACAGATATTCTTGCGGGTTGGCTTAGTTCGTCCGTCACACTTTTGACGAGGAGAATTGGCCGCTAGAAAATTTTAAAATGAAATTTATGATGCCTAGTTCGAGTTTAGTTGTTATTTATGGGGTGAAAAAGTTATGCAGCTGCGGTTAATTACGATTTTAATGGTGATCCGAAGCACTAATGTGTAACGAGTTCTATTTTACTCGATGGAACAAATTGTAATTTTCGGTATGATATTTTGAGAATACAACAGATGATAAAGGGTTTCAAAAATAGCATCCAAATAATGATCCATAAAATACAAAACCGATGCGATATGTTTAAAATACAATTGAAAAGCGTACAAATTGAAAACAAAATTGAGAAATCCTCTGTTTTGGTCATAAATTATTGAAACCTGAGTTCCATATAATATTTTTTCTTTACAGAATATATTTTCAAAGATTAGTTAAGGTAGCTAAGATCCTAGGTTATGGATAGTTTCGGCTGCAAATGCTACGACTGCAAGAAAAGTGATTGCTTCTAAATCAGCACTGAAAATTATACTTTAAAAACTCAAAGATCACTATTTCCTTTAAACTGCTATTTAGAGAAAAAAAATGGGAAAAGATAAGTTGAAAATTTATTTCATAATCCATAATTTTGAGCTATGAACATAATTTTGAGTCACAGGCAATTTTTATTTTAGAACTTTACAATTAGCTATATGTTCATTCTGATCTAAATGGTCTGAAATAACAAATTAGTGAATTAGGGAAACAAGCAAACACCTTGTTTTTTGTATTTTATATTTATGTTTAAGGTAACTAGAATGGAACTTGAGTATCAAATAAAAACCCATTTGTGGCTAAATTTTGCAATTGGAAATTATTTTGGCAGAAGAAGTGTAGTGAGTGGTTTGTTGAATATCCTGCTGCATTTTAAATAAGGTAGCATTGTACAACTTTTGGCGTCTGTCTGAACCTGTTTCGCAGTTTGACAAAGTAACAACTGAGCTTACTTTCCATGATTTTTAAGCTTTTATTTTATTGTTTTAAGCTTGACTTTGTAATAGTCAGCACCTTAGGTCCATACTAAAATTCCAAAGGAAAGTATACTTAGGATGGAATTAGTTTGCGGTTGAAAGTATTTTTCTTCTGTTTATCAAGGGACAGAATTGGATGCTTATTCGCTAGAAGCTCGGATTTGCTTCGTAAATGTTAGTGTGGTGTTCAGTATAATTCCCTGATATTTGATGATTTTTCTTCATGGAATGATTTTGCAATGGAAACTAAAAAATTCACCAGGAAGATTTGAAAGTTTCCGTTTTTTTTTCTAAAAAGTCTGCAAACCATTTTGAAACCTTGGTTTGAATTTTAAAGTCAGAGTATATTTGGTTGAGTTTGTAGTCTAGCCTCGGAATTATAATATTTGCATTCACTGAGCTCGTGAAAATACAGATGTCATCATCAAATGCGACTGGTTCAGGTTAAGTGATAGTTTTTTATGAAATAGTTCACGCTATGCCTATCAAAAGCAATACATCGAAAATGAACTTCAAACGCTAAAAGCATATTTTGGTAAGAAAATCAGCTACAAATGCAGTAAATATCTACAAAAAACTCTTCAGAATGTCCACAAAATAAATAGAAAACTTTAGCCTCGAAAAATATGCGAAATATAGAAACGTAAAGATTCGTAAGTGAATTGTAAATCAAATTCTGTATTGCGATTTAACAAAAGTACAGCAAATAACATATGAAATTAAAAAGATGTGAAAAACATTTCCACAGGAATATTTCAATATATTTATGCAATTGGAGCAAAACCATTCTGTCCAGCGATGTACTTCCAAATATTAAAATCAACAGTTAGCGGAAAAATATAAATTCCCATTGAGAATGTATTCAATCAGTTACAAAAAGCTATAAAACAACGCAGTAATTTTATTTCAAGTTAAATCAATTGGAAATTTTCACTTTCCTTTAAAAAAAATTACAAAGTTTTACACTATACTGATAATCTTAGATTATTTCAGCTGTAAATATAGTTTCTTCATAAAACTGCAGTCAACTATGCTCTCTTAAACCTTGCCAGATTAAAAGTACACAAAATTTCATTTTCAACACGGAACCGTTACGAGCTTTGAACTTTAAGTTAAAAATGTAATGAGCAATTTTGCAAAATATTTTACCAACATGATATTCAATTGAAAAAAAATTGTTTAAAGCGCGACAACAGGATATAAATATTTCGGTAAACATACTTTACAATCAAATTTCTTTAATCGAAAAACTGAATGATGCTTTTTTCAAATATCAGACAAACTACCAAAAGTATCGATATTTTCATGGTAATAATTTTCGTGACTTAATGATAAATAATTTTACAGGGTGTTTCTTCAAGCAAGTTAAAGAATATATCACTCACAGCATGGCATTTCATTCTTTAATTTGGACAAAATAATTTACATTGTGTGTGATTATAAAATATTGAATTTCGAAAAATATTATGCACCAGATAGCTGAACACTGTAAAGGATTAGTTTGCGCTGTAAAGGATCAATTTGCGTCAAAAGAAGAAAAAATGTTCAAATAGACTGAGAATAAGATAAACAATAGCATATAGAAGGAGTACTTAAAACAGAATATCATTGAGTCGATATTAATTTGTTGTACAAACTGTGCCTTAGTTAAAAAGGAAATCAAACTGGAATTAATCCCACAAAGTAGCATTAATTTTTATCAATTGTTTGTTGGAAAGGCAGGTTGATCTCTACTGCAACCTGTATTTTCCATTTTTCATCCCAATATATTTAAAAATATTTAATTTTATTGGGAACCCACAACTGAACCACGATTGCAGATTAAATTTCAAAATGAGATTTAAAAAACTTTCATCCAGCCCCTTTTTTCATAATGTCCACCCCTCAACTTAGGCTTTGATAAACTATTCATTTGGTCTATGACAAGAAGTCCACCAGATGGTCGTATTTTTCCCTTTGACATGAAAGTTTTCGCCAATGCATACATGCTGTAATATTTTACTGTCGGAAATCTGCAATATGCCTAATAGTCGCCAACCCATTCCTCGGCATCCTGCAACATTTTCGCGCACCTAACTACCGACTTTCGAGCCTTTCCTAGTCTACCATACGTGATTTTGTGCTAGGCCAACTACCATCTTCTAAATTGGTGTTAATCTAATGAGACAAGTGTAATTAATTACAGGAGATAAATCATTAGGTGAAAATAATACGTGCACATGCTTACATGGTCCTTCCCGGTGTCTAACGTATCCAGTTAGCTGGTTGTACAAATGGGTCTATGTGTAATTTTGCTGTAACAACATTTTGCAATTAGACCGTGTCTAGTAATGAAATGATTCATTTTCCTAGCATGCACTTACTTAGTAAGGACGTATGGTTACGCGTTTTTGCCGGGGCTGTAATTTGTCTGGCCGTCTGTCTGTCTGTAGAAGAAACAGAGCGGGTTCTCTTCTGCCAAGCACACATGGCATGTTAGCTAATAACTCTGGTGGAGGAATATGTTTTCGGGATTTGATAAAAACGCTTCAAAGAAGATAAATCTCTTTGAAAGTAGATAACAACATGTGTGAAAACAAATTGATCATTTAGAAGGAAGAAGGGTATGCGGAACGCATCTTTTGAACATAACATTTATTTTCTTTGAAATGAGCGCCAGTTGTACAATCTTCACCGACGAACTAATATATTATTTTCCAATTGGTTAACAGTCCAAATTAATTTACAGCCAATCACTTTTAAAGTTGACAAGATTCCCTTGTTTTATTTGACTTTTATGCATTTCTGATTCTCTTTGATTGCTTCTCAATCAACTAATAACGAATAGTACTCATAAAAAACTTTCCATGCTCCATTGATATTCCAATCCCTCGGTGCACAGAGTATCGCGTTGGCCGTAAAAATGAATTGATAGGCACCATAAAAAACTATACGGAATCAATTCCACACTACGGCATCCAAACAACTCTCCATCAACCATTCAAATAACTTTCTTAGCATTCCCGGAAATCGTTAAGTGCATCTTTTAAGACGAACACCTAACAATTTGAAATTTACCCAAACTCTTGGACTATCGCCCAACGATAAAACCACATTCTCTCTGAACCGTGGTCGTTGATATGGATTTGAAAATTTCACCCAATAAATTTTTCCCGGCATGACATTAATTGGTCCCTCATGAGTGTCGTAAGTGCTTCACTTAAGAATCGGAATCACACAATCGCATCACTTCGGGAATCTTGACATAATACGGAAAACTCCAAGTGAATGAAAATGAACACGTATGTAATACGTCCAAAAGCCGACAAAAAACCCACACGCTTTGAGTATTGATAAGGGTAGCGAATGGTGTTTTTTACACGCCCCCGCGAAAAAATATGAGACAGCATTCAATTCAATTTTCATCATGACTTAAGGCTAGTTGGAACTTTTTCGAATAATGCAATATTATTGTAATCGACTCTTGAAGAGTGAAAGCGACGAACAGGGTGGATGTCAACTCTGACGAACGAAAACGTTAAGTTGAAATATATAGTACATAACAATCTTGAAAATCGATCCCACAAGCCTTAAATATTTTAAGTGGGTTTTCAGTTGCGTTATCATGATGCGCGAATTTTTTAAAGATTAGTCTGTGAGGTCATTTTGACTCTAAGAGAAAGTGAAAGCTTTGCAGGAGGTGCCGACTATGGATTGAAATAATCAAAAAACTCACTCATAATAACTTGGGCATATGACTACGATATCTGTTTCATAAATACCCCCACAAGAACCTAATCTGACTATTCCAGATGCACTGCATATATTAAAACATCATAGACATCCAAAAAGCGACTAGGATCAAGACTACACATCCATTTAGGCTATTAGTAATCCTTAAGATGCAACTCTAATAAATTACAACTTTGTAGACTCTTCGGAAATGAAAAGATTACCACAACCACAAAACCGCCGATGAAGATAACCCTCATATGTGATATTTTGCTTAGTCATAATATGATAATCATTATTTATTGTTTTCTAGTCCCCAACATCTCGTTTCAAAGTTCCTCGCAAGAAGTTCACTTATCACACCCTCTGTTATCGTAGGGACCTTGGAAAAAAGATTACAAAGTCATTGCATCAATTGATTTAAATGGGTTCTATGTGAAACTTGTGGCTATTTTCTTCGTAGAATCGCACTGGTAATCAGCGAGAAGAATTAATGAACTTTTGTGTGGGACAAAATAAAACCACTCCTTGGGATGATATGGGGATCTACCACAAAAAGTTGATATTAATTTTTAACATGAAAGTACGAGTGCAATAAGTCTTGGAATAAGATTATATCGTTGTTCAACCACAACGAAATATTCTGGAAAACAATGTCATCTAAATTTGATGAAAATTCTTAACAAGAAAAACGATCTTTGTTATTGTTTTTTTTTAGGATTTGTAATTTGTGTTGTTCATTTTTGATATGCATGATTCTTCCAATGATATCTACCGGACTGTACTCATATCGAATATCGTATAGTATGAATTTTTTGTATTGAATTCAACTTCCTTGAAATTCACTTTGCAAATATGTCCTGATCAATATGTCGTTTTCATTTTCACCTGCTCATGTAAAGCATATGAATGCAAAGCTTAAAGGAAATAGGTATTTTCCACATCCAAATCACAGGAAACTATGTATCCAGGCTTGGAAATTGAAATCATTGTCCACCACATACATACATACATATATCACATGCATGTTCTAATTCATTCGCTTATCCCGAAAATAGCTTCTATAAACTTATGACGTGTTTCTGGAGCAGCAATTTCATGCCTGATTTAGATGCGGAAATTGGTTTTCTAAGTCATTCATGTCGACTACATCGCAATTTACTCCCACATAACATAGTGGGGGAATACTAGGAATAACATATTTATTTAGAAGATTTACTTAGACCAATCAATTTCCGTTCTAATTACCGGACTAGGAAGTTTTCTCATCCAAAAAGTTTGCGAATTTATTTTGATTGATTCGAACGTCAATAAAATCAAAATGTGCCAGCATTTCTAATTTATCGTTTGAACATTATTCTAGTGAAATCCTGCTGGAAAATTCTTCAGAAAACAGGATAATTAAATAATTTACATGCCTCCTGTTTTCTGAGATCTTAATTCACTTTTAGATTTGTATCTTTTCACGAGTAAATATTGAAAATCCCAAATATAGAATAAAATCTTCATCCTTCAGAAATATATTCGTATAAACCGCAGGAGGTCTGCAAAGATACATTCATAAAGCGTCAAAGAAAAATGATTCGAATGAAGGCGTACTAGAGATAGGGAATGATTTTTACTTGTTTCCTTTCATTGGGCTGTTTTGTTATCCTTGATAAGCAAAAGGGAAGTCAATGTAATGAAAATTTCATCAAGCTAATGGAGGCGCTCGTTATGTCTTGGCAAAGAACAAATTTTTTGTGTGCTTCCAATATGCTTCAGATACATATGGAATGTAATTCTAATGTCGGTAGGCTGTGAACACAATGAAACAATAAAGTTATTGATCAATGGAGAGCATGTTGGAGGCGAAGATTTTCGATTAAAATGTGAACTCCATTTCGCTAATTATTTCTATTGCGTGCATAATTCACTTATTTATTTTAGATTGTGAAACTTCAGTATGAGAGGTTTTAATTCGTATAAAAAATATTCTTTCAAGTGGGTCCCATTATTGTTCATAAAATGCTAGAGTTACGTATGCCTCCTTCTCACAAATCATATGGTATAAGAGTGTCTTCCAGGCGGACTGTAGCTTTTAGGTCTAGTTCAATGTTATGAACTTTAGCTTTTAAGTAACCTTTGAAAGAAAAATTCCGTGGGTTAAATGTTGCAAACGACCTATTCAAATTCGTGCTACTCGTGGCCTTTTGCTGAAGTTCTTGAACAAAGATTATCTTGTAAGTACGGAAAATGAGTTCTTCATGAAGAATTCGAGGATCTGTTTGATTGGAATGGTCAAGGCTAGCTAGCATGTTTGCGTGGAAAGCATCTTGGAGACCACGACACGGAACATCTGATAGCAACAGTGTTCATAGGTGTTTCACAGATCCAAAATGATCTTTCGGTTTAAATCAATGTTTTCTTTCTCTTGAAGCTCTTATTCTTGGTTGTAAACTAAGTTTAAAGAGGAAATTTGATATTGCGTACACCACAATTTTAGGTATAACACCATTGGAATACTATTCATATCACTGCAAAATTTTCTTCCTGGAAATGAATGTGTAAGTTTTGAGGGGACCTAAATGACAGTGGAAGACTATCTTGGCCAAAAACCAGGACTTTTTTTCCAGAAACGCCAGCAAATATCTTTCAGTAACGAAGGAAATTAAGTACTGGTTTTCCTTTTCTTATAGAATTGACAGAACATTCCCTCTCACCATCTGGTTTGATTTTTCTATTGAACTAGAACCTAAAAAATTGCGTTTCGTGGAAGAAGAACTTTTGAATACTAGGACTTGATAGAAGTATGTAAGTAGTGATAAACTCTAAATGGGAAACAACACGCTATTTTTATTATTTTATTATCAAGATGAGGTATAATTTATTTTAATCACAAACGTTTGTGAAATTTCCACATGAAATGAACCGCAAATTAAATGTGAATGACGTTCTTTTAGAATGTGAAATGAATTCCATTAAGAACTAGACAAACAATTTCATGTTTAAATAGAAAGTGCTAGTTTTCATAAATCGTATTTTCTTTTAATTTTCCTTTTCTAAAAATAAATATGACAAATTGAGCCGTTTAGACGAATTTGTTATTCAAAACATTGGATTACGCTTGTTTTTTCAATCTCCAGAATCGACATTTTATGCAAGTTACAGCTCATATAATTCTTCGTTTGGGATTTTATTCCATACATAAATTTTGGGAAAAAGATTTTCTCTTTCTCATCGTTTGCCTCTGCTTTTATGTAAGTAATATGGAATGAAAAAATAATAATTTTTAAAAGTTAAAAAATTCGATACTCGTAAATTATTCATCCAATATTTTACATGCAAAACAATGTTTTTTGTGGAGAAATAATTGTCAGAAAAATGTATATTCATCGAATGAAATGTGTTGAAAAACAATTAATGATGAACTGCTTGGTTTTCTATCCAAAAATGATTCTTTGGAACGACAATTCCAAAAAATTCAGTTAAACAATTTTAAAAGTTTTCATCAAGAACCTGAGTTCAACTTTTTGTGCTACGAAAGTTTTTTCTTCAATCAATTTGCACTAGAAGGAATAATCATTTTGAACATCATTCCTAAGTACAATAATACAAATTGGATCAAAAGGTAATAGAAACTAAGTAAGTAAATTTATTGGTTAAATATAATAGATAATTTATGGCAAAACCCAGAAAATACCTGAAAACTATAATAAAGTCAAATATTCAGACTATTTTCACACTAAATACGAATAAAACTATTTTCAATTAGTCGATTAACGTTTGTATCAAAAGAATGAACCCTCTAGTAGATTCGGTTCAGTTCAGTGAAAGTCAGGAAGCATTTATATGCTTGAAAGACAATATAATGGAATTTCTATAGATTTAAATTTACTTGGGACTATGTATTAAGAATATTGTGATACAGATGGATTTTCATTTATAACCTTTGGTTCTGAAACGTGGCTGTTTCTTTAAATCTTTTTTGAAAAAACCGCTTTATGTGAAATATTAAAATAAGAGAAATGCAGAATTATTGCATAAGATACTTCGATTTCGTAGGTCTTTACCATTTTTTGCCTCCTTCTACTTTTCACTACTTCTCCTGATGACTTAGGTTTTTAATTTTTATTCTTTAAGTGGAATAATTACAAGGCGGGAAATTCATTTTCAAACCCTGAAATATTCTACAAACATAGTTGTTTGTGATTTCATAACTCTTTCAAACAATTTTCTTGAAATAAATATCAATTTAATCTAACATTTATTGCATTTTTATTGATTATTTTCTGCCAATAATTACTTCATTATGTAATAATCGAAGCTTCTACAAAAAAATATAAAGCAAATAAGACCTAATTCGTTCCATTGAATTGGTTCGCGCTTTACATTTCAATGATTGATTGTACAGAAAATTCCAAACACCTAATTTTTCCACTCTATTAAAAAATTTTTTAAAGAATCTGTATACTCAATTTATCTATAATTCCCCAAGCTTTTATATTGAAATCAAAATTTCGTCGTCAACTAACAAAAAGGACATTGAATGCCTTCCCAAAAACTCCATAGAAACATAAAATTATTCATTCCATCCAATGTAAAAGCGCAAATAGAAATGTGTTACCAAGAAAAATAACGAGAATAGGACAAAATGGAACGACTGAAAGGAAAGTTTCGCTACTTTCCTAGCTAATGTGTTTGCCACAGCAGGATATCTTTTTCAATTTGGTTTTGGTAGGAATATATTTTTTTCAGATTTCAGTTCGCATGTGAATTTTTGTCTGGTGTTGGTTGCCAGCAGGATATAAACGGAATTAGAAATTTAACGAGCGAATGTGGAAATACAGTCTTGATTGTGCAAACGCGTTGTTGTAGAAGTTTTTGGTGGGAGTGTCATGTGCGTATTGATAAAATGTAGTAGGATTTTTATTATTATTTCAATTAAAAGTGTTGGGAAGGCATGCAGTTGTGTTAAAATTCATTTTTAGGAATCATATAACTTTAGTGGATATCAACATGGAGTCAAGCATTGAGGCCAACAGGAAAAGGCTAAAAAATCTTTGATTCATTTTTGTTGGGTTCGAATACTAAGTATTATTTTGATTTCCAATTAAAAATGTTTAATCGAATCTAGCTGACGAGAATGTAACACGAACAGTTACTACTATCGCTCTGAACTATCTTAATGGGAAACATTAACTTCAATAGCCAACCGATTTACATAGATTAGTAATTCTGAGTTTTCCTGCATCCTCCGCAGGCTTGCATTGAAAAAGCACCGGGGTGAAAAAAATTAATGAGTAACTTGCTAACTTACAACTAGTTGATGATTTCGCTCACGTACCAACTTCTAACCCCCCAATGCCATTGAGGTGTACATTTATATGCAAGGACATTTACTTCATGGCGGCCATGGCATTCTTTGGTCAGCACTACCACCTCTAGCACTTGGTGGTGGTACTCTGATGGTGCTGCTCCAGCCTGACGGGTGGCTTGGCTGCATGATGAAAGGCCATCATATCAATATTCAGTACATGATTCCAGCAAAAGGCGACAAATATATTCCTGTCAACAAAAGCGGACATTATGAAATTAAAAGGCCAGAACCGACGACGACAATGGCGGTTACGACAAATCCCAAATGAAAGATACGAACGAATATATCAGCGACTTTGTGTGCATGTTTAACGAATTACAATTCAACAAACACTCAATTAATTTCATTATTACTTCCACCATGCAATGGATGACGATTGCATGTCATGGGAAACCGGAGGAGGTTCTGGTGAGTGGTGTTATTTTTTTTGTGAATACAGACTGGCGAAGGGGTAGCAAAATGTATCATTTCGAATGTAAATTGTGAAAAACGCATTAACGATCACAAGTATGTTTGGAAGCTTTGGTAGCTCAAACGTATTAATGCGAGGTGGAAATCAGTTGTTTGCACTGACTGATACGATATTGCTTTACCAGATTCCATCAAAATAGGCAATTTCACGTAACTTTGCTGCATTTTTCATTCGCTTCCACACATACTTCTGAAGAGAACTGAACGAGTTGGTCTAGTAGATAAAGGGGTGAAACAATTTCAATATTGATATACAAAATTACGTCCAAAAAATCGTTTACACCCAAATACAAACATTTTTCAAGTGATATTAGATAGATTTCTAATAAAATAATTTTATCGAATATTATCTAGGATACTTACATAAGTAAGAATAATAAACTTAGGATGAAGGTGGGATAGTCAAGCATTCACTGTAAATATCTACTATTCAAAAGCAAAGGAGCAAAAGAGACTGAATCCTACTCACATGATTCTAAACTGGTCTGAGAATGCTTTTAAAATCTCATCACTATGGCAGATGCGGCTATCAGGCTACATGGGAAATGAATGAAAGGAGGATGCTGAGGATTTTCAGAAACATTCTGCACCACAGCCAAAGGATATGATTTCTATTTGTTCTTTGGAAAATTTGCATCCATGAAAAACATGGAATATCACTGGCCATCTTTGCCAAAACCTTACAAAATAGGATATAGAAACTCTTCAAATTTCAAGAGGAAGCATCAAAGTATATTCCATGTTAATTTGAAGTGGTATTTCGTAGACGATTGAAACACCTGTACAAAGGCTACTTAGCCCCAAATCAAATGGGGAAGGAGCTCCTCAGGACGTTTTGATATTTCAATATTAGCAAGAAACCGATCCAAATGGATCCACAGACAGCCGGTATTACGCGGAAACCATTACGTTTTACTGTGGGCAACAAAATGATAAGAATTTTTAATTTAAATTTTGCGTGGAAACCCATTCGTCGAAATATTTTTTTTCTAGGTTGGCATGACTGTCAGTGACATCTGTGCTAAATGTCATCTCAAAATAGTCATTAGTGTTTAGTATACGCTTGTCTTTCTGAAGTACAAAAAGTGCATTCGGCGATTTTTACAATGATTGAAATTATTCAACAAAGAAGTTCCATTAAATTTTGTGTGCGGAATCCAATTTCTGGTGCCGAAACATTCAGAATGTTGCAAAAGGCCTTCGGTGATAATTGTATGTCGCGAGCAAGTGTTTTTGAGTTGCTCAAATTGTTCAAAGAGGGTCGAGAACGCGTTGACGGCGAATCACGTCCAGGACGGTCATCAATATCAACTGATGATCAACACGTCAATAAAATCAAGGAATTGGTGCTCGAGAATCAAATATTAACAGTTAGATACCTTACTGGCATCGTTGGAATATCAGAGAGATCAATGAAAACCATTTTAAAAGATCATTTGGGCCTAAGAAAAGTGAAAGCACGATTGGTTCCAAAATCACTCAATTTTGTTGAAAAACAGCGTCGCGTTGACGTCATGAAACGTATTATAACTGGCGATGAGTCTTGGATCTATGCTGACGACCCAGAAACAGATGATCAATCAGCCGAATATCGTGTCAAAAGTGAGCCGAAACCGAGAAAAACCACGTCAAAGCAAGTCAAAAATCAAGGTCATGTTGACAGTTTTCTTTGATTATCGAGGTGTGGTGCATTTCGAATTCCTTCCGACCGGCCAAACTGTCAACAAGGAATACTATTTGAGTGTTATGCGTCATTTGCGCGAAGCTATTCATGAAAAGAGGCCGGAATTATATGCCGACAACTCTTGGTTTTTGCACCACGATAATGCACCGTCGCATACTGCAATGATTCTTAGTGAGTTTTTCGCCAAAAATTCAACCAATATCGTTCCAAAACCACCGTATTCGCCTGATTTAGCACCGTGTGACTTTTGACTGTTTAGCAAACTTAAACGACCGCTTCGGGGAAACCGTTTTGAGTCAATTGAAGACATTAAACGTGAATCGCTACGCGCCTTGAAGGCTATTCCGGAAATTCACTTTAACAAGTGTTTCGAGGATTGGAAAAATCTTTGGTACAAGTGTATTGTAAACGGAGGAGATTACTTTGAGGGAGACGAAATAGATTTGGAAGAATAAATAAAGAATTTTAAAATTATGAACAAAGTCTAACTATTTTTTGCCCACAGTAGTATGTATATCATTAAATTAAATTTAATCAATAGAAGTAATTATTAAATGTATCACATTGAGAACTTTTCCGTTGTATAAGATGCTTCCCTCCCATTTTCCATTAAAGAAATGGGTTCTGATCTATAAGGATACTGAAGCTCAATATCTTATCCTATTGTTCTTTGCCAATATCAGAAAGCCTCTTTAAAATTTTATCAAAAATCTGCACTTATAGTTTTCGACCTTTTTCGGTCACCATTAAATAAGGTGTTCGTCCACTACGTAGTCAACGAAATCGATTAAATATTCCAACGAAATATCGATGTAATTACTAAACGATCTAAGAATGCTAATGCAACAAGATCGGCTAACGTGTGGTTGGCGTCTAGCCATTTTTACGACCATGGCCCAAACAATATAAACACTTTGCTAGCTGCATCTTATATGTACGTACATGGAGTTCCTTCTCCAAACATTGTTGGCTCCGAACAGTGCAGTGTCGTCAATAGACGACTGACTTCCCATCAACAAGTCGGAATCAACTTTGCCACTTAATTACCCAAGATAGCATAGCGTTCCCAAGATGGATCGTAAGCACCCAGACTATAAGCTCCTTGGGAAGTTGGGGGTATGACCCAAGATGCCCGACCAGCACCCAAAAGAAATTGAAACTCATATGTGTAGCGAAATAGCTGCGAGTCAGGTTTTGCTTTGGTTGTTCTAGCCGAGCCGAAACACCAATGTGTTCGGCTCAAATATGCAAATGAAGGGATGGGATAATGACGAGGATAGTTTGCTGATATGGCTAAAGTTAACGTGCGTCTATGTTGGGAATGGGATTTATCGTGGCAAGGACTGCTCTACGTATATGGTAATTGCAAGCTATGCACGCACATGCACATGGGACTCAGTTGGGTGAACATTGTTCGATTAGGAACCTTATATATAGTTAATTTGGTAGTTACGACGCCATGATTACACTTATGGATGGACAATTAATTTCGCCTATTAAATGATGTAGCTTTCGGTCGTAGGAAATCGATGTATAGAATTGAAATTTGATGAACACCAAATCCATATGTGTATGTATGTACATTAACATACTAATTTAGTGTTATCGAATCAGTAAAGTGGGAATATCTCATCTGTAGGCTCCCTTGTGAGAAAACTTTATCAATTCCATATTGGGTATAGTCCCCCAACCATCTACTGAATTCAATCATTTTGGCGTTTTTGCTTTAATTTAAATTAAAAATAACTTTCGTTGTAATTTCAATTAAGAGAATGCTAGCGTATTCTTTCTAAACTACACACTGTTAAAATAATTTTGTTTGTGAATTATAAAGTATTCAAAAAAAAACTCCAAAAAATTGAAAATTCACTCAGAAGTTTGTTTTACGACATACAGGGTTAAGTGTAACTGAGTGATATCTGAGAAAAAAGTGTTTTAAAAAAATTGTGAGTACTGAATGTGTTGTAAAAATTGAGCCTTCCTCCATTTAAAAGAGTTTCAGCCGAAAAACATCAATAAATTAATGAGGACAACAGGATGTTATTCACCTATGATTGATAATTATATCTATACCTGATAATATGGAAGACTCATGTTGCTAGGAGTTAACATCAGATATATCTTGAATTTTTTTTTCACGGCATGAGCGACAAGTCCTCGTGAAACCAAATATCTTTTTCAAGTTCGAAACAGTTATTAAAGTTAAGTGCTGAAAACATTCTATAATCTCACTAAGGCACTCATCTCCCTGTCCGAATTAATATAAAGTACTGTCAACAAGCATGCATTCTTGACTGTTGCAAGCATGAGGTCTAGAAGTCAGGATATTCTACTTGCAGTCGGAATGGTCGTTCATGGATACCATCCACTTGCATGGACACTAGACGCTTCGGCAATGGGTGTACCTCCTAGTCGAGTGCTCTCTTGAAGGTCCCACTAAATGCTGTTGACGACGAGCTCCACTAGACGCCACAAGAGTTGCTGGGAGCTGTTCCTGTCGTGGTTTGGTTTGCTCGGCAATTACAGCAGAACTAAATAATTTCACTAGATAGAATGGATGTCGACGTCAATGTCGACAAGCGTTTCGACGAACCTGGAGTTTATCGTACATGGGCCTGCGGCTGCATTTGATGTTGGTGTATTTATAGGAGCCCCTTGTGCGATTCGTTTCTCTGTAATGCACCTAAGATTTTCAATTTAAAATGCAACACCAACACTGTCGAGGACACCGGCATTAGCATGATATTTTAGGCTCCAAATTCCTTTCATATGGTCGTGGCCAATTAAAATGTCTCCGCCGCTTGTCGACTTTTGGCACAGTGGATTTTGTGTAATCGGGACGGCGACGTCGCCACACCTTTCCGGATTGGGTTTCTTGGTGGTGAATTGATTGAAAAGGTAAGCACAACAAGAGACTGGCCTTGCAGACCGATTAACACCCCTTTTCACGTCTTTCTAGCAGCCATCGTTTCGACGAAGCACTCCACGCCCTGGAGCTAAAATTAACCTTATTTAACTTTAATGGACTGACTAGGGGATTCGCCGCGTTTACTTCATTGATTACCATTCCAGCTCATGACAAGAATGAGGCGTGGATCACCCTTGTTTGGGGGTGACGTATTATTCGGACATTTAGACAGGTTGTACGCGCTATGTCTGTTGATGTTGTGAGGAATTCAAAGGGCAAAGAAGCGCGCAACTTGCAAGGAGATAACATCAAAAGGCTGTCAGGTTAGACAGGAGTAGTAAGAATGCTTTCAGGGTGTGGACGGTATATGTCTTCAGGTGGAAATGACGATGAAGCCAGTTTTCTGAGTAGTGTTTATCAAACCGTGTTGGTGAGGAAATGGCTTTGTGTTAGGTATGATTAATCAGGTGAAAGTTGAACATTAGTTGGCATAATTGCCTTTCACGCAATTCAAAAGGGGCTTTTGGACAAGCATTCTTTCCTAGAAATGATGAACTGTATGATCTATGAGCTCAGAAAATGAACGAACGGAATGCCACTTTCAAGTATTTAAAGCTTCACTTTTTATATCATCCTTCTTGAAACTGTTGAATCGTAGGTAGGTAGGTTTCTGAGAGCTAATGCAAGTATTTTTTCCTTAAGAATGTCCCCATGTTAAATTAAGAAAAATTAAGTTCTTTGCATAGCTCACTGCATGGTCACAATGTCATTTTCGATTTTCTCATTCAATTCATATTTTCAAGGTAGTCGTTAAATAATAGACTACCACAAATGGTATGGTACGGTATTTAATAATGTTCCAATATGACATACGAATCCCGACAAAATATCTGGGAATGAATCTATGCAGAAGCAAAACTTCGGTGGAAGGTTCATATGTTGAGGGGTAAAGCAAAGAGCTTAGGTATCAAAATAAAAAATATATTGGTTCTTAAGAAGGAACTACGAAATTGTTAACTCACCATAACCTGATGCTTTACAAGCAGGTACTATGGACATATAAAATCCAGCTGTGGGGTTGTCCTAAATCCAGCAACCTCGAAATTAAGGAACCTTAAACAAACTTGAGAGAAATATTGTTTCTGCCTTTTGGTACTTTCGTAACGAAGACCTTCACAAGAAACCACCAAAATGTCTGTCGATGCCAACAACTACTCGACCGTGGCGGATCAAGTAAAATAGTTATTTATAATCTCAGCGTACAGCAATAACAATTTTAGAGAAAAATATACGATAAACCAAGAGGAATATTCTAAAGAAATTATTATAGTAATTTATTTCCAAAATAAAATTTTGTTTGTCTAAACTTTATTAATGTACAATCAAGTTTTGCATCAAAATAAATAAAATTCAAAAATAATCTTTGGTAGATGAGAGACATTTTCAAAATAATCTACTTATAGGGCCATTGCACGGGATTTGTGCCCCAAATATGCTGGGTACGTGCAAATCTTAAAATGGGGATCGTGTAACGGATTGAGATTTCTTAAAATCTGAATTTTATCATACTAGGATTTTAGTTTTCCAGTAAAAGCATTAGGATCGATCCGATTTAGATCAATAGTTCCTTTTCAATTTAGATTTTTTTTAAATGTTGATCATTAATCATTCATTCATTCATGTTTTCGTCTAGTTTTTCCATGTACAAATCTTTTAAATACTCACAAGCGTTTGCCAATACTACAATTCTTACCTGGAAATAAAAAATGGAACAGTGAGTATCTAAAAATCTATTATCAAACAAACGATTTACGAACTATTTTGGAGAAAAAGTCTTATTTGAATATTTAAAGAAGACTTTTTTCTATTGTTCAACTTAATTTTGCATAAGTGAAAAAAAAACATGGTAAAACACTCATCTTTGACGGTTCGGAAACTATATTTGCTTTAAAAATCACTCACTCTACTATTTGAATAATAATGAAATACGATTGTCTGACCACATTTCAACAAACTGCCTCTTATGCGAAGCATACATACATACTTCAACATATGGACCAAATTTTCATCATATGCATGTTTCCTTATGCTAATTCTTCAAATAAATACTTTCTTTGAAGAAATCATCAAAGAAACACTGCCGAATTTCAATTTGTTTCAAAAATATGTTTTCTGGCTTTTGAGTTTGTTTTCCCATCAGCTTTCCCAACGATTTACATTTTTCGGTTTAAGCCCTTTGAACTGTTTGTGTTCCACTCGTAAGGAAATGAAAAAAAAATTTGAATATCAAAAATGTGAAAAGCCCCATGAGTTTCATGAGTGTGTACCTGAGCACCAATAAGTACGTACTTCATTTGGAAGGAATGTATCACTTGAACGGAACCCCCTGTTATAGGAGGGACCATACCTGGTGCCTTATGCCTGCATGTGTGGGGAACATACATAGTACGCATCACCTTACCTAAATAATTATCGTTATTTTCGACTTTTGTTTGTTCGTAGCTCTCACAGTTGTCGCATTGTTGCCTAAGCTCAAAATAATGAATTTTCAGAGGATTATTTACATAAATACGATTAATTTCGAGTGCGAAGGTGTAGCGCGTACAGGTATTTAGGGGGCCATATGGCGCATATGGCACCGGTAAACCAGCTTAAAAAGCATCTACTTGCAAAGAATGCTTGGCAAGAGGCGATGCAGTGTAGGGCGTAAGTACATATGTACGTGTGTAATTACGTATGCCTAGGTGTAGTCGACCGTAGGATGTGGGCTTGTTTTTTAAATACCCCCCTGGGCATGCACGACAAGGAAACATTGCGAAGCTCAACGCACTACTCGCCAGCCATATTAACAACTATCTCACCTGCTTAACGTACGCTACTTGCGGTATAGAGATATGTACTCAGTGCGTCTTAAGTTTTCTTAATTCGCTAATCAGGATGGTGTGCGCTATTATTAGCTGCTGTTTTGCGAAGGAAGTTTTTATCTGCATTATGACATTCTAAGAAACTTGGCTAGCTTCCACCAACATGAGCACTTCTGAAGCTACTTCACTGACAAGATAATGTTTGCAGAGATTACAATGCGAACATGTCTTGTATGTGTTGCATTGTATGGCCAGAGAATCGCCTAGTTTCTAAGCACCTCCTTCGCAGATAAATCGAGATTATATTTTTGGGGCGGTAACCACTTTTATGATAAGAACTTTCGCTTGGTGCCTATTTGATGAATGACGTGCGACAAATATTTGAAAAAGCTTAAGTATTTTCGAATCTGAACAGCAGTCGTAAATCATCTTAGCTTTTCCGTCGAAAAATCTGATGAACATTTGGCGCCCAACGTGGGGCGTAACAATATCTTAGCGTGCAATAACCTTTCCAAATGAATAACAATCTTGATTTGGCGCAAGTCTGGCAGTAGCTGTTGGTGAAATTGTGCAGATCTGACATCCGTGGATTAAGTCATAATAAAGTACGATCCGGCTTCTGCGCAACAGCCCCAACTCAATGAGTTGACGGCCGGCCGTTAATTCGATCAAATTTCAGATTAGCACCGATAAGATTGAGATAAACAGTTGCTCTACTTTCTTACGCGTCGGTAGCCATTTGCGCGGATCTTTGCAGTCATTGCCAATCAATTTTACACGACTCCGCGCATTGCGCGAATACCCGCACCGTTGGCGGGACAAAAGATACGGTTTTCAAAAAAAATGTACATGGATCCCGCTTAATCCGGATCAGTTTCATTCCGCGAATGCCTCACAAATGCTGGCGGATCCATTACTGCACAGTGAGCTGTATCTAACGCTTACATTTGGCGGCAGATGGAAGTATTTTGTTGCGAATCGTATTGTATTATTTTTGGGCTAAGATTACTTTGATCCTAAATAAGCACAGTTAGCAGATTTCCAAGCCCATTAGGCAAAATTCGATGAATTATTCAAATTTTGATTGATCAAACAAAATCACGCGGATTGTAATAATGGAGTCCAATAGTTATTTGAAAGCCGGATAAAAAGATTTCGAACTGCTTTATTCGACGCTTCAGTGGCATTGAATTATATTTTTCAGAGATTTGACGTGATGTTCGACAAAGAACGATTTCATGAACAACTTTTGAAAAGAATCATTCGATTTATTTTGGATTTTGAATAGTTATAGTGACTGAATAAAATTTCCATCAATTGAAGTACCAAAATCTATTTCTGACTCAGTACATCGAATTGAGGTTGATTTTTTGTGTTCATGAATATAAAACGTTACAGAAAGTCTCACGACGTAGATTTTAGCTTTAAAAATGACCCTTAAAAATATGCCACTGCCAATCGTAGTACTGCTAGATTGCATCAAAAACGCATTTTTTTGAAACCATGAAGAATAGGGAGGATCAACATTTTTTATAAAATCAATCTAAAATTCGAAGACTTCTTATCAGATCATCTCATAAGGTTTTGAAGCGAGGTTTTGTAAATAAGTGCACACTTAGTCCTGTCGAAAATTAAATACGTGATATGATGAACTACAGAGGTACTAAAATTACGTAGTAAGAGAAATAATTTACGTTTTCATGATTTACCTTTAAAATGTAGAAATAAGGATACAGTAACTCTCAAAGTGGACTTGTTCACATTTGTGCAATTTCTAAAATTGCAAAAAGAAAATCAACAACACAACACTTCATACTTACTGATTTATATCTAAAGCCTAGTACACAGTTCGATTCAGAACAGAAAATTCTGCACGTCTCCACATTTGGTAAATAATTTGCTGCTGGAAATTTGACAATGGAGGCAAGTGGAGATTAAGAAAGTCAAAGTCATTTAGACTTTTGACTCTTCAAATTGCTGGCTGCTGTTGATGATGGCGACAACTTCAATGACAGTTTCAATGACAGCCATTGCCAAACGTCAACTTTCTGCATCAAAAGAAATGTCGAAACAATTAAAATTCAAGTCTGAAAAGTGTGGAGAGTATTTGGTGCTGCGGTGATGCCATCTACCGAGTTTATCGATTCTGCGCAGAAAACTGTGTACTGCTTCTGCAGAATTGAGTCTGAAATTCTGTGCAGAATTTCTGCAACTGCAGAATTTTCATACAAATTTCTGCGCGGAACCGAACTGTGTACTAAGCTTAAGAAACCGAGGGACGACGAAGTGGAAACACCATTAGCATTTAACTAGTAACTAGGGTCTACGACTATGAGGATAGGCCATGTAACATCTTAAAATTATGAGAAATTCGTCCGTTTCTCGAAAGTTCATGAAGATATTTCGTTCCTACAAAGTGCATCATGACTTCCGGACAAAGAAAGAGATGATAATCCAACCATAAATATTTTATTCATTTATTCCGAGTCACCACACAAACAGGGAGCAGTTTCCAGTCTTGGATTTGACAAGGATAAAGTCCATAAAACTTTTATCCCACTAAGTAATGAGGATTGGTCATAGGTAACCAACCGTATACGGCAATGCATACCATCAAAAAAATTCAACATGACACGTAAACTCCCGTGGGGGAAATAAATACAGTTATTTGCTTGTCGAAAATACAAATATTTTAAGATACATGAAGACATCTCCACTAGATATATACAGTGCCTAGAATTTTCTTTGGTGTTTATAGCCATCTTCTTGAGGGGACGTTAGCCGGAGAGTGCCAATGGAAATTGCATTAGAACGCCTCGTTCGCTTCGAAAGACAATCCCTTTTGATGTTTAATTATATTTGAACACCGAACACGAATACTCCATCGATTGAAAATTTGCTTTGGGCAACAACTGATTGATTTCGAAGGGCGAGTAGAAAGTGTGTTTCACTTCAAATATTTTATTTAGTGTAGACTCACGACTAATGTGTAGCTTTGACAGTACAGAAATATAGCCGATACAGAATATTCTGCACTCTATTTCTCTCTTAAGAATTGTCATTTTAACACAATTGATGGTTTATATGGCGACAAAGTTTCATCCCAGAATGGTTGTAAAATTTTTCATCAAATTAATGCTACTTTGTTAAATATTGGTCCATCATTTCTATTTCAATGTACCCTGTGCACGTTTCTTTAAATAAATTGTTTGTCTTCTGTTTATATTAGCTACAGTGTTAACCTCTGCTCTAGCAAAATACTTTAAGATGCACAAATAAATTGGCTTGGATATTGCCTATCCAATCCAAATCCGACATGGAACACTACTTGGCCGGAAAGAAATTTCCAATGTCCTTTTTCTTAGTTTACCGATTGAAGTCTAAGAGGCAATCACTCTGTCGACATGTGGACTAACATAGAACACTACACATATCCCCTAGACAAGGGTTCAATTTGATTTGATGCCAAGTTCTATTTGGCATCAACAACTGAAAACTTGGTGTTTTCTTCCAGAAGAAAGATTGGCATTGATGAATCCCCCTAGTAAAACGAGTTGTCTAGGATTTTAAGAGGATTTTCTCGAAGAAGCAACAAAACAGTTGTGTCGAGTGGAAAAGAATGAAACGTGACGACTGTTACTGACGAGCCAAGATTGACTGATTTTATTAAATTGGCAGTAAATTGGATAAACGGATTAACGTCTGCCTTGAGTACTAAAACCTTATTTTCGAAGCTGCTGCGAGATTGCATGTTTGCAATACAGCACATGTGATGGATGCCAGGAAACACGTCAAGCTCAAATATTTGAAAATTGACTTTGGCAATTCTCTTCAGGTTTAATTTATTTGTTAAGCGTCGGAAAAAATGATCGAACAACTTACATGGACGCCAACTTTATTTTATTGGGCGATATTATATAAATTCAATTAAATAAGCACCATTTTTCACTATGCATGGGTGAAAAGACTTGCACAAATCTGAGTTATTCGACCAAAGAAACAATTGGATCATATTGTAAACTCACTTCAACATGAGTAATGGAACACTTACTCAATCCGATTATTAAAAACTGTTACGTCATTATGAACATCGTAGTCATCATCATCAGCTCATTGTTCGAGTTGGAAACAGTCTTCATTCAGGATGAGAATCAGTAAAAGACCCTTCAAGGCCCGTTAATATGGAAAAGATTAAAAACATTTCACGATTATCTACGGTCGATGATTTTTCATTACATCGAAAACATTAAGTCGCCACGAAAGGATCAATGCTGACGGCGAAAAACAACCCTGTGCGCCTTCGATCAAAGACTAAGGTGTGGAATCGTCCATTTTATGAGTTGTAATTTTCAGCGTGCAGTCTCAACCCCCATTGTTTTTCAGCTCCTTTCTTTTCGGCAAATTCATAAAAGGTAGCAAACGATAATCCATTAATCTCACCTGAAGCCTAGTCATAACTTTTTCCATTGCGTAGCGTAAATTGAAAACTTTCTCCCTATATTTGTGTCCTTGCAGTCGTCACCATTCGGTGTAGCGAAGAATGAATCGCGTGCGAGTTTTCCGTATGAGTTTAAAACGAAAACAATGGTTGAGGGTTGAAAAAAGTTCCCAGCAACCCCTTGAAAGTTAGACAATGCGTTCGTCAGAGCACTTTCGAACAACAATAGATGATACTTTGTTGTATGATGGGTTTGGAAAATGCAAAATAGCAAGGACTAGAAATACCTGGATATTATTGCTCCATTCGAATGTCCTAAAGGTAGTTTTGCTTTCGTGTGATAGCGCCTCAGACGTTTGAACCCCTTTCTCGGCAACTTGGAAACCACCCAGCCGGAATTAATGTGATTAATGATGCATTGGTGTTTTCGTGTTCCAATAAGTAACCCCCAAAACGGAAAAGGACAGGATCATGATAGTAAAGCTCATTTATTTTTGGCCTGCGCACGACACGGTAGGACTATTTATTGTCGGCTCTGCCGTCGTCATTGGGGTTTCTTTTTATTATTTCCCTGTTTCGATATCCTTCGCGCTTGAAAATACTTTCGCATTTTAGTTCATTATCTGGGACCAGGAATCTAAAGGGTTCATTTCCAAAATCCATACATTAGTCGTCATTCCAGTTGCAACAACGAAGGTGAAAAACTTTTAATACGATTAAGGAACATTAATTCAATCATGATCCTTGGTTCTCATTCGAAAAAATTATCTCTCTACTCAATTGGTAACACAAACCGCACATAAATGAATTTAGTTTTGCAGCCCATTTCAAATCTGCAGACCTCAAGAGGTGTAAATCGATAATTAGTCACATGTAGCTCATCGTATCACGGGGCGGGACATGGATATTAGAAGCAGGGAAGATACCACCCTACGAGTCTATTGCCACATGTGCAGTGCCACGAAACGAATAGGATGTTGACATAAATCAATTTATCAAATAAAATGCGTCCCGATCTTGATCTTAATGTGCCCTAATCAGGAAAAGTACCAGGAGCATTTGTACATAGCTACTTTTATACAAAGTATCTTTGCTGCGTGTATCTGGCCGTGCTGGAATTTTTTCGTTATTAATATTTATCGATCGAGAATTGATTTTTCTGCTCCCGAGCGGTCGCCTCGTTGTGGTGGAGCATAACGATAAATGCCACACCATGGACAATAAATTAAGTCCAGATACGATCAAAAAGTGGAGTGAAAGCTGAGTAAATGCGATTAATTGTACTGTTCTTCATTTGTTTTATATTGTTAACCCTTTGTGGATCATATGTGAAACGAGAGGGTTACATGTTCTCAAATAGTAGAAACGAAACAAGAAATTGAATGAAGAGCTATCGAGCATTTTAGATATATAATTAAGTTGGAACCTACAATACGGGCTTTACTCTGTGTTTCGAATTGATGAGAATTCTTAAGTAGAGCCATTGAATTCAAGTTTTTTTTAATTATTAGTTTTTTTTCTATTTTTCATTTGTTTTTGATTTAATTTTCGTCGAAAAAACTTATATTTTTGAAAAAATCTTGTACCATAGTTTTACGTAGAAAACTCATAAAATGTTTTATGACCCAAAAAAATTCTTTTCACAAAGATTCTGAGAAAAAACTTTCTTAAAAATTTAAGCGAAAATAGACAACTTCTGAATGAAGATTTCCGTGTAAAAATTTGCTAGTTAATCGTTATTTTGTACATTTGTATTTCGACTTGAAATTATGCGTAAAACAACAATTCTTATTTTTCCACCAATAATTTACAGGGAATATCATCTACGAAAATTTAATCATTTGCAGCAAATCCCTTTCTGAAAAAGTTTAGCTTAAGTTCAAAAAATTTAGGATCTGGTTTATTTAAAATTTTACCATTCAAATGTTTTTGAGGCGGGCAGATTATAGATCAATTGAGATGATATTTGTGGAAAAGGTACTCGAAAGGTATCCCTTTCGCTATGACGAGTGACTAAAGCCACCAGTCCCTATGTCACGCACTGCAAGTGGTATATACATACGAGTAAATAATACTTGAATTCAATGGCACATTTTTTCAGTGTATTAGCGCAATCCGTAAAAAAATTGATTCAATTTAGAATGTTAATGTTTTAAGGCATTATTCGCGGGAATTTTTACATGGCATATTTTTTTGGTGGTGGTAGTTTTGAATGGTTTATTTTTCCTGTGTTTGCGTTAATATCAGCTTTACTAACCAATTTTTCCATGAGGCAGTCTTTTTCATAAACCTTCAAAAACAGACTTTTGGAAAAATAACTATTTGTGCAAACAATTATTTCGAATTTCATTGCTTATCGAAATTATATATGCACGCGCATAGTATGTCTTATCCACATAGTATTATATTAACATCAATAAAATGGCATAAATGCAATTCATTTTAATCCTGACAGGAATTAGTTATTTGATTTGGTAAAATTATTTTACTGGAAAAATAATTCATCGCAGGAAATATTTTTTTTATAATTGGAAGAAGGTTTTTTTAATTCAAGAAAAAAAATTGACTTAAAAGTTTAATTCATTCGGGAAACTGTAAATTAAATGAAAACCTTTTACGGTCAAGCATTACTTTTATATTCTGCTTTTCGATGGCCTACAAGGTTTTTAACATTGAGTCATCAAATCTAACAAGATTAGCCCAAAAACATACCATACAGCTCAGAACAGGTATATGGTATCATGAATTTTATAGATTTAAGTAAATTTAAGGTAACGATTAGATGGAATATCCATCGAAATGGGATACCTCAAATGCGTGTGAAATCACTGAGAAAGGCTAGAAATCCTAGCTACCATACATACGTATCTGCTGAAAAATCAAAAAACTGGTGGAACAAAACCACACGTTTAAGCTAAACAACAAAGATAAGAGAAGTCTGAAAAATAAAATAAATGTTTTTATTATTAGTCAACATTTCTTTTTTCTTGATCATTGATTTCAGTCGACTTTGAAGCACATGGAATCTTACTTGCACGATTTACTTTAAATGTTAATTAAGTCATTGTTAGCGAGTTACAAATATCTACCTCAGCAGTTGATCCTAACGCAAACTCTGTCTATTCAAATCCCAGTAATTGAATAGAAGAACACAAATTTCTCATTTCTTATGACTAATAATAATATAAATTTTATAATAATAAAACGCCACAACAACGAGTTAAAAGTGCCATTTTGTCGGCTGCTCCGAAATGTTCCATTAATTGCAAGAATTTCAGTCAGAAAACTCATCGTTTGAGCTTGTTCCTTGAAACCGAATAGCTGTAGCTGTTTCCCATTCGAATACGACTGCCAAGGAGGTACGTATCCTCAACTTTATGGTAGTGAATACATCTCTCGTCGCCGTAGCCCTAGTAAAATCCAAAAGCGTCCATTTCTCAAGTGCAAATGGAAATAATCTTGGCCTTGTTACGCGTTCCATGTTTAATTGGAAACAGCGGTTGATTTCGCCCCGGAGCACGGACCAATGCATCCGGAAAATCATGACGCCAATTTGAAAATTCTATTCACCACGAAGACGACGAGAGTGGTAACAATCAACGCCAGACGAATCCTATGAAAAACATTCATTGTATTGATTCATTGAATGGTTTTCTCAAATGAGAGGTTGCCTACTAAATTTCCCAATGCGAACAGGAAATTCAATCCTGACTCACTAGTTGTTAGCATGGGTCTTCATCAGCAGGTCTTGCCAGAAGATTGTTTCATTTAAGGACGATAAATACAGTGTGATCCAGAGCTACTTGCTGCCTTTCGTTGTTCTGTTAATGGTCGAAGGATCTTGCAGTAAATTTCAGAATTAATTGAATTATGCTTGAGTGAAAACACGAGCGAAGCTATAAATTGGTATTTTTTGTTTGGTTCAAGTGCACTTCGATTGCAACTAACAATAAATTTGGTGGTGGTTGAAGTTGCTCGATGGTTTGGTATTTTCTTAATTCACCGTCGGATTTATTGTTGTTGCATCTAGATTTGGATTATGTTGAAAGCTATTCTTGTTACATAGGTCATTGTTGGAAATATGAAAACGCAAATTTTAGTTTTTCTAGCTACTTTTCCTCCTTCAAGTACAGCCAAGAAAATCGGGCTTGGATGTAATTTGAATTCCGTGAATTAATTTGCTTCTCCCGAAGCAAGCCACGTACATGCTTGATTGCTGTTTCAAGGTCCATTATATGATTGCAATTAACGTGTTTCCGATGGGCTCTGCCAATAACCAGAGGTAGTTTTTATTGTTCGTCTATAGTAGACCTCACCTCTATCTAGACTTATCGCCAATGAAGTGGAATATCGTTGGCGCCAAGCAACCGCTTGTACTTCGAAAACTTGAGTCAACAATAGTGTTACTGACTTCTTGTTCGCAGAGTAACTATGCTTAATTGAATGTCGCCATGGCCGCAAATGAGCATAAACAAATTAAGTGGAGTTTTATGTCCGTTTTAGTGACTGGCTCACCGCGGATCCACTTCGTTCGTATATCTATTGCCGTGACAGACGGAAGCGATAGTGTAATTAACGTTCTTGTCACCTACGAATCGTTCAAATGCATCGTTCTCGCGTTCGCCTTTTGTTATATCTGACTAATTATTCAAAATGACAATGACGTCAACGTTGACGAGGCTAACTAGCAAACGTTCTCACGAAAATTGAGCTGAAGACAAAAGCCGGATGTCAACATGTTGCCGTACGTCATCAGCCCCCAAAAAAACGTCCTGATGCTGTACCACACGGCATAGGAAACTCCCTGGAGTAAATATTGCCATTAGCCCTGACAACTACAGTAGCAGCATCAACATCAACAATAGCATCAGTTCAAATAGATACGTTCGCACAACTGCTCCATTTTCCATTTTCCGCTCGCCGATGATACGGACGGTGCCATATCATTCGCAGCTTGGCTTTCTACCGTAGGAGCTGAACTGATGCACCCGAGGAGCATGTCAAAATGCCAGGATAAACATGTCACACGGGCCACTTGTGCCGTAGAAAAATTATGGAAAACTCCCTCACTTCTTCTTGCACGCCAGCTAAATTTTCCTGTCTACCATTTTTTCTACACGCAATCATTCATTTTGGGACAACCATGGGATAAAGTTCTGCAGATGGGTTAACTCTTTTTCAATGGCTGGGAGTTGTTTTAAAAATATCGATATTTACCGGTGAAAGTCATGAATTATGAAGGAATTATAGATTTCGTATAAAGATTTATATTATTTATGCTTATTGTTCTTGCCAGTTGCAGGAGATACGAAGGGAAAATCCAAGCCCAACCACTATTTTTGAAAAAGATTTTCATATATTTGAGACTGTTTATAGTTTAACGTCCATGCAAACTTAGAACCGAAAATTTGCACTATGAGAATCCTCCACGGAAAGTTTATTTCAATAAAACCTGATTAGGTTGATATTGTTAAGGTTTAAAATTTCTTCCAAAAAAGAAAGTTTTTTTACAGTTACATAGAATGCTTTGACGCCAAAATCAAACCTTATAAAGTTTGATTCAACAATAATAAGTGCAATTGAGTAAGTAAGCTGGAATGCGTTGATTATACTTCATGGATAAATGATTTATGTTAGATGAAATTCAATAATGGAGTTTGTACAGCATTTCCGCTTCAATTCCAGTGCTTTCTGAATCAAATTGATGATTTTCCAAATCAAATTAGTGCTCCATTAACAGTATCATTTGCAACTCCATTTCGAATTCTTAGTTTTTAAATTGGTTGAATGTGTTGAAAACAATTAAATTAAATATAAACCTGATTTTTATCATAAAATTTTCATGAAAGAAACTCTTTCTATGATCATAAATATTGAATAAAATAGACACATTTTAGGAAATATCTTTATTTTTAGGTGAGATTTTCGACTATCCTAGTGTTCACTTCATTTTGTTATCTAAGCGTCAACTCTTAATGAAATGAAAACAATGCTTACACAAAAAAAATTGTAATAAATATCATTCGAATTTTACTTGCCGATTAATTGCTTAATTTTTACTTTACAGAAGTTTTCTAGGACTATTTCATACCTTGGACGTAATTTTTCTATTCACCTTAAACTCAATAAACCAAGTTTCGAGGTAAATCCACTACAATTTAAAATTTCCATCCGGAAAATATGCTCTCCTTGAGTTAGCGAAATTGAGCTGCTCTATCATAAAGCGAAAGGCAGTTATTTTGGGGTTGAGACCAAGTATTCTACTTTATAATCCCATCAACATCACAGTGAAACCAACAACTGATTTTGAGCCAACATTGGAGTTAATAAGATTTCCTTATACACCCAAGATACGATTGTGTCCTCGTTATAATTTTCAATAAAATCTTTTGTATACTTCAGAAGCTGAACTGTTTTCCTGGATGAGATTGTTGAAGCTTTCGTTCAAGTTTTTCCATTTTCGCTCATTCATTCTCTCTCATTTCTTCGTAATTTTTTCTGATCGGCTTTTTGCTCAAAAAGGTAAAGAACAAAGTTCATAGGTGAAGTAGTGCTTTTCATGCACCTCTTGAAAGTAGCCAACTCTATTTCTTCTGATCGAGAGAAAAACATGTTTCATGGATTTCCACTTGTTTTTCATAAGAAAATTTTTAGAAAGTGAACGCGAACCGACATCGCTGTATTTGCCCGCTTGCGACTGTTCGGTATTCAGAAGGCTAAGTTTCGGTTTCTTCTGATGCGACAATGATTTGATTAACGAATTTTCAGCAATTTGTTATCCTTTTGAGCGACAGGATTGCCTATAATAATGGTTAAGAAGAACTTGCAGAACTGCAAAGTTTTATCATTTCTTCATGTTCCCACAACCACAAAAATTTTATTTGACTCGTTGAATCACCAATCCACTATCCTAGCATCGATTCACAATGCCCATATCTAATCGACATCCCTGCACCTCAAAAACCAATCGTTTCACCACTTTCACATCAAAGAAGGGTGGCTTGATCGCATCCATTTCACACAGTGCCATTGGCAGACGTCCCAGTTTTACATGTCATCCGGGGGCTTTCTTCCTGCGTCAGTGTGCTATCAACTGGCAGGAAATTTCACAGGAAAATGACTATTTTTGATGCGACGTGTCTATTTCGTTGATGCAACCATCTTTCCATTTTCTTTTCGGATTTATTGCCTTTTATGTGGAGAAAAGTCGTTGACACTATCATCTGACAGACACATTGGAGGCAGTTCAACTGATTGCTGCCATCGCATGGAAAATGGATTTTTCTTTTCGGAGTCGCGGAGGACTTTGAGTTTTCCGCTGGCGATGAAAGAAAATTGTCAAAGTTGATGTCGCTTATTACATGGAAATGAGAAAGTTAATTTTAGGAGCATTCTCGCAAGGCTAATTATCTGAAAGGTATTGAAATGATGAAGGCAGCTGAAGAAATTTGTTTTTTTTTGGTTGAAGAAAGTCGCATTTTTAACATACGCTTCACGTTAACACACCGATTTCCGGCGATGCAATTCAATTGAAAAATCATAAGTGAAAATCAACATCCAGGTGTGAAAAGCAATTCACATGTAACACGTTCGTGTATGTTTTTTTCAAGAACGATCCAAATTTGAAGCGACAACCGCTCACCTTCGACACAGGCAGATTAGCAGCCGCGTTGAAATATCGAAATCGAATTAAAATCTTCACACATGCCATACAAAGCGTTATATGCGTGGTGAAAGAGGGCCTAATGAAGCAGGAATTCGGCAACAGTTCGATTAAAACGCAACGCAACCCAGAACATCAAAACGGCCGATTGAAGTCATACCTGCGTTCATGTAATTGGATTTTTTTTCAAATGGTAGCTGATTTGAACCATATCGGTGAATTAAGGGGGAGTTGCTGATGAAATTGTTAACGGAAAGTTTTGTGAGTTCTCCTTGGCAACAATAGTCGCGGATAGTAAGATGAAATTTCGTAAGTCCTTCATTGCCAGCTATCTAGCTTCAAAACAAAATTCAACTGCGAAATGTAAATACACAGAAAAATTAAAAATGTCCAATCTAGTCCGCAGGCCCGTCTTAAATCGCCACTTGACAATTAATTCGTCAAAATACGCCCAAACTCCACAACACGATTTTGTGTCTAAGATATTTTGATAGTAACCTCAAATCACCTACACAAATACGTGTATCTTATGTTTGGCTGGCCATGTTACCGTTCAGCTGAAGATTAAAGGGAAATCGGTGAAATGTAGGCCCAATTATTGGATAACACGCCAATAAGCTAAGCATGACCAAAAAATTTGTATGTTCATGTGCTCGCAATAGACTAACGTTGGACCTAATGAAAAAAACCAACATTACTGCTGTGAAGAGGGGAAAAAATCGTGAAGTGGAACAAGAACCACAAAATTACACATGACTTGTTAACATGATTTATCCAAAATGTTTGTTTGGAACTGAGTTTTTTTTTCATTAAGTGCTTGGAATACCTAATGCGGATTGTTATTATTAGAACAAGGGCCACGCTACATATTGACCTTATCAACGATGACGACAACTAGTGCGATTGCTGATACATGTATTTGATTGCATCAATTAAAAAACAATTTAGACAACACCATATGTGGGTTTGTTTGCTTCTTAAATTGATTTAGTGTTTATCGAATTCGCCAGCTAAATGAATTGCAATGCCATCGATACTAAACTGTTGCAAAGGAGTTGGTTTCGTGTGTTTGTGGTTGATTGAAATAAATCAATTTCGAGGCATGCAGTGCGGAAATTTCAGTGGTGGTGCTCAATAGGTGGATCTTTATTTGAAATCGATAAGTCTATTTTGATTGAAATGCGTGGAGGAGTAGCTGGGGATGTTGAAACTTCATCATTTATGAATTTCAAAAACCACAGCAAAATATCATAGAAACGTCTTTACACAGTCCTCTTGGACAATACATCAAAAGTACCGAAATTCTGTCCAAAATGCGAAGATCGTTTCCCTATCCCCTTATTTGTAACACTAACATAGTGTATTTCTGAAAATTATTGACATGTCAAAATATTTCCCATTCAAAATAAAAATAACAAGCCGCAAGGTGCGACCCTTGAGGTCCACACGGTCAACTTCCCAGTAATATCTACATAAACATCAAAAACATTAAACACAATAATAATTTTGAAAATAATACTACTTTAAATAATAATAATGATAGTACTCATAACAGTAATTGTAATGAATTAATATTAATCATATCATCTACGAGAGAGTCCATTGATTACATGAGGTTTTTGGTCGATGGGGACAGATTGATTTGATTTGTTATTTTCATATCGATGCTTAAAGGACAAAAGAGCGCTAGCAAAAATGAATGCAGTTTCTGTTATTACGCCCACTGAAGAAATTTTGTCGCGTGATGGTCACTTTGAATAGTTTCGTTCAAAATTGCCATCATTTCGGCATAATGACTGAATTAATATTTTTTCACGATTTCACATCAATGAGATTAATAATTAATTTTGAATTTCTGTTGGTCTGGAAAAATATTGAATGTGCAGTCAAAAATAGGTCAAATTGCATGTAAAAAGTAAAATGTATCACAAATGATGATGAAGGGAGTAATTGAAACCGTACGAACACTAAAACACAAAACTACTAAAAACTACAATTTTACATTTGATGATAGCTTTTAAAAGCATTTGATCTTGAAAAGTATTGACTACAAAATATTGTACCATTCAAAGCGTTGATTATCACAAATGCAAATTTGATTGAAATTTTGTTGGTTTTAAAAATTTAAGCAGTTTTTTCATTAAAATTACAACATTTTTAAAATTATTAAAAATCTGCTCAAATTATGCAAATATTATAACACGTTGATTGAATTCACAACAACTTTTTTAGAATAAAAGATACTTTAGTAATATCATTCGTATGAACCCTCTTTGAATGGTAACTTTGAATGACTTTTTATTTTTAATTTAGTTTTTTTCATAATCATGGAAAAAAGTCTTGCTAGTTTCTCTTTAAAAACTGATAAGAATGTATGAATTTTATAAACTGGTATTACTGTGCAGTGCAAATCAGGTCAAAAACTATTTTTTATGAAAAAAATTCTAATTTATCGCATTTTCTTTTATTAAACTAAAAAACCGCACAAACGATTTTTTTATAAAGTTGAAAACATGACAAAAATGTTAACACACGTCGATTGACACTTTAAGGATGCAAATATCAAATTTGGTTCGTGAGATATAGTAAATGACAGAAACTACATTGAAGGTCATGATGACTGTTAATGATTTTTTATTATTTATTTAATATTTTTTGAAATTATGAGGAAAAATTTTTCTGTTGTTTTTACAAACATTGTTTGGAGTATATAAATTTTATAAACATTGATTACTGATTTTCGCAAATCAAGTTAAAAATTTATTGTTTATGGAAAAAACCTAATTTTTTGCACTTTTTTCCTTAAATTAAAAAACGGCTTCAACGATTTTTTCCAAAATTTGGTTTATTGACACAAATGTTAATACGCGTCGATTGACACCTAAACCGTGCAAATCGTATGTTTATTTCGCGAGATATAACGCATGACAGAACTGACCTTAAAAGAAGCAAAACAACAAATCCCCCGACCGAAGTTTTCCGAAGTGTCTCAAAAACTAATCAGCTCTTAAGATTGCAAAGACGCTTCGAGTGACACCTTAACGAAGCCGATCGGACTTTTTTTACGCGAGTTATGCTCGTAGAAAAAACTGTCAACGAACGTACATACGTACGTACGTACACACACACACACACACATACATCTCCCTTTCTAAAAACAGTTTATATATACTCTATAGACCTCAAAACGTAAAGAAAAGTTGAAAATTTCAATTTCGATTTTCGAGGCGATTACAAGAACTTCCCATATACTGGAAAGTTAAAAATCAAGCACAAATTGTTCTATTTTGCGGAAGTTTTCTGTGACATACAAAAATTTTATTAGTTTCAAGGGGTTCAAGAGATCTTCGTTATGTTCATTTGGCTGCTTTAAATTTTCAAGCATTTTTAGTGTTTAATAAATTTTTTCAGAGTCTGAAAAGTTCAAGAAATTTTTCGAATCCTGTTTTGAGCGTTTTTTCGGCGGATTCCAGCCATACGGCTAGTCAGATAAACAGATAAATCAACCTGAGTGTGTTTTTTTCTATTTTTTAATAGTTGTTGAGATCCTATTAGTTACTTTACAAACAAACAAGATAAAGATTCCCAGACGCACTCTCCTTAATTAATCCATTCCCTAGTGGGTACACCACTAGAAAAACAAATCGGACTTTTCATTCGTAATGAGTCACTGCCAATCTGAAAGCCTACTGCATTCCATTCAGTTAACATTCTTGCATCCAATCACTAGCCGACGTTAGACCTCGCTTTATAAGAAAATAAACCACAAATGTATGTATGTACGCGGCAATCGATTTAGCGGCTCTTTCGCGGTTCTCGCTGTTCACTCGCTGATTTATTTGTCTTCAGGTGGTTTATCCTTTGCACATGGCCTACCTTGAGCCATGACGCTAATGGACACATACAATGCAGTCGGTACTATGTGTTTTGTCTGCACGATAATTGCACTTTGTCGTAATATAATACAATATATATATAATACAAACCGCATCCCGGCCTCGCAATCCTTTGAAGTCATGCCACGTCGCTACTCTCGTCAGAGTTGATGGAACCTAGCAAATGGCCATCGCTTAGTTCGTCCGGGATATATCACTTTCGCTAACTGGATTAGAATGTATCTCTGTGCCCGGCGATGATGCTGCAGTAGTGCCGAACGGACTATTTAGCTATGGTTTAACTCAGTGTCTACAAATAGCGACTAGACCCTAGATTGAGCCTAGACAGGGAGAGCTATCTACATGTGTGGATTCCGCTGATTCGTCATGATTAGCGTGGGCTCAAATGCAAGCAAGAACCATTCATTCTGAGGATGAAAATGATCCGGGAAAGATATTCGTCGTTGACAGAAATACATTTCAGTTTTGTTCGAAATAGAGTGCTTTTACGCCAGGAGTCACTTTATTTTTATCGAGATGAAACTGAAAAAACTTCAGTCTTTCTCAGACGATTCCTAGCCTTCCTCGGCTGTAAGTCACTCTGTCAAGTTGATAATGAAAACATCAAGGATTTGATGGTTCCAGCTTTCGACTATTATTCAAGCAACAGCCTATCCAACAGCTCCAATTCCCTACTAACAAATGAGAGCAGATGCTCGCAACGACCTAGCTTGCCAGCATCCTAGCACCCTTGTTGGAGCGGGTGAACTTGAAATGAGGTACAATGGACTATCACATGCAAATGACGACTCCATTTCATCCGTATGTTGTTCAATTTACACAAGTTCTCCGTTTTAGTCTACCATAAACAAACATCACACACAATTCAGTCAAATCCATTGCCGCATTCGTTCCAGATTCGCGCGACTGCATAGCATGGAAGAGGAATCACTGCAAGGGATCCGGTCCCATCTTGGGAAGCCATCGCTACCCTAAAAGAACCAACTTTTTCTGAAAGCATGTCAACTTTACATATGAGCGAAAATTCCTTTTTCGAAACTTTATAAATAACCGCGTCCAAGACGGCAAACATATGCGTGACGTGGCATTCCAATATGTTCTTGAATCATGAAACAGGGAGACGCAATGAATGGAAATGGTTAAAATGAATTATTGCCAGTGTTTTTTATACTGAAATGGCGTTAAGAATAATTGGAAAGAATTTGTAGAAATGAATGGTATATTGGATTGATGAAAAATCAAAAAAAAAATTGGGTTGTAGCTAACATGGAACGGTAGTTCCAAAATTTTCATTTACAGCTACCATACGTTACATAGGTGGAAGAAGTCCTAGTTTCCATTGTTTCAGAGCTAAGTATACTCTGTAGTAAACTATTCTGTATCAAATTAATCTTAAATCGAGCACTGTTCTTTGCAGCGATAAATTTTGCATCAATTTCTTAAGTCAATCAAAGACTGTCCATCAAGTGATAAATTTACAGTCTTATCAGAAAGAGTCATCTTCTTGGGTGGTATCTTTCAATCAAAATTAGTTGGCATGATTGGCACACTATATGAATTTCAAGCACTGTTCATTCATTCCCAATCAAATCGCGAAAATGCAGCCACTTTGTGTTTACCAGCTATTATTTCGAGCATGCATGCACATCCATCTGAACTTTACGCCCTTCAATTATTTAGATTGGATTAATCTCCATATTCCTTGACATTATTTCAAATTACACTCACTCCAACAATTCTTCGCTAAACGGTTTCCTAGATCCCAATAAATCTTCACTGTAATGTGGTTAATCTAAATAAATGTGGATCTGTGTTGAGATACTTTGATAAGTGTCCGAACGCTGCTAATAGACAAAGAAGATGCTCAACACTATACACATAATTGATACCAGCTTAAATTGACTCTGATCGATAACAAAAGCTCTAGGAATTTACCGGAAGATAGCAATGCCTGAATTATGGACGATAGGATTAACATTGACGTCGATTTCTACCTCCATCAAAGCTTGTAATGCCTTCTTTCGTCGTTGGTTGTTGAAATGAGCATGTGGTCTAGAATAGTTTTTATTCGTGAAACTCTTACACTGGATCATAATAAATTTCAATAAAATACCAGGCAAAGAAGAAAAGCGGAAAATGAAAAATGACCACACAATGTTCTGGGAACGATTCGTTTCGTTAAGCCGTCTTACCCCCGTCCGAATGCCGGAGAAGCAATTAAAATGCGTCTGGGTTTATGCTAACAATACTGGACCCAAGATAGAACCCTGCGGTTTATTTGTTGTGGTGGTTACTACAGTGGCTGATGGAAATTATGGTTGCTTGATCAGTTTTAGGAGAGTTGTTTTGATATGCCAGGCTTGTCGTCTTTTCTAGATATAAAAATATGTAAACATTCACCCAACTAAAATAAAAATCCAGCCATGAATGAGTACTTGCTGACACTCGAATTGCTTTAGCATCTTAATGTTTTACAAAGAATTCAGTATTAAACTGAGTCCTTAACTCGGTAATACTAAAAAAAATGGAATCTTCTGCAGAACTTATGAATTCATGAAGGAATTTCTTGAGATTGAAAATTCCGGCGCCCATCAGTCCTTTTGTCATTTAAAAAAAACTTGTTATATTTTGAAGGTAGTATTGTACAATATCTATAATTTTCAAAATGGTCCGAGGAGCTGGTTTTTATTTAGGTTCAATTTAACTAACTAAACTAGTTTTAGCCATGTCCTATCGATCGATTTCATTTAAAGCATTTTTTCTTCATGAATCTTTGACTCTTTACTTACGAATTACTATTTAAAATTAAGTTTTTAGTGCCACAAATTTCTTTTATTTTTGCCTAAATTTTTCTAGCGTCTAGTAGTCCGACTCCTTAAATTTATTCTCGCCTTTAAAAAGACCCTTTAATTTAAACGATTCAAACCTTCAAATAATTTTTTATGAAAATTTGAGAATGGTTAAGCTTATGATTCTCATTCGGAAAAGTTCCTTCGATTAATTGAGAGCAAATTTTTTTATGTTTCTGATAATTTGTCAAAATACCAGACGCTTTTAGAAATAGCCCTTCAACTACGAAAATTGACGAAAAGGTAGACATATGAATACAATTTTGCGATGAGAATTTTTTTCGGATGTGAAGTATGTTCAAAAAATAATTTTCATGTTATGTGGAAGATTAAAAAAATCATACGAAAATCTAGATATGAATATCCTCTGATAATGTGTCGAAAATTTGAAATTGATCCGTTGATTAGAATTCTCAGAATTTTGTTCTTTGCAGCCAAATATCAAATTCTGGAAAGGTTGCTCTTGAAGTCAGTCGAAAATCAACTAGTTAAGAAATGAAGCGCTCACAAAACCTTTTTTTAAAATTTAAAATAATTCGAATGCTTGCTCTAAATATAGAATATGATTTTTCTAGATTTTATATTCGTCAATTAACAGCAAATGTCTCTTTTAAAAACCGTAAGAATTTTCCTGTCTTTTAGTGTATCTTAAATTCAAATACATATTCACAACAAAACAAATTAAAACCACGTTGAACTTACCATATGTTGGTGTGACGCAATGAATCCAAAATATGAGAAAAACTAAATTGGATTTGAAGTTTAGATGCTGCCGGTTATGAGGTGGCCTGCGTTGTCGTTGCTGCTGTGGTGGATGATGGTGCGGCCCTCGTCGATGCCGAAGAAATTGATCCGTCCAATTTAAGAGCATTGTTAAAACGGTGGTCACCAATTATCGACACCAAGAGCCAACAGATACAATCACTATGGGCAGACAAGCACTCATTCGGACGTTTTGGGTTGAAGATTTTCTTCAAATGAATTTTCACTTCGTGGGAACTATTGCAGATGTTGGTTGGGGATAATTTTTTTTATGATTTGCACTTTTGTTACAGATGAGTTCAAGCCATAATTGATTTCAAAAATTGATTCATTTATTCGAGGGAATTTAGTAGCCTTCCACAATTTCTAAGATTGGCGCCATATTTTTTCGCGGATAACTTGAAAATCCGAACACTTGATAAATTTTAAAGAGGTTGAAACTCCAAAGCGATTCTACCGTTTCTCGACGATACCTAATTCGAAAGCCGGGCACAAGATTATTTTGAAATTCAAACGATATTTACTACGATTGAACGAAATAGCAGCGCAATTGTCGTTCTGCTCGTCCGTTTCCACCAACGTCTTTCCTTCCACGAATTTTATAGTCTTAAGATACGTTTTGTTCCGTTTTATCACCGGTGTGAATCTTAAAATTTACTGTTCCGGGTCGGATGCTGTGCACCTATAACTTTAACTGTGTATCCTTATATCCTGGATTCTCTGCAGACAGGATCACAATAAGGGACGTCAGTTGCGAATGGCTTCCCAATAGAAGTTTATGACTTTAGCTGTAGTAGTCGTTCGTGGTGTGACGAGACACAGTGCTTGTATGCCTCCTGGGCAAATGTTGTTTTATTATTTCTCTCGTTTCCCAAAAAGATTTTACAGTCGACCATTACCTGTGAATTAGAAGTGAAAGAGAAAAGGAAATGAGGTTCATAAGCGTGAAATTGTTTTTCGATTTGTTTTGTTGAAGTTGTATGAGTTTGTAAAGGTATATCAACAAGGGAGAAAAGGTGGCAGGTTAAATATTCAGTTGATAAGGAATCTTTCATAGAAAAATACTCACTGTTCGTATTTCCTATCTTAACATTTTTCGGGAAACTAGACAATGAGGAAGATTATACGAAGATAAGAAATGTATGCCTTCTCTTTAGTCGTCATTCACATTAAGAATTTTTAAGGTAGTTCAAATGTTAGCGAAAAGTGATATTTTTATAACACAATGCCGACGTAAATTATATTTGTTCAAAAAATTGTTTGTTTCTAAAATATGTACACAAATAATGCATCAATTCTGTTAGCGATCTTACTTACTAGAATAAAATGTGTTGGCAAACGACTATCAATTTATTTCCGTCAGCTTAAAATTGCTTAATGCCCTCCGTTTTTATGACCTGCCTCCTAAAAACCACAGAGCATATTTCAATTTGAAACTGATCAGTATAACATGTAAATTCACACGTTGCATATTCACTAGAGTTTCACCCCAGGAAAATCAATTTACCATTTGCCAGCAAAAACACGACCGCAGAAAAGATTTGAAAATGTCTGTGTCGTGCATCAATTTTATTTTTTCAACGCTTTTCACATCAATTTTCGATTCGCATCACAACACCAATGCCTTTTCAATTGAAATGGTGAAAATTACCAATGCCACCAAAATGGCTGTAATTTGCATGCATTCTGGAAATTTGATTATTGTTGCATAAAATGCACATAAAAATTTCGCCTCGTTTTCAGACTGCTGTGCTGCAGGGCGGCAAAAACGTGAAACGATTCAGGGTGTGATTTATGCGGGAAAGCCAAAAATCAGAACTATTTTCATATGGTAAGCATATTCACGAGAAGGTTAACTGAATGGAAGAACTACCACTTCCAACGGGACTCCATCATCATTATCATCGTGGTCATGATCGCCTTCATCGCCGTCAGCATTGTTATCACGTTTCGACGGTATCACACGACAATTTAGTGATTCACCACGAAATTAGATGAATGTGAAGCAGATTGTTAGTTTGAGGTATTCCTGAAAAGCATGAGAATTCAAATGTTGCATAGGGGGAATTGAAAACCAAAGGGAACATCAATTAGAGATAGGTTGAATGAAGATTTCTCGCATACGATCTAATCGCTTTATTGTCTCTCCGACACGATTAGAAATCAAATTGGGTTGAATGGCAGTGGTAGATATAGACATCAAACGATTTGCATTCTTCAAGAAACTGATCGTACAGTCAGCAAAATTCTGTAAGAAAATGAACCAATTTAGTATAGGGTTGGGTGCCAAGAAACCTATGAATCAAGCGGCTAGAAGTTTTGAAAAATGTCTATCATGAGCACATATTATTGTAAGTTGTCCAATGTCACAATAATTTTCCTTTCAAAATAAACGAAAGCAAATTTTACATTAGCCGAACGTAACTTGATGATAACATATCGTCCAGGGATATCAACATGGATAGAATGTTATATGTTCATGCGTACTGCAGTCAATTGTATACTTGTTCACAACCTGCTTTTTAATACATCAACCATTTCGATCGTGCAAAAATCACCTTAATAGGACAATTCGGGTGTTTAAGGCAATGCCTTTACACTACACTGAAAACTGCACTCTTGGGTTTGGTAAGCGGCGAAATATCTTGTCTCGAATGGCGTGTGATGAAATTTTCTAGAGCTCTATAGCCGGAGATATGTAAACGGATGGACACAAAAAAAGCCTCAAAGCTCAAGAAATCACATAATGATGTCGACTGTGCTACGCAAAACCTAACATCCAGGCGAATGAAGTTGCGGGCACAGCTTGTTATTTATAAAAGCAGAAGTTACATTAAAACGGTTGGTAGGAATAAAATAGGTTCTTCAATTACCCAGAAATACTAGAAACAGTCAGTCGAGCAAGTTGAAAATCTGATGTTTTCTTTATATATTTTATTTTAAAAAAAATCGTTTTCGGCCTTTTAAATTAACGTTTGCACTTCTCTAGGATTTTCAAAAAATCGATTTATTTTATTGGCTTAAATTGTACGTCAGGGTCATAAAAATGAGATGTCGGTAGTTTTATAGCGTGAAAAATTTCTAAAGGGCTAACTGAGCGACTTTGCTGCACCGCGTCCCAGAGCCCCGCGCACGCCATTGGTGAATCTTGCGCCGCTGGGCGCAGCTGCTCCAAAATACCTCTCGGGATAATAAGTAATCTTGTTACCTACATCACCTGAAGTATTTATAGTTTCAATGAAGGCCAATAGATATCGCTCATTAGACTCTTATGTTTTTGACTACTTAACAGCTACAAAATTTTTAAACGCGTTTTTCTCAAAATCAATTTTTCCAAGCTTACCGGTAAGATTATTTTGGAACGGGTGTATGGATCCATTTGAAATACCAAAATCTAGTGAAGTACGTAGGGATTTTTTGATTAATTGTTTATTTTTAATTTTATATACAATTTACGGCTAAATTTTTTGTCAAAAATCGTTTTTTTCCTTCAAAACAGTGCCATTTTGTTAAAAATTAGATTTAAAAAAATCTCCTAAGTACTTCACTAGCTGTATGTACTTCAAGAAAAAAATTAGTTTTTTGTTCTAGGAGCGACCGTTCGAGAGAAAAGTTACCTGTAACTTTTTAAAGGTGGATCACGCAACAGCCGAATACGGGGTCGTGTGACCGCCATTTTGGAAAAAAAAATTTTGTTGCACTTTTTGGAGTTATACAATATACTACCATATGCGGATTTGGTGGTTTTTAATTTATTTACTAACGAAAAGTTATGAAAAAGGGGGTCTCTAAAGTAGTGGACTTTTTTTATATTTTAGATGATTTATATGCCTAATGATTAATTATTCAATCCTTTTTATATACTAAGTGAAAAAGATTGCAGGTTATTTGAAAGCGTCCTATTTTTCTCTCTTGATTGAGTATATCTTTTGATCGAACAATAACTAATATTAGCAGCGATAGTAACGTAAGTTCGATAGAAATCAAACGTTAAATATCGGAGGCTTGCAGAAATTTAAATTTCACCTTCCTATTTCTGAAAAGCAGCTAAAGTCGAAAAATCTTCAGAATCACTGTCGCAAAGAATTATACAATTATATTCAAAACGTTGGCGAGGTATAAATTAAGTTGGTATAAATGTAGAGTACATACTCATAAATCACAATGAAACTAATTTCCTTCAAATTTTCATAGCCAATCTATAACACTGGACTAAAAATCAAACTAATTTCTCTCAGTCATCCAGTTCATCTTTTTGCCACAATTTTCTCTATTCGCATGATTTATTGATCACATACGAACTTAATTCGAATTAGGCGATTTGAAATTCCAACGGACATTGTGTGGCTTAAACCACATTCGAAAATTTCCCAAAGACCATAATTTGCGGTCCATGAAATATTAATTTGTACCGAACGCAAATTGAGAGAAAATCGTGTAAACTAATTCTTGCATTATTTCAATTTTAGATTCGCGCAGTGTTGCATTGATAGGAAGGGAATTGGTGGTGGGACATTGATTCGGTTTTCAGAAATGAAATTGTTGAATAGGCTCTATAGCAATGCTGTGTTCTGGCATTTAAAATCAGATTGCTAAAGAGAATAATCTGTAGATATTTGAAAATTATGATTTTAAATTCCAATACATTTTGAATGCCAGGTTCGTTCTAGCATTTATTCCTTGCGATTGCAATGCAACAACCTTCTAGTCTACGTTACAAAATAAACATTTCTACGACAATCACCGCTTTTATTTCCTGTTGAGTTAACAACAAAAACTACGCAAATGACCCTCGCAAATCCTTAAAATTTCAAAGAAACTTCGCAAAGATATTGCGTTAGAAATAAGCACTTCGATTAGGCACTTAACGTGCACAAACACTTGAAATTCACGCATGTATAGCGGGTCCCGGTCTATTCAGCACGCTTTTATTCCTTGAACAATGGGCTCTTTATGAAGCAGCTCGGATTAAAGGCCAACCAATGAAGGTTCATGATGTCCTACTGTGTTACATATAGTCACGAAGTTCTCATCAATAATTCGCTAAATGTTCGAATGTGTTTTCAAAGCGATCGTGATATTAAGAGATTGGGCAATGTTTGTTACTTGAACCTTGGTTGATGCTTGGTACAACCAACATAAATGGGGGCAAGTTTAAGATTGTGGTAGACAAAAGATAGCCAACGAAGTGGCGCAGTTTACTCTATGTAAATGAACAAATGAAGATGTGGAGTATGAATTCAGTCGCATTATCCCGGGTGACCTATTGTTACCAATTTGAGGATAGACGATTTGGCTCTAAAGTTGAAGCCGCCATAATTGCTTCTGAGTACAATGTATTCAACGCAAAGAGAAAGTGTTAATGTTTCAACATTTTGCATTCATCTGCTTAGTGACGTAAATCTGAAATTATCGAATTTGAGATATGTGCACCGAAAGATTCACAATAAAGCCTTCTACATCATCACTTCAAAATGATAGCAATTGATTCTTTTCAACTGGTGAATTCGAATGGGTAACTAGGGTAAAGAGAAATGAAGGATTGAAGATACGATGACTACTTTAACAAGCCGCGAGGTGCGACCCTTGAGGTCCACACGGTCAACTTCCCAGTAATATCTACATAAACATCAACAACATTACAACAATGAGCAAATGTTACAATAGCAGTAACAGGAATGAGTTAATATGAATCATATCGTCTACGGGAGAGTCCATTGATTATGTAGGGTTTTTGGTCGATGAGGACAGATTGAATATTATCGCGGATCAATTGGTGGGGGCCTTTTTGGTGTTGAAAATTTTTGTTGGTTTTCAAAATTTAAGCAATTTTTTTTTAATTAAAAGACTATAAAAACTATTAAAAACCTACTCAAATTATGCAAATATTTTAAAACTTTGATTGCATTTACAACAATTTTTTTAGAATAAAAGATATAAAGTAATATCATTTGTATGAACGCTCTTTACATGGTAACTTTGAATGTTTTTTTATTTTTAATTTAGTTTTTCTTCATTATCATGGAAAAAAGTTTTGCCGGTTTCTCTTCAAAAACTGATAAGAATGTATAAATTTTATAAACTGGTATCACTGTGCTGTGCAAATCAAGTTAAAAAAATATTTTTTATGAAAAAAAAACATAATTTTTCGCATTTTCTTCTGTTAAATTAAAAAAACGGCTGAAACGAATTTTTATAATGTTGAAAACTTTACAAAGAGGTTAATACACGTCAACTGACACCATAATGATGCAAATATTCTATCTGGTTCGTGAAATATAGTGAATGATAAAAATGACCTTGAAAATCATGATGACTTTTAATGATTTTTTATTTTTAATTAATTTTTTTACGTAATCATGAGAAAAATTTTAGATGACGTTTTTTCAAACATTGTTTGGAGTACATAAATTTTATAAACATTGATTACTTAGACTTGACAATAAGGTTAAAAATTTATTGTTTTCGAAAAAAAACCTAATTTTTTGCACTTTTTTTAAAACATTTGAAAACCGCTCAAAGAATTTTTTTTAAAATTTGATAGAATCACACAAATGTCAATACGCGTCGATTGACACCTTGTTTAAAAAAATCGTATGTTTGGTTCGCGAGATATAGCGCATGACAGAAATGACCTTCAAACGGGCAAAACAGCAAACCCCCCCGACCGAAGTATCCCAAAAACTAATCAGCTCTTAAAATTGCCAAAACGCTTCGATTGACACCTCAACCAAGTCGATCGGACTTTGTTTACGTGAGTTATGCTCGTAGAAAAAACTGTCCACGAACGTACAGACGTACGTACGTACGTACACACACACACACACACATACATCTCCCTTTCTAAAAACACTTTATATATACTCTATAGACATCAAAACGTAAAGAAATGTTGAAAATTTCAATTTCCCATATACTGGGAAGTTAATAACTATTATCTTAAACCGAAATTTTCGCAGTTGCAACACAAATGTTTTCCGTAGGGGTATATAAAACAATAATGTTCTTCGGAATTCCCTGAAATCGAATTCACCTACTAACAATCGTCCATATTTTCGCTCATCTCAAATAAAGTTGTCCACTTCAAAATGCTTCAATTAACATTTATGTTGAATCAGCTTTTCAGCAATTATTTTTCCATTGAACAAAACCCGTTCTACATACGTAAAAAAACGCTAATAAGTTCAATTAGCACTTTTCCACCATTTTATTTGCTAGACCGATTTCTAATTTTTTAATTGCTTTCCAGTTTATTGCCAGTCACCTTTCTTCTGAAGCGAGTCAAATTTCGATATATTATTTTTTGGAGATTTTGAGTGGAAACACCATGTCTGCAACGACTTTCGTTGATTGCTCTGGCGGCAACTGCTCACTTGTCATAAGTGTGGACATACTTGAAACTTGTTTGAAGTAGTAACACGGCTCCTAGAGTTTTCAATTAATCATAGATTGGAATGAATGTGCCATAAAAAATATATGAGAATTACAAGAAAATTTTATGGCTGATTGAAATTTAATTTTGAATGTACATAGTTTCGGGCTATTGAAATGCATATGTGTGGGAAAGACTGGTTTTCGGGTGCGTTGCCGAGTTGAAATAAATTTTGAATGTTGATACGTCTAAGGGGTGGACATTGAGGCTGCTATTTAACAAATTCAATTGCTGTCCATGAGATGATGAATACATACGTTCATCATCTTAGCAAGAAAATTCAATTTTACAAGTGTTTCTATATATAAGGACCCGATATATTTTTTGGTAGATATTTACTTTCCGCTGAAAGTAGAACCATATTGATGTCTTTTGGAAAATTGGTCAAAAAGTTGGAGTTATATGAAAACATAAGTATGATTCACCGGTAACGGATATCATATAGGTATTTCATTGTTCCACAGAACCATCTATGGGTACCTTTTGGATCACTTTCATCATTTGAAAAAACTTCGAGGTTTTCACTTTATGTCCAAAACACAAATCACGTTGGAAGACTACGATTCTTTTACATTTTAAAAAATCCAATAATTCAGCGCCTTAAGAAAGAAGCATTTCAATGAAACTTCTCCCTGGATCACTTTCTCACATAAACTTTCCACGACACAATAAAAAATAAGTGCTACTCAAAAATTACCCACTATATTAACCAATGTCTTCGACTTTTTCTGACGATGAAGATATAAGTATTAAACATAATACCACAGTCCATTTTTTAGCGGTTAGACGATGAACTGCTTACCTGGAAATAGGTGACAATCCTTAAAGTTACTTTAAGGTCTCAAAGCAACTAAGCAGAAATTAGTAGTTATAAAACGGAAAATTTCGCCAACGCAAAGTGAAATCCAATCAGTAAGCAAAAGTCTTTATATTTTTATTTATCAAAGTACACTTAATAAAAAACGTAAAATTCATATTTGAACAACTTAGAAAACAAAAGTAAGAAAGTAAAGAAAAAAAATAACTATTCAAATAAAAATTTCGCCAAATTATGTTTTGATGCTGAAAGTGAGGATAGAAAAGGTTCCACCTGGTAGAGTGGCATAGGCAAATGGTAAAATAAAAATATGTATAATGGCACGAGAGTCTCTAGAACATTGCCACCCCTTTAGTTATAGGGATATAAGAAAGTTCTAGTTATAGAGATATACGAAGGGTCTAGCCACTGAGCTGCAATAAGTAGTCATAAAACGGTTTATTTATTTATTAAAGCGATTTTAACAAAAAACATATATTAAAACAATTTCAAATTATAGTAAGAAAATAAAGATAAAATAATTATTCAAATGAAACTTAAAACGCTAAATTATACTTTGATGTTGTAAGTGAGGATAGAAAAGGTCCGACCTGGAACTCATCAAGGGTTTTCGATATATAAGGCAATGTTGCAATCAAGTAGGCATACATCGGTTCTACCGAATGGTAAAATAAAAATATCTATAATGTCGCGAGAGGCTCTGGAGATTCTAAGGGTTCTAGTTCAAATTAAATACTTAATCGTCATCTTCTCGTATTTCCCGCTGGATATCCAAGAGACAATAATAATAACGAGCGCAGATCACCCACATATCAAAGAGACTAACAACTCTTCTCACCCTTCATTTATTGCTACGATTTTTCTGGAGGCCAAGGTTTCATTTGAGCTGGTACGGCAAACAAACTTTCCACGGAATGTATCATAATCTGAAATCTTCTTACCAACCCTTCCCGAATTCCTAGCTTCGAAGCATTAAGGTCCAGGAAGCCCATCTGTATCCTATCCCATCGTATCAAGTACGTCTTAGCATTTACACATTACCATCTCTTAAAAAGTTCTTAAGTGATTTGGCTTGGAACCGAAAACGTCTTGAACCCTGACTTGGTCAAAAACTGGAGCCCTCCAGGCCACGTTCAGCTCTTAACTCTGCAAAATGATTTATGAACCGAGACACAACGATAAACAAGCCACTTTGAGTGTCAGCAAATTCGATGACTTGAACTCAAAACGAAACCAGAAACCAGTTAAGAAGAAGGCATATCTTGTTCAAGCGACAACGAAAACGAAACCAACGACGACGCGGAATATAAGTTTCCAAGCTCAATAAATTGACATTAAGTACGATAAGAGGCTCCAGAATGGAGTCTCAATCTTGCCCAGCCCAGCCAGAGTCATGTGTGCGCATATGAAGACTGGAAGTGAACATTAATTGTATTTTTATGAGTGAGATATATAGCCTATATTTTCATCTCGAAAAATGATTTCCACAGCCAAACCGTTGCGATAGAAAATCCATGGGGCTTATAGCCAATCGCAGAGTGACAGAATTATCGCTGAGGCCAAGACCTGTTGTCTTTTCAATTTCACTTATCTTGACATGCGACTTCCAATTTCATACATGCTTGCAAGACAATCTACTAACTACTTATATTAGATTGAACAAGCACAGCAGATGTTAGCATATGTGTACATAAACGCACATTTCTTCAGTTGCTTTATCGGTGAAGCTGAACAATACGAGCTGACTTTCTTCAGGTTCGAGAAACATTATTAACATGCAAGTTCAAACAGAAATCAATATTTCAATGTCCTCGCTGTACCAGCATCGAGAAAGGCCCATCATATCAAGGACATATTCTTGGTATTCATCACTTTTGTTTTTCAATGAACTCTTGTTTACGACTTGGACTTCAGCTTCTAAGAAACTTCGCAATCCACACCACCCATATTCAGCTAGCATCCATAATTGGGTCCAAGAGCAATTTAAATGCTATTGAACACTATGTGGGCCACTTATGGCCAAGAATGCGTTTTGTTAGAGCTCCAACCGCATGGGATCGTTGCGAGGGAGGAATAGTGTCTACTCTGCATAGTTTGACTCCAGCCATAATTGAATTGAGCCTACAACATAGGTTACTAGCAAGCGCAATCGATAGTTCTATGCAGATACCATTAATTAAGCATAGAATCAATAAAGTACACGAAACGACTAGAACACCCTTCCAATCGTTGCAACCCGACCTCGAGCATTCTTGTGATGAAAACGAGCTATGCATGCACTTTTATTATTAGCCCTTTCGGCTCAACCAGGACTAGCACTGTTTCTGTAAATTAATTCTTGGTTACCGAATTAGTCGTAAAACTCCCTGGGCCTTTTATAAACAGTGCACATTATCTGAAATGCTCAGCACAAGAATGGAAATCAAGCTAGAGATGGAATGTGGCTGCAATTAGATACAATATTGTTTGGCTTTGTATCAATAGAGTAGATCTCGCAGCCACCGTGAACGCACTATAAATAGTATATCATCCCTACACTGTGTGAATTCCTTGGAATATTGTCAGATGCGTGTGGAGAAGATAAGACGTACGTTTGTTGTTACCTTCTTTTTGATACCAATTAATATATTGAGGATGAAATGATCTTTGCAATGATTCTAAGAAAGATAGCATCTGCAATTAAATCACGAGGATGTGTCGGGAGGGTAGCTACGATTATGATAAGTATCGAAGATGATGGGTAAAATGAAATGTAATAATGAATTTCCAGGCTTGAGTCGTCTATTACGGGCGGCAACGTGGATAGTGACACCCGAGAGATGGTGTATTTGAAACAATTGAACTATCTAGGAAAAGATATATATGTAATTAAAACATGATGTTGAAGGTATTTCCATTTGATCATGATATGCAGATGAAAAAACGAAAAAATCAAGAAAAACATGGTAAGCAATTGGGCGCAACTAAGAAGTGTATCGAAAAAAATTGACCTTTATAATTATGTCTCTAAAAGTGCTGCATCGAACTATTTTCTTCCTTTTATTATTATATTATATTAACTAACATTTACATAAAAATTTAATGAATTCTCATTTCAAGGAAATTTTTTTTGGACCTTTCCGTTAACGCCACGAATTAGGTTCCGTACAACGGTGTCATCGACCACCTTATATACTTTTCTGCACTGTTTTTGAAAATCCTTTTCGGTTTTAGCAATTTTGTTTGTTTTCTTTCATGTTTTCTTCATTTCAGTTGAATATCTTTCGATTGGTCGAAGTTCTGATCAGTTTGGAGGGATAGCTGCTTTGGGTACCACGGAGATGTTGTTGTCCTCATACCACTTCATTGTTGATCGAGCATAATGACTTGTCACTAAATTTGGCCAAAATTCTACAGATGCCTCGTGTTTTTCGATAAATGGTTTTAGTCCCTTCTCTAAACACTCTTCAATGTATACTGCTGAGTGGATGGTACCCTTCGCTACAAATTCCTCTGATTTGATACCACATCGACAAATTGCCTGCCAAATCATATACCGCTTGGGAAATTTGGTGCTTTTTTGGCTTTATGTTTTGGGTTAACAACACCCTTTCATCCTACTGTATAGAAGTCCTGACCAGGTAACTGTGCGAAGTGGGCCTTTACGTATGTTTCAACGTCCAACACAACACAATCGAATTTGATCAGGTAATCCTTGTATAGCTTTCGACCCCGATTTCTCGCGTCTTTTTCCTTTTCCTCGGATTGATCGGGTACTTTTTGGACTTTATATGATCTAAAATTATAATCCTTCTCAATCCTCTGAATCATTGCGTTCGATGTTTGCACTTTTTGAGCCATATCTCGAATGGATGTGTTAGGACTCTGCAAATATTTCCTCTTTACCTTTCACCTCAAATTTGTATCGGATGGAACATTTTACTACCTGATTTAGACTTTCTAGCAACAGGTAGGCCCTTTTTGTACTTTGTAATCGTTCGTTTCACTGTTACAATCGATGAATCGGTCTCCTTTGCTAGTACCCAATATTTTAGAAGGCGATTTTCCAGATATTTCCCCACAATTAAACTACGCACTTTTTCTAGATTTGATGACATTTTTCAAGATTGATCTTACAATACGAATGGATTATACGTTCTTTTAAGTCGTATTTTATAGCTTATTTTGTATACCTTATGAAGATTTAAACTTATACCAAACAGCAGCTATGCAGGAAAAACTAACGGTAAATTTTCTTCGATACAGTTCTTAGCTTAAACGAGAGAAAAAATTTAATCTGTTTCATACGAATGCAAAAAGTTAAAGCTGAGAAGGCCAGCTATTGATAATGAACTCATCGTGATTTGTTTATCTATATTTTTCACTGAGAACACCATAAACAATCCGACGGAAATCATCGAAACTTTCGTCAGGATCATAAACATCTTTATTAATGAGTTACACGAAAAAAAAAATCGCATGGTACCACCCGAAAATATTGATTGAGGCAAATTGTATGGTGTCAATCGAAATTTGAAGATATATTCTTAAAGAATACCTAGATGATCGAAACAAGATAAGATAATTAAAAGTGGCCATAGATCAGAAAATATTCAATACCAAAGTTGAGTAAACATATGGAAAATAAATTCATAAACTAAGTTTTAATATTTAAAAATTAATTACAGTAAAACCTCGCTAATCCGACTTCCACTGGTTCTACACTCCGGATAATACGACCCCCAACTTTGAAAAAATCCTGGCGTAAATTGTGGCCTACTATGGACAACTGTGAAACTGAGGACAACATAGAAGACCATGCAGTGATTTTGGAAATCGTGAAGGACCTTCAGACTATAAATCCTACAATTAAAACCAGTGACGTTGACGAATGGCTGTCTAGTGTTGATGAAAACGGTCATGATTGCGAGGAATTAAATGACGAGAATATAATATCTGCCGCTTCCAGAACATCCGAGGAAAATGAGGAGGAACCTTCATAAAATCTGAAAATCAGTCACGCCGCCGCAAAGGAAGCTTTTGAGATTGTGTTAAAATATGTTGAAGAACATGAAGAATCTACAGCCAGTGATATATTAATGCTAAAGATATGGAGATAGATCAGCAAGAGCCCGGGAATCGGGATTACATCAAAAACAAATAACGGAGTTTTTTAAAAATTAATTTTTACTCTCTTGAAATGTTATATGATAAAAAAATAATAATAGTAAAAAATATATTTTTTCCGTTTCTGGTTAATCCGACCTTTAAGCCGTTCCAACCCATCACCTGGTCCCATCGAGGTCGGATTAGCGAGGTTCTACTGTAATAATTTTCGCGATTTGGCAGAAATACGCTCATTATAAAACCACGGCATCAGATTTTTTGAAACAAAATTCGAACCTTCGTTCATTTTTTTTTGATTTATCAACAACTTCGATGCATCTTCGGTTATTTCAAAAATCTTGAAAAACTCACTTTTTATCACGGGGATACTAAACGTTATTTTCTATGCTCCCTCGGATTTTTTTTATAAAGTCAGAAGTTCCTTACAAAAAACGTCTTCGTAAATGTTTTGTATCTATTACTGTTCTCGCAGCATAAGCGGTAACGATCAAAAAAATACAGTCGAAAATTTCAATTTGAAAAAAAGCTGGAACAATTTTTCCAAAATAAAAACCGATTAAATACAAATTCCGATTTTTCGGATTACTACAACTTTATTGCGAGCAATTTTGTGATTAGCACTGGACTATTACAAAAGAATCATATGTAAACAAAATATGCTATGCTCCTTGCAGAGACCATTTTTTTAACATCGTGCATCACCACAATGGTGATGTCCTATTGATGAAAAAATGCCTCTTGAAATATAATTTCTGCTTGAAAAACGTTGATAATTATGTCACCATTGAGGTTTCGTGCTAGCGAGAAATGGACAATGTATGCGCAATGGCATACCATGTCTTGTTTGTATACCTTGGACCCAAATAGAAGAATTTGAATTATCAATATAGTTTATTATGCGGCAATTTTGACAGAAAGTTTATAGAAACTAGATATTTCGAAAAAATCTCTGGAGTTTCTACAGTTGATCCAAATTTTTAGGATTTTCGCAATCGAATTTCGTTAGATTTTTATACATGAGATATCGATTGAAATTGGCAAGACTTACAAATCAAAAACATCGATACTTCTTCCTCCCATACACGGGAGTATCGATGTCAAACCATCAAGACAGCACATCACACTCCCCAAATCCTTAAATATCTTCTGCGAATCGGAATGGGTCACAAGTACCAATTTAGCTAATTAGCCACACGCTTCACCAGGCCGGATTCTGGTTGTAATCTTAACCGAAAGCCACTCACTTTTCGGCTCCTCGCGGTTTCTTTGGTATCAACTTCAGCAAATTTGGCTTATGCCTTCATCCTGCTGCCGACGAGCCCATCCACTTCTTGTTCCCCGGATCGAAGAACTGTTTCGACTCAGTCAAGCCTGCCGATCAAGAGGAATGAACTTCCTTGTATCTCGTAGTTCTCCCAATCTGTCCGTCTATCTTTTGTCGGTGAAATGCAGCGAGCGTTCTTTCGGCGTGCAATCCGAAGAAATGCACTTCAGGCTTACAATGGTGGCAGCTCGAACTGCTCCAGATAATTGGAATGTTCGTGTAAGACGATTACAGTAATTTGGCAAAAGCCTCAAGTGATTGCATCGAGTTTTCAAATTAGAGCGTGTCTGCTGCCGGTGTCGCTTCAGAATTGTGCTAAATTTTCATTTTAGGTGCAGGATAGACGGAGATGCACCCGACAGCCAAGGATGATTGGGTTTGGTGTTAATTAAGTTCTATCCGGAGGAGGTGTGAAAAATTTCGGGGAGGTTTTCAGGGAGTTTTGAATTTCGAATTGTGTTTTAGGCAGATGGAATTTGAGTGTGACTTCCAGAGAAACAATGATGATTCAAGAACGGAGCTTGAAGGACTTGGACATCTCTAGCATGTTCATAATTATGTTAATGGATCTTGCACAAATATTTTGTGGGAACGCAAATTTTTTTTCCAAAAAATTCTCGCTTCCATTTTTACGGAGAGATGTACATACCTATTCCTTCATAGTTTCAATTAGAAAATGATTTGACTGTTCTACGTAATAATTGCTTCAAATTTGTTTTTCCCTGAACGCCTTCTTTGACCAACTTCTGCGACATACATCCAAGAAACACTTCAAGTCCGAAATATTAATAAATCGATGACAATTTGACTATTCGGCGACCTACTTAACTCAAATATGATTAATGAAATACCACTCTTTCATCCAAGAAAAGAATCGGAAGTCAGTCCTCAGCAAAATAAACACAGAAAAGGAAGTTCACTTATCGCTAAAACCCACTCTCGAGAACTTCACAAGACGTTTTCTTCATTCTCAAGCTTCCTGAAAATATAATATTTCATCAAACACATTTCCGAATATACAACACTTGTCAACATCTTGTTTTGTCCACATTGTGTTTGAGTCATTCTACTAATGGATCTTCGTACACATTAATATATGAGAATGTATATTTTGTCCCAAAAAAATAATACAAATTATGGTTGGCTGCATTATTAGCGTCCTCGTGTCAGGCCTACATCAAAATCTTCTTTATTTTTCGTCATTGGTCGCCGCAGTTTGTTTCGTTATCGTCTCCAGAAAAGATTCAGCGTGTGTTTCTTAACAAAAGAGTACCCACTCGAAAATTGAAAATTAGGTACTTGAATGCAGTGGCCTGCCTCCTCTTCTGTCTTGTTTGGCTTCAATAATAAAAAAATGATTTTTTCCATGATAATTAGCTTTATATGGTTCGGTAAATGAAATTCTTGCGGTTCAAGAAACGTTCGAGAGAAGTACTCAAGTTTGTCTTTCAATGTTCCACAATAAATAGGTTTTTTTTTCAATCGGGAATAAAAGGAATAAGAGGCCTGTTATGGTGTGGAGGAAATATGTTTGGCTTTCGATGAATGGCTCCCAAAATTTCAAAAAACCTTTGTGAATGAAGTCGTTCAGACGGCTCATAAATTGAGGTCTTATAAATATTTTTTTTATATTCAAGGCAGCAGTGGAAAATACCGCACTTTATCAAATATATTTGGTGATTTTCAATCATATGAAATCATTAATTTTTGAGGACAGTATGAAGCTTCATATTTGAATTGAAGACTACAATATCCATGTTTGACGATTTGGTATAGTATTTATATATTTTTATGATTTATAACGATGCTAATACGGAAGATGATTTTCATTTTCCCAATATATGGGATGGCTGGATTAGTGTCACAGACCACAGTTGTCGGCAACGAAAAGCTGATGTTGGTGACTGAAGCGAGCTGAAAAGAGGATCGGAATCTTGAAACTCGAGTAAAACTGTAACCCAAAAGCTACAGAAGATGCTACACATTTTTCAGAAAAGCGAAGTGAAGTGAAGCGAATTGAAACTCTGCATAGGGTCAAATATGGAGGTGGAATACATTTTCATGCCAAGATCAAATACGATTCTAAAAAAATCTGTTCGCTGATTGTTGATCTACTCCAAATCTGTCTATGTTTGTTGTTCACTTTATTATTCGTTTTTCCACAATGTTATTTTATTTTTCGAAGTTGAATTTTGTTTATGTGTCATAAAATACACAGTCTGTTCAGGAGTTATGGAAGCTATCTTTTGTTTAGGATTGTCAAATCCCGAGAAAAATAAAGAACCAAGCAAGAAAAAGTTATAGATTTTTTCTTTCCTGTTTTCTAAAAAATATTGACAAAATCTTGCGCAAAATATATTCGTTTGAAAGGCTATAATGGGTATAGAAGAAGTTGAAGTTAGTAGGAATAATTTACTATTTGTTCTGCGTATAATTTGGTATAAATTATATTTTATATTTTATTGGTAATTTTTTCCACCATGGCAAATAAAAAAATGTGGTATAGGTGCGAATCTTATGGTCAACACGACGGACTTTCCAGTCGGGTGAATGAAGAAACTACGATTTGTTTTAATTATTTATGTTTACATATTCTATTATTATTCTAAAATATTATAATTATTTTTTTTAGCCATAAAAGCCATTTGACAGTGCAAGACGTCTCCGTCCTCGTCATCTTCCAAAATCTCGACCAGATCCAAAATCCTCCAGATCCAAAATCTCCTAGATCCTAAATCCCCCACATCAAAAATCCCCAAGATCCAAAAATTCTCCATATCCTAAATCCTCCAGATCCAGAACCCCCCAAATCCTTAATCCCCCATATACAAAATCCCGCAGATCAAAAATCCCCCAGATCAAAAATCCCCCATATCCAAAATCCCGCAGATCAAAAATCCCCCATATCCAAAATCCCGCAGATCAAAAATCCCCCAGATTCTAAATCCCCCAGATCCTAAATCCAATATTAAATTACTTATAACAATGTCCAATATTAACTGCATTAGCGTTTCTCCTCTCAGTCTCCCAAGCCTGATAGTATAAGTTTTGAATTTAAAAAGTAATCTTGATTTTTTTCCAAATTGCATTTTGTACAAATTTGATCAGAATTTTGCTAAAACACACAATAATAAGAATATTACTGTGAAGGTATTTGGGATCTGCACGAATTAATAGTGCATTTCAACAGTTTTAAAATTAAGCAATTTTTCAGTTTTTTATCCTCAGTAAAAAACGGTTAAACCGATTTTGCTGAAAACTCATTCAGTTCTAAGTTACGTAATTACACGTCCAATGAAACCAGTCTCACGTCAATGTGATCTTTGGTTCTTGAGATAATCAAGACAAAAAATAATTCTGAACGCACATACGCACATACGCACATCCGCACATACACACTCACAGACACCTCTGTAAAAACGATGGATTTGGATTCTAGAGACCTTAAAACGTGGAGATGTGTCAAATTCGCGAAATCGACCCCATTACAATAACTTGCCACTGGGAAGTTAAAAAAGAAAATAAACATAAATAAAATTGCTAACACCAGAAAAAATAATGCTATCCGTAAATCACGTGAATATTTTCTTGAGAAACAAGTTTTGAACATAGTATCGTATATAATCTTGACAAGCTCAAATAAAGCGATGTAATGAAGTAGCATTTAAAACTTGAGACTTGCTCCCTTCTTTTTTTCCAACAAGAAGAAGTCACTCCAACTGCTAGTTATCCAATTGGAGAGCATAACCACGCACATTATGCGGATTTGCACTTGTCAGATCGTGAAAAGGTGAGTGCAGGCTGCAATATCTGTGCCTGGCAAGACCAATAAAAGGTACGTGGCCAATATTCTGTGGATAGCTTTGCTTTTATTTAATTTTTATTTTGTGAAACGGGTCCTTCTCAAACAAATGAAATGATTTTGCTTTGGTTTTCAATGAACGAACATATGTACAATAGGAATAAAAAATACTACAGATTGAATTTGGCTCCTTGCATTCGGCAAATAATTATTATCGAAATCAGATAATCTATCCACGTTTTTATAGTAGAGCCATTGAGTTCGGCTCAAACATAGCTTTCAATTCTCTCAAACATTTTTGCCGAGCAATATTGTACTGACAAAACAACCCCTTACGGAAAAAAACATATGACGGAGACCATAATCCTTTGTTGTCCATTGAAAATTTTGATTTACCACACACATACTTATATGTATATGTAGGTATGCACATTCACCAAGTTCCACATCGCACGTGTTCCATGTACTACACTCACAAAAACGCATCTTTTATATTTCAAGAGCCATTGCTATTATTCTCTTAATTTTTTGTTATGCCCAATCTAAAGAACATATAATTAGGGTTTGTGATTTCAATAACAATGACGGTAAAATATGACTTACATTCTTTCACCTGGCTACCTCACCTTGGCTCAACGTCTTTCTATTTATACAGGACCTACCGGAGCAGGGATGACAAAAAAATGAGCAAAAACCCACCTTGACGAAAGCACTGTGATGACAATTGGAAATAAAAGAATACATCCGTACGTTAACATCTAAGGGTCCTTATGGTCGTATCGCATATTTGTTTTCTTGTCATATTTCTGAAGAGAATGCAACATCCGGAAGTAGATTTTCAAGTAGAATAATGTATCAGCCGCGAAGGTACTATACGGGTATCATTTTTACTCTGATGCATCTAGAAGATGTTTGCAAAGCATTTGGGAGTGCAAATTCTAATGGGAGTGAAATTATGTGGAGGAGATATGGATGTTAACTACATAAAAGTTTCATCATTCGAGGAAGAATCATATGGTAAAAGTAGTAGTAACAGTCAAATAATTTTTGAATGATGTTGATCTCTTGGTTTTTCTTTGGAGATGATTGTTGGTTTCAAATCTGTGGAAATATTGAAGATTTCTGACTTATTTCGTTTTCATCCAATAGAGTGTTCCGAAAAGCAATCATTTCAAACTTCTTACGTATTCTCTGAGTTAACAACGCCATCCGACATTCCCATACTCATCTGCACGTTTCACATCAATCTTCTACCCCAAACAGGTAGTGTACACATATGCACGCGGTAATTGTTTGCTGAGGTGATGCATATTTAGTCAGGTGTATTGGAAACACACAGGTACCGACCGCGTCATGGAACTTGGTTGGTTCTTCTTCTGCAATGTTGCAACCGAAAGTGCAGAAGAAGTGGAAGAACTCCCGCCGCTTTATTTGCTATCTGTTCCTTTAAGGCTTCTACACGTACCATAGACTACCAAACTCGTTTGTACGGACATTCTGATGAAATCCACATACATTTGGCTCCTGCTACTGAATTCTGACGAGTAGAGAATTCGACCTGCACATATTTACTTGTTCATATGCAGTATCAGTGTACATACGCGGGGCACGCTATTTGCATCGTTAATTTCCGATAGTATGCGGATGAAATAAATGTACAATTTATCTTTTCAACATGGCAAAGGTTCCGTGATTAATGGGCATCATAACATTTATTTTCGGTGTAATTGTGTGGTTGTATAAACAGGAAGATTGAATGAAGAAGTTGAGTTGTGGCCATAAGCATTTGGATTAATAGAACTTGCCTAATGTGATGAGTGAAAATTTAAGGTTTGAGGAATGAGACTGCTTTTGAAAGCTTCCTGTTGTTATTTATGAAGAAACCGCTTCGAAAAATGTGAAATCTTCATTAAAAACCATTCTTAATTTCAGATAAATTCATAAATGTGAATGTTTGCAAACATGGAAATGCTCGATCAGTATTTTAAAATCGCCTTATATGGGGCTGTACCCAATTATTTTGCAACAGCGTAGAGCTTTCGAATATCAATGAAATTTCTACAGAATAATACATTGGTTAAGCACTTTGAATCAAATGAATCAAAACTGATATTAAATTAAAATGTTTAGTACCGTTCCACTAGAAGAGGTTCCACGAATCCATTAGAAGAGGTTCGGCAAATCAGTGCAATCAAAAAAGACATTCAGCCTATGCGAAATTTTTCTTGTAGAGAAAATGGCACAAAATCTTACAACTTCATTATGTAGAGATTTCCATCCATGTCATTTATGCTATTATTTTCGAAAGTATTAAAAATTGATTATTTACAAATATCGTTATAACAAAATAAGTAGGTACATACTACAACTCTGTAGGTCGTGCGAGTTAAACAGCTTTAGATTTATTTACGATCTTTTGACTGGAATAATATAGAGTTTTGGCAATTGGAAAAGAATGGACATGGGAAAGCAAAATCCACAAAACTGGTGTGAGCAAAATACTAGTACCACTGTCGGCAAAATTCAAAGCAAAATCATGGAATGGCGTCCCAGCTGCAGGAATATGGTGGGCAAAATTTCAGCACGTAGTTTTTATTGAATAGTTTGCATAGAAAAGTGTACCTTCTACAAGTACTCTTTTGCTTACAAATCATACCAAGATTTTTTTCATTTTTAAAGATATGTCGGCTCATTTAATGATAGTAATATTAGTCATGACAAAAATTAAAAATGATAAAAATAGTAAGTAAACAAGTACAAGAAGTTGTATGCCCATTGTACTGAATCAATTATACAAAGAGAATAATTTACAAAATTCTTTCCAACAGTGTCCATTTATTTCTTTAGTCAATTTTACTTTTAGTTATTTGATACTTTGCGATCAAGAAGAAATTTCGTGGAAAATCACATTAAAAGTATTTTCATTAACTACTTTTTAAATTAAATTTGGAACTTTAAACCTTTCCTAATGCTTCATTGAATAATGTAGGCACTTTAATGGAAAACAACTCAAGGTTTTTATTTCTTATTCATTAGAAAAGGTCAATATTGATGACCTGAATTATTCAGCAAATCTTAAGAGGCTTGAAACTTTTAGTATTAATTTCACCCGAAAAGAAGAAAAGTTTTGAAAAATATTTTTGCTTACCAAATATTTTTTCTTACCAAATATTTTGGCCACGTTGAACTTTCTATGGAAATGTGCATCAGCATAATAATGCCTAACTCAGAATTTGTTTGATTCGTTATTAAATATTCAGCAACAAAATGGAAAAGAACTTTTGTGAAATGATATTGCCCAGATTTGCATTGTAGTCTTTATTGAAAATTAATTAAATTATAATGTCAGATGATCGTACCCTACTTCGATGTAATCTAGGGTCCTTCACAATTCATGTATCCTTTAAGCATGAAAACAACTGCAATAAAACCATAGATTAGTTACCATTTGACTTCTCAAAAAGCTCAAATATCCTGGACCAAGTTTATTTCTTCACTATTGGTCCAAATTGTTACATTTTCTAAATGAAAATGCATAAATAGATGGAAGTCGGGAAAATATATGCACTACAAGAATTTGCCATTATGTACATAAATTTACTATTCTATTAGCTGTACGCTCAGCGTTGAAACGTAGTCGTGACTATTTTGCAGATATAAGACCAGTTGGTTTCATTTCAGTTTGGTTCATTTGGGTAAAACGGTGTATAGATTTAACTTTTCTTGTTTATGTCTCTAGGAATCAGCTCTGCAGTTACAGTAACATTCTGAACAATGAAATTTTTTACATCCATCAAAAAAAAACGCTCAAGCAGTTTAAGTGCATTTTTAACATGCTAACACCTACTTTGTTTCTCGAGAAAAAATCAAACGAAAAATCAAACATGCCATCTTCTTGCCTTGAAATAGAAAGATCGAAAACTTTTTCGGATGATGTGAATTTTTTTTTGTAAAAACATAACATCATCTTTGCTTTTTGAATGATAACTTTAATGTAAGATTCTAGTTCAATAACTGTCTTTCTCCCGTCGAAGAACTTAAGGAAATCCAATGCGTCGTTAAAAAAGCTACTAAGGCAAATATGCAGATCCATATTTATCAACATTTTCAGCATTTCAGCATTCAAAATCTTAAAAACCAATCATCACCGCTCCATTGCAAAGCATCAAGTGAAAGTCAATGTGTATCCAAGCCAATTAAAACCATTTATCTTTTATTTATTCCATTCAAATCTGAAGTTGCAATAAAATCGCTGTAGAATCCATGTCAGCACATCAACCACAAAGATCTCAAAATGAATATGCAAACAAAGCAATCAAGGTCTCCGTTGCACCTTTCCGCCACATCAACCCGGTGTGGGGCAGCATATCTAAGTAAGCTATGAAATATGGCGAGTTGTTATATCGGGACCTCCTCCATATGCTTGACTACAAAGGCCCTCGTAAGCTGGGATTGTTGTAATAATAGGAATAATGAAAATATAGCCTGGAAATGAGATAATCAGTTCGGGTCGGACAATAATGATTGTTGAGCGATCAAGTCTGTCGGGCACACGTTTGAGTCCCGCCTGGCCTCACCTCGTGCCGTCATGCCGTCATGCCGTCACGCCGACCGCGGCTTATTAAGACCTAAAAAAAAAGATGTAATCAATCGCGCGGCTACAAGAAGTAAACATTTGATTGACTCCCACTAAAAACTTCTTGGCCAGAAAGACGGCAAAATCTCATAATGAACTGGAACTATTCTTGCGTGGCATTAGGTCGATGGATTCCAGCGGATTTCACTGGTAAGTCAGTGGTGTTCGATCCATCTCGGAGAAGAATCCGTGGAACGATATCGGCTAGTATCTACTAATCGCGAATGTGCTCAACAGTTCAGGACCTGCTGCCTCATGTTCAACATATTCTCGCATTACCAAAGATCTTTCCGAGACCAAGCTTAAAAAAATACAAGCTTATGAATAGTCTGCAGAACCTGAGCAAGTTCACAAATCCATATGCTAGTTTTTTACCCCGTATTTATTTCAATCTTTCAAAATTGTGATCCAGTTCACAGCCACTGATCCTCATCCGGAAAAAATTGACTCCTGCATGTGATAGTTATAGCGCTCGAGGTTGTTTGATCGACTCATTGAAAGTCTTTAATAACATGTAACGTGCGAGTCTGCCGGACGATATCAAGATTACCTTCGTTGACAGATACGCAAGTCATTTAGATTGTGGGATTAAAGTAAACGAGAAAAAAAATGTATCTGAAATATCGTTCTGATCCCTGTTCAACCTGCTGACCTTCATAGCAGCTCACAACCAGCAACAATTGCTCTTAGCACTCATGTATCGTTGTTGTTGCAATAACCCTGTTGGTTGTGTGTTTGTCCTTAATATCTTGTAGGCGAACTGGGTGGAGTTGTTCGGTCATAGAATCTTTTTTTTTGCAGCCCGTGTTGATCCAAACAAAAAGGCAATTAGTGTCGGCAAAACTGTTGGCATTCATTCAAAATGAACGATTTTCGATTTTCTGTGGTGTTTGGATGGTGCAAAAAAGTTGAACATATCGCCTCGGATGTGATCTTGTCTCAATCAAAACAGATACTTGTATCTAAGGGCTTTCAAGATTGCCAATTATTTGTGTCTGAGCGTGACTGTTTTGAATATACATATGTATGTTATTTATTTGATTCGCATACTGATATAGTTTATTTTATGAGCATCGCTGGTGAATGTGGAAAGGTTCGATGACATTCAGGACGATAAGCAAATTTTACCAAAGATGTTTGGTGTGTTTAGTTGTTAGATTTCCAAAGCAATTCCCTCAAATCAGCAATGAAAAACTGATTTTATTTTTTTCTTTGGTCTAAGGAGCATAAATTTTAAACGAAAAAAGTGGGTGGTGCTCTCATGCTAAAAATTTCAATAAACTATTTGCAATCATTTTGGAAGCGTTTGGAGCAAATATTATTCGGCTTTATTCTGGAAATTGTTTTTCTTCTTCTCTCACAGAGTATGCTTAAAACTGCCGTAACATGAACTACTTTTAACTAAGTTGCATGTTTACAGTTTGTGAATATTAACTTGCGTGATTTGTAAATCATTCATAGAAAGCTGAAAGAACGATTCTGAGAAACTTTTCAGTTTTGCAAATATTAAAATATCTATGCTGCGAACCAAAAATTAAGGGCAGTAAAGGTTCATTATACATTACGCTTTCTGTAAACCTTATGTAGTCCTCACATCAAGTGATTCGAGCCACCTTTTACAATTTTTACAAATAGTCTGTAAATTGTTGTTCTTGTAAAGTGAATCATGTAAATTCATATTTTAAGTGTATTTTCTACCCTGTTGACCACGATTCCTTTAAAAGAGAATATGTTAAGAACATACCTTCCCTCTCTCCTTCCAAATTAAACAGGAGTTTTGTATTGGAACACACGTTGTTTCTTTAAAAGACAGCAAACAAGGATAATTTTTAGTCCAATTAAGTTTTGAAAATTTAAAAGAAAATTTAGAATTGGGTTGTTTTCTATTTCTGGAAAATAACTTTTGCTGTCTAGTGAACACTGGGACAAAATTGTATAGAAGCGCATCTTCAACCAGAGGAAATATATAACATTGATAGAAGCATCAAGTTTTGGAGGGTCTTCCAAGAAAAGAAAAGATTCGTTTTGAAAGAAAAAAGATGGACATCAAAGAGAAAAATTAGTATAGAACCATTTCGTGTTCAAATTTATGAAACAGACAAAACTGCCTTCTTCACAATTTTAATGGTTTGAAATCTTGAGGTTTTCGAAAATGTTACAAACTTTTAATGAAATGATTTCAAATAGAATTCGTTTCTTTAGGAAGAAGAACATCGACAAAAAGTGATTTATCAGTAAAGGCTTTAATGCGATTTGATAGCATTTTGGAATACCCCCATTATGATGGTTATGACTTGAAAATCTAAGCATCACTTCATTAATTAAGTATATGGACCAACAAACAATTCAGAGCATTAAACATAATTGTACAAGAATAAGAGAAGGATAAAGTTGTACTCGCAAGCTGTAGGATAAATAAACTTTATAAACTCACTCTAAAGGATGTTGTGCTCATTTTCGCAGTGATTTGGCATAAAATGCCTCCCAATTTATTAAGAAAACTACAATTAAGTGACGGCGTGAAATCCGATGGTAGTTATCCAAAAGAAGACTGTCTACTGCTATTCAATTTATGCGACATGCTACAAATAGGATATCCAAATTTTTTCAAATTGGAGTCTTCAATTGTGAGCTAGGTACATTACCAAGAGATACATACTTAAATTAGATGATAACTAGTAACTGTGTCATTTTTCTTATCTATCTATCGGATGAGTGGTTGTTTTCGGAAGTGTTCACCAAAGAAAACCAAGCTGTATTACCTGAAGATAAACCGTCAGCCGTTATGAACCCTCAAAAAAATCGAAAATTCTATTGGTTCCATTTATTGTGAATAATTTTCTATTATCCAGAATTAATTGAATTCGTAAATTCCCAACAGTTTCGATTCGAACAAAGCCGTGCATTATTTTGGAATTTCGAACACCATAGCTTTTTCATACTTGAATACCACAAAATTTGTGTTTAAAGTTTTTCTGGATGTAAAGATTTCGCGCATAAACAAACCGTTTTGATTTTGGTGTGATTAGAATTTAGTATACATACTTACTGGAATTTTTTTTAAAGATTTCTCCACACTATCGTAGTATTAGTAATTGATTTTATCTTCACAAAATACAACGTGTTGGTTTTTTATAAAAGAAAATTTCCTTTTAATTTTTTGTATCTTTATTCGGATTCGTAATCGATTTTCGACCGTAATCGTTCGGTCTTCCTCAGCGCTGAGGATTACGGTCGAAAATCGATTACGAATCCAAATAAAGATACACAAAGTTAAAAGGGAGGTTTTTCTTTTATAAAAAAACAACACAATCTTACTGTTAACAACAAAAAATCATTATATATCAATGTAAAACCGGACAAAAATCTTAGACTGAAAACTTGTAAGGCTACGAAAAATTTTCACACCCAATCGTATTTTCTTTCAACTCTTTTAATTTTCTCCAAACAATGATCGAAACTCTTTGCCTGTTTTCACAGTAATTCTATATTTTTGCACGTGCTCAGTTTCAGTTACAATCCTATTCGAAAATGGAACACGTTTTTCTACTTCATTTTCAAAGCGTACGCCGTTCATTCTGAGTGTCTTCAAAGTCGCATTTAAATATATACAAATTTCATGATGTTTGCTCAGTAATTCGATATGTTATTCACATGCCTCGAAAAGGAAATGAGAACTAGCACGCACATAAAATACACTATCCTTCTGCTGTGCAGCTGTAACAGCAGCTAGGCTTAACTTTAATCCACCGCATCCTGAATTAAAATAAAATCTCCCACTTTCATGTGTACCGTTAAAAATTTACTCGTCCTGTATTGGCTCCATATGTCTGACTAGTGAACCTTCATGGATTGTTAGTTACACTAATTTCCGTCACTTTGAAAACTGTCCACAAACATTCCGTGCTACCCAAGCTATGATCCCTAAAGGATTTCCTATGTCACTCCCCTGTCATGCGGCGATAAATGAATCAACCTCGCAGACTTGGCAGGGTGTGGCATCAGTTGCAAAAGAAATGGGACACGCGGCGAATGTAAACTGTCAAGATGGGACCAATAATGGCTCGGTGTCTGGTCAGTTGGTTGAATTCAACAAGATCAATAAGGACCACAAAGTACTTCATTTGTCACAAGGATTGACATATGGTTCGGGGTAAATTATGAATGCGACCCTAAGATTCTATTAGTTGGACTGGTATGCAAGAATACCATCACCTGGGAAAGGGAGGTTTTAAACAGGAATATCAGAGTTTGATGTTGTTCTTTTTTACAAATCTTGAACAAGAGCTGCTTGACAGACCAGTTACCCTATTTTTGCTGTTAAATATGAATCAGTGCATGTTATGGATCTCAATACAAATCAATGAAAGAAAAAGGCAATTCTACCTATTAAAAAATTAAAAGCCCTTTTCCGCTACTGAAGAATGGTTGCTTGGAAAAGCAACTAGCTTCTTGCCACCGAAATTAAACGTTCACTAACTCTCCTCTTCTAGGCAACATTCGAGAGCACTTCCTTTCAATACCTTAGGGAGAACACAAAAGATCAGATAGTGTCATGACAACCCTTGATTCAAGAGTCGAATATTCATCATTAAGGATTCAACGAAAGTCTGCAACATTTCGTGTTTGCGGCGCGTAATTTGACTCTTGTATTAACAAAATCTACAATTTACCTACCCCTGTCGTCGTCCTGCCATGAACACCGGTTGTTGGTTAGGTAACCGCAGCTATTGATGATTTTCCTGTGAGATGAAAATCTCTCCTTCTGCTTCTTCGGAGGTAGCTTCCATATTAATTTTCCTACGTTCGATTCACTCGAAATCCCTTGCGGTGCCTGTCGATAGCATCTCACCGCTATTTGAGGATCCAGTCAGTCAGAGTCAACCAACCAACCAGGGTTGATTTCATCTCGATGTAGCGTTTCCCTTGGGGATTTACGTGAAACCATCCTGTTCTTGATTTTATCGGGGAAATTTTAACGATTCGAAAAAGAAAAGAAGTGGCAATAGAAATGAAAAACGGGAAAGTAATAGATGGGACCAGATAGAGATAGGGACGCGTATATATTGCATTGGGTGACATATGTCCCCTGTCCGTAGTTGAACCGTATTAAATTTTCATGTCATAAAATGCAAACAATAGTGGAAGAGGGTGCGAATTCGGTTTTTTTTTTGATGAATTTTTTCATCAAAAAAAGTGTCCATACACAAAAGAGAATTAATGTTCAACGACAAACTTTGCTACGTTTCAGCCCAAATTTTTTTAGCTGCTCATTTATTGAACACATCTTCTTCTCAAACTGTTTTCTATCAATTGGAATCCTCGAATATATCATACCATTTTCCCCCTATTCCTTCCAGGCAATATATCAGACCAATGTCAAAGACAATCCTCAGCCTAAAAGAGACGCCTTTGGACAGCTGGTGGTAAATTATCGACGTGGTGTTCGCTACGGGCAATTTAAATTTTATCCTCAAATCGGATTTTGTATGATCCTCGGGTGTGTTTCGAAATTTTTATGTTATTATGTTAGATTTTAATGAAGTAACTCTGAAAAGGAAATGAGTGGATTAGGCAATGTCAGGATATTATGTCTGAGGAAATGATGTCGTGGTGCGGCACGCAGGATGAAAGGTGTTAATGTTTTAAACATTTTTTTGGTGTTTGGCACTTTCTGGGTGATTAGGTATGTGGAACGTGTCAAGATTTTATTCAGTTAGCACGTATACGGTACAAGGCGGTTCATGTTGGTATTTTAGGAAAATGCTGTACGAGACACTAATTTTTGGATAATTTTAACTCTTGGCGTTGATTGATGCTTCTTGAAAGATATTGGGCTTAGTTTAAGATGCTATATTCAACTATTCTAGCAATCTGTTGGTATTTGGATTTATTAGGAATTAGCATTACACATGACTTAGTATCTTGTCCATTTTCTGAACACTTTCATTTTCCCTTTAAGACTTTTTCATTTTGATTGTTCTGTTTGAAAAATAGTCGAAAGGAGAGTTATATTATCTAAATAAAATTTTAAATTCTTCGACCCTTGTTATGTCAGCAGTCTTACCGGGCGGACCAAGATGTCTCACTATATGCGTTCTGGGATTCTCAGACTATTAATTGAATTGTTTTTTTAAAGATACAAGTGGGAGCAATACCAAAACTAAATTTTAATTTATGTGCGCAAACTTACTTTCTGTTCAAAATCCGATTCCTTCTAGCATAGAACTGGCTGTATCAGAAGCAACTTAAATTTCTGACCTTAATGATAAAGTGATTTAATTAGAAAATATTGCGGCTGATCCTAACTTTGGGATGGAATATGTCCTTAAAACACGATTCATACGCTCTCATCTAAAAAGTTGGAAGGCATCAGCGATGATTTTTAAAAAAGGATCCACCAGGACATTTTAGCAGTGAAAAATTGTTATCAGGGAAAAAGAAGTCCAAGAATGTTGTTAGACTAATGTTTGACATTAACAATAGAAGTTTCTACAGCAAAATATAGAGAAAAAACTTGGTACAGAATAGCATTTGCTTTATAAATTCTTACACTCGTATTATATTCCATAATATTTTACTAAACTGTTTTGTATTTGTAAATTCAAATTTTTTCAACCAGGGATCTTTGTGTTCCGCAAAGGATTGCCGAACAATAGTTAATACAAAGTCCATAACACTCTCATTGAACTGAGATCTGTGACATCTTTCTAATTTTTCGAAACGACTGAACCTTCAGAAATGGTTATTACCAGCATTCACTATGAAAAGACTGGCTTACCAGCAAACTTCTCTTTTTTATGATGAAATGATTCTGCTTATTAGCAAACTGATTTCTTTCAGTGTTTTGCATGTACCTGAAAAACATTTCATTGCACTAAAAAGTGCAAAACTCAAGGGAAAATTTGGATTGCTTTTAAGGAGAAATTTGGCATAACACAATCAAAGCACTAAATACGTTTTATTTAAATGTTACACCATGAAGAATTATGCCAGACGCTAACCGTTTGTACAAGTTGTCATGTAAGGGAAAATTTTTCGAGACCAGTATCATCAATTCATCCTGAAAGGATTACAATTTTTCTTATTTGAATGTTTTAAATGAAATTTTTAAAAACTTCGATACTTCCGAAAAATATATTCAAAACTTCTAGCTATTTAGCTTTTCTAAGTGAATTAAAACTCACAAAATTTTTTTTTAAGGAATCTTTTAGGTTACAATTTTTCAAAATATAAAAAATTTTTTTACGGATTTCGATAGGAAATTTCATCAAGAATCCGGTTTAAAAGGATTTAGAATATTTTAATTTTTAAAGTATTTTCAAGCGTGTATAGCGAGATGCCTCGAGACAGCATTTTTGACGCTCCGCATGGTCCACCTCTAGATCATGAAGCTCAGGAAATTTTGCAGAGAAAAAATGGGGTTCGTAATTCGTTAAAAAAGTAAACGCGATTTTCTCGAACTCATATTTTCTAAACTGGCGGACACGATTTTAGAAAAACTACTCAACCGATCACTCTAATTTTTTGATATGTTGTTTTAAACATATATGACTATAGCCGGTAGCGGAATCATTATGATCGGTATCAAATTTTCAATTTTTACTCAATTTTCCACCCCCAAAAATAGGTTTTTTTTTAAAAAAAATGACCATTTTCTTATTTTTTAACGAAAAAAAATGATTTTAGTAACTGCCATAAGCACTTAAACAGGGATTAATTTGGCGTTTTGCTTTTTTCTCCAGATGATCCCGTCACCTGAAATAACGTCTGTAGTTATTTTTTGATGTTTTTTTTGACAAAAATGTTATGGGTAAAAAAACAATAAAAAAATCTAACAAAAATATTTTTGTACATCCAAAGTACCAATTAACATATGTACAAAATTTCAAAATGATGTTACTTTTCTTTCTATTGAATAAAATGGTTGATTTTTTTTTGAAAATCGTAACCTAAAAGACTAAAGGATCTTTTAGGTTACGATTTTCAAGTCAGGATTGCAGTTTGACGTCTAAAATTTTCAGTATATTCCATGATTTTGGTCTTAACAAAATAAATCATAATTATTTCAATGTTTTAATATGTTTTTAACTGTATCTCAAGTAATAAAAAATATTAAAAACTGATGAAATATGATGAAAAGAGACGAAACATGCTAAAAATAGACTGAGGCAAAATTGAAAAAAATTTGACCGCTCATTTTTGAATGCATTAGAATCTAAAATGATCAATATTGATTACCATTCGATTAATCGAAAGAAAAGCTATCGAATATTCAATTTACGATATAATTGATCAATTCATCATTGGCCTGAATATTTCGATTAATCGTTGCCATCATTAGCTCTTCTTTCGACGAGTCCTTCAATTGTTGTAATGTACTGTACATTACATTAATTATCTTAAAAGATAAAATTTGACAAGTTTGCCGTACACATATTAAACCTGTAAAGGAACCGCAAAAAAAACGAACTGACAGGAAGATGATGAGGTAAATATGTAATAAACTTAATTTAACTCGATTGCTTGAGATACTTTTATCACCATTCATATAAATTTTATGGTATGGAAAAATGTTACGCTAATTTTTGGTTATTTTCTTGAAAAGGTTGAGTTTAATTCAAAACCACATTGATTACTAATGAATATAAACCAAATTGAAAAAGCTTTGTTCTTTGCAAATCAATTTGAGTTTTAGAATACCCACATTTATATATTTTTATACCCTCCTAACGTTAATGCAATCAATAAAAATTCTAAACAATTGACCATTCTTCCAATCAATAATAGCAGCTCAATCAAATGAGGTAGAACTAAATCTACTTTTCATTCCGAAAACTCTTTTCCCAGTGTATGTACGTACATACATGCCTTCGAAATAGTTTCATTAGCTAATTGATTGACTTGTACACAGTAAATAGTAACCAATCATTTCTTGAAGTATTTGGTATAAATATTTTCCTGGCTTGGGTTATGGCGACTTGGTTTACTATAATCTTTTATTTGATCGCACTTACGTACTTATCGTTCACATGTTCCATATTTTTGGCCTTTATGCATAGTCACGACATGTCATGTTTGTACATACATAAATCGATTCATTTTTTGGGTTGGGCAATATATTTTCAATATTTTATCAGAAAAATGTCAGAGTTTGGAAGCTTTCAAAGAAACTATCCGAGTTGAAGAGTTATAAGAGGAGAAAACATTCAAGAATGTGTCCATATTTTCAGAGTATCTTTCTTACTAGTAAGGCAAGAAGTAAATGTCTTATATCATATTTTCAACAGCATTTTTCCTATAATGTTTGCAAAACAACCAAGTCACGGACGTTCTCGCAATCAAAAAAGAATTAATAGCCTATTGAAGTGCCACATAATCCAGATGGCTGCCGGTCTAAATTTAAAATTGATTTCAACATTCACATCATCATCTTCATCCACGAATCCTGCATAACAGATATCAGTCATTTACAACATTCTATCTTTACGATAATTTAATCTCAACATTGGAAACACTCAAGTGACATTATTACGAGACAAGAAGAATGAATAAAATCTTAATATTATGTGCGATAATAAAATATGAATAGTTGTTCGACTAGTCCAGTCGCCGATAGATAACAGCAAAAACGTTGGGCATATTCATTGGAACTTTCAAGTGATTTACGATGTTCATAAAAATCCTTCTAATCGGGTTCATCTAGTTCACTTGATGAGCTCATAATAGCTTGGCGATGTTATTGCAACAACTATCATACATTCATGTTTGATGTGTCTTGATTGACCTGTTTTTCTTCGGAGTAATTATAAAATTTCGGTGCGATTGAATAAGACGTGTTAAAAGATTTGAACTTTAAGCTGATACGATCTTTTTTTTCGATTAAACATCAAAATATCTATGAGTAATTTTGAACGATGAATCAAGAAGCTGGCCAATTTTTTCGAATTTTTAATCTTATCGACTAGTTTTATGAGTTTTTTAATTAAAAACTTCGGTTTAAAATTGAATTCCAAAGTTGCAAGAGATAGCATATTGGTTGTGTAATGAAAATATTATTATTAAATTATCTGCGTATTGTTTGCGTGAAGTGAAACATTGTCTGTTCAGAGGTTATCGCAGGCAAATTTTATGACTTTAACACATTTAAACCGTAAAATTGATTGAAATCAGCCAGACTGACACTTTTATTTTGGAAATTTTCTGCTTCCTTGAACATATTTGATTGAATGGTCTTCGAGAATCATGCAAATAGTTTGAGTTTGAAAATTGTTTGAGTTTTTTAAAGATCGATAGAACTTTGCATTGACACAGCTGCCATGTTTTTTTTTATTAAAATGTCAAAATCATCTGACATTTGCAGTCAGTATAGCATGATAAATCATCACTGACTGATGTACTGTGAAAGAACGAGTCAAACTTATTACAATTTAAAGAAATGATCTACAATTGACCTAGTGAATTATTTTCGAGGTTGTCATATTAATATTATCTTTCATTTTATTCTTAACTAATAAGTTGTATTTATAACTGTTAGTTATATCAACTGTTTTTTTGGGTGGATTGTATGTATGGAATGAACTTTTGTGAAACTTGGATTATTCAAATGAGTTGTGTTTGTTACATTTTCAACAAAACGATTGCTTCATTCTGAGACATAGTTCATTGACAACAGCTTTTCATGAAATACATGTGATAAATGCCAACCACAATAAGAAAGAATTGGACTTTTGGTTGTGGTTTCATGCTAAGTCTAAAGATAATGATAGTTAACCGCAAACTGATGACAATTCGAAATGACACGATTAATGTTTTCATTGAAATACATTCCATTTCCATGTAAGAGTCATTAACAATTTGGATTATTACATCCACTTCACTTCAAGTGTGGTCAATTAAATGGTATCATATTTCGTATAGGTACAATGCATTTGTGTTTACTTCAAGTAGAATCAAAAGTATGGACTTGAATTCCTTTCGGAGGCTTGATTACATGTATGTATACATATGTTGGGAGTGATATTGCTTTTATAGGAAAATTCAATTTAATAAAACGAATCTGTTTGATTTGACTCTATTGTTTTGATTATGAACTAAATGATATAATTGGACAAATCAATCGAAACATAAGTAAAACATTTGTCTTTGCAACTGTGGACAAATTATAATCAATTATAAAAGGATATTATAGCTGTCCAAACCTAATATTGTTCAAATAATTAACGTTCATAATGGTTATGACCAAAGGAATACACAGTGAGATTTTTTTATTGCAAATCATACAACAAACATTGTCAGCCATCCTAGAATAATTTTCCAGTATAGTTATCTGCAGAACCCTTTTCCTACACTCTAGATGCTCTTCTGTGGAATAAACCTTATTTTCTTTTTAGTAGCAAGTGTGGTTTCGGCGTGTCGGATGGCATTCTCTTCAGGTGCTGTCATTTGCCATCCGTCACGAGATAGCACGACCACGGCTGGCTTGTTGATAGATTAAGCTCGTTATATTTCAACTATTTTATAATTTACATCTGCGAATTATAACGACCTACTAAAATTAATTAGGAACCACCCTATAATCTGGAACAAAAAAGAACCTCCATTAATGTGCATTAAATAGTGATAGCAGAGTTGCGAACCAAAATTGCATACTAGAAGATAATGTTGTTGACTAGAGTAGGAGGTTCTAACACATGTTATTTTCTTGTTTGGTTCTAGACATTGTCAGTTTAAAAGCATACTATTGTAGTGTTATTTCGGACATTTTGAACACAGCAGTTTGAAAGCCCAAATCGTGATTTTTGCTCAACTATAGAAATTAATTAATTTTTAATTTGGTATGAAAATACAACTTCTAAAAATGTTCAAGCAAGGAAGTAGTCTATCTTTGTGTGAGGAAATCAGATACAAGATATATGTTTATATATTTTATATTTATTTATAATTTTGTACATCAGATGTAGTTAAATGTATTCGATGTTAGTTTTTTTGATGATTAATTTGATTTATGTATTAAATATTATTTGTGAGGAATGGAATACATTCTTTGATTTTCTTGAACATTTTATTTTTCAAAAAACAATTTGGTACGATCAGTTAAAAGTTATTCACTAACATAGTTGATACTTTATTTTACTGATCATCTGTTCAATTAGACTATCTATTCAATTTTTTTGTGATAAAATCAACTAAATGTACTAAAATTTACTTTTGTATAGAAAGTTACAACGAAATAAAGGCTCGTCGAGAACATCTATTCCGCAAGAAGTTTCTACCATTTTTTGTGGATTAAATTGAGGTATATATGAAATTGTTCAAGTCATTCAAATTAGTCGGAAATAATTCACACTTGAAGGCTCTTCTTAAGCCTTGCAGAAAAAAACTGTGGGCTAAGCGTGTAATAATTTCTGTCTTGATTTCTGCTAATCTTTTGAGAAGCTCATAATCTCGTTGCAAAACTTTCAATTAAATGTATACAGCAAATTGCGAGTACATATAGAAAACTATGCCATATAAAACCTTTCATTCGATAAGGGCAAAATTATTTTGTGAAGCTTTCTTCTTAAATTAGTTAAAACTTTTTATAATATATTAATGTGCAATTTATGTTTTGATATTTTATAAATTTGAAATAACATCAATACTGCGAAGTAAAATTTATGCTTTTACAATATGTACTTTGTTTTGAGTCCTAGTCATAGTAGATAATATTAAGTTCATATTCATGGCATTTATTTATGGAAAGAAGACACCTATCTAAAAATCAAAATTATATATGAAACAGTTATTCATTTAGAAGAGTGCAGATACTTTTCATGCATCAAATAAGACTTTATCTACTTAAATGGTCATATTTATGCAGACTTTGCCTCATGTGAAATGTTACACCCATATTTACTTCAACCTTTTATTCGAATGTAACTCAAATCCATTTCCGATATGATCAAACCAAAATAAATTCATCAAAAGAACTCTTTAAGAACATCCCAACAATGATAAATGTTTCATTCATTTTATTGTTATTGTTTGAGTCTTCCGTGGCTGTGTCACTATGAATGATGAATCCAAATGTTTAGTAAATAACATTTAGTTCTTGTCTGTTTTTGTTTTTCTTTCTTGACAAAACGTCCACGATCAACAGAATAAAAACACATATCGCTCATGGGTGGTATTTTTAATGAAACCGTGTAAAAAACACGGGATTGTGGTAATTAATTGTTTATTAACATTTATGGGTTGGTCATTATCTGTTTTTTTTTGTTTATACAGAGCGCGCTGCAAATAGCGTTCTAAAGATTGTGTTTGCATAGCTCGGATGTCTGTTTGAGTAATTCGAGGACAAGCAAGAATATTTTCAATTTATCAGGAGTGATATCGTATATATTTACGGGTTACTTAAGATAAATTTTTGATGATGAGACCCAAAGATGGTGAATTAATCTTGGCTATTTATTTTGTATAGTTCAATTGGAATGCTTCAGATACCAAAGTGCATTACTGTGTATTTTTAAATCGCTCAATCAGCGCTCAATCGTTACTTTAAAAACTCTGATAAATATGAAAGGATGTTTGAAATACTATTTGCTAAACCTACATACATTATGGAGTGAACAAAGATATCATGTGAATGGTTTTTATTTTTGTTTAACAAAACTGAAAAGGTTTTCATCTAAATCAAGAGATAGAATTGAACATGCAAATGCGAAATCAGTATTAAAACAGCTTTCTTGCAAGGAAAGCATCTCCTCAATGTGGCGCTCAATAAAAAAATGAAGAAGACCTAAACGAGATCAAATCAAGATCTCCAACGCCAATTTCGTCGCAAAGATCCTACTCCGCCTAGAATCACAGGAATTCGTAAGTTTCTAGAATTTAATAAAAAAAAATTCGAAAGGTACAGTGTTGATTCTTCTTTCCATATTTTTATGAATTATTTTACCATAAATATGGTCAAAATTTTAAGCAACACAATTTTGGATATATGTTTATATCTATATAGAGCCTTGAATTAGGCACTTTTGATATAAAAAAAAGAACCCAGATGGCTGCTATGTATGATTTTGAACGATAGAAATGTTTTAAGAATAAAACCTAGATTCTATTCTAAAATTCAACATTTATGTTATAATACAATTTTATTCCCTTATTCTTATTCAAAATGGTGGCTATGTGAATATTAAGAGAAGCAAATCCATTTCTTTTTTAATTCCTTATCAGGACAAAAAAATAAAACTCAATCCACAGTTGTAAAACTCAATTCGCCGCCTTTACACAACAAATAGATTTTTAGATATTGGACAAGATTTTCTTCATTTGATTTTTTTTTGTTAGATAAGGCAGTCAAAACAAAATATTTTCGTAGGAATTTATAAGGTCGTGAATAAATCCAATTTGGTTGAAAAATTAAATGCGAAACAAATTTTATATGGCTTTCTTTCATCGAAGTTGTTTTTGTTTGTGCAATTTGAAGTCTATGAGTACATTTCTAAGCTACCATAGAACTATAAAGTCTTGAGATGCATCACATTTTCGAAAACTCATTCTCTTGATTCAAATTTTCAGTGAGGAAAAGAGAAAAGGAACAATCACAGGAAGAAATTTCATCACGACATTATCGCGATTGAAAAGAGATATCAAGTAAAAAAATTTCGAGATTGCTCGCAGATTTACATAGGACGTTAAAAAGATATCATTCATCATGCTTGTAGAAAACGTAACATGCCAAAAAAATGATGAATAAAACATAATACCAAAAGATTTTCATGCCTTTTTATTTTTGGGTATCTACAAAACGTTTCCCAGAAATATTTTCTAAAAATTATTCTAAATAAATGCATGGAAAGGCATGAAAAATAACAAACAGGAAACGAAGCAAAAAATATTTGTCGAAGAGTGCTATATTTCCACTGAACGCAAGTTTGGATGTTTCAAAAGAAGTCTACAACAACAAATCATCTACTAAATAGAGCAAATCATGGATTTGGCATTGCGTATTATTAAATACTTAATGCTTCATTCTTTTCAACATCCATTTTAGAAAATGTTTCGCATTACTGCCTTTCAACCAAAATTTAAAAATTAAATTTTTTCGAGAATCATACCCTGACAAAAATATTTTGAAGAAACCTATAGTCAAGTAAATCAAAAGAATCTAATTCTATACGCATCTAAGCAGCAAAAATATAAACTTCCAACTTCAATTTAATCGCGACTTCAGATAGTCGGTGAAAATAAACAATACGTGCTTGAGCCCCGTAGTGTTTAAAAAAATTATTTTTCAGGAAAATATCATAGACATGAAAATCTAATTTTGAAAGGAAATTAGTGGCATCATTTGCTTTGAATAGGAACTTCCATAAATTGATCTATGAATCATTGAAATCCAATAATGTTCCAGTTATATTTCGTTAATTTGACGCATGTAAAATAATTTTTAAATTGTTTAATGCTTCCCAAGGATTAAAAATTTAAGTAAAACATGCAGCACCAGCGTTTATGTAGATAAGTTTATCTCTTAAGTCAAATATTTCAAATTAATGATGGAATATTGCAACGACAAACTGAATGAGAACGCTTTCTGCTTTTTTGATGTAAATTACTTTTTAAAAATTTAGTTACATTTGCGAGTAGACTGCAAATCGAAGGTATGGTTCCCAGAAAAAAAGTAGAACATTTATTCAAATCATCGATCATTCCGCGACACCAAGTAAAATCTAGATATATTTTAAATATGCAATTTATTTTGGCAATATCGATTAAATTGATTATTTTGTTAAAACGATTAAATTCCCGTTGAAAGTGAAAATTGAAACTAACTTTAGGTTTTCAAGTTTAACTAAAGGGGGAGGTCGAGAGAAATAAAGATTTTCAAAACCTGAACTATTTTTGATTTAAATATCAGGAACGATTGAAAAAATTTCTACAGTTTGTCACGTTGTTTTATCTGCAGACATTTAAATACTTCATCAATCAAATGATTTTGAAAGCCTATGATTTGGTCGCATAAGGACGAGTTATATTGCAAATTTTATGAGATTATCATTGGTTACTAGTTTTGAAAACTGAAAACAACATTGTACTTATCAGATATGGACTATGTATATTTTGTTTTGCATTTTTTGAACATGCTTTCATTCACTTTTTCATAAAATTTCTAAAAAAATCATCATCAACATCAAAATATATATCGTGGTATTTTGGAATATTTTCTTTGCTTTTCGTTCAACCTAATTTATTTAATCGAAACAGCAGGCAATTTAAAACAAAATACCCTCTTCACATTTTAATTATAAACTTCATCGAAAATGTTGACGCTCTTAAAAATCAATTATGGAAATCCTCAATCAAGTATTCATTTTCCTGGTTCACAAAACAAAATTTATCGAAAATCATTTCATCCTGTCTACTGCCTATCCTCGGACCAATCAAAATAATTCCATCAAATAGAATTCATAACAATCTTTTGCCATCATCGTCATCTTTTGCATAAAAATACCAAACCTGACCGCCATTCATTTGTTCCTCGTCACAAAAAACCCCCAGAGCAACCCTCAATCAATCAAACATCGGCTTGGTTCCCTCTACACAAAGTGATTAATTAAGGCGATTTAACACAGACGCGTTCGAAAATTCAGGACACGATTCAAGAATTAATTGGAAGCGCGGCGTGAAGTGATGTTGCCAACGTTTGCCGACAGGTAAACAAATCTAGAAAGACTGTATTTTATTTTTTCGTCCCTAATCCAGATACTTCGTAAAATGAGGACGAGACTGTCCCCTTTGTGGAATCTAACGCTAAACAACAAGAAACCCAACAGTGAATCAACTACACAAGGACATATTTGCATGTAATGGATATGACTCTGTGCCACCCTTGAAAATTAACCTGTAGTAGCTGCCAACAGCAAATGCACTACCAAGCAGCCCTTCTGTGTTCGTTGCTATAATAGACAACTCAGTTTGGTGTAGACAGGGTGACTACGACTGCTTCTGGTGCTAGCTCGAGTACGACAGGTACTGTTCTCCCGTTTAATTACTACACCACCGAAAAAGTCATAAAGGATAGACGTGGGAGGGAATAGTCTTCTCCCCGTGCACTCGTTGTGAAACAACAAAAACCATTTCGACAGCATATTCACGGTATGAACGGGAATAGAGTGAAGAACACCAACCCCTATTACAACACGCCTCATCAGAGTTAAGTCATTACACGCGCCTCATTACCCTTTCTGACCAACAAAAACAAACAAGCTTGCCTGGTTAGAAGAAACATCAGGCAGACGGGAAGGGTTGATTGGTGTATCAATTCTCACCCTCATCATCGCTTTTGTAAGGTGCTTTGTAAGGCACAGTTCCTAGAACTCAAGTGGTGGATTTGCTGATGGAGACTGGCAGTCGCCTGAGAGCAAACTAGACAATGAACTGATTGGCCCGGAGTTCAAACTCACAGTGTCCTGTTTCTAGGAAGAGTGAATGACTGAAATATTAATGGAACAAAGGCTTGCATAAATGGAAGATTTGATTCTATGTTCCGCGGAAGCTCTTGATGGTGGATAGTCTACATTCATGATTCTCAATAATTCATCCAAAATTGCATATTGTAGATATTTACTTTACTGGCAGCGTTTTCCCTGTAGTACGCAAATATTGCTTCAGACGACAGCAAAATACATCCAGATCTGGTGTTTTGTAATCCTTATCAATCTTTATGCACCAAATTAACGGTTACTGCCGACTAATCACTCCACTTCTACACTGAAAGTCCTTTTCTTTATTATAGCCTTTCTGTAAGCACTAGACTTCACTGGTTCCATGTGATAGCATCACTTTTCAATATCTTAGGAAAGGATTCACCTCACTTGAATTCTCTGTAGCACTTTTCGTGGATTTTTCGGAGCAGCACTATATTTCTAACCATCGATGGCGAACAAGGTCTGCAGGAATCACCTTTGGGAAGATCGACCGCGTACCGGTAACTCGCGACAGGCCTCCACGCGGACAAAGTTCATCACAAACTGCTTGATCCGAAAAGATTTCTTGCATTACTGCCGCAGCGACTCCGCCAACAAATACCATTTGTGTTTGAATGGCAGCTCTGCTCAGAAATAGAGTACTCCGTTCAGCTATACTGTCACTGTGCGGGTTCAGATACAGATTCAGCGCACCAAGAAAAGATACTTTTTTGAGTCTTGAGTACGTTCTAGGGGAGATTGTGGTGGCCAGCAGCGCTGAAAACTGAAACATACTCTTTCAGCGCTTCGGAAAGATTGTTTTGAACGGCGCGTGCCCAGATTCAAATGTGGCTCTGCTTCAGGTACGACCGATATAAAAACTTGCTGCTGGGAACCGGAACGCATGTAAACAAAAATAAATGCAGGAAGCAGTTCATGGACTCTTATACGCATCTGTAGGGAAGGACTGCTGAATGGAGGGGTTGTGGATATAAGAGCTGCATGCTCGGCAACCAGGTGATGTACATTGTACTTTGTGCTTCCCTGGCCGGAACAAATGTTTATGAATTGAGACAGCATTGTGCCCGGCTGATGGCAGGGCGGAAGATATGTTGGCAAGTATCTTTACATACTACAAACATCATCAGGTATAGATTTCCGAACTTCTTGGCAGCATTTATGCAGCAAATCGATAAAATGATGATATGCAGACAAATATGAGCTTGCAATGCTTGTTGATTCGATTAATAGCTCATACGTTTGGATGAAGCTTACAAAATATTTATTTTTCATTTTTAACTTTCCAGTATATGGGAAGTTCTTGTAATCGCCTCGAAAATCTAAATTGAAATTTTCAACAAATCTTTACATTTTGAGGTTTTAAGCGTATATTTTAAGTGTATTTAGAAAAAAGTATGCGTGTGTATGTACGTACGTTCGTAAACAGTTTTTCTACGAGCATAACTCACTTAAACAAAGTCGTATCGACTTCGTTGAGGTGTCAATTGAAGCGGCTCTGCAATCTTAACAGCTGATTAGTTTTTCGGAAACGTCAGTCGGGGGGTTTGTTGTTTTGACAACTTGAAGGTCATGTCTGTCATGCACAATATCTCGCGAACCAAATATACGACTAAAATCTTTAAGGTGTCAATCGACGCGTATTAGCGTTTGTGTGATTCTTTAAAATTCATAAAAAAATTGTTCTATCTGTTTCTTAACTTAAGGGGTGTGGCCACTGTAGCAGATGCAAAATTATGTGTTTTTAAATAATTTGTTTTTATATGGAAATTTTACTTATTTATAACAATAATTATAAGTACATAAAACTGCAATATCGGAGAATCGAAAAAAAAATTTATAAACGCATTTTTCAAACAAAATGGCCGACTTTTCGTAGCTCCATTCCGAGGTGTTTTTCAAATCGGCCGGACAAATAACTTGAACAATTTTCATCCGATCGACTTAAAATTTTAATCACATATTTATAATTGCACTTTCGCGAAGAAGTAACTGAGATTTTTTATAGATCAAAAACTTTCCATTTTATGACTTATTTCAAAGATTTTTTTAAAAAAAAAAAGTTTTCACCTCAAATGCTTCCCATTTTCCGGAAAATCAATATTTCTAAATTTCCTCAGATACTTCTCTAGGTATTGTAATGTAGTTTAACGGTTTTTTTTTGTTTTGATCTAGGTTCAAAATTGAGGCTGCTAGCTCTCCGGCCGCGGAGCGCTTAAAAAACACCTCGGATTGAAGCTACGAAAAGTCGGTCATTTTGTTTGAAAAATGCGTTTATAAAATTTTTTTCCGATTCTCCGATATTGTATTTTTTTGTACTTATAATTATTTTCATAAATGAAAAAAAATTCAAATGAAAAATTATTTAAAAAACACATGATTTTGCATCTGCTACAGTGGCCATACCCATTAATAAAAAAAATAAGTAAAAAAAATTAGGTTTTTTTCTCCATAAAACATAAACTTTTAACCTGATTTGCACAACACAATAATCAACGTGTACAAAATTTCTAAATTTTAAACAGTTTTTGTAAAATAAACAGCAACAGTTTTTTCGATGATAAAAAAAATTAATTTGAAAATAAAAATAAATCACTAAAATCAAAGTAAATAGTGTTCATACGCATGATATTTCCTGATATCTCTTATTTTAAAGACGTTGATCTTAAGTCAAGCAAAGCTGATTAACATTTGCATAATTTGAGCAGATTTTCAATAGTTTTCACAGAACCATGTTTTCATTATAATGAAAAAACTGTTTAAATTTTGTAAAAAATAATTTTTTTTATCAAATTTGCATTTGTGGTAAACAACGCTTTGAATGGTAAAATGTTTTTTAGCCAATACTTTACAAGATCATATGCTTTAATAAAAGGTTTTCATCAAATACAAAATTGTAGTTTTTGGTAGTTTTGTTCTTTAGGGTTCGTAAGATTTCAATTACTACCTCCCTCATCCTTTGTAATACTTTTTATTTTTTACATGCAATTAAACCGATTATTGACTGTAAAGGCAATGTTTTTTAAGACCACCCTAAAATAAGAAATAAATATTAGTCTCATTCGTGTAAAATCGTGAAAATATATAAATCCAGTGACTATGCCGAAGTCATGGAAATTTTGAACGGAACTATTCAAAATGGCCATCACGCGACAAAGGATCTTCAAACTGCACTCATTTTCGCTAGCCATCTTTGGTCTTTCAAGCGACGATATGAAAAAAAAAAACAAATTACGTAGAAAAGTCCACTGGGAAGTTGCACGGGTGAACCTCAAGGGTCGCACCTTGCGGCTTGTTCAAAATTATTTAGTGAACAATTTCTGCAATAAACCAAAACCTTGCCAAAAATTAATTTATTAAAGTTTCGACATCATTGCATAAAGGAAAGTAGTATACACATCTGAAATCGAGTCAACATTAAACAATTGTTACTGATAATTTAAATTTTCGATTATGTTTTGAAAATGCCTATAACAGAAATATTTTTATGAAGCACGTGAAGCAAAATTCTCAAATTCTCAAAATTTCAAATAGAATGAGGTCTATTTGAAATTTTGAGATTTTCAATCTCTTATGATACCGTGGAACCATTCGTACCATTCAAACAATTCTATGCTCAACACAAATCTTTTTTTTAACTTCCCAGTATATGGGAAGTTCTTGTAATCGCCTCGAAAATCGAAATTGAAATTTTCAACTTTTCTTTACGTTTTGAGGTCTATAGAGTATATGTAAAGTGTTTTTAGAAAGGGAGATGTATGTGTGTGTTTATGTGTGTGTACGTACGTACGTTCGTGGACACTTTTTTCTACGAGCATAACTCACGTAAACAAAGTCGTAAAGACTTCGTTGAGGTGTCAATCGAAGCGTCTTTGCTATTTTAAGAGCTGATTAGTTTTTGGGATACTTCGGTCGGGGGGGTTTTTTGTTTTGACCCTTTGAAAGTCATTTCTGTCATGCGTTATATCTCGCGAACCAAACATACGATTTGCATGATTAAGGTGTCAGTCGACGCGTATTAAAATTTGTGTGATTTTATCAAATTTTTAAAAAAATCGTTGGATCCGTTTTTTAATTTTTTTTTAAAAAGTGCAAAAAATTAGAGTTTTTTTCAAAAACACAAAATTTTTAACCTGATTTTCAAACCTAAGTGATCAATGTTTATATAATTTACATACTCCAAATAGTTTTTGTGTAAAAATCAGCAAAAGTTTTTTTCATGTTTACAAAAAAAATTAAATAAAAAATAAAAAATCATTAAACGTTCAAGGTCATTTACGTCATTCATTATATCTCGAGAACCAGAAATAATCTTTCCATCATTAAGGTGTCAATCGATGCGTATCAACATCTTTATGATGTTTTTATATTTTAAAAAAATTGTTAAAGCGTTTTTTACGATTTATTAATTTTTTTTTTAGAAAAGTAGTGTTTTTTTCATAAAAAATTCCATTTTTAACCTGATTTGCACATCGTAATAATAAATGTTTATAGAATTTATAAACTTTTATCAATTTTTGTAGAGAAACCAACAAAACCATATTCCATGATTACAACTAAATTAAATTAAAAATAAAAAATCATTCAAAGTCACCATGTAAAAAGGGTTTATTCGAATCATTATACCTTAAATCTCTTATTCTAAAGACATTGTTGTATAGTCAATCAAAGTTTATTAATATTTGCAAAATTTGAGCAGATTTTCAATAGTCTTCACAGCACCATGTTTTAACTTTAATTAAAAAAACTGCTTTGTAACCTGTCCCCCCTCCGATTGAATAATCAATCAAACCTATGCACCAAAATCCTTACGTAATCAATTGACGCTCGCGTAGATGTTACGATTAATATTAATATATATATTATTCCAATAACTTTTATGAGAGGTACATTTTTATTATTTGAAGTAGTATTATTTCCATAACTTTTATTGTGTTTAATATTTTTAATATCTATGTAGATATTACTGGGAAGTTGACCGTGTGGACCTCATGGGTCGCACCTCACGGCTTGTTTTAATTTCAACGTTCCGAAATTTTCAATAAAAATGCAAATTGATAAAACAATACAATTGAGATCTTTAACAGACAACTGCACACATTTCTGAACAGCAATGCAGTCTATCTACATTCAGCTAAAAAGGACATAGCGTGGGTCTTAAGATTCGCACATTTTAAATTCACTTTTCATGTTCAAGTCAATTTTAGTGGCCATAACTTTTATAACCATCGATAAAACGGATAATACCTGTTCCAAAATCGGTAACCGGTTGAAAATAAGATCAAATCCTTATTCGCATTTGGCTTGGATTCGTTCACATGTTGTTGCAGAGGTTTGCCACATCCAATTAATATTAATAAGTCTACAGAATTTAAGTTATTAATGAGTCCTTTATTGGCTCGTTGACGAACTAAACTTTTGAGAATAAGTGAAACCGAAAACCATTATAAGACAATAAATGTTTTATAGTTGAGATGAGTTTATCTTTATCGTATCTTTTTCTATTCGTTCAATTTAAAGACGGGAATCTAGAAAACTACAGTAATTGCAAGAAAAGATACATTCATATGTAATTGGACTGGTTTAATGTCTAAAGGAATGTAATATCAGACTCGAAAAGGTCTAAGTGCTAGTAGAGCACCAAATAGGATGCCTAGGACTCATTGAATTTTATTGCAGCCCATATGAGAGGAAGATTGCAGGAGATTCAATTTTATGATTTTGTAATGTTTTCCAGTTTCTTTTCGGTAAAAGTTAGTTTATAGTACTTACGTTTGTTTTTCTTCCAGGCAAGAGAGCCTGCAATTTTAATGCAATTCAATACCATATGGTCGCTTCTTGGAAAAGTCATTTGAGATAGTATAAGAATTTACCGAGTGGGTGGCGTGAACATTAATGGTGAATTGAAAGGAAGCACATTCTCAAACATTGTTCATACTCAAAGGAGGAGTCACCACGTTCATTGGACCATGTAGCAAAATTTTTGTAGGAGGCCGTGAGTTAACTGTGTGCGAAAATGTGTGCTTGACAGAATATTAAATATTGTTTGAAACTAATATTGCTTCAAAGAAATGACAAACCAAATAATCTTCGTATATATCATACTCTATTACATAATTTACAAACATTTTCGTTGTATTTAATGGTAAAAATTTGGAACAAAAAACTTTCGTAGTTGAAACGGTTTGGAGGGTGTGAGTTAAGTGCCAAAATTTCAAGGAGCAATAAAAAGTGTTAAGTAATTGAAGTTTCTGGTTAATATTTAACTAAAAATTTAAAAAAAAACAGAAAGCATATGTCAAGAAATATACGTATAAAAATGTTTGCACAAATGCAAATATGGTAAAAAAATATGTGAATATTATTGTTGTACCGTGGCTTACAGAGTCCTGAGCGAATGTTTAAAAGGCTCCTTTGACCGAAGAATCAAATAGGAATTCAACTACGGATACTTACTTCAGTAGCATTCAGTTTGCCAACTAGTTGCTGAGCGTAAGTGTAAAGTTTTTGGTTTTTTTCTGGAAAAATAAGACACAAATTCCAAATCTATTTGCATATGAAAATTAAAATTTGTTTTTTTCCTGTTTCAGATAATCCTTCATACAAAAAGTTGACAGTCACGGTGCCTACTTTTTGAATTGGTTACGTTCGAGTTTGAGAGTTTTTGTCTAGAAAAACTGAACAAAACTAATTAAAAGTATTTTTTTTAGTTATTTTAGAGCATATTTTTCAAGTCCACCATGAATCACATCAATGCTTGTGCTATCAATCTCTAAGAAAATTTGAAAAATAGCCTTTTTGAGGGACCCAAAGTCCCGTGATCCTTTAAAACCAACTGATGATCCCTTCATGAAGCAGCAACACAAATCAAATTTCAGTTTGATTTCAGTTAGCTCATAATAAGATGCAACTGTTTTATTCCTTCAATATTATTTATCGATTGTATTCAATCTCCATCTTTGTTGTAAACTGTCCGACTTCCTTCAGGCAAAAATGCATATTTTGCGTACGACGACTATCAGCCAAGTAAAAATCAGATTTTCACTACATCAACTCTGCAGGCTAAAAAAATCTAAATAGTATGCAGAGGTGAAGAACCTCACATTGATAAAGATCATTTTTCGTGATGTCGATTTGCGGATTCCATTCAAAGAAAGATTTTGCAGCACATCATTAATTGTTTCTGTTCATAGATGAATTATTTCGGCCGCTTCTCTACCGTTCGGTATCCAGTACATTCACGTTCACCTCTAAGGTAAATTGAGTTTTAATTTACGATCGGATTAAGAGGCTACAGGAGGAAAGTTCATTGTTTAGCTGAGTTTGATTCGTTCGGATGTCTTCAGTTCTTTGAAAAATACTTTGCATCAGTTTAATTCGATCCTTACTCTTCTGTATGCTTCCATTCATTGGAAATTCGCTGATAGAGTTGTGGTCTGAGGTTCTTAGACAAGTCATCATTGATTTATGAGAGGTGAAGTTAATGAAGCACAGAATGAATGGTTTGAGGTGAGACATGGTGAAAAATGAATATAGTCAGTACATGTTTTATATAATTGGACTTAATTGTTCCGTAAGATACATCGAGTAAAATCACAAGATTTTTATCGAATAATATCGAACTGAACTTGAAATTAATTAGGAAAAAGCGGATCATTGTTGAGTAGCTCACTAAAATTGTATTGATTACTTTATACAGATAACTTCTGAGTCAAAGCTACCATTTTGGCATAGGAGGGTTTGCAAAATGAAGAAAATGCTAGGTTTCAGAACAAAAACACGCAGCACGTTTGCTGCTGAATCACATATTATTCAAATTTAGGTCATTTTGACCCCTGACAGTTTTAATTTGTCTAAATTTTTACTTACAAATGAAACATTGCTTTTTCTATTTTGAAAATGAAATACGGTGTGAAAATTTGGGCCTATTTTCAAGCTATCGTGAATTATCAAAAGTTTTGAGTACTTTTACATTGGTTACAGAATAGATGTATTTGTTTGTTTGTGCACTTGCAAAGGCTCTATCCCTTCAATATACAAAAAGCACGCCAGACCAGAATTAAAGTCGATAGGCTAAGAGCAAAGGATACATCGAAATCAAGGAAGAGTCTTCCTTTAAAAATTCAGTGCCAATTCAATAGCTTTTCCATCAAAATGACGGTCCTAAGAAAGAGTTGAAGAAAATATTTTTTGTTGTTAATTTTTTTTTATTTCTTAATATAATCTCCTTTTAGAACAACAAATTTTCCTAGGCGCCTCTCCAATTTTTGTAATTTATCATAAATATATGATTTTGAAAGTCCTTCAATATAGCCATTTTTTGTTCAAATGAGGCCGTTTTTTCTTTAATTTTTCACTCAACCGGCTCAATAACGACACATAATAATCTCCGGTGATTGTTTTTTCTTTTCGCAATTAGTCCATAAAAATAATTTCACGTGCATTCCGAAAAACGGTGGCCATAACCTTGCCGGCCGATTTCAACGTCTTCGCCTTTTTGAAGCAAACGCGGCACCCATCTTGCCGAATTTTTTTCGCATCTAATTTTTCATGTAAAATTTAAATGATGATGTCTTTTGCACTTTCATGGCCTTAACTATTTCGCTCAATTTATTTTTTTCTATCACTGAACACAATGTCATGGATTTTGTCGATCATTTCAGGTGCACTCACTTCTATAGGACGTCCTGAACGATATTCGTCTTTTGTTGATGTACGGCCACGTTTAAATTCATTTATTTTGTTGTAAATAGTTGCAAACACAGGGAAAGATTCATCATAAACTGTATCCAACTCAGCTTTGATTTCTTTCGGTGTAAGACCTTTTAATAGAAATGTTTCATCACCGCTCGGAGCTCACTTTTCTCCATTCTTATAAATAAATAAGAGTTGTTCATTTTGTTCAACGATAAAAACGAAACTACTTGCATTAAATTTTGATAACAGTCTAGTTAGAAGTGACGCTTACTGTGGAAAAAATATTTTGTGACGCTTTGCATGCCATCTGAGATTTCCTAAGGACTTATTGACCCACCATGGTATATGTAAATGGCAAATTGTATACCATCCGTTTTTGGATGCATATTTCCTTAAAACTGCCATTTTGTTGTCTTAGAAATATGCAAAACTAATGAAGTAATAGATTATTTTGATATTTATCAAAAGAATTGATAAATATATGTGACATTAAATTTAAATAGCAATTAAGGAACCGTGGAAAAGATAACTAGGCAGGTACGTATCTATGGAAGGCATTTACTTCAAATTAGTGTTGAACCAATGCATACTTTCTCCAGAGTATTTAAAAAGTTCCCACATATCTATTAAGCTCACAAATTAGAATTAACAACGACCCGAAACATTGATTTTCAGGTGTTTGCACCCTAAATTTTTGTAGTAATCTAATAATCACTTTGATTATAAGTTTAATGAAACTTATTTTATGAGCGCATTTTAATGTATGTCTGTTATAAAATATGTTTCCTACGACGGTTTTCAATAAAAGAAATCTTGAAATATTAGCTGTCAATCTGTTCGGCTATTTATGTACATTTGTATCTTCCAGAAATCACTAGCGTTTCTACCCCAGGCATCATAGCTAATGAGTCCAACTTGCACATCAATGTCACGGGGGATGGAGCGCTAACTGCTGCGGGTCCTTTGAATTTTACCGCCATGTCCCGACGCCTAAACACCAATGCCGCAAACGTCTTTTTTATTATAGGGTCCAACCAGACCAGTGAGGGAACGTTCACACCGAAATCAATAAAAAGAATAGTCGACACCTAATTGCCACATCTCCTCCAGATTCTGTCGCATCGCCTGTACTGGGTCACCCTCAAATGCATTCATTTCCAGATTGGGATTACGCTGAAGCTGAGCCCGCGAGATACATTTTCACAAAAGTATCTTTGGTGCAGGCAATGTGTCTTCCGCGCAGCGATGGATGAGTGCAGAACAGATTGAGCCTGGGACAGATGCTGTAATTCTTATTTGTGATCTGCAGATGAGATTAACGCCAAGCCGCGGACGATAAAGCGGGCAACTACTGAAATTGGATTAGTGGAATGGCTTTGTTGCTGGAGTCATGTGCACTTAGTAGTAGTTACATGCATTTCATACGTAATCACTGGAGTATGTATTTGCAATGGAAGATCTGGACTAGTGCCGAAGATGACATATGAAGCGGAAATCTAGATCAGGGTGTATTATGTGACACATGCACATGTACTTATTACACCGACAACTGTGGTGAGGATTAGTGTGTCGTACAAATTATTATTGACGTACATATTCATTTAATAGGACCAGGAATTTGTGATTTGATCGGATTGATCGAAACAATAATAACATCTCAATCGTTTTGAGGAAATCTATAGTATTAACATACAAGATGTGAGCATAAGTTTTTTTAGAATCTTTTCAAGCGTTATTACTCTTCACATCTGACTCATGTTCTTTTTATTTTGAGCTTAAACGGAACACAAATCCAAGAACTACATACATATTCATAGTGAGTTTGTATCTACGTTTGTGCGTTGGATATCAAACGAAAGTAACCTTTTCTATATTCAGGCCAAAATATGCACTTTTGATTCTTCAAGCGATACTGAATTTCAGGTGTATCCATAACTCCTGGTTTGTTCGTACCACTAATCAAACTCTCATACCCCCGATAGCTTACTGAATGCCCTAGCTTCCTAGATTTTCATCAAGAATTCCAATTCTGCCCTCGAAAATCCAACGTAACAACTACATAGACCATATACGGGATTCCAAAAACCCGATAATAGCTCCAGCCAGGTAGTTATCAGATTCGGGAGGTTCTTCGTCTATTTTTTCCAGCCGCCCGAAGATCAGATTACAATATTCCAGCATTTGAATATGAACCATAAATAATATCCAAAGGCACAATCTTGATGTGAAATAATAACACCCCGGCCGTCATATATCATAGTGTAGTTTGGTCCGGTCTGGCTGCTCCTCCGAAAGTTCAGTAGAATCCCGTGCACGAGCATAGCCTTCAAGTATGAGATGTAAAGGTGAACGAAAAGGAGAGACACCTATAACCGGGCTCAGTTTCACTTTAATAAATCAAAGCGGAGTTATTGTCTTGAAGGAATAAAATGCACCCCTTAGTGTTCGCCTATGAGCTATCACCGGCTGACTCTGCTAGACTTGATTTCGGTCGCTAGTTCTTCTACAGCTTGGCGATGGTGGTGCTAAAGTGCTTCTTAAGACACTCGACGCTCTATTGAAATTGACTGCACTACATAATGCAAAATGTGGAGTAACTGAATGCCTTATTATTAATTCCTTTCGGATGTTCTGAATAGGTAGTGTGTCCCATAAATAATATTCCATTCAAGCAAGATATGCCGAATGAACAATTGCACAATGCAGAAGTGGAGGATTTGGTTCAAACGGTTTTACGTTATAGTCTTCGACGGGTTTAATCGAATGCGATGTGCTCCGAAAATTGCATTCCAGAACAATTGATGCAGGAAATATTTTAAGTGAATTTAATGTAGACGACATGTTTCTGATACGTAGCATGTCTTCAATGGTGGCACTCTTCAGTGACTGCCACTCTGCGCGAAGAGTCCCATCTAGTTGCTAGGAGCATGCCAAACCGGCTCGCTAGGATTAACAATGGAGGCACATGGAATAATGGGAACTTGGTGTGCACACAATTCGGAATCTTCCACGAGCCTTTGTACTCGAGCCGCTCGCCCCTGTTCATCTAGATTTGGGTTGATACAATCGCTACAAGGAATATGAATCCACAATGAGGGTCTAAAACATGCCATTGTTGAAGGTTTACTATTAATTTTCGACTCGTTCTCCGTCGAACAAAGTCAAATGACTAGAATGATATCGTAAAAGTTTGATCTAAGAGATTTTTCCCGGGCAAACTAGTTAATGGATATAATTTCCATACGCTGATCTGATGTCTGGAGCAATTTTCTTGAATACGTCGCATTGAACTGCAAGTTTATTTTTCATTAATGTTTCTTAATTTATGAGGCTCGTGGATTTTATGGAAATATTGATATAGGTTAGTGTGTAGCTATGAATGGAATAACCAAGTAGATATTTCTTCGCGGAGACGATGTCTACCCACTGTTCAGATTGAAAATTCTAAGAATAGTTAATGTAGATAATCATGGCGAATTGGCCCATGACAAATATCGCGGTTAAATCAATCAAAATTTTCTTTGGGAAACAAATAATTTGTAAAAGGATTAAGAACCTGGGATTTCTTTGATATTATAACAGATGTAAGGTGTGAAATTTTCGAAAAAAATTCCAGAATTTATTTTCAATCGAGAAAGTTGTTAAAAAATATTTCTATCAATATAATAATTATTCGGAGAACATTTTACTGCCTGATAATGAAATGCTTTTCTGAAATTTCCTGGAATTTCGTTAAGGTGGCAATTTTATTTTAAAATTGCTTGGTGAGCCAGTATTCCCCCATATTTAAATGGAAATTTATCATTCACATCTTTAGTGTGTTTTCTTTCACTAAAATTTGATATAACAATTTAATAAAGTTGAATTCATCGCAAGCAATATTGGAGTGAAAAATGAATTGAAATATTGAAGCATTTTTAACGAAACAATGAATCAAATGCGTGAATTATTTTTGTCACAACAGAAGGGTGCTTCAACGGAAAAATCGCATAAGGAAGTGACGTAACGGGTTAAATAAGGCCCACGGGATGCCAGCGGTCATAAAATAAATGTCCGAATCAAATTAATAAATGTTCGAGTCAAATTAGTACATTTCTGAATCAAGTTCATTCAGTTCCAAACTCAACTTGATTCGAAAATGTATTTATTTGACTAGAACATTTCTTTATTTGATACGTACATTTATTCGGTTGATTCGGATATTAATTATTAAAAAAATTAACATTATGTTCTTCCACCAAGAATCAATATAACAAACAAACTTCTTGAAATTGATGAATAAACAGTTAAGTTGATATCAATTATGGAAAATAAAAAATATCAAAAGTGTAAATGATACGCCATAAAATTAACATTTATAAAAATTATATCTTATTGCGAATTTTCAATTAGTTTTGATAGGATAATTTTTAGAAAGTATCGTGATTTTGTTATTTTTATTTGAAAAAAATCAATGCGTTTTTTCTGCAACATTTCTTTTGACTTAGAAAGTAATTCAAAGCTAAATTCTTCTTAGTTTTTTTTTGGAAAAAGTTAGATTTCTTTAAAAAGGTTCTCCTCCAAAGTATCCAAGAAAGTGATTTTGTAGAATCCTTTGCTAGGGATACTTTTCTGGAAGTCTCTTGGTAGAAAATTTCTTCCTCGAACATGCTGTATAGTTTCCATAGCACATTTAAAGTCATTTTCGACACATTCAAAACATTTAAAACAATCCATGAAATTTTCGTACAATCGTTTATTGTATAGACTTGAATTTCTGACAAAAATTTCAATTTAAAAGTGAATGTTTTGACACCTTGATTCCAATGAACAGCAGAAATCAGTGTTTGACTACCAATAGACTGAATAAAGGTTACAAACAGATAAGCAGCACTAAAAATTTGTTTTCCCACCAGAATTTCATATGAACATTTTATTTAAACGCTATCAAATTTACACAATCACCATACAATGTGAAGTTTAAATTAGTAGCGTAGAGATTTTATGATAAAAGATAGTTTATGCGTACATATTATTTTCCGGGTTCCTGAATTTATTTTAATCCCACAAGAATACTCTGAGTTTACTATGTTCATATAAAATCAAAACATAAAGTCATATTTATAAAACTCTTTAAGGCTTTTGTATTCATCCATGCAAAGCTTTGCATTCAACCTAAAACCCTCAGTCACATGCCTGACCGAAATGTTAGTAAACCGTCTTCCAAAAAAAAATCTTTGTTTGCTAATTACTCTCGTTTTCTGTTGTTGACATTTTCTAATATTAATTATACACTCTTAGCCTCGCCGCATGACGTCTACAAACAAATCGTTATCATTTATCATTCCATTAAAAAACCACCTAATTCTATGGCCTTCCCGTTCTGGGCCTGGTGTATTTATTTCCCTTTTTGGCTGCCCAACAAAACCTCAAAAATCCCATGCAGACACTTTTCATGGCCCAAACACAACCAAAAGTGTTTCTTGCGAACAATTGCAAAAACCAATTCGTCCGTCCTTCGGTTTAAAGACACACATTCATAAATAGATGGAGTTTTGTGTGTATTGCGATCGCAAGAAGTTTCCAATTCGCCTTATTACGTCATGACGTGCTTAATTTTGGCAAATGATAAATGGATGCCATTAAGTATGCTGAAGCCTCGAAAGCCGCCCGAAGCCAAGTGTTCGCCAAAAAGGGCAGCGATTCCAAAGGAGATGAGTGTGTTCCGTTAAAAAATTCATATGGAAAAGTTTTCTAGTTAGAAAGTCGTTTGGCTAACTTAACTTTTACTTTTGCATCAGCGACGAGAGTAATTTTCGTTGGGAAAGTATTTAAATAGGTTTCGGGCGATTCGGTTCGGCTCAGAGTTAGCATGAAATGATGGGCATGTTGGCTTCCTGCTTGAGGAAATGAAGTAATCAAGATGTAATCATGAAGATTGAAGCCAATGGTAATGATCAGAAAAGTTGCTTAGCTTGAGAATTTTTATGAAATTTTCGCGGAGTTATTAAAATTGATTTTATGGTTTCGTAAATGAAATGAGAGAAGCCTTGCTGGCAGGAAATGAAATAATATTTGAAAAAAGGAAGGGTTGACGCGGTTTGTGAGGGGAGCAGAATTATTTTTATTTATATATGTATGTCTACCTTATAGGTACTAGGTATAGGTAAGAAGTAAGTAGAATAAATGAATACAAACAGAATGAAGAGTTTCCAGAAAGCTGGAACATTTTCATTATGCAACAGATGAAATGTAAGTCTTTTTTAATCGAGTTCATTATTTCGAAATGAGTGTAAATATTATCATCACAATGCATTTTAAACTGAAGAAAATGCCAATTAATTAACAAGCTGCTACATTAGTTGCAATATAGATTATTTTTTTACATTGAAGCTACATATGATGTACAGTCGTTAAAAATTAACACAAAACAAATCTGTGCTAATGTTAATTTAAGTTCCAGCTTCTAAATTGAATATTAGTTAGCCTAAACAAAAGTTGTTTAAACTTTAATACTTTCAGGATTCCAGCATGTTTTCAGATTGTTGAAAATACTTTCGAAAGTTCGTTGACGCACATTGAATATACAAAAAGGGTAGCGTTATTCAAAATGTTATTTGTTTTTTTTAAAGAGACTCAGAAGTGAAAGCATTAGCTCAAATTCTTGTGGGACACGAGAATTTATTTTCAACCTTCAATTGACTTCATGATACTCTGAATTGAACAGCAAAATTTTGAAATGAGCTTTAGGGGTTACATAGGTCTTGAAGAAGAACAAACAACTTGTTCAAAAAAAAATATTTTACAAACCAAAAAGTCTGTTTTATTTAAAATTTACACACATAAAAGTTTAGCATTTCAAGAAGTTGTCAAAATATTTCAGCTAAAAAAATTGAAAATTGTCAATTTTCCTGCAGTTTTCCTCGTCCAACCTTTTTTTTACGGAAGGCAGAATATTTCGGTGCAGGTTTATCTTAAATCAAAAATTCAAAAATTTTCTTATAATTTATGCCCTTGCCTCGTGCACGAACGGAGGAATTGAAAAAAATGGAATTTAAAGTTTTGAAATGAATTTGAATGAATTTTCGTCTCATATTTTTTAGGATTTTTCCGGTTCTCATCGTTTTTAAGATATATTTTTTCGTATAAAACAAGAACGAGTTGACCAAGTGAAAATTCCTTCGTTCAAGCACGAGTCAATACTATAAAAAGGAATTGTGCAAAGTTTCAGCAAAATCGGTCTATTTGTTCTCGAGAAATCGTGCCTTCCGCACGGAAAAACCAAGTTTCGAGGAAAACGCGTTTAAAGTTTTTTTTTACCGCGATTTAATAAATTAAAGTTATTTTTTAGCGAGTTACATCGAGTCGTCGATTCCAGGTTCATACAGTAAATTGTTCGCCTCATTCATCCTTTTGATGTGGTGATGTTTGATGAAAAAAAATGGAGTTGATTTTACGCTGTGGAACCGCGCTGCATGCGTATAATACACTATGTAAGGCAGAGCGCACGTACCGAAATCAAATCTTTATAACTCCGGTAATGTTGCTCGAATGCACTTCAAATTTGGTGTGAATACTGTTGAAGTACTATACTTTCATATGGAATATAAAAAAATTTGATCGATTTTTTGAAAATACAAGACCTACTTATGTAACCCTTCAACCCCTAAATTTAACTTAAGAATACACGACAACTTAAACTTAAGAATACACGACAACTCGACATCTCCTGCTCGTGGTTTGCTCTGCCCATTACACAACAACATCCAAATTGTTGTTGATATCAACAATGTTTTTGCTCTGCATGACAGATAGAAAACGTTTTTGTGTATATGTTTTTCTGCAATGTGTAAAGTGCAACACGGCACTAGGCCTGGCTGGATAATTTCACATAGAAAATAGTGTCTCTTATCTACAAATATTCATTGTAAAAACATTTAAAAGTTTTTAAACAAAGTACCAGAAAGAATGAACGTGAAGTCAGAATTTTACGAATATGTACAATATCTGTAATATCGTAAGGTTCCACACAAATTAAATTTTTTAGAATGAGAATTTTGGTAATTATTTATAGTTTCGCGAATCTGACTTCAAAAATTTCGACATTGATTTCGATCTTTTTATACTTAACAAAAAGTTTTGACTGTGCTCTCTTATAAAACTGTCAGCACTACAAAAACCTTTCGATATTTTCTTCCCGAAAGTCTTTCACTATTAGAATTATGTTAAAATGTTTTAAGTTTTCTATTTGCTGTCCCAGAATACAGTACAAAAATAATTAAATTAAATTAAATTAAATTTAAATGAGTCGAAAACATGTATTTTGAATTTTCATTTACTTTCTCTACAAGTCTTTTAAAATAAATTCAAATTAAAACCCACCTACACACTATCTTCGGCCTCATCTTCCACTTTAAAACTTTTTTGATCATGTCAGTAGCAAAGTGATTAGGAAACTTAAATGGTGATTTAGAAGTTATATTTTCAAATGTTCATAGGAAAAAACATTAGAATATATATTAAAACTTGAGAACCAAAAATGTTCAATGCATCAAATAAAACGTTAAAAATATTCTCGAATCATTTTTTCTATGATTTTCTTCTAATTCCGCTTTTATCTCGCGCAGTAAATGTTCATTAAATGTAAATTTAAAACATAATATTAAATTTTTTCATCGGTTACTACAGTTGACTTAATTAACCTAATTCCAGGTTTTACGTGACTTATTCAAAAAATCGCTGTCTTAAACATTTGCATATATTTTGTCAGCAAATTTCCTTAATAAGGTTGAAATTTTGAATACTTTAAAATTGTATTTTTGTTAAATAACATTTTTATTTGTATTTTTTTTAAACACTAACCCCGAAATGGTATGTGCATACTTATCTTCAACAGACGCTCATATTTTCTCGGCTCATAAATTTTATTCTTTTCGTTTGAAAAGTTTCCCTCAAATGAAATCCATTTTCAATGAATTGAAAAGCGTAAAGCAAACATAACTCCGAATACTTGGAAATTTCCCACCATGTGCGCAAGTGAAAAATTCATTAATATTTCCATGATGTTCTACAAAAATGCAAAGATCATTGCAATAAACTGTATCATGATAAGTGTCTATGCCCACATGAAATTAAATCGAGTGAAATTCAATCCGCATGCTTTCCAAGTGAGATTGTCTATAATTTTCATGAATTTCTATTTTAACACCATATGAACGGAAAAGGCGATTTATCAGGAATGACATTAATATGGAGTCAAGCAACAAACATTGAAAGGGATTATCCAAAGAATATGTTGATAAGAAGTTGGCAAAGTAACTTCACTATGATACACAATACAATTTTTAGAGATACAAAAAATCAAATTGAACCCTAGAAGGTCTTAAAACTCTAAATGCTTTAGATATAAAAAGAAACATTGCATTTTCCCGCCATGATGGTATTAATCGCCATCAATCGAAATGGGATAAAATACTCTTCTTGGATCTCTAGTGAGCATACAATTAATTTCAAGGTGTCGGAAAGTTCTGCTGATTTTATCTTTGTGTATCACGTAAAGTAATACACGTTAAACACACTTATCCATATCAGCTTTATGTTTATTCAATGTTGCACCGCGGCTTTCATACAATTTTATATTGATCGTCCCATTTAGAAATTGAAAGATGCTTTCACCATACCCTGAAAGGCATTTTATGAGCGGTCAGCAAAATAATAAAGCTTCTTTCCCACTTGAAATTTAAGAATTTTTATAAATTTCGGCTTCACTTCTTTGTGAAAATTTTCATTTACGATCAGATTACGTTGCGGATCCTCAATGGTGTGTTCCGGAAACGATAATCACACCACGGGTGAGGCGATACCAATCATGAAAATAGCGCCAATAAGCATCCTACGACTGAAAACCTGATCTGATATATGATCCGCAATATCGCGAAAGGAACATATGTTCCGCGATCTTCGCATAGTCAGCGAGCTGGATGCACGGATTCGCCGTTTGGCAGATTCCTACGTGGCTACACCTATGGCAAGTGAATGATGATGATGTGGGTAAACATGTAAGGAGCCTCCAAGGTGCTCGTAGGTAATATGTTATGTTGCGCGAACACTATCGGACTACTTATGTCAAGTGTGGGCTCACTTACAATAACAAGCTGCTTTCCTGCTCCTCTTGCTGTAGACCCTGCAGGCTCGCAATATTTTTTGTAGTAATTTTATGATTTAGTATGACATATTTTATTCTTGACTGAATTCGCGTGTGTTTGTCTAGTGAAGATCATATTTCAGAGTACGAAAGAGTAAAAATCTAGTACTAAAATGCATTTCAAGTCAAACATTCCCTGCAAACCTAATCAATCAATTGAACACATGTATCTGGACACTATGCAGGATCATGCGATCTTTTGAAAAGTCAAGAATTGAAAGCATTTGATCATTTGTTTAAAATAATAGCTTTAGTCTACAAGTGTTTCATACTGTTCCATAAAAGGAAAGGGTTATGGATGGCCCCTAGGTGGGTTTCATTTCTAATTCATGCTGAAGTGATTGTTGAAGAAATTCGCAAAAAGAAAATTTTGAGTTAACGATGATGGTTGTTATCCTGAGACGAATACTTTTTTGATTATTATGATTAGTTATAAGCATATGAATGTTGATAGTTTGAACTGTTAAAAATTCTACTCTATTATCTGCATATTTACATAAAACATAACTTTCATATGGTATGAACTAGTTGCTACCAACAATAGATCCAAGCTTCAGACTAACGAAGAACAAATTTTTAGGATAAATCAAAACATAAAACCAAAATTTTATCTTTCAACCAGTAATTATTGCTCAATATAAAGAGTTTCAGTTTTATGACTATTAGACCAGGGCGGATCTGTTTTCAGTTGGCCGTTGAGAGGCACTGATTTATGCGGGAAAAGTTGGGGAATGACTCGCATAACAATAATTGACTTATGCTGCTTCTCTAAAAAGTCGGAAACATGTAAAAAAATTCGAAATGTTTAAAAATTTAAAATAAATCGTTTTTTTCTTACTTTTCTCACTCTTAACTTTAAAACGGTTCATTTTTGGTGAAGTTGTGTGAAAATAAAAGTTGCGTAATAAAATTTTCTATAAGATAGGATTGGTTAAAAATCCTCAAACATTTAAACTTTGTCGCAAATTGCAATAAATATTAAAAAAACAGGGGGAAATGCCTTTTTTATTTCATTTTTATTGCCACTTACAATGCACTAAGGACCTTCATATTTTGCTCAAGTTTTTTTACAACACCATAAAATAGTAAACAAATTTTCATCAAAATCGATTCAGTAGATTGCTCATAATGCTTGTGCAATCTAAATTTATTTTAAAAAAATCCAAATTTTTGAAAGCTTGCAAGTCAGGAACTTAAACTTATAAAAGTTTGAACATTTTTTCACATATAAAAGAGCACTTCACCTATCACATGCATTTTACAAAATTAAAATTGGATTATTATGGCGGGCTCAGAAATTTTTGCTAAAACTCTGAAATTGTGCTGGGCGGCTGTGGATTCTGTTGATGGGAGCATGGATCCTACGACTAAATGCGCAGCCGCTTAGGACAATTTTAGAGTTTATTACCAAGGTACATATTTTTTAACTTTTTTGTATGGAATCAAAATGGGTAAAATATGAAAATCAGTTAGATAATTCAACCAAAATTAATTATTGCTATGAAAATGCTGTGAAATCTTTCGGTTAACTCCAAACAGTAAAGTTGCAACGCACCTTGCAGTGTTACGTTGGTCATGTGAATGAAATAACTCTAACATTACCCCAAGGCTTTGGCCAAATCTGGGCAGTTGCGCTTTCGGTCTTAATAGTGTCCATATTGTTATAGTGCCATAAATTATTTAAGATAAATTTCGGTATAAAAAACAATGTTTACTGGATTAATTTTTAATTCAGAGTCTTGCAAAATTTTTATAAAAAAGGTACTTAAGAAATTTCCATCACGGACTAAAATATATGGAAAATTGTTAAGACACTATCTATCTATCTATCTTATTTCGATTCGTTGAAGATTTGTTACTCGTCAAGTTTAAAATGAAGCACAAATATGCCGCGCTTCTACTCCACTCCTTCATTATATTTCATACTTTAAAATGGCAATGCAATTTAGTTGAGAATTTATTTAGAAACTCAGAAAAAATTCTATTATAATTTTTCGAAAAAAAAGCATTTAAAAAATTATCTATAGTCCAAAATTGTATCGATCTAGTATTGAAGATGAAACAAACTTAACTATTTGGGAGGAAATATTAGAAATGGGTATAAAAAATTTACAGGAAACTCTTCCTGTAATTTTGTTTGAAATTCTGATCCAAAAAAAGCAGATCATAATACATACACGGAAAATTTTGTTCCTAGTAATTACAGGTATCACTAGGATATATTGAATTATTTTATTTAAAAAAAAATCGAACATTTAACCGAACTTATCAATTCTTTTATTTAGAAACGTAGCCACTCAATATGCTTGAAAAATACCCTTTCAAAAATTCAAAGCCGTATTGAAAAAAAACTAGTTCTCGTCCGCCCAAATACCTTTCCGTTAAAAACTATCATAAGATCCAAAACGAATCGAAAGTATCTATAGGTGTGAGATAATATCATAGATTAGATTATGAATGGTTACATCACGGAATAAACAACGATTTATCAATCATAATATTTATTTAAAACCAAATGGTCCAAAACGAGAGTAGATTCCAATTAAAAATATTTCAAGGTAATAATCAATTGGCTTTATGACAACGTCACACCCAATTTTAAAGAAAATAATGACACAATCATTTCAGGCACCTACAATGTAATTCGATATCTTCAAGCCTGTTTAGACGATCTCAATTCTGAAGTATCAAGTTCTTAACATAATCTCGTTAATATCATCGCAGGTTTAACTCAAACGTGTGTCAGTGCTTAAACGATCGAGTCACGCCATTATTATTTATTTAATACGCACACAGTGTACACTTGTAAGCAAAAAACAGAGACTACTTTCGTACAGAAATAAACTGGCAACATTTGATATTAGGTTGAATAAAATACAATGGAACTCATTTTAAAATAATATTTTTTTTAATTATCCATTAAATACAATAAAATATGATAATTTACAATCAAAAATTTCCCGAATCGTGTTCGAAGATGTCTTCGGATACTTCAATTTTAACTTCATTTAGTCGCAGAGTGTACATCAACCTCTTAGGCACTTGGCATCATTTTTTCTTGATGAAATTTCCGATAGAGTCAGATTAAATCTGTGGAATGCTATTATAAATAATAAATAACACGATGCCGATCATCGTCTAATCTCTGCACGCACGCGCATAACGTTTAAACCCTGACGGACTTACATCATGTCTGCAGTCATTAAGCTACTTGATACCTCATTCCTTGGCCGTCATCCAATGATCGATACCATCTCGATCATCGCCAGCATCTCAACCTCATCCTCGAATCCAAACCCCTTCTGAAATGTGAAAGATAAAGTTGTAGAAATGATAATTTCATTAATATCTTTTGTAGCCCGTTTTTACATCTGGACTTGTCCGTTGTTAGTGTTTTTCTTCTTCTTCTAATTAGCTACTCGGTTTGAATAACGTCGTACGCACAAAACTGGTTTATTGTTGATAATGAAGAAATAAATCTTAACTTTAAACGATGCTGAACTGGAAAAGGTAAGCAGAGGAGTTATGTCGATTGCTACTAGATTCGGTCTATTTTTCGATTGGAAGTTTGTGCATTTAAAGTGCATAGTGAGGTAGCATTCAATATGCAAATCATTTATGAATAATTTAAGTATAATCAATTGAATACTAATTTGGATATATTTCAATGATTTCCTAATTAGCTTAAGGTCGTTGATAGTAGATGGAAAGTGAATGGTATTAAGATGTTACTAAATTCAAAGAAAACGGTCGGAATTCTAAAAAATATGCAAATCGGGTTATATGTAAGGTTCATTAGTAGTAACGATGCAGTGAAACTAGCCACAATTCAAATTAAATTTGACATCTTTTAAAAGAATGTGATAAATGTGATTGTAACTATTTTGATAAGAAAAGTCGATGTTTTCATGCTGAAGAATCAGTTAAGTTATATTAAAATATAAGTAAACCAAAATATTTTGTAAAGTCGCTGTGCTACTTGGTTGGTTGGTTGTAGTGGCAGCCCTCTTTATCAAACGGCTCACTAAGGCAACTATAGACCCATTTTGATACCACAGAAGATTGACACGGCACTATAACCTAGCTGCTGGATGACAAGAACCATAAAAATTCTCGTATGAAGCTGGCTTTGCAGCCAATGTTCAGATCAGTTACTTCAGTGAGACTGTCCAGGAAGAGTGAGCCTAACGTTTGCGTCCATTTCCTGGACAGTGCTGGGCATTCGCACAGAAAATGTTAGATTGTTTCTTCCTCTTCTTCCGATCTGCGGTTCCGGCAGAAATCTTTGAAAGGAACACCCAATCTTTCTGCGTGTCTACCAATTAGACAATGCCCCGTCAATATGGATATGATGAAACTTATGGCTCGTGTTGAGGAGCTGCTTGGTGCGTTTCGAACTCATTGCGTGTCAAGTTTGCCTGGTTGTCCTGCAGATTTCATCCAGTCACCAGACCCTATTTGCAGTCTTCATGGCTGCTTTAGAGGTTACACCACAGAAAAATTTCCACAAGTCAATTTTTTATTTATTGGCTTAAAAAATCCTTTGAACCCTTTAGAATGAAAGACAAACGGTTGTATACATGGCAGAAATCTTTTACAATAAAATTTCGAGCTCTTTCTGGAGCCCTCCCAACGAATACGACACCTGCTCGTCGTTCTAGTTTCTCTAATACACGAAAAGATGTTGTAAGAAACATTTTCAAGGATGTTGAACACAAAGTACGTTAGAACAGCGTCCTTTGATGTTGAGAGAAGACGTAAACTAAAGTAAAGTCAAAACTTTATACGCGTTTTTCTCGAAACACGTTTTTTTCAAATCGGCACGCAACTCAAACAATTTTCTATTTTTTCACTCCAAGTTGATATCACATCTTTAAAATAAAATTCCGCATAGAAATACGTGGCCGATTTTTGTTAAGTTAATATTTTGATTTTTCAGGTACCAATAAATGCCCGTTTTTTGGTAGAAAAATGAACTTTTTTTCAAATGCTCGCCAATTCTACAAAAATAAATATTTTCAAAATCCCCTACGTATTTCTCTAGCTATACTAATGTAGATTAAGAAAAAAATTTCGTTCCACATTAATTTTAGGTGAACTTCTACTACGTGTCGCGGAGCCCCCCCTCCAAAAAAACCGTTCCGTAAAAACGGCTGTTGGGCAGCCATTTTGTAATATTTGTGAATAAACATATTTTTTCAAAACTTCAAAACATGCTTAATGCCATCCTTAAAAAGAATTAAAGGTGAGAGGAGTTGAAAAATGCCAAAACAAATAAATCAAAATTTTAAAATTTTTAATATGTACTTGTACCTTAAGGGGTACACCACAGTAGAGAGCGAAAATTTAATGAATTGTGCGATTTTTTTTTCAGTGGAAGGAAAAGTACTACATTATTTATTTCTCTTTAAATATTTTGAAAAAATTACTTTTTCTCCCACTGAAAAAAAACTGCATAAAATTTTAAATTTTCGCTATCTACTGTGGTGTACCCCTTAAGGTACAAGTACATATTAAAAATTTCAAAATTTTGATTTATTTGTTTTGGCATTTTTCAACTCCTCGCACCTCTTTAAATATTTTGAAAAAAATCGAAAGTTAAAATAATATAAAACGGTTTTAAGTGCGTGCGTGTTTTTGACTGCTCTCGCAGCTGCTGACCGCATGGCATCGATTGTGTATCCTCTCTTTCTAAAATAGCGTTTTTTTCTATTCATTCACTATAGAAGACGAAATTTTGTCTATTTACACGTTTCAGTATTTATTTTGACGTATAAAAAACAAACTAAAATATAACAGAAAAGGTACTGAAAAACAAAGCCAAATTTTAAACGCGATTTTCTCGAAATGACGTTTTTTTTCAACTGAACCGATTTTAATCAATCTTAGTGCGTATAATTATTTAACATATTCCGCAAGGCAATTCATCTTGATTAGACCAGAAAATTGGAAACCAACAATATGGCGTGCAGGAAACGACTAAAAAAGGGGGTTGAGTTTTCAAACAAAATTCAAAGCTCCTCAACTTTTTTTTAATCATTTTTTTTAAACACTGATGAATTGTCACGTAAGACACCTTAGTCCTTAAAACCGTTTTAAAGTTGTCTGTTTCAGAGTTGCAAACTTTGAGATTAACTGTCGACCATGCGATGGGGTGCTTTTCGAAGTGTCAACTTTGGCGCCCTCTATAAAATAGGTTTATAATGAAAATTTTAGAAAAATTGTTTTTATTTTTGTACTCTTATAAGATAGATGTATTGTCGAAAAAAGTTGCATGTTCGTTTTCAATGAAGGAGCTGTAAAAAAATTCATAAAAATTCGCTATATTTTGGCCTTCTAATGTGTACTAGTACTAATGTGTTGGATTGAGGTGTGAGTGTATACTCCTGAAGCTCAGTGCCAGCTCTCGCTAGGGCATCTGCTTTGCAGTTCGCCGGTATATGACTATGGCTCGGTACCGCTGCTCTGCTTGAAATAAATGGATTTTAATTTGTCTATGCTGTTTTTTTGGTTGACTACGTGTTTCAAAATTTTGATTTTTGATGTCTATTACCCACATATTCCCATTGGGGTACAATTCTGTACTTTTAATTTCCGTTTTCTAGCAAATGTTTGTTGCCTTCTGGTGACAGTTGAAAGCCAGTATTTTTTGTAATTCTGACGATTATTATTCAAGACCGTTTACATAAATGCAAGCAATGAATTGAGTATATATTTCGCTATGGCTAAATCATTTCGAACGATTCAATACAGGGAAAATGTATATGACTGTATATACCCTTGCAAAATTTTAAGCTTATTGTTGAATAACTACAGATTGAAATCTTTTTTACATACGAATGTCGGTTTCATAAATAATCTCGAAAGCTTTCAAAAAAACAAGCGTCACTTATTTGACTTTCCCAGCGAATTTCTTTCTAAGCCTCTTTTGTCGACAAATATGGAATTGTTTCATGCCAAAGTGCGAATAACATACGTAAATACGATAACAAAACAAACATATGGCGCTGTTTTATCTGATTTCACATTCGAACACCGGTAGCCCACACTTATGGCTGATTGCCGCAAAACAACGTCCAGCCATAAAAAGAATAATCGTGCAATCATAACGCCATGAACTTGCGGTCAAACGATTTGTCCGAAATGAGCACTTGGACGTATAGACGCCAGTCAACGTAAAAATTCATTAAATGAAATATGGTATTCAGCTACAACGCGACGTGAGATAGATCAGCGAGGCATGCATTAACTATCGACATAACTGCTTCACCTTGTCACTATTCCTTCGTGAGCTGTTAACTGTGACTCCATCAGCATTGAATCTTGGCAAGTTACCATTTTGGGATGCTAATATCGCTCGAAGCGTGCGCAACTGCGCGATCTTTTCAACGTATTCACCGATTGGTGAAACTTTACGAAAGTGACCAGTTAGAAAACTATTGCATCTATGTATCTAACAATAAGACATTTAAACAGGTAATATCTTGGGCTAGTTTTTGCAGAAGAAAATGTTGCAACCTTTATGAAGCGAAAGGCAGACTTCTTTAATTCATCATCTATTAAGTGGTAATTTTTCCGATTTAATCTGAAATTCATGGCACAGATTCGCATATGATACTCAGTTATAAAAATCACATTTAACATTTCAATCTTGGGAAATTTCAGAATACAAAAGTTTCCCAATGGATAACACATTCACTAAATAGGCTTCATCTGCATATGCGTTCACCGGGTGAGTCAAGCGTTGCACAAATCACGCTGCATACTAAAGATACTTCATACGAGTAGTGATCGTGCTGGCTACAACAGAATGTATATTTGCATGGTCTAGTGGCGGTATTGTGTGATCCTGTACAGCATCAGGTTATCGCGAGCTTGAATAAATCATATTTGCATTAATATGTTTATTAACGCTAGAGAAGCAATCAATACAATGGATACCCTGGCAGCCATTCTTCCTATGCAGAGACCGCTTTCCGGTCGGTGGTTTCAAAGAAGTATCACCACTGAATCTTAGGATGTGCTTTGATGATAGATAGTCATGAGGATTTCTTCTCAAGCTAAAATAAAGATACTTATAGTTTGTCTTTGAACTTTCTCCAATTATGGAAAATTTCATTAAATAGAAAAAATTTCATACCATCTGCTAGAACCAAGAGTACTCTAAACATGCACGAGATCAAAACCGTAATTTACACTTCATCGATCAGGAACCTGTGGTCTAGCCCACATGCTGTTTCGGCATCAACGCGTGCGCCAATGTGTTGCGTTCCTCAGGTTAGCAACAGCAACAGCATGCAGCCAAACATATCATTAAAAGTAACCTTAAAGCAGACTCCTTAATGCGCGCGGTGCACGCGATAGAATGGAACAGGTAAGCACCGACCTCGTCCTCGCCTAAAAGAAACATGCCAGGCTCCTGGCCGTGTTCCGTATTTGGCATGGTGCCTACTCAATCCAGCTAAAATAGATAGGTGGCAACTATACTAAAGATTCTATCTACGTACATACATAGTCGACCAGCCAAATGAGTAGGCTGATGTGTGGCGCTAACGCTGATTGTTAACTTGCTAAGGTGACATTCCAGTAATGTTCGCCCAGCAAGTTGTTAGATGATATGAATACGAGGTTAGAAGCTAAGCTTTTGGCTCAGTTTTCAATATGAAATAAAATATTATAATTTTTTCTAGAATAAAAGATTGAGTGATATAAATATTTTCTGAAATTAAATGCAACTACTACAATCTGTGCAAACATTTTGAGTTGTTTATGACCTTCTGAATTCAATCAAAATCAAATTTTCAGGAAAGAATAAAACAACCTTTAATCTAAAAACTTACTATAGTTTCTTGCACTGATTATTCAAATTGTTTATAAAGTCTTGAGTGAATATCACAATTCTTAAAAGAACATAATTCGTTTTAAAAAAATTAAAACTATTTATATACATTTCAGAGTTAGCTCAACTTCTTTTTCAGTACATCAATATTATGTCCAAACTTAAAAGAATTAATGAATGTGCTTGAAAATACTTACAACGAAATTATTTTGGAATGAGCAAGGATGTAAAGAACTGAAAAATTCTTTTTAAAAATAATTTTATCTGTGAAACTTCAAACAAAGCAACTGTGAAAGAGTTTCAGAAAAAAATAGTGGATGTGCTCAAAAGGTAGCTTCACCTATTGTGGACCTATAAAACCTAGAGATCAATCGGTTTTTTCCAGATTGTCCCAATTCCGCAAAAATGTATTTAAACTTGTTTTGTGGAGGAAACTTTCAGGAATAGGTTGAATTATTAAGGGAAGTTATTGCTGGAAGGACGTTTTACCGCCTTTAAGAAGTTACATACATAGATCTTGTATTTTCAAAAAATCGACCAAAATTTTTGGTAATTCATATGAAAGTATAGTACTTCCAGAGTATCCACACCAAATTTGAAGTAAATTCAAGCAATATTACCGGACTTATGAACCTCGCGGTCAGTATGTGCCTTACCTAGCGTATTATACGTATGCGGCGCGGTTCTACCGCGTAGAATCAGCTCCATTCTTTTTCATCAAACATCACAACATCAAAAGGATACTCTTAACATCGCAAATGAGGCGAAGGAATTACTGTATGGACATAAAATCGGCGACTCGATGTAAATCGCCAAAAAATAACATTAATTCATTAAATCGCAGTAAAAAAACTTAAAACGCGATTTTTTCGAAAATTTCACGGCACGATTTTTTGTATTGTCTCATGATTGAATAGATTTTCAACTCGTATTGTTTTCTATGAAAAAAATAAAACGATCAGAATCGCAAAAATCCTGAAAAGTATGAGACGAAAAGTTCGTTCAAACGCATTTCAAAACTTTAAATTTCAATTTTTTTCAATTCCTTCGTTCAATCATGAGCCAAGGGCATGAACTATAAGACAATTTTCGAACTTTTGTTTTGAGATGAACCTGCACCAAAGTATTCTGCCTACCGCAAATAAAAAGGTTGGACGAAAAAAACTGCAGAAAAATTGGCATTTTTCAATATTTTTATCTGAATTTTTTTGCAACTTCTTGAAATGCTAAACTTTAATGTGTGTAAATTTGAAATAAAAAAAATTAAATATATTTTTGGTTTTTAAAATGCAATGTTTTTTGGAAAAGTTTTTTTTTCTCTTCAACCTATGTAGCCCTTTAAAAGACTAGCTTACTGCCTACTTTACAATGACTTTCGTAGATGAATGTTGCCAAAACAACATTCTTGGAAAATGTACGGACGCACGTTTTATTTAAATATAAATTTCAAAAAATTTCGCTGAAACTTAATCTTAAAATAAGTGCTTTAAAATGATTTACTTTTATGAAGCTTTAGAATGTAAAATGAAACCACAGTTCACAATTATGGGGAAAGTATCGAGTTTATGGAGTTTCAATTGAAAGGAAAAGGTAAAAAAATCACTATATAACTAAAAGCTTGTAGCAATTAATTCGCTAAAAATATTTCAAAATAAAAGTAAAAAATGGACTAGGAAAAAAACATCAACGAAAACTTTTCTCCATTTTGAAGTAATCTATTGATGAATGCGATTTAAGGACAATTTTCAAGAGTAAAGTGTAAGCATAAAGCTTTTGCTTAAAAAAATTAAAATAGATGCGCTTGACAAACAAACTCGAAAATATTTCATCCGTTGAAACAACAATAATCAGGTGTTAAAACGACGTTAATAAAAATGAATCTTACACATGTTATGCTTTTAAAAAATATTATAAAATATTAGTAAATGGTCATCCGCAATATTCGTGAAATTTCTTTTACAGTAATATTTTTTCAGTAATATTGTTTTCACTTTGCTGATGCAATTTTACCAAACTAAATTAATTCGCTTCATTTTTTCTTATGATAAATTTTTAAGCAGAGAGCCTTTCCCAATTTTAATATATTCGAGTATATAAAAAAAAACTCCTCATCATAAGTACCTTCAATCTGTTTTTCACTACCAGAGTAAAAATATAATCTGATTGATTTTATAGAAAATGCCACAAGCAAGCAAGTTTTTACTAAAGTTCGTTTATATGTTTTGCTAAAGTAAATTATTTATATTTAAGACCATTACGTGTAAAACTTATCGAGCCTAAGAAAAAACTGATAAACAATTTAGTTCACGTTCAGTTCATGAATCTCATTTTGTTGTTTTGGAAGTTATTGGGTTCTTGTATCAACAATTGAATGGCTCTGTCTAAAATTTTCTATCCACAAAATTGAATGATCGGACTTGGAAGAGTAAATAGGATCTTTCCAACCAATTCTGTTTAGTGAGATTGTCTTGTAGCCTGTTTTCATTTTATAAGGCTCTTTGACGACCCAAAGTTGACAGTCAGTTTAGAAAGGTTCCGCCCAGGTTAATTTATAGGAAGTTTTTTCTTGTTCCTGATTAGTTGTCAAAATGAAGAAGGGACCATTTAGAGGAATCCTTTAATTTTTTTTGTGTTGCAACAATTCCGAGTTTGAACATTATACAACTGTGAGCAAAAAGCACTGTTCTGGAACATCAGTTCGTCATTCTTCTCATTCTCATATCTGGAAATATCTCTTAACCAAATAACATTCCATCGACACTTCAAAATCTTCAATTCATCGTAAAGTGTATTCGGTATTTTTACTGCAGTGCACAGGCTGAAAATCCTCTAGGATTCTACCTCACTCACATAATCACCAACTATTACTTACCTATGTGTGCCTGCTGCGGTCAGATAAGCTTAAAGCCATTTTCAATATGCATCAGCTAATTCCCAAAACCGTCCGAAAGGATATCTCTCCAAAATAGACATGTTAAATTACCCGACAATGATTTAGCACCTAGCACTTCCGTAGGGAATGAACGAACCCACGATTGCATGAATCCGTTATGAAGAAATCCTAAATCCTTGTAATTAATTAGCTGAAATTATTTCGGGGATCTGCAAGCAGTAGCGCAACGGACAGAACCGAACGTTCGGTCTTGTTTCTTGTTTGCAGCGGTTCGGCTTTGATGCCAGGACCTGCCGACTGTAGACACTTCCACCTGTTCGTTAATTATTGACCATAAATCACCAAAGTTCTGACAGTCTCGGCGAAACCCTTGCCAATGAGAAAATTATATTCATTTGTAATTCCATGAAATTTCAATCCTTGCTGGTTTTTTGTGAGGTGTCATGGACGAGTTAACCCGCTGTGTATGGAGAGCGATTTCAAAAAAGATGGTTTTGTTAGAAGTGTCAAGAAAGCTTGGGTGGTTGAAAAATCATGGATATTGATTCCTAGGAAAGTTTCTACTCTACCTGGTATGACCATTTTCTATCGTGGGAAATCCTTACATGAAACATTGTAGGTGACCGACAATATGTTTATGGTCTCTGATAAGCAAGTTTCCTACACATCTATGGGTTAAGGTAAACCTTACAAAATCAGAATCCATCTCCTTTTCAAATCCAAGCAATTCTCATTGTTGCTTGAACGAAAACAGGAAATCCCGAGGATATCGCATGGCTTAGTTCAATTTTCTCGAGAAAGACCTCGTGAAAGGTGGGATGACGATGATGACAAGGTGCGTGCGGTTATGGGAGACCTCATCTCGTGCATGTTTTGCACAGAAGTGGGCATGGGCCCGAATCCAACTTCACATAGTTTGGAGCGGAGTTGATTGCATGATTTGCTGGGATTTGCATTGCAGCAAGCCGCGACGTATATACGTACGTATATCTTGCGTTTATTACTCCTTAACATGATAGGGCTGTTAATCATAGCCAATAAAGGGTTCCTTTAAATCGATCGCCGGACAACGAGGACGACGACAGCTCGCTGCCCACCTCTTTGATTATTGCATCTTCTGGCACTGCGGAAGAATATGCGTGCGCATATGCCGAAGGCAGAGACCAATTTATTAGCGACAGAGTAGCAATATTTACTTGGATTGTACGAGGACCCAAGAAAAAGATATAGAAATCGCTTAAGATACCAGTGAATGAAAGTAATGTATTTATGATGAATGTTTCTAGTATAGAAATCGTGCCTTAATAGGATCTATTCAACTATTTTAAAAGATGAAAATATCGTTAAATTAATGAATATTTTAATGAAGTAGGAATTGGTCATGTATTTTTTCGAATTATTCTTTTTAAGAATAAAAAACGTACACTAAGAACTGCCAGTCTGTTTGGTGAATGTTGTCAGCTATTCAAATTTTCGAATAGTTGGAAATCTTCTATAGATTTACTGTAAATCTCTTTAGTCTGCCTGTTGCGATGAAATTACTTGAGTGTTTTCATTCTGGCAGGACACACATGTTTGGACATATTTTTCAATGTTCAAAGATACTTAAATGAAAAAAATACCGAAAAATTTGCAATTCACAGTCAAAATAAATGTTTTCTGATCATATTAAAAACTAAAGTGAGATTGAAATACATTCTTATGTATGTATCTGTTAGAGCGCAAGCTCTAATGCAAGCTTTGTTACGACTTCTCGTTTTGATTTTAAAAGTAACGAATGTAAAAAATTACAAAAGCCTTGTGATTATTTTGCTCTTTGATGCATTTTGCAAATAATTTAAAGACATCGGCAACAATTTTTCGATAGAAACATTGCTTCTGCTTGCCATTTCATTTGCTATTCCAAATATTTCGTGTACAAGAGTTATACCTACATCCACAAAAAACCGACATATGCTCGTTAACTCCACATATGTCTTCCGGCTGGGCGAAAAAAATATCCCACTTTAGTGGCACATGTTCAATCAAAAGACACATCTCATTTTATCGGAACACATACAAATAACAAATCGATCATTTCCTGACTCAAATTAATGGCACGTTAATCCGGTCGTCTTTTAATCGAACTATTAAAAATGTGCTCCATAATCCACTATCGAAAACTTCAAATGATAAATCACTTCGTTTGAGAAGTTGACCTACATCAGAGGTAGGGATGTGTGTATAATGTACTAAGGAAAATAGTTGATTGTTTAGATAGGAGCATGTGTAACCGTATGTACTTATATGAGCTTTACAGTGTGCGGCAGTGATAAAATTGAATTGATTTTACGATTTCGTGGTGTAACTCCTCAAAATTGTGCTTATATCCTCTAAAATTCCAGAGAAAAAAAATGTTTTCACTTTCATAAACTTAAAACAAGTGTTTGCAGTATTTTTGTCAGACCTGATTCGATCATAAGTTGATTCCGCCCTCAGAATGGGCTTCAATGGCTGTTTAGTAGGGTTTACAGCCAACTGCACTGAATTCAGATGGTAGTCATAATTGAAGAGTCATACTTTCACTATTTGAAAGACATAGAAACTCTTTAATTCACTGTATAGACTCATTTTCAGAAATTTTGAAGTCCACAGTAAGATACACGGTCCGTTACGTTAGAATAAATCAACAGAACTAATTACTTAAGTGCGCAAAATGATTCCTGCCGAGCTTCGCTCTACAAATGGTATAATTTTAGGTTACAAATCCTGGTAAAAATTTGTTGGTAACCACAAACAAAGCATACACTTTCCAAAAATTTAAATTGTCCGAAATAGGTATTCTGCGACCAAAGCTTATTAATATGTATGCACTCGTAACTTTGATTCCAAAACGCAAGACCCAATATAAAACCAATTGAAGACTCTACTGGTTCCATTCCCAGTTTAAATACAATTAATAATTTTGAAATTGCACTGAAGTAAGAAAAATTCTGAATACAGAAATACAATACGTGGAGATTACGTTCCTCGAAAACACTCAGAAGATTGAAACCGCTTAAATTGAACCGTAAATTTCATGCAAATTTGTAGATAGGTTTTACCAAACCAAAAGTTCCCATTAAGAAACAAATATTTTATTTTAATTTACTAAAAAAGTCCAAAAAGTACTTATCAAACAGAAACAAAAGGAAAATATTAAAATAAAACAATAAATTCAAGCGTCTGAAATTGATAACAAACCTTTAAATATCTGGTGATTTTTGGTTGGCTGGTTTTATCCCACAATTGCTCCATAGCTCTTTAAATGGTTCATCCTTGCTTCAGTAATTTCTTTTTTCACTTTCAGACATTGTTCTATTATATGATTTACGTCGAATCATAAGTATACTTATTTACACATATTTGATGTTAACACCTGTGGAACAATATCGTCATCTACTATTGTATTGTCTCTTCACACTGTCTTCAGCATTAATTATACATAGTACTGTTACGTTGGTGTGACGAAATCAAGCGTTTCTTTAAAATATTATGACCTGATAGTTGAGGTAATGTAACGATATGTTAAATTTTGAAGAAGAAAAACTCGAGAGAGAAATAAAATTAAAACAACCAATACTGCGGAACCCTATAAGGTGCAAATCGAGTTTAACTTTCGAATTTTCTAGTCTATAAACTGAAAACCGCGGAATTCAAGTCACAAAAATTGAAGAATTGCTGGTAAATTTAAACGTGAATAAGGGAAACTGCGTATAAAAATACCATTTAAAACAAGGGGCTACTTATATTGTAGGATGTACAAAAATAAATTGATCTACTAATGAGAAAATTTAACCGGAACAAACCTATATTGGACAGCATTGTTTGAAAACATTTAACGGTGTAGGTTTGCCTTGTATTCTCTAATCAACAAGAAGTCTAAAATTTAAGCAAAAAATAGTTTTAATTTCAATGGTATATTTCAACACGATGTTTTTAGGAGTGTCCTTACTTCCGCACTGTGCAGGAAAACGATTATCAAACAGACCGAATGTTTGGTATTGCAAATAATCTCTGGAAACTAGGTTTAAAGCGCGTGAAACTAATTTTAAGTAAATGGAATTTACAAATGATGGTTTCTTGAATTTTGCTTTCGAAATCTTTCAGACAATCCGCTGTTTCCAGGGCGAAAGAGAAAGTAATGCAGCCAAATTTTAATTGTATATAATACAAATTGAATCAATAAAGCTAACCACCATAAAATATCAGCGTCATTTTCATAGAAAGTAATCATTATTTTTTAATAAACTTTTTCAAATCAGTTACGAAAAGGGTTTTTCTTTATTTCTTCTGTTTAGTAGATCGATTTAATTAGTAAATCGATTAAATTTTTAAAATGTTAACGCATTATGTTCAAACTCTAAATAATATTTTTTCGTAATCCTAAGATTAGTCACTTTAGATAAATTTCTAATAGCCATCTAAATGGCTATTAGAAAACTGTTCTTTGAAGTATAATCATGGTTTTTTAGCAATATCAGATTTTGGACAATACAAAGTGTTAAATATAAAGTTGCTGGCTATATTGTTTTACCAGCAATCAATATAATTTTGGAAAAATTAATAAAAATGCTTTAGTAATGTCTAATAATACATTTTTTTGGCACAAATCGTGTAATGTTCATGAATTTTTCGAAATAGTTCAAAGCAACTATAAGGGCTTAACATTTTCATGGCAAACTCTGCCCTAAATGCACTAGAAAATATGTTCAGAAAACAAGTCAATTGAACGTTAAATTTGAGCTTTCATTTACACAATAAATATTCTGGCCAAATAATACCATGACATTGAGCAAATGTTTTTTTTGAATAGCGATCCATCTTCCTGCTCTACTGGAGGGCAACATGTTAACGTAACGTATCTAGTGAACGAATGTTTTACGGGTAAATGACTCAAATAAATATGTTTTGCTTGTTGAATTATGTTTCATATTTATATTGTTTGCAAATAAACAGAATCGTCGGCAAAACAGACTGTTTTTCTACACGCTGTACGATTTTATTCGCAATGAGAACTTTGCGAATCAGAATGTTGATATTAAATTAATAAATCAAAAAATATGAGGAAATCTGAAAGACATGTCTAAAATAGTTCATTCGAATAAATAAAAAAAATTATTTGCATTTTGAATATTTACCTTGTTCAGAAAAAAATTTTCACAAGACTATTTCTGTCATATACATATCTTAAAATAATTTGTGTGTAAACGTTATCTCAGCATATCATCTGAAAGCGCTTCCAAGAAAACTGGACAAACTCTTCTGCCTTGTCCGCCTTCAAACAAGCCCATCTTATTACCATGAATAATATCTTCCCATCCAAATAATCAAAAGAAAACAGATTCTAGCACGCAACGCTAATTTTAGCTTGAAAATAAGCTAATTAAAGTGCTTAAATGGCGTGAAGACCAGCCTGCATTCATTAAAAGTTTGTTTACCGAAAAACATTTCATTCAATTACCTTATTGCCCGTATTAACTGCTGGAAAATCAATTTCTTACGCTTACATTGAGCATAATAAAGTGGAAAATTTCACATTTAGCATTGAGAGCTCCTACTGGCCTTAAATTTTCCAAATTTTTTCCACCGAAAGAAATGGGCGGTCCAGATATAAAATGGTTGGTTTTCTGTTAATGTGCATAGCATACGAAATCGGGATGCTTAACAAGCATGAAAATGATTTTCATTTTTCTTGGGCATCTGCCATTTCCTTTCAGATAATAGCGGAAATCATGGAAATGTTAGAGGGATATTAAGATTGAATTAAGTAGATATTCATATTTACAAATCTTCAGGGGGGTCCGTAGCGGTATCAGAGTAGGTGCGATCAAAATTATCTTATTTGATTTTTCTTCACATGTTTTTTTTATCGTTCTGATCCAAGTGATAATTTAGGTAATAGAAAATAATTATTATTATTGATTGTGATAAATTGTGGTTTTTATCACGCAACTAAGATTTTTACTGCGGAGGAGGAACGCAAACAAATCGAGCAACTGATTTTAAAATAATTTTGTGATTTGAAGGAAGATGTGGATTGATTTTCACAGCGGAAGTTAAAATCAGTTCATAACTCATAAGAAAACAAGCGAGCGGCGGTAAATTCTTTGATTTTTAAACCAATGTTGGACAAGGTTTTTGAATATGCATTCTGCATAAATTTTCAGTTATTTCCTACAATGATAGCTCATCTACGAAAAGAGGTAGGTGATTTTTAATAATGAAAAAAAAAATATTATGTGGTTTATATGTTGGAATTTGAACGGGCAACTCTTCTTCATTCAGTGTTGATATTATGCTTTCCGTCGAATTCTGTGTTTTAACTTGGCATAGAAAAATTGATGATTCAATGACCAGATTATGGAAGGTAAATGATTGTATGGTGGTATTGATAATATAATTATAAATTTAGAAAGTTCCTTGATTTTTGTCGATTCCCACAGAACGGAAGAGGATTCAATGGCCTCGAAGCAATGACTGACATGGAATGTGGAGAATCATTCTGTTCTTGTTGAAATAATTATTTAACGTAGCTTCAAAGGGGTTATAAGTATGCTATTCACCATGTTAGTTTTTAATTAAGAATCAAATTTTCTTTTTACTCAACTCATTAGCTTTCTAAATTTATGCTGAATTTGCTGCTGAAATGCTCAAGAAAATATCGTGGAATATTGTATATATGGAGACATAGAGTAGGAAAAAACGTTTATGTAGATCTAGACGCCGTTATTATTATGCAACGACACTAACAAGAGTCGTAATAAATGTTAAGTGGCTACCATTTTACAAAAAATTAAATATACTTCGAGAGAATTTTACATACCTTCAACAAACCCATAAGCGAGCATTAACAATTTGAAAGCTACAGGAAAAAATGATGTCTTATCGAAGCATTTGTCTTGAATGAAAAGATCAAATTGAAGTTCAAACTTTTCCAACACTCTTTTAAAAAAACAGAAATGTGAGCCAAAAACAAATCACCAAACTAGTGCAATGTGTGAAACATAGATAGATGGATAGGTTAGTTATTATATTATATTATATTCTGTTTATAACACATTATAAAATTAAGCTTGCTTATGGAGGAGTAAAATGTATATGTAAATTTACTAATAGAAATTCTTCAATGAGAAATATGATACTGAAGAGCCTTTTTGGCGGCATTTTGAAAATTTTATCCATATATTGAGCGAAAGCCCAAAAGTTTACAACATCTTTATAAACCCAGCCTTCATCAGAATTATAAAGATTCACCACTTTACAGAATTTTTTTCGTGGTTTGCATTGCAGCTTTGAGTTTCCATGTTTCTACCTATTCTTTCAGGTAATTAAATTTTATGAAACAAAGTGTGCCTCGTACTCAAACCGATTTTAAAACCATTTTCTGATAGTAGATCTGCAATTTATTTATTTTTGCATGTCTTTCTTTAGTAACGGATAACTAAAATTAGCATAACTTAAACATCGTAGCTCTCAACTACAATGGAAAATGTTTTATTCGATTTAAAATCCATATATAACTTGATTCATAACTTACTATTAGTTTACCGAAAACTTCACAGAATGCGATATCATGCCGTTCACGATGTAATTCTGAGGAATAACCGAAGCAAACGAAAACACCATTGTATCAAATATTATCAAGAGCTGATCAGAATGATTAATGAAGTTTGTCACGTTCAATTGATTTTAGTTTTGTGTATGTTGGCGGATCGTTGAGGAAAAGTTCCCGAAAAGCTAAGCTGAGCACTCCCTGAAAGTGATTCTTCCATCTACCATAGTATGTTCTATACATCTTGGACAATAATCGTATCTTTTGTATGACTTATGTCTTCAAAACAGCTTTGTTTGATATCGTTGCAATTAAAATCGAGTCACGTACTTGGAAAAAAATGAAAACAACATCGATAAAAGTGAAGTGGTGGCAATGGCACCAACAAAAGCAACAAGTTTTTGCAGTTGCTAATACGTTATGTAAATTTATATGTGTACTCAAGACAAGCAGAACAAATGTAAATCTACAGTACAATCATAAACGAAATAGGAAAGTATCTTTTTCTGATTATATGTGGAAGTATACTGTCGACCAAAAGTAAACTGTTTCAATATTTTTTTCTCGATTTGATGCAAATAAAATTTTGAAATTTAACCGATAAACGGAAAAAGGTGTAAAAATTGGCGGCTTTTTTCAAATAAGATAGCTACAAATTTAAAGGCAAAAGTAAATTTAATCTTAAACACATTTGTTCGCTCAATGCCACAAAAACCCTGGCTCTAATAATTTTAAATTTGTTTCAATTTGAAAAAAAAATCAATAAAAATGATACTTATTAATAACGTGGCCATCGATAATAATTGTTAATTTTAGTAGACTGAAGTAATGAAAACTTATATGAAGTGTGAATTTTTATGGATAAAATACGCAAAGATTTCATGGGTCTTTTTGTTAATCATTTGATACTTACTGAGGCGCAATACATATTTGAGGATAAAAATAACTCAAATTAACCAAAAAATAATTTCCAGCAGGAATTTCCATTATTTAAAATACAGTTTTTACTTTGTTGTCCCTCTTTTACTTTCGTGATGATTTCTATTTGAGTTTAAGATGTGCTTTAAAATTTTAAGTAAAACCATTTTTAATTCTAAATTCAGTATACTTTTCCAGAAGTTTTATCGCTTCAAGCTTCTTTTCGTTAATTTTTTTGCCCCTAATATCCTAAAGGTTGAAGTATATGTTGTTTCCTTACAAAAATATGGTCTTGATTTCAAGTTGGTCTGTGTAAAATGTTACCCTGAAGGGAAAGATTGTGTCCTTTTTGTGGTCAGTCAATTCGAAAAAAAAACTGAACACTTAAATACACACTTATAGAGCGAGTTCGATGGTATGGAGCGGAATCCTCTTGAAGTAGTGAATTGGAAACCACGCAACAAAGGTACTATACAGTCGAAAGTAGGCTCTTAGCAACTTCTACACTTTTAATGCATCCTCAAACCACGATATACGCGGAATGAAGTCGGCAAAACACATGCATCGCTATAGTGCCCTCATTTTCGGAAAATAAAATACGGAAATGGTAGAAACCAATTGAATTTGGTTTTGTTCGAAAAGATAATCCATTTCCAGTCATCAACTGTCCATTTCAAATGTTGCCTGCTCCAATCGTCGTTTCTTTCATTTCTTAGATAAAATTAGTTTTTTGCAGAGGACTTCGTGTAAGGACTAAGCTCATAGAGCCTTTTTCTGGGTAGTTTTAACAGAACAGATTTTATTTTGAGTGTTTTTTAACTCGTTCAAAGCTGAACAGTATGTTGTAAGATACGCATGAGACAAGTCAAAATGAGGTGGCCATGAGGTCCAAACATGTTTTACAAATCTTCATCCAAAAATAAACCATTGATCAAAATGATAATCAATTTATTGGCTTAATATTGTGAAATTCCCGAAAATACTGACGTGCGTAATTATTTTTTAATAATTGCACAATTTTCTCAAGCATTTCACAGTTCCAACACCAAAAAGAGACCCTCATCAAAATTTTAAATTTGTAACTGAAAATAACACGAACATATAACTTCGCTTCTTGGTAGCTCTTCAGATAAGTTTTTGCAAGCATCTAGGATTAAAAGCTAAGAATCTGAGATACGGTTTGAAAATATTTCAGATCTTAGTTTGCAAGTAGAGCACAAATTGCAGTTTGACAATAATTCAGATTACGAATGTGCAAGCATTTGAGGTAGCAGTTGAAAAATTAATAAAAAAAAATGAATTTAAAACCATCCCAGATTGAAGTTTGCGAAGGTTTTATCTAAATGGCGTTTTGAAATCATTTCACAATTAAATCCTATTTTCGAAGTAACTCAGTTTGTCGTTATAAATTCTGAACCACATTATGGCAAAATGATTTTCGTATCGAAATATCTTAGGAATAGCAAAATATTGTTCTGGAAAACTTTTGAAAGGGATGACTTGATTTACATTTAATTACAGGATGCATATCCAATTACACCGAAAAGCACTTCATCGTCACCATGTAGTCTACATGGTGATGATAAAGGTGTTTTGATCGAACATTTACATTATTTAAAATTATTTCTGATCCTGAATGTCATGAAACTGAAGCTTTCTGCTAAGAAATTTGATTTACTTATCAAACAAGTAGCAATGATGAAACGCGAAAAAATAGGCGATGAAAGATCTGAAATTAAATTGAATTAAAAATATAAAAGGCAAAACCTAAATTACTTGCATGAAGGTAAACATTCAATGAGTTCAGTTTGTAAATTTTGATTTGATGAGTTTTCATGAAAAACGGGTCATAAAATAAAACGAAACATGTGTCCAAAGTGTTATTCTTATTTATGTTACATTTATGGTAAAAATAACATTCATGAGTTTTTTTTATAATTTTTGAATTTTTCGTATATTTTGTATATATTTTTTATTTTTCATTTTGTACATTTTTTCAAATTTTCTTAATATTTTCGACTTGTAAAAAAATCCGAAAATTACTTTCCAAGTCAATTTTACGTTTTCATATGATCTCTGGAAATAGGCAAAATAGCCATATTTTTGGTGGGAGAACCCGCATAACTTCTTATTGGGCTGTGACCGCCGCGAACTTTTTATGCCATTGTAGTAGGGGAGCCCCCTTTTTTTGTTCGCCTCTACTCCCACCCCCTTCGCTGGGGACACTAATTTTAACCTTTACCAAAAAAAAGTATATTTCTGGATGAAAAAATCGAAACAATCAAAAGCGACAGCTTCTTTTCAAAATTGCATATTTTTAGTTTGTTAGTTTAAAAGTTTTTGTTGGTTCTCAAGAAGGATCATAAAAATTGATTCAACTCTCCAGCAAAAAACTAATTGCAACATATGTACATATATTAGATACGTTTATGTCTTTGGGTTGACGAAATGAATGTACGTTTTTCCCAGCATGGTATATCAAATGCTTTAGAAGACATGCATGTCACAATGCACTTCTCATTCATACGAACAACTATTTCAAGAAACACATCGCGTCACGTGTTGAACTGTACCGGACCGTGGAAACATTCGATTCTCTTTTCCAAATCATCAGCTTGGCGGCATGTTGCATTTTTAGCCACCATTTTATCACACAAACAATCCTCTTAAGCCATCAATAAAGCAATCGCTTGAGGATTTGCCCGGCACTTACAAGAAGCGCCAGATAGTCAGGCGGTAACGTGCTTTATTGGACGCTAGCCTACCCACATAATCGCCTTGATCGAATTAATATACGGTCATATGTGAAAAGTAGTGTAGCACATAGTCATAGCATGTAATTGAAACTCCACATGGTGCTTTCCGCTTTATGGCAGTTCCTCGCCGTGGATTAATGCCTCGTTGGAGGAATGCTTTCCGTTGTGATCCGCAAGACTTTGTCACATGTTCAATCGAACTTTTAATGGAATGAAAATTTTTAAGGGTACCATTTCCTGATAGCCTATTTTATGCTGTAGTTCATCGAATCTAAAGCGAAATTATGATTCCCAAAAGGTTTCAGTAAAACATTAAAGTTTTTTTCAATTCTAATGTCCGCTTCAACAACTGGTTTGAATCATATCGCACTTTTAAATATCACCGCGTTAAGTAAAAAAAACAATGGTGCCGAGCTATTCTGTATTAATTTTGGGGTGAAATCAAATTGAAAAATTCTTACGCCCATTAAACTATACTTAAATAGTTTGAAGAGCATTTTCCAGTAATCAATCATAGGAAAATTACATTCCGATATCATTAATCAAGTGGTGTCACCAGATTGATGCAAGACTTTATCTAAACATTTAACCCCTTGAAAATGGCTCGCGGTGCTCCGCAACAGCTTAGCACATGTGTATGAAGTCCAGGAATAGTGATTTGATGGCGGCCCGACATGAATGCACTTATGCTTGGGAGATTAACCAACGTCGTTGGTATTTGGAGCATGCATTTCAGATACGATAGTTTTCTCTTCGCAAGATAGCTTGACTAAATGTTCTTGAAGAATTAGAAAGATTGTTTAAAAATGAGTCAAACATTTTTTGGAATTGGAAAAAGTAATTATGTTTTTATGCTATCTGTGTAAAGTCTTCACTCGGGCATCAGTTTGAAATGATATCATGTTAAAATTTCTATATTATTTTGAAATGCTCATTTACTCTTTCCATATTCTAATGATAGCTCCTGTTTGTAATGTGCGTAATTTTATCTTGAATTTAAAAAATTCGTTGGATATCATTCATTCATGTGATGATTCTCGATTAAAGAACTGAAGAAGTCCATTACAGTTTTTGAAAAAAAATTCTGATAGAAAATTGTGTTGATTATTATCTGTTCATCTATTGGAGGATGATTGAGTGCAACACCTAAATGTTTTGTGTAGGTTTAACATTATACCTTTGAAAGCAATTGCGTCAGGAAACAAAACTTGCCGTTCATGCAAGTAAATTTTGTCATTCATAGGCTAATATTTTCAAGCCCTTTCTTAAAAATCCCTTTCGATGCATCGAACATGCTTGATAATCGATAGCAGGAAAATCACGGAAACTATTGTTGCGTAGTTTCCTTCCTACCCATGTTGCCGACATATTTTCCTCTAATTTGCATAGGTGCATGCATTACTTGATGAATGTGTGTGTTAGCAATGGTAGTTTCTCTCAAAACTCCTAGCAACCAGTGAACAGGCTAAGCAAACTGAAATTGCCATACAGTTGACTCAGTGTATGTTTGTTTGTTGTCATTTGTATTGTTTTCCTTTCATTTTGATAAGTCTACACTAAGCTCATACTGGATCCAAATGTAGGGTAGGATGGGACTCAAAAACAAGTAGTGGTATTTTGGAATTCAAACTTTCTTTCCTTCGTAAGAATAAAAATAATGCTTCAACAGATATCCATTGTCTGGTATAATTTAAAAAATTTGGAAATATGCTTCAGTTATAAAAAAATAGAAGATCTTTAAGGCTTGATAACGTAGACAAGGTGTTTGCCAACTGCAATTATTTTTTTCTCCTATTTAAAAGTATGATCTAAATCATCAGGTAAAGTAAAGTAAGGTAATACCAGAATTCACTACTACCTTAGAAAATCAACTAGTTTTTCCTGTGCCATGTGTACACCGCGAATGCTTTCAACTTCCCATAAATTGTTTGTTGATGTTTCTATAATAGCGAAAGTGCAACCGTCGCGGGACTCTATTGATGTCGAGGACCTCCCAATCCAACATATTCAAGAATCATAACGGTATGAGGATATTGTGTATGCATTTGTCAAATGCGTTTGTCAACCTGCGTTTTGTTTGCCGGGGATAAACATCTACAGATGCATGCATGTGAGAAATAGTAAATATTGACACCACACCGACTGACTGTTAGAGGATGTTTTGGGGGTAGAAGGGAAAATACTCCATGGTAAATATGAGACCCCTGATAGAGTGTCGTGATACCGTGTGCTATGATATGGTAAGACCAAATACAAATGACTGACAAAACGAATGCTGGTAGCTGAGTTTACCTTATCATGTTTGACATGCTTCTGTGCTTACAGGATGAGAACATTTTTTACCAACCTTGTTATGTACGCCTGATATAATAACAGGTGACAAAAATTGCTATTCGGAATTTTCTTATTGTACCCAGAATGGGACGTGTTGATCCTTGACCTTTATTAACTTCCCAGTATATGGGAAGTTCTTGTTATTTTGCAGTTCAAGCTCATTGTCTTCTAATTAATTGTAGATTAAAAATTGTTTGTAGGTATATCTCTACAATTATCAGTGATGCAAGGATCTGAGATTAGTTCAAAATTCATTTGATCGCTATATTGTATATCAAATTTTTATTTGCTTTAATGATTCCTTCGAAAAAATTTAGGCTTTAAGTTGATGACTTTGGAGAAAACATAGTATCCACAACTTAGTTGAATATTACATGTAGGGTTTTATATTTGAGATCAGACGGATATACAGATGCCACGGGAAGGACAAGCTCAAATCTTAACACTATGCAGATATTTCAAATGATCAGTGAGACCATTTACCATTATTGGTTTGAAGTCCAGTTTTAAATTACCATCAGCAGTAATCAACTCGCGTCTACCATTTAGCTTCCTTTCTCATCCAGCGATCAAAGGCAACATATGGTGTAGTGAGACTACATTATAAATCAAGACCGGAATTCCATGCAACTATCATTTTACCAAGAAACTGTCTGCAGTACTTAATCCTTCGGGCTTTCGCCATTTAACTCAAAGGCATGTGTAGATAATTCCAGCCCGGAGCTGATTAATTAGTAATCGTTCCGTGTGTAATTGAGAGCTGCATCTCAATTTCAAAACGGGAAACACACACGACGCTGCCGAACGTTACAAATTGACCGTGTATGCAATTAAAGTCATTTTCATACCGATCGCATTTTCCTGCAGATCTCGGAGTCATCAATACGAAAAGGAGGTCCATCATTACTCGACCACTAGCTACTGAAAGCTGCTACTATCTGCCGAACGATTTATTCCTTGTCTTGCTAAAGTCCTACGCACCAACTTCAGATCGTTTGTTGTTCGCTGCTCTTTCTTGTGGCGAGTTAATAATAATAGCCAAGCCACCATGATCGAGCCACAATAATTTGCATTATTTATTGTTTCGCTATCAGAATCGAGAACACTGCGTTCTGCTACGGCAGCATTAACATATTAATTGTACCTTGGGATGCAGATGTCGGAAAAGGAGCCCGCGATGGACAAGTTGGGCTCCTTTCGAATGCGAATGCAATTGAATCGCCATAAATAACCGTCCAGCCCCTGTGCAATCGATTCGATTGAGTTAAGGTGGTTCTATGCAGGGTCTCATGATGGCAGGGTCATTTTACCACAGTTTTTCAGAATGTAATTCCTATATAATCTGAGCTCACATTCTAGTAAAAATCCATCCATTATATACTGCTTGGCTACACCGGAATTTTATTTGATCTTGCATGGCATGTTCGCACCTTAACCAACATTCCTAACAAACAAATTGACCACTATTGAGTGAATTTGTGCGAAAACAGCAGCTAAGACTTCTTATCCTAGCAAGACTTTCTATTCTGTACTCAATTAAGATGGAATTGTAATATTTATGGAAAACAAACAGCCATACTGAATGTGGTGGTTTCTTGAATCTTTAAATTTAAATTATAGGTAAAACGAAGTTCTGGCCTGCGGAGGTGATTGTTGTTGCTTGAGTATCCATCCATGGTCGTGGTCTCGATTCTGGTGCGTATAAGAAGAGGAACATTAATTTTGATAAATAAACTGTGTTGTTATTTAGTTGTGTAATTGTCGGATACTTGCGAAACTTTAAGATTTTGGATCACTGCGCCTCGAGCTATCACAAATATTTTCTGAGCGGCATTTTTTGGCTGGTTTCTAAGACAACAAATTGTAACCAAAGTGAAGACCTCGCATCCCATTTCACGCAGCTAATTGATGGTTAAATATGTGATATTTGTTTGCCAATGACAACAGGTAAAGTAGAAAAAGATCCGACACTGTTTTGTATCCAGTAAATATGTGAAAAAGACCTCCAAGTATTTCTGCAATATTTCATATGGGAATAATTTCGAAGCAAATTGAATTGGATTTTCATGCTAAATATTGTTAAGTCGATTTAAATTTAAAAAATAAGATGTTCAAAGCTAATTCTTTACATACGAGTATTTATTGGTCTTTAAATTTATGTAAGTTTAGGGTTATTGGATAACCATGAATGACAAACGTGGAACGTTAGAATCAATTTATGAACTGAAAGCAAATATTAGTTATATAGACATTTTTTATGCGCTCATAGAGCTTGTATTCGAGAAATGTTAGGATAATGTTTGGTCTGATAGCAATGAATGAAACTAAAAAAGGTTGTTAAAATAAAAATTATTAATCCACTCCTACAAAAAATCTCAACACCTCATCTGGACGAAACATTCTTCTCAAAATCGACATAGTTTCTGTTGCATAGTACTTTGAAATCTGTTGTTTGATACTCTTAAGAGTTGTTTAAGCCTAATATTATCAATATCGAAATATAAACAGTATGAATAGCAACTATCGAATGGCTCACTCTATGAAAATATTTTCAAAACTACTATCAAAATTCAACTTATGATAAAATCCATTCTCAATATGCTAGTTGCTTTTTATTAATAATTTCAAAAATATTTTTAAGCCGAAGAACCTGTAGTTAAAAATATATATTACAATATTTGACTCAATTTTTTTAACAACATAGTTTGTAAATTTTTCTTATAACAACATTAACGTCCTTTAAAATTAACAACGATGCATACATTTTTAAAAATCTTCATCAGAACTAAAAAAATTCAGCTATTTTGAAATTATATTAGGAAAATTCATTTTGCTGGAGACAGTTATTAGGAAATAATTACGACTGATAAAAATACTCAAGAGTTAGAACATAACTAAAGATTTTTTTGGAAATCATGGCTTTTTTGTTTTCAGTAATTTTAAAAGAAAAGTCTTCCAATGAGCTCATTTTTGTAAAGAACTGTTGAAGTACCGAAATAAATAAATTAATAAATATTGTATTGAAATTAATCCGCTTTGCATATTTTAGTCTAGTATAGTTATTTTAACAGCGGCGTTGCAGGAAGTAAGACATCTAAACGAGAGTCTGCTGTAGTAAATCAAAACATTAAATCTTTATAACATCCAGTTCAATCGGAAAAGGAGTTAGTAGTTTAAGAAGTTACATACGTCTTGAAGGAAAACAACAACTTTTTTGAAAAATCGTATTTTAAAAACAAAAAATCTATTTTATTTAAAATTTACAGACATAAAAGTGTAGCATTTCAAGAAGTTGTAAAAAAATTCAGCTAAAAACATTGGAAATTGTTAATTTTCCTGCAGTTTTCAACGTCCAACCTTTTTTTGCGGTAGGCAGAATATTATGATGAATGAACTTTTGATTTTAGATGAACCTGCACCAAGGTTCATCTCAAATAAAAAGTTCAAAAATGTGGTCCAGGCGCGACGCTCATGGTCCACACGACGAACTTTTCAGTGGGGTGGATAAAGAAACTATGACTTGTTTTTATTATTTTTTGCCATAAATGCCATTTTATAGTGAAATACATCTCCGCCCTCGTCGTATAGCAAAGTCTCGACCAGATCAAAAAAAAAACAGATCTAAAATCCCCCCAGATCCTAAATACCCCAGATCCTAGATCACACAAATCCAAAATCCCTCAGATAAAAATCCCCCAGATCCTAAATTGCAACCCAAATCCCCCATATCGTAAATCCCCCAGATCCAAAATCCCCCAGATCATAAATCCCCCAGATCCAAAATCCCCCAGATCCTAAATCCCCCAGATCAAAAATCCCCCAGATCCTAAATCCCCCAGATCCAAAATTCCCCAGATCCAAAATCCTCCAGATCCTAAATCCCCCAGATCCTAAATCCCCCAGATCCAAAATTCCCCAGATCCAAAATCTCCCAGATTCAAAATCCCCCAGATCCTAAATCCCCCGGATCAAAAATCCCCCAGATCCTAAATTGCAACCCAAATCCCCCATATCGTAAATCCCCCAGATCCTAAATCCCCCAGATCCAAAATCCCCCAGGGTTGCAATTTAGGATCTGGGGTATTTAAGATCTGGGGGATTTAGGATCTGGGGAAGTTTTGATCTGGGAGATTTAGGATCTGGGGGAATAAGCTAGGTAAGGCCGAGCGCACGTACCGACCATGCGGTATTCAAATCTTCATAAGTCTGGTAATATTGCTCAAATTTCCTAAGAATTTAGAGTGAACACTCTTGAAGTACTACCTTTTCATATGGAATAAAATAATTGGATCGTTTTTTGGAAAATACAAGACCTATGTCACCTCTTAAAGTAACATAATGAACCTCATTTTGCAAAAAAAAATCGGAATAAGGAAAATAATTGCAGGTGGAGTGCATACGTGCAATATATACACAAGACAATATCAGGAAGGTAACTTGCTTTCGTTTGAAGACTCACTTTTAAATGTTCCGTAAAATGTAAGGACACTGGGGAGAATTAATGTAGTCTTCTTTTTAGAAAATTCTCTCCACTTCAGCTATTGACTCCACCAAGACGAATTTCTCAGGTTGTAATTACTAAGAAATTTAGTTTTGTCTTTTATTATTGAACAATTCTATATTCGTTCGAAAATTATGTATTTCTTATTCATTTTCATGCTAGGATCCGTGTAATGTAATTGTTTTTTCAATGATCATAAACCTTTCTGCTTTGGCCATTCACGTCGCAACGTCATGCCTATTAGCATAAACTCTGAAGGCTCTGCAGGAATGTTGACAATACACTAAGTTCTGCACCACCCCAATTTGTTGCATCCACCCCCGCGAACTATAAAACATCATTTAGAAGCTGGTGGCGTCGCAAGGCACATCAGGCTGTCATCGTAAAGCGCATAACCTGCCATAACGCTTACGAAATAGGCACTTGGCCGCTGTTGCGGATAGGTATCCAAGGAACGTCCCCACACAACCTGACCAATGGCCCTCATTTGTTTCTGCACAAATTCGCCAATAAATCGGGAAAATTTATTTTAATGCGTGGGTCCGTTCGCATTCGTTCCCATTCCAGCGGTGGTGCGCAAGGATTGCCAGTTGCAACGGTGCGGGGCACTAAGACCTAATTGATTAGTGATTAGTGTAACGGAGTGCAAATACATAACTTCTTGCCATCTCGAGTGCAATATTAGAAAACGCGATGCAATCGCTTGGAACCTGCACAATGGCGGGTCGTACGTGGGCCGCATGCAATTGGAGTTGTGGCGAATGCAGAATTACCTGGGACAATACACCTATTATGTCTTTCAGTGATTTAGACAGCGTGTGTGCGAAAGGACCATTAGCGCTGATCGTGCCCGAGAAGAAGATATTTAGCAAGCACTTCTGGCAAACAATGGACCACGTTTAGCCAACAAAGAGTAATGCACGCTGCGTCTTAGATACTTTTGACTTGCAAACAGCTTAGGACTTAATGAGTCGTATTTACACTCACAGAGCTCTTGAACCCTTCAATCTGCTGATAGGCGAGTCTGAATCATAAATTTCTATTCTTTCTAGAGAAGTTCAGCATTTATTGATGGAAGATGAACTTAGTCTTACCGTCAAGCATTTTGTTACTGGATCCCACATATCTTTTATTGCTGCAGTTCAGAAAGAAGTCACCGTTTCAAATCTGTACTTTATGATCGTTGTAAACTATGTCTAAGCTCTTGACTGTTCATTTTCCAAGAAATTTCGAATCTATGTCGCCAGAATAATCACATAAGCAATCGAAACCAGCCAGAAACTGAACAATTGTCGAATTTGGTTTATTGCAGGCCTACAGTATCACATTCCTAGCCTTAGTCCACGCATTATGATTCTTTAGTATGTTTAATGCTGCGTCCACTGCTTTTCATGTTCAGGATTAATCGTTGTCAACAGAACTTCTTAAGATACTGCTGCATGTGTTACATGGAAAATGCATTGTGGTGTTTAGTGAGATATTAACCAGTCAAGCAAAGAGTGTCATCGTAAGTCTTATCGTCTAAAAATGAGTGGCGTCAAGTTAATCTTGACGATAGTATGGGTTTAAAAATATGACGGTGCATACTTACTGAAGGGATTTGCTGATTTTACATAAAAGTGTGTCTCAAAGCTTCACTATGATGTTTATAGGCAAAACGATATGAAGTATGTTGAAATATTGATTGAATATTATTTATGTATCGATTATTGACTAATGATGAAATTGTTTTAATGTAAATTTTCTGTATTCTTCGCAGTTAAAGTCAATACCAGTTCTACCAATTTAACAGTTTCGTAGCAGAATTTGGCTGCTAAATTATTTTATCCAAAAAAATTCGGAGATTTTCTATTAAATATAAATTAACCTACAACATTCAGAGAACACTTTAATTTTACATTTTCAGTTGAATTTTTTTTAAATTTGGAATTTTTTTCATGTAAATGAGGTGAAAATGTATTTTCGTTTTCTACTCTACAACTCGTCAGCTCAGTGGTGGGTCTAACCAGACTTCATTTGATTTCAACAATGTCACAAAGTTGTCAAGAATTGCAAAAACATTAACAAAGGGGGGGGGGGGGAGTGTGTGCCAACAGGATGCGTACAAGAAGTTAAAGGCACGACATTTTTTCGCTTTTGCAAAATGCTACTAAATACAAAGTGCGTAGGTCTACTGATCAAAAGACATGAAATTAATATTGCATGTGCAATTAAATTGCCTAATGATTTTCTTTTACAGATAGAGTGCTAAAAAATATTGTACCCACGAATTCAACAAATATAGATAAATTTATTTATATGAAAGCATATTAAGAATTCAATGAACAATAATAACATTTCACGAGCGGCAAATAAAGCAAATCTCGGGCGAATTTGCGTAATTTTTATCACAAATTTAATAAACTAACTCAAGTACTGACTTGCTGACAATATCAAAATTTTACAAAGGATTTTTTGAATTTTTGTAAAAAATTTTTTTAGCAAATTATTCAAATAATGTGTAGATGTTTGTTGATGATGAAATTAAGATTCAAAACATCCTTCAGCGAAGAAAACAATTGGTTTTATTGAATCATAATGCCATTTAATTTTGACAAGAAGTTTACAATTATTCAGACGCAGCTAACATTAACCCATTCAAATATGTGTTATTAAATTATCAGTTCTACCCTGGTCTAATGTACAAGTCTAAAGCACTTTTAGTCAGCCAGTTACAAAAAAAGAAACACAAGTATAAAATAAATTTCTATACCCTTAACGCAACTTTAATTATAAAGTATGGGTCAAGTCGACAAAATAAATGCCGCGAAAATTTGGAGTCAATTCGAAAAATGTAAAAAGTGAAGCAATGGAAATTTTAGAAAAGAAGACGATTTTAAATTAATTTAATAAATTTTATATCACTACTTTTATAAATTAATTAAATAAATTTCATATCACAACTCCAAAAAAATTGATAGGATTATAAATGATTGTCGTAAGAATTGAATTAATTTTGGCTTAGTAAATTTACTATATGAAGATATTGGCATCGTATTTTAGCCTTTTTCCTGTTGCTTTGCCTATTTTAACTACATTTTTCTTTAGGTTTAACTTACACAGCAGGAAAACATTGATAACACTGGTCTAAATCAAAAAAATGTGGTGCCCGAAAAATGATCCTTCTTCTTTTGGCCCCATTTTTGGGTCATAGCTTTTTGTTTTCACCACCACAAGAATTTTTCCTTGTGGTGGCAATAACGTGGAACTTGGAACTAAAAGTTGTCGTGAATCATATTCTGCAGAAATTTGTCAAATATCTTCTATCAGTTAGCAAATACATAATTACAATTTTCTGCCATTGTTTGCTGTGCAAATTCCCGACGCAACATCCCTATCTCCAAAATTCTCGCCACTCTCCTGATTGAATATCCAATTTTTTTGCCTTGTCCCTTTAATCCAACATAAGCTCACCACTTTAACTACACAACAATTCAATTATCTTCTGCATTTCCTTTAATTCACATCTTTTGTCCGCTGTAAATTATATCTGACCTCCGGTCGACATTTGTCTAACACATTAACGATTAACCCCTTAACATATGGGAGACTTGATATCGAACCATGTTCTCAAAGAAAATATACGATGACATTGATGTAAACATCTACACCCCAATAAACAAAACGGAAAACGAAAAACGATCTCCTTCCCCATCATAATTGGCCAGATAAGTTTTTAATCAGAAAGAAAAGGGTTTTCGGGCATTTGCTGTGCATGCTTAGCACGACGCCGGCGATTTGAGTGAAAGGAAGAAGCACGGATAGCATTTATTGATGGAAGATGAACTTAGTCTTACCGTCAAGCATTTTGTTACTGGATCCCACATATCTTTTATTGCTGCAGTTCAGAAAGAAGTCACCGTTTCAAATCTGTACTTTATGATCGTTGTAAACTATGTCTAAGCTCTTGACTGTTCATTTTCCAAGAAATTTCGAATCTATGTCGCCAGAATAATCACATAAGCAATCGAAACCAGCCAGAAACTGAACAATTGTCGAATTTGGTTTATTGCAGGCCTACAGTATCACATTCCTAGCCTTAGTCCACGCATTATGATTCTTTAGTATGTTTAATGCTGCGTCCACTGCTTTTCATGTTCAGGATTAATCGTTGTCAACAGAACTTCTTAAGATACTGCTGCATGTGTTACATGGAAAATGCATTGTGGTGTTTAGTGAGATATTAACCAGTCAAGCAAAGAGTGTCATCGTAAGTCTTATCGTCTAAAAATGAGTGGCGTCAAGTTAATCTTGACGATAGTATGGGTTTAAAAATATGACGGTGCATACTTACTGAAGGGATTTGCTGATTTTACATAAAAGTGTGTCTCAAAGCTTCACTATGATGTTTATAGGCAAAACGATATGAAGTATGTTGAAATATTGATTGAATATTATTTATGTATCGATTATTGACTAATGATGAAATTGTTTTAATGTAAATTTTCTGTATTCTTCGCAGTTAAAGTCAATACCAGTTCTACCAATTTAACAGTTTCGTAGCAGAATTTGGCTGCTAAATTATTTTATCCAAAAAAATTCGGAGATTTTCTATTAAATATAAATTAACCTACAACATTCAGAGAACACTTTAATTTTACATTTTCAGTTGAATTTTTTTTAAATTTGGAATTTTTTTCATGTAAATGAGGTGAAAATGTATTTTCGTTTTCTACTCTACAACTCGTCAGCTCAGTGGTGGGTCTAACCAGACTTCATTTGATTTCAACAATGTCACAAAGTTGTCAAGAATTGCAAAAACATTAACAAAGGGGGGGGGGGAGTGTGTGCCAACAGGATGCGTACAAGAAGTTAAAGGCACGACATTTTTTCGCTTTTGCAAAATGCTACTAAATACAAAGTGCGTAGGTCTACTGATCAAAAGACATGAAATTAATATTGCATGTGCAATTAAATTGCCTAATGATTTTCTTTTACAGATAGAGTGCTAAAAAATATTGTACCCACGAATTCAACAAATATAGATAAATTTATTTATATGAAAGCATATTAAGAATTCAATGAACAATAATAACATTTCACGAGCGGCAAATAAAGCAAATCTCGGGCGAATTTGCGTAATTTTTATCACAAATTTAATAAACTAACTCAAGTACTGACTTGCTGACAATATCAAAATTTTACAAAGGATTTTTTGAATTTTTGTAAAAAATTTTTTTAGCAAATTATTCAAATAATGTGTAGATGTTTGTTGATGATGAAATTAAGATTCAAAACATCCTTCAGCGAAGAAAACAATTGGTTTTATTGAATCATAATGCCATTTAATTTTGACAAGAAGTTTACAATTATTCAGACGCAGCTAACATTAACCCATTCAAATATGTGTTATTAAATTATCAGTTCTACCCTGGTCTAATGTACAAGTCTAAAGCACTTTTAGTCAGCCAGTTACAAAAAAAGAAACACAAGTATAAAATAAATTTCTATACCCTTAACGCAACTTTAATTATAAAGTATGGGTCAAGTCGACAAAATAAATGCCGCGAAAATTTGGAGTCAATTCGAAAAATGTAAAAAGTGAAGCAATGGAAATTTTAGAAAAGAAGACGATTTTAAATTAATTTAATAAATTTTATATCACTACTTTTATAAATTAATTAAATAAATTTCATATCACAACTCCAAAAAAATTGATAGGATTATAAATGATTGTCGTAAGAATTGAATTAATTTTGGCTTAGTAAATTTACTATATGAAGATATTGGCATCGTATTTTAGCCTTTTTCCTGTTGCTTTGCCTATTTTAACTACATTTTTCTTTAGGTTTAACTTACACAGCAGGAAAACATTGATAACACTGGTCTAAATCAAAAAAATGTGGTGCCCGAAAAATGATCCTTCTTCTTTTGGCCCCATTTTTGGGTCATAGCTTTTTGTTTTCACCACCACAAGAATTTTTCCTTGTGGTGGCAATAACGTGGAACTTGGAACTAAAAGTTGTCGTGAATCATATTCTGCAGAAATTTGTCAAATATCTTCTATCAGTTAGCAAATACATAATTACAATTTTCTGCCATTGTTTGCTGTGCAAATTCCCGACGCAACATCCCTATCTCCAAAATTCTCGCCACTCTCCTGATTGAATATCCAATTTTTTTGCCTTGTCCCTTTAATCCAACATAAGCTCACCACTTTAACTACACAACAATTCAATTATCTTCTGCATTTCCTTTAATTCACATCTTTTGTCCGCTGTAAATTATATCTGACCTCCGGTCGACATTTGTCTAACACATTAACGATTAACCCCTTAACATATGGGAGACTTGATATCGAACCATGTTCTCAAAGAAAATATACGATGACATTGATGTAAACATCTACACCCCAATAAACAAAACGGAAAACGAAAAACGATCTCCTTCCCCATCATAATTGGCCAGATAAGTTTTTAATCAGAAAGAAAAGGGTTTTCGGGCATTTGCTGTGCATGCTTAGCACGACGCCGGCGATTTGAGTGAAAGGAAGAAGCACGGATAAAAGAAAGCATGCCGGGATAGATGGATGGATGAGTCGCGGTGCAGACGGATGGCCCATAAACTACACACTTTGGAGATTTGGCCCCAGCATGGACGGTATCATGTTTCCCACAGGGTAAAATCTCTTGGCCTAATGACGTCTGCTTGCGGTTCATTTAAAGATTAACTTCGTTGCCAATGTTTGTTCTGGCTTAAACAGACGACAGTCCTGATTAATGGCCGTGGCAAAGTAAACTTGGAAATAGGAATCAAGATTGATCACTAACCAGCAGAGTTGATGGACTCTCTGGGACAGAAATTATGCTTGCAAACTTTGAAGGCTCTATGCTAAAAAAGATGGACAACTTGTCCGTTGGCAGAATTTTCAGCGGAGCATGTCCGCGAAATGAGTCCCAACAGTGGAATAGGACAGTTGATATCGTGAGGCACTAAAAGATACACCGATTGAGCCAAGAAACGAAAGAGTAATCTACATACATATATTGGATTGCAAAATTTAACCCGGCATGATTCTGACTGTTGGAAGACTATATGAAACATATTCAATGGGAAGTTTCTCCCAAATGATCAAATGAATAAATGAGCAATCAGGACCAGAGGTTATTTAATAATATGGTCCCTCATGAAGACAAATTTTCAGTGATGCATAAAATGATGGTGGTTCGAGTCACTAATGTTTAATCTCTGTGAAAGAATATTAAACCAGTCAGATTCAACCAAATATCTTACATTGATAAATTTTACATAAACTGAAAGTGAAAAGTAAAGATATTATTCCAAATACACACTACCATATATATATATATATATATAGTATATATAAATAGGGTTAACCATTCACCTTACAATATCCACGTTCCTTTGAACTCATTCCCGGCGTGCGTTAACTTTTTGTTGCTGTCGCTGAAAAATCTGCAAATGGCATCACGAACTATTATTTGATTGAAACGAGAACGTGAACATGTTTAATGCATTCCAACCAATTCATCTGTAGCTTTGATTGCTTTTGCCATTGCGCAATTCTTTTCAGATACCGAAAGATATTTATCTAAAATCAGCGAGACGACGACTACGACGGCGGAACTAGATGAATCTGCGAGTATGTTTGTTTGATATTAACATACAGATATTTGTGTTTGATCCAAACCAAGCACAGATCACTTGTAAATGCTAAGTCATCTATGGCTGGAGTTATTTCGTATTGAATTATGTCATCTTGGATTTTAGGTGGTGGAAATATTTAATGAAGGTATTGATAATCATGTGCAGATGTGTGCTCCAGAAAACTGGGCAGGAATGCATGCTTATCTGAAAGGTGAATTTGATTAATATGTCTTGTGACTGTGCAAGAGTTCATGTTTAGGATTAGGATTAGTGTGTTGACTCGCATAAAGGAGAAAAAAATTCATGTATCGGTGATTATTGTTTGTGTTCGTGCTTTGAATCGGACATACTGTGCCAAAAATAAGAGATCCTCAAAAAACAACGAAAGTAACTTAGGTAACACCAAGGTAAAAAAAAGTAATTTTTTGGTATTTTTTTCTCAAAAACCAAACAACATATCGAAATTTGATAAAAAGATCTATATTGTGCACGTGTTTGACATCCTCTTTGAATTTTTTCAGAACTTTAAAAAACAAAATGGCGGCTCCCTAGCATTTCTCCAGAAACGCCCTTTTTTCATGGCTTCGCTGCAGGACCGTTTTCTCCGGAAATTTTAAGGTTATGGTTATTAAAGAAATAATTGCCGATAAAGCATAATAATAGCCAGAGAAGTACGTAGGATTTTTTTAAATTGATTTTTGACAAAATGGCGTCATTTGGAAAAATATAAAACAACGAACAAAAAACGCTCGAAAATTGTTAATAACAATTCAAATATGCAACATAAAAAAATTCTACATACTTCCATGCAGACACTTGTTTTGAACATACTGTAAAAATTTCAAGTAAATCGAACAAAAATTATTTGAGAAAGGAGCCCGGCCAGTTTGAAAAACGTTGTTCCGAGAAAAACGCGTTTAAAGTTTAAGTTATTAAAAAATCATTAATAAATTTGATATAGCTATAGTCTGCAAAATACGTTCTTCAGCGTTCTCTGCTAAAGTGCAACTAACAGAGCACGTGTACAGTTTTAAGAAATTTATATTTAAAATTGTTCTAAATTTCAATGCCAACAGCGCGCGGGGAAATGCGCGGGAATACGCGCGGATTGCACTTCGAAAAAGCAGTGAGAAGCGCCGCGCTAATTTAAAATTTCGAACACTTACAGATTTTTCCACCATATGAAACTTTGCTACATGATTTCTATGATGATAAGGTATACCTTAGATCAACAAAAAAACTTTTGATTTGTTGGAAATCCTACAGTAGTTTTCCCCCTTAACCAGATTTTTTGTTAAATAAACAGTTTTACTGCAGCAGACCAGGGCGGATCTGTAAAAAACTACTACCCTTGGCCGTTGAGTGTGAGCACACTGGTTTTTGCAGGAAAAGTTGTGGAATGGCTCGTATAGCAATGATTGACTTATCCTCCCCCACAAAAAAGTCGGGAACATTAAAACCAATCGAAATGTTCAAAAATTGTATTTTTCTCACTCTTTACTTTTTTTAGTTTTCCACCTTTTTTGTATTTATTGCTATTTTGCGGCAAGGGATAAATGTTTTAAAATTTTAAACCAAACCTTTCTTGTAGAAAATTTTATTGCACAACTTTTATTTCCAAGCAACTTTGCTCTAAAATTAACCGTTTAAAAGTTAGGAGTGAGAAAAATGAGAGCAAAACGATTTTTGTTTAAATTTTTAAACATTTTGATTTTTTTAATGTTCCCGACTTTTTTGTGGGAGAGGATAAGTCAATTATTGTTATAGGAGTTATTCCACAACTTTTCCTACAAAAATCTGTGCGCCCCTCCTCAACGGCCAACTGAAAATAGATCCGCCCTGGTCTGCAGGTACATTCGATGATTGCGCTACAATCAAACCTAATCAAATTGTCAACGTTTGAAATTAATTTTTTTATTATCATTATTTTAACTAACATTATTATTACACTTATTAAACCATCATCATAATGATGTACTATCTTCGTAAAAATCGGTGCAAAAAAATTAATTATTGTAAAATTTGAAACAAGCATACAATGTGACGACTAAACATTTGTAAAATGGTTGGAAATTTCGCTGATTTTCGTTACAAAATGTACATATTCTTAGTAAAGCATACTAAGCATTTTTTCCAGCTGGAAATAAATAACGTGAGTTATAAAAGTAGACAACGAATACAATTGTTTTTATGAAGGTGAATAAATTTTCATTCGAGGAAGCAAAATTTCCTAAGTATTGAAATATGGAGAGAAAACTTACAAATTTTGATTTTCAAGAAAATTAAATTTAACATGTTTCTATGTTTAAAAAAGAAAATTTTATTGACAAATTGATGATGTTTTCTTCAAAAATCTAATAAGAATGCAGATATTTAAAAAAAACATCTAAAAATAGGCATACATGAAAATGTAACAATTTTTTTTCAAATTTGATGTGGATGTAAAGGATGGAAGTGCGATCCCTCCAAAGTTTTCAGAAAGAATCATTGATATTTTGGTTTAGCAAACAATAGACTATTACAGGTAGAGTGATATTAAGCTCATCAGCATGAGAGTTGGTAGAACTTTCGTTAAATACACAATTTGAAATGTCCAAGTATTGTTTTTTTCTACAAAGCCTACCTATATGTAACATTTTCACATATTTTCAGTGGTAAAAGTTTCAAAATTATTATTTTTCATACTAAAACTAGTACATTCCTAATGTTTTAACGGGTTTTTCCATAAAATTTGGGAAATAAGAAGAGAATGACATCATTAAAATGTGTATTTTTGAACCTTTTAACCTGTTTTTATTTATTTATGAGTAGCTGCATCTTCATTCCTGCTCTCAGCAACCTCTTTGAAACTTCACACAATTTCTCAACAGGCTTGCTATCTATTCAGCCAACCCGTTCAAAAACTAATCTAGTGCAATATTTCAGTTCATGATCATGACATGTTTGCACAGCGCAGCAGGACTAAAATGCACATGATTTATAATGTCAAACATACCTGAATATTAACTATTTTCCTTAGTTTTATTCCGAATGCCCATAGGCGACAATCTACCACCGTCTTTTCTTCACACAACATTGAGCTTCTCGCTGATCTCGATTCTCTTCACGTAATTGAAGAAGCCAAGTCCTTATGCTGCCTAATTTATTACGGTTCGAAAAACATATTCAAATTACCTGTGATTATACTGTTCAGAGCTAATTTGTCAGTGATATATTTCACGCATGAAATATCTTTCCAATATTCAAATGTTATGAACGTGCTTATTGTCGAGAATTCGATGTTGAAAATTGGCCGCCAGCTGATGTAAATTATAGTGGTTAAAAGATTTATGTTTCTAAAACTGGGGTGATAAATTAGAAGTTTTTCAGAAATACTCAATTTTATTATGGGGTAACATGATTTTTTTTGTAAAACGATAGAGATATGTAGGCAACTAACTATTTTGTATGCATAAATATTTGGAAGTTTGAAATATATCTGCTCTAAGCAAATAAGAAAATTTCAATAAAAATAATTAAACATTCTACAACCAAAAACTTTAGAAAACTGCAACTCAAACGAAAATAATTTGTGCATGTAGATGATCGCCATTTATTGTGGTAAATATATTTTAGAAAATTGGCTATTAGTAAGTTCAAAAACAAATTGTTACAACTTAGTCGGTTACTAAGAAAACATAGTAGGTTTTATGAACGAAAATTTAGGCCAGTGTTTTCTTAACAAGATTTTCATGTTTAATAAGGGCGGCTGATACTTTTAAAAACTTTGGTTTTAATTTCACCTGTTACATTGAATTTTTAAAGTTACGCACAAAAACTAAAATTATATAAGCGGACAGAATTGAGTCATGAATAGAGTTCCTTAAGATATTTTTTGTATTCCATTTATATTGCAACCGCAATTTTATCAGGTGTATTACCAAAACATAAGATCAACCCTAGATAGAAAATTTAACCAACTCTTTCTACGTGTCTCAACATTCTTGCACTCGACCATAACATTTTTACATCCGTACATTCTCTCGATTTACAAAAACCAATATGAAAATTGATAAACCGTTCGGTAGAACCTTACCGTAGTACAAACAAGGCAACTTCCATCTGGTCCATTGCATATATTATTTTCAGTGACCATCATGAAACTGTTCTTTGATAAATTTCATACTGTTGAGATTGTACCAAGCCCGAATGCCTTCAAGAAAATGCATCTTGTTACGAGTGGTGAAGTGAAAAGCATGGGGAAAAGGAAGATACTATGTTATCCACTTCAGTATTGACTCGGTCGCTCAAAGTAAATGGAAGAAAGGTTTTCGTAAAATCTTTCAAATCATGAACTCATCCATAATTCAAGTTTCAGACATTGAAGACAACATAGCTCCCGGAGGGGATCAGGTGAATATGCTTATGAAAGGTATTCAATTCGAAAAGATATTGCATGGAAATTTCAAAGAAATTTGTGCTTGTTTATTCCGTACATATAAACATGTGTATGTTTGTTGCTATACCTAAAAATGACTGCTTGAACGATGCATGAAGCGATTTTGTATGCGGTAGTTTCAATTTTCAATAGATTATTTCAATTTTTTTGATATTGGAAATCAATAAACCACAAAAATTTGGGAGATCGTCTGAGACGTTTTAGGTTTCCTAGTTAAGATTTTCAATGAAACTTGTCAAAGAAAATTGTGAATATAAGTTGAACCCTTAGAAAACCAGAAATTAACAATTTTGAATTGAAAAGCAGACAACAGAAAATCATTAAAAATATTTCATGCATGCATGCGTGCATTTCGCATGCATGGTAAATTCAGATCAGTATCTACAACCTCAACATCATCTAAATCACGGCCTTACATTTATCTTGTCATATAAAACTCTCACCATTGTTTAAAAGCATTTGAAATTACTGTTGAAATCATCTGAAGTTACAGATATAAGACATACTACACATACAGATGTTACAATAAAATCTTTATAAAAAGAAACACTTGGTTTTTTTTGACTCACAAATTTTATTATTAGCACGACGCGTTTCGATCCTTCAGGTTACATACAATGTATAATATTTTTTGGTTTCGTTCGTGAAAATGATCTAAGGATCGAAACGCGTCGTGCTAATAATAAAATTTGTGAGAAAAAAAAACCAAGTGTTTCATTTTATAAAGATTTTATTGTATTATGGCTCATCAAGAGAACACGCAACTTTCTATAACTGATACAATATTACAGTCTGAAAGGATCACAAATCCTAGTATGAAAAATTATAAGATCTATTTCGCAAATAATTCGAGAGCGTCTTAGATCGCATATTATTTTCAGTTGGAGAAATTTCCAAAAATCTATCCAAAACATTCATAGATCTCAGTTTTCAGTGTAAAAATATCAGAGATTGAAGGCGAAATAAATTGAAAATACTTGACTAGCATTCCTTTAAGGGGTTACACAGGTCTTGAAGGAAAAAAAACAACCTTTTTCAAAAAATTGCATTTTAAAAACCATAAATCTATTTTATTTACAATTTACACACATAAAAGTTTCTAAACTTTTCAAAAAGTTTTGAAAAAACTTTCAGCTAAAAACATTGAAAATAGTCAATTTTCCTGCAGTTTCCTCGTCCAACCTTTTTTATTGCGGTAGGCAGAATACTTCGGTGCAGGTTCATCTCAAATCAGAAATTCAAAAACTTTCTTGTTTTATGCTCTTGGCCCGAGTTTAAACGAAGATATTGAAAAAAATAAAATTTAAAGTTTTGAAATGGTATTTTTTTAGCATTTTTCCGATTTTCATCGTTTTTAAAATATTTTTTTTTGTATAAAACAAAAACAAGTCAACCGAATTAAAATTCCTTCGTTCAAGCACGAGTCAATACTGTAAAGAGGAACTGTGCAAAGTTTCAGCAAAATCGGTCGATTCGTTCTCGAGAAATCGTGCCTACCGCACGGAAAAACAAAGTTTTCGAGAAAAACGCGTTTAAAGTTTTTTTTACCGCGATTTAATGAATTAAAGTTATTTTTTAGTGACTTACATCGTGTAGTCGATTCCAGGTCCATACATTAGTTCGTTTGCCTCATTTTTGATGTTCAGAGCATCCTTTTGATGTTGTGATGTGTGATGAAAAAGAAAGGAGCCGATTTTACGCGGTAGAACGCCACGTAAGGCAGAGCTCTCGTACAGACAGTATTCAAATCTCTCTATTCATATGAAATAAAAAAAATTTACAGATTTTTCTAAAATACAAGACCTATGTAACCCCTTAAAGCGTGTCTTGAATACGAAATTTATTTTCTTAAATATCAAAAATGTCGTTACACTTTCCAACAATATTCATTGCTCCCTTCTTGTAAATTTCTTTTTTCTAGAAAAAAGTGCGAAATCTCACATCTCTTGTGAACAGATACAAAATGAAATTCCCGCATAACAGCTCACTGGGGGTAATCAATTTAGAGCTTATCTTGCGCCAATCTTGATCTTGTGAGGATGCTGCCATGTAGTCGCGAACCAACTTTACACGCTGACTTGCAGAGCCAAATTAAAAAATCAAAAGCTTCTGTCCAAATCTTCGGACACAACGTTGTATCTATCATCTGCAATAAATCCGTCGTCTTAAACACATCCCGTAAAAAGTGTGAAGGAGCTGCACTTGCTCCTGCCTGGCTATTTATTTTCAACTGTTTCGCAACCGTTTTCTTGTCTGGAGGGAGTTCTTGTGTTAGTGGTCCGCAAGGATGTTGACGATACGGTGCTGTGCTTTGGTGTAAATTGAGATGAATAAAAATGACAGCAATTACGGATAATTTCTATAAATGGTGGCGATAAATTACACGAATAATGGCGTAGGATGTCTAACCGCAGGGAATCGTAGTAATCTCCTTATTAATAGCCGGTTCTGATTAATTTCAGGTCAGAAGATGCTTGAATAAAGGTGCATTGTGCTAAACAATGAAACGACGACCAACTGTTAGGATCAAGTATTTGAAATCATTTTATGTACATTTTATTCGTGGTTTTGGATGGATTTCTTAATGATTTTTATTTTATTAATGTTTCTGAACAGTCGTCCAGTTTCTATACTTTTTATTGTAGATCATCAACACTAAAAATTTAAATCGTAAAATCGATTTTTTTATCACTTATTGCCTAAATAATATCTGAAGATCATCATCATTAATACTAAAGATCACTTCCATATGTAGTAGCAATGCAGACAAAACAGTCCCTTATTTCACTCGCCAGGATATTGTCAACTCATAAATTTTGTCGATTTTTTTAAAAATAAATTGGCAATTAGCAATGTTTGCCACTGACATATCATCCAAAGTGAATTATACTTCTTTTGAGTTATATTTTTAGGAACGATAAAAAAGTTTTTCCTCCATCTCTGAATAATCTCTTGCAGAAAAATCTCTGAAATTTCGCTACATATGCAAACAACGACGAAATACTTGAATTCGTCATCCAAGATAAATGTTAAATCTTTCGCCCACCTCCGAATTGAAGTGATTTGGGTGGATTGTTTAACGCAGAACATTTGGTTGGTTATTTCGAAAAAATATGGCAAACGGTTTGGTGTGTTGACAATCTTAATTTATTTGTATGTTAATCGGAAGTGTCTTGGCAAAACGGAGCAGCATTCATATGATGTCAAGTTTTTCTAAGAAACTTGTTTTATGCAAAACGACTTGAACAGAAATTTGAATAATTCTTATTGATGATCAAGTGTGCTAGCGGTCGTTATTAGTTTTTGTCATTGGGTCTGAGATTTATGATTTTTAACACATTTTTGTCGTTGATTTTTTTTTGCTTAAAGAATAAACAATGTATATATGTAGGATGATTCATGATGCGACAGCTGAGATGAACTCGTCGTGATAAATCGTAAAAAAATTGCAGATTTGCGCGTTCGATATGAACTGTTAAAAATTGACGCAGTTCGCCTTTTTAGAGTGCCGAATTAATATAGTAAAGAAGTCCTGAGGGTTTTAGATAAGACTTTGAGGATCTAACAAAATCGGCTCTATTTGTTAGAAATATTAAAAACATATATCTAGTCTACAGATAGGTGCAGAAGGGTTCCATTGCCTACATAAAAACTAGAAAAGTGCGATCCAAAATGCACAAGATAATTACGTAGAAAAGGCTAAAGCGAAACTAAAAACAACTTTGAACTTATCATTCAAAATACTTGAAAATCTGAAACGTTCAGCTCTGACAACTTTTCAAACTAATAAGTAATACAACGTACGTAAAGGGGTTTTTAATAAATGTGAACTAAATTTGCTTATAAAAAAAATTCGGTTTCAAAAATTTTTGAAAATGATTTTATTGCGAGAATTTCTAAGAACATGGAAATTTTATGTTGAGTTGGTTTTTAAGAAGTGGCCATCCATATATTACGTAACGCATTTTTTAAGAGCATTTTAACTCCCTCCTTTCCCCATATAACAGTAATATTTTCAAAGACCCCCCACCCTTATGTTACGTAACAAATTCAATGTACACCCGCCTCAGACTTTTAAATATTTTAATTACAAGCTATTAAAAATGCATCTATATTTTGTTTACTGCGTCTAGCGTCTGCTTACACATCATGGCGCGCAAATAAATTAAAAATTTGACTTTGCGATTTAGTGTTACAAAAAAATTACTTTAACTAATTTCAAATTTTGTTACGTAATAATTTGCAAAAGGAGGGCCGTTTATGTAATACTTAGTAACATTTTTAAATACCCCCGCCACCGCCGCCTCCGTCGTAGTGTTACGTAATATATGAAGAAGGATTGAGTTAGCTCCCTCAAAAATTGCATAAAATTCGATTAATTTTTCTTACTAATGCATTTTCCATAGAAAATTTGCAGTGTTGAAGAGTTTGGCTTGCTACATGCGTAGCATTGGCATTTTGTTTTTATTGAAATGCTTTTCGATTTAGTCATTTCGATGCTTCAAAATATGTTTCGACTATGCATTATGGACGTACATAATTCGAAGAATAAATCAGCATCTATATGTCCTGTGAAAATTTCTAGCAAAGGATTCTTTTTGGGAGAAACTTTTTTAAATTAAAATTGAAACAGAAATCAGTCATGAAAAATAAAAATAAAACTTAGATTTTCCCATGTTGAAAATTTATGCATAATTATTATTAATAAAATATTCTGAATGAATAAGTGTTGAAGCCGAACAGTTTAATTTTTAAAAAAATCTGAAGCAGATGAATTTTCCATTGTTTTTTTGAGGTAATACTTGTCTAATTCAGAACTTCAAAGACAAAGGCAAAATCGAGCGCAAATTAAAAGAAATCTCGGATGCATGTCAAAGCATTTTTGACACAATGTTTATTATTCAAAACTTTTGAATACACAATCATTTCAGCATCAAGTGTCTCGTCTAAATTAATATTTGGCAAGAAATTATAATTTAAAAAACTATTTCAATAAATTCGAACGAATAGTTTTTGATTCATTCAATTTCTTGATAATAATTTCCGTCAAATTTCATATTGCCGAAAAATTTCTTCATAATTTTTTTTTCAATTTTGACGGTAACAAATGTTAGTGCATAGATTGCTTCGTGTATAGCAAGTAGTATGATTACCAAACATAACAGGAATTACATATAAAGTAAATTATATCTACTCTGACATATCTACTGAAAAGTGGCTGGAAAAGTTGTTTGAAAAAAACCAGAATTGAAATCTGTCAACAACCCTTGAAATTTAACAAATTGCAATATTTTTTCGTGAGTATATTAAAATTTCAAATTTTGGCTTCATTTCAGTGGCAATATTTTGAAAGTGTGTTATATATTTTGAATATTTCAGAATGTAACGATGCTTCTTGTTAGTCATATGTTCTTTGAGAGTATAAAAATAATCATAGTTATTTTCTTCTACACAGATAACTTCAACAACCACTTATGTTAGATATGCTCTGCACTTATTTGCCTGCAACCAAATCCATAAATATCCCCTAAACAATACTTTGTTGGGAAATTACGAGTTTTCCGGAGCTGTTATTTGTGAAAACTGCAATTACTTAGCAACGGGGAGCCACCCAACATCATAATCGTAAATTCCTGCCATTTCGCAGCCCAGTTTTGAAATCGATAGGCGCATAATTGGTTCATTTTATTGAGATTGCACCTCGGTCGCATTTCTTTCCGGCATGCATAGAATTAGAGGCCACGCTCGGCAAACCACAACCTGGCGCACTTAATGGCTATCTATTAAAACCGTAACCCCCCGAAGGTGAGAATTAGCGCTAATGGTGCGCCACAGAATGCTAGAGTTGGGCGGCAAGTGGCGCGGCGTGGATTTCTTGGAGCGCGCCATGACGTCGACGGCGCTGTCGCTGTAATGTCGCTCAACATATGGTCGATAATTTCGCAAATTAATCGCGTCTTCATTAATTATGTTGGCCAGGTCGGGCCCGTCAAAGACAAGCCGGTGTTGTCACGTAAGGGACTGTGCGGCTGAGTTTTTTTCGGAGCGGTTGGTTGTGGAAAATCCTTATTACTACTATTATTTTCCTGCATGCTAGAGTGATTCGCGTTCATCCATTCAGCTGTGATTCAAAATAAATAAAATATTTAAACCCGAATGATAAGATACTTATAAGTGTCTACCTACCCTCGCTGCCAACACCTCCTCATTCAAACTATCGGCAACACGTATTCAATGCGGAGAAAGTACAGCCAAGCGCCTATTTTGGAGGCTCTGGAATCTAACGCTGCGTAAAAATGGCGCTCAACGCCAATCTCTAACTGGAGTTGTTTTGACTCGCTCGTCGAATTGAGTCCTCGATGAAAATCAGTGCAAAATAAATCTGGGCCCGACATTGGCGAAAATCCGCAACCGGTGTAGGATGTCGACTGCGCGATCGGACAACAACACGTTCCGCCGTGGGCACCGACTAGTCCTCTACTTCTTTAAACGTTAATTATCTCAAAGGTATATTTCTGCATTGACAGGCAATTTTATTAGTCGCATTGACTACGTCGATTTGGTATCGAAACGAAGAAATCAATTTTTTCGCTGTCCTGTTGTTTCGCCGAACTGTTGACGACTGTGACTGAAATTGCGACGATCGGGCCGTCCGTGTGGGACGACAGGTATTTCAGATACAGATTCGCGTTTTCAGCAAGATCCAATGGGCTCGCCTCGAATGCGAAATATATTGGCCCCTGGGCATTTCATGCCACGCCATGTGGTCGAATATTATTGATTAGATCTTCAGCATTGATGTTCTCTGCAATGAGAGTACGAAATCGAAAAAAAATATGGATGAAATTACATTCGAAGTGGAGTTCAAATTCAAAAGTAGTTCATTTATAAATAAATAAAAATATAAATACTACGAAATTTGCTCAACAAAACATCGAGAAAAACAGGAGTAGGTAATAATTTTTGGTAATCTAATATAATAAATGGATCTATTCAAATTTCTATATTTCTTTCATAAAACTACACACGAATGAAACAAATTTATTGAATGGTTCATTGTAAACATTGCTTCCTGAGATTTCATCGAACTATGGAAAAGAATTATGTTTAAAGTATCTTCGAATTTTAAACAGATAAAAGAATCGATAAAATCAGAAACTGTAAGATAGAATTTTTAATTGATTACACCCGGGAAATCATTTTGGAAAATATTAAAGGACTAAATAAGATTATATTATATGATTTCACGTTAAGAATAAAAGTATTAAGCTCAACATATTTGGATAGTTTCCACGTGAAATTGTCTTTTTGTATACAAAATCTGAATGTAATTCAATCAAACTTTCTATAAATGTGACATTTTCGATAGGACATCCACCAATGATGCTTTAAATGTTTGTTTAGTTTTCTAGTCTTTGGCTTTTGATCCTTTTTACTTAAATTTTCTCTTGACAATCCGTTGGAATAGGTTCATTTATTTTCTTCACTGTTAAAAGTGAATAGCCAAGTGATTCTGATTCTGCAAATGTGCCACAACATCGAAGAAAAGACGTAGAAAAAAATATGCTCATGCACACAATGTCATTATAGCCGCAAAAACCAAAGGTGCTCAGTAGAAAAACTAAAAAAAATCAATTTATTTCGACCCAGAAAAACCGGATGAAGCTTTAGATCGAACTTATATGGGCAACAAGCTGCCTTTTGAATTATTTTCTTTCGTCTAGAATCAAAGACGTTTGTTCAAGCTTGCCTGAAATTCCTGCATATCAGCGAAACCTTCAATTAGTACTCTAATATGGAGGGTCTAAAATTCTCTTATTCCTTAGACTCATTTTAACAATTGCCTACTACTCCAGCAGAATAACCTCCTTGACATGACTTTTAAAAAAATTTGTATTTATCATTAAATACATTTGTTTCCAGTTCATAAAGAATTGTTAATTAATTTTTTATTTCTGGAAAATAATGTTCATGTTTATGAAAATATCAATGCTCTTCCCTTCACATATAAAAAATGTTTGTTGATGCTCGATAAACAACTTGTGCTTTTTGTCAGCAAAAAAATCATTCGATTTCTGAATTGGTGTTTTCTGTTTTTCACCCAATTCATTTCGAAAAGGAACCACCCGTAAAAAATGTTTTTGTTATGCCTCGAAGATGAAATTCTAAATTTTGGGCCAACACATAATGAATTTCGTCAAGATCCAAAAAAGTTTACTATTGACAGTATTTTCAACAGTTTCTCCTGAGAAATTTACATTTTCAGATTGGAGCTCTTTCCGAAATGACCAATTCATACCCAATTCGGATTTCGTTCACCGCAATCGTGCCTAATTTTCCATTTTTCTCATCAAGCCTTCATGTTTACACTTTCAGATGCAATTTATTAATGCCCATCTGGCATTTTTTAGCAATTACACACATTTATATCGAAACTCCAGTCGAAATTTCGCCGTCTGTAATTAATTAATTAAAATAGCGACACTCACGAAGAAAAATTGTACCCTGTGTATTTGTGCATATATTTAACACGACGTTTGCCTTTATTTACATACTTTGTAGCCGGGAAGCTAATTAACAGAATAAATCGATTGCAATTGACCCAAATTTAAATAATTAATTGGTTGGTTGTACTTTCATCGAACATGAGATCACAATTTGTGTTATATGAAGAAAATAAACACTACACTTATATGTCAATGGACATTAGAAAAAGAAGGAAAAGCGCAATTTTTGCTTGGAAAAACAACACCCCATATTAATAAGCGGTCAAATAGTCATTTTAAACAACTAGCATTATAGTTTTGATAGATAATAGTGACAAGTTCTGAAATGACCCAACGAAACTGATATATGTAGATGTTGTACAAATAATGTACTGGAAAACGATCGATCTGAAAATTGATTTTATTTATTATTGCAGTTTAAGGATCTCGGAAAACAATAGGTATATGTGAATGGCATGTAAGTTGATAAAAAATATATAAAAAATAAGTATTGATTTGTTTACTGTCAACATCAGAATGCTATATGCTTTACACTTAGATACTCAGGTAACATGTATCTAGTAAAGAACTAAACGAAGTGTTTAATAGAAAAATATGTATTCTCTTTCAAGAAAGTTTAGATATTATTAAAGCATTAATCCATAACAGCATAAAATCATAAAGATCAACAACAAAAATCCAATTTGCTTGATGAGGTAATTATTGCATACGAGGTCAAATTTAGAGTGGTGTTGTGCATTTATTTGAAATAATATGCAAAAATAAGCTAGCGTTAGTTTCTTTTCCGAACATTCACTTCTTCTATATTGGAAATAGCAGAAACCACAAATAGTAAGTAAGGAGGGTCCAAGTGCATATAATATAAGATATTGCACGTTTAATGCGAGGGAAGGATAGGTGCCATGTCAGGCAAGCGCAGTTGAGCTAGGATGTTCCAGTGGGAGTGCACGAGATTAGGTGCCTCTCTTTTCGTTGCCAAATAAATTCATTTGCACTAACTTACCATTTTTCCATTGTTAAAGTTTTCAAGACTTTTTGTTTCAGAACTGTTAACTGCAAACTTCAAATTAATTACAATCTGAAAGACTTACTAGTATGTCGGATCGAATATCTTCTTCCTGGAGAATATTTTTTCCAGATGAATTTTGCACATCAAGCGTGCTTATTCCAAAAACATGTAATTAATGAAATAGTTTACCTTTACTTTGAGATAGCGGATTCTTAAATATTTTTCTGTATAGACCGTGATTAAGAAACTTAGTTAATGTGCTTACTACTCACCCTTGCATCGAGCTTGAGGGCATCTTGAATGCAGGACAAGAATTGTAAGAACTCATCTTTATTGGCATGGACAGTGATTTTTTCGAGAATAAAATAGGATAAAACTCTTATCATCAATATTGTTTTCTGTAGTAGCTTCGAAGTTAGACTAATTTTCTCTAGACTTATTAGGTTCAGTTTCGATTGTGATTGAAAATAGTAAAGGTTTCAATTTCATGTCGACAAAATACTGCATATGTTCGTTTGTTTCATATTGGCAATGATGTTAAGCTAAACAAAAAAATTATTTACAAATAACACCATATCTTACTTATAAACAACAATTCCTTTCGAATTACCGTTCAAACAACCACAAATATAATGCAAATAAATGGTTCTCAAGTATCCCTGCTCGAAAACTCTGTATAACTGCATCTCAACACGCTCCACAAACAGCCTGAACCAAAATCAATTATCGTTGGACTATTAAAAGCCAGTCGAAAATGGTAAAACCACATTTAAGTATGCAAATGAAAGCAGTTCAATTTATTTGTCATATGTGTAAATAATAAATCAATTTGTTATTTTTTTTCAAATTAATTCAATGGACGGCACTTGAATTTACATTTCATAAGTATGCACGATCCACTAAAACTATAAACCAGTTGCAGCTAATCCCACGACTACGAGGCCGTACTTGTTGAGCCCAAAAGATTTGTTGCTGGTGTTTCTAAACGACATTACATATGAGGACATATGTGGTCTCCAGTTGTAACTGTTGAGATAGTAGCGCCATGTTGCTCGGATACAACGCATTTCACGCATGAGATAAATTATTTGAGTACCTGTGCTGGATTTTGCGATGAAGGCTGTGCAGTTGGTGCTTTTCATTGTTTAACTTACATCAGTTTTTGCTTTTCATTTTACAAATAAACGATTATTTTTTTGATGATAACGACACACTGTTTTGTAGCTTTTTATCCCAAAAGTTGTTATGAAATAAGTTGTTAATATATGTCGAAAAATATCAAAGAAGTACTTCATTGTAGAAGACGTCCGATTAGCTTTTGGTAATAATTATCAGTAGAGGTGATTCCTCTTTTACAGCCATCTTGAGGGAACTTTTCTTAAATTTCGCTTCTCACATATCAAAAATAGTTAACCATGATCAACAACCATATCCCAAGGAGATTTCGTGTTACAAGATTTCAGATTAAAATCTCTGCCGTGTGTATCTAATACTTGTTCACGACAAAACGATAGATTCGCCTGTAACCCTTGCAACGTGAATGTATCTTCAGGAATACATTTCATGTGTAAGTACTACGCAGTCACATTCTTGCAAAACTAATTTTCATTAGCTTCATAAATTTGTTGGTGCGCTTCATCGCAACCATGTTTATGTTCAGAGTGCCATCTTTCACTATGTCTTGCGTTACCCATGTGAATGGTAATTTAATTCAATGATTATTTATTACTGTCAGGAAAAACTACTTTAACACATTCCCGTAAATGAAGGAGGACGCTGATAGTACGGCAGCACATATTATGGTATATACCTAAGTACATAAAATTTTCGCGAAAATTGTGATATGCTGCAAAAATTAGTAACATGGAAGAGTCGTTTGGTAATCTAGAAAAAAAAATATTCTCTATCAAAAATTATTAAGATACTTTGTCCAGTTTTCAAGTTGATTACATACGCATTTAACGAAGCGTCCTTTTTTGGAGAATCGAAACTAAGCATTTTGCGAATATTTTCCTGGATTTTTATTAATGTTGAGTGTTCTTGGAAATGTATTCGGAAACTTTTATTTAATTTTTTTTTTGTAAAAAGAACTGAATTCTTTCGAATTAAAGATAACTTGAATTTCATCATATTTTAATCCCTTCCGAGCAAATTATCAGAGTGGGTTGAAACAAATTGAAATCTTATTTGGCACTTGTGTGTATAACGAATGAAAATTTCCACGTTCACCAACAGCTGTCAATATATGCACCACACAACATATGTTAAGTTTTATGATTTGTGTTTAAGTAATATTTTCCAATAAATTTGTTTTCTGAATTAGATTTATTTTCATAGTATTATTTTATGTTAATAATTAATATACGCTACCATTTCGATGGAAATTGAATCAGAGACTAATTCATAATCTTTTGACTTTTCAGGATGAAATTTTCACTGCATTAGGTTACGATTTTCAAAAAAAAAAAATATTTTTCAATAGAAAGAAAAGAGATACCTTTCTGAAATTTTGTACATATGTTTTTTTTATATATTTTTTGCTATTTTTTAACCGTAACTTTTTTTTCCAAATAACACCAATAATACCGAGATGATTTTTTCCATTAAAAAATAATGATTTAAAAAAACCTGAGTAAAAATCGGAAAAAATTTTACCGATCATAATGATTCTGCTACCGGCTATATCCATAAATGTGTACAACAACATATTAAAAAATCAGAGTGATCGCTTGAGTAGTTTTGTCCGCCAGGTTCAAAAATATGAATTCGAAAAAATGCGTTTACTTTTTTTACCATTCTAATAAATCATTCAAAGTTAAATTTTCGTATATTGGCTTCCAAATTCCCTAAGCTTCTTGATTCAGAAGTGGATCATGCTTATACTTTCGTAATTCAGAAGTCGAGAATACCGAGACACAGCGGAGCATCAAGAATGCTGTCTCACGGCATCTCGCTATACACGCTTAAAAATACTTTAAAAATTACAATACCATCATAAATCCTTTTAAATCGTATTCTGGATAAAATTTACTAACGAAATCTGTAAAAAAAATTTTTGATGTTTTGAAAAATTGTAACCTAAAAGATCCATTAATTGCTTCCATAAAATAATACACAACAAATAAATTTTTCCTTATATGAATATTGCATGGAGAGATTTTACATTTTTTTATAAGCTTGATTTTGCATGCATTACAATTTCAATAAAATCAATTTTCGTTATTGTTTTTTGAGGAATGAATGAATGAAAACTTTGAATCACAATTTATTGCACAATTATTTACCATTTACAATTCTATCTACGGTTCCTTGCGATGAAAGAAAATTTAGTTCGATTTTTCTCTCAGTGTAAAAAATTGAGTTATATTTTTCTGACATTTTTAAGGTATCATATTTTTCACCGGATAAATTTTCTCATGAGAAATGATATATCATAATTTTGTCCTATGTGGCGTTTCCTCAAAAATTTGGGGAAAAAATCCGGATTTCGTGTGTACAAAATTATCTTTTGGAAATGTCTTGTGTGGAAATTACACTATTCTGTGTTTTCTAAAAAAAATTTATTGGAAACTATTAATTTTCACTAGGCATATTTCAAAATGAAAGAAGTTGTTCATAAATCGAATGAATTTCTACCGTTCATTGACCACATAAAATAGAGCCTTATTTTTTCGGACGAGAATCGCACACCCATAACAATTATGACCAAAACGTAAAGTAAAATGAGAAGGATTTGTTGACATATAAAATGCAATTAAATTTTTAATGGGTTATATCGCTTCCAAATCTACTATAGACCAGATAAAATATTTTTCATCACAGTAATTCTTAACTTTCCATAACTAAAACTACAGACGAATGCTTAAAAGTAAACACAAATTTAAAAGTAGATATATCACTTCCAAATCAATGTTCATGTATTTGCATTTTCAAACGAATTGAAAATTTATCCAGGATATTTTATCACTCAATATCAGAGTATCACAATTTTTCGCAAAGCTAGTTTACATTTTTGTATGTTGAGGAAAATTAATTTGAGAAAATTTTAGGGCATTATAGATCAAGCTTTTGTATTTTCCTTGTATGAAAGCAACTCATTTTCAAAAAACCAATCCAACAAAAACTATGTGAATTTTCATTCCATACCTCTTCAACTATTCTTGTAAATCCACCACACATATCCGAAACATTTCCGTTCCACTTTTATCGCATTCATAAATCATGTACAGTGCTAAATTGTTTTCTCAACGTATTTCGAGACAGACATCTATCTCACATCGCGAAACTCCTCGAAATTACAAGCTTGCTGAAATGTATCTTTAACGTTCCCATAATGCTCGCAGTGCGGCCGAAAGGAGGCGGGAACTAGACAATTTGCTAGCACCACTTTTTCGTTTAATTTAATTAATGCAACGAACGTGTGCATTACATCCCTCCAATAATGGTTTAGTGCTTGTTGGAGGTGTAAGTACAAGTCGGCGCTTCGTCATCATTTCAGGAAAGACGGAAATTTATTGCACATCAGTCAAGAAACTAAAGAAGGAGCGGTTAACTACGCCGGAATAGTTCTCAGACTGGCGTAGCTTCAGGATGGATACCTTTCAAGAAGCTTACCTGCAAAATAAGAAGGAAAGTGTCAATAAAAGTGATGTAGTAAATAAAGGAAATGCTTCGAACAGGCCTGCCGTGCTAAAATGTGAAGATACTTTAAATTTGGGATGGGTCAAAATATACGGAAAAATGGATACACAAGCTGACCTTAAAGAATTCAAATTAAACCAATCACAGAGAAGCTAGTGTTTCTCATCTTGTTTTAATTTCATGTTTGTCAAAAAGTCAATTTTCGGACATCTGATAATTTCACACTTTTTTAATTAATTATATACATATTAAACATCTTTCGATTACGAAACACTAAATTCAAACATTCATGCCAATGACACTGTAACTCTGGCACTGAACAGTAGTAACAGGCTGGCACATCTCTAGAATGGGCAGAACATCGTGCACGTACTAATTAAAAGAGTCCTACACTAATTGCTTCAGATGTAATGAAGCCTCGGTTGTTCAGCTTCATGTTGTCCATCAAATGTTATGGAATCGTGGACCATCTAAAAAGTTGAAAAGTTGTGGGAAGTGAATCTGGAGACTTAATTGGCAATTACATGAAACCTACATTAAAAGTTGGAGACAACTTTGGTGGGATTGCGACAACTCATTGGATTGAATTTGAAATTGAATTATATGAGAAGTGGTACTCTTTGCTGCCTTCAAAAATATTTGCGAAAGTTATTGAAGTAGAATGAAGGCATAATTACCATAATAATATGGTTTACATCTACTGCCGTAGATATCAAGCATTGAACACTGAATTGAGTTTAGTAAACAAGTTCAATTTAATTACAAATTATCAATTTTTTTGTGGTAGACATTGCCTCATCAGAGGCTTTTCTTAAGGGAGTACAACCATTTTTTGGTGGAATTTTCTTGAAACTTAAAAAAATAATCTAATCTTTCTTGGACCTAATGGCATTGCTGCCATCTAATTTGGGATCCTAGAAGTGGCACGACATTGCTAAGAAAAGAGAAAGTCAGGAGTGGCCAGTGTTATAAGAGCGTTGTATCTCAAGTGATTGTAAACTAACCACAAAAAGGACAGTTTCGATCGAAAATTTGATTTCACTTTTCCGATGTGTGGTTTTAAGGCCATAAATCTACAGTGAATACTAATGATATTCCATTGAAGACGTAAATTTTCTAGGAACAACTGTACAGCAAAGCGCACTTTTTCAAATTTTGGAATCTCTTTCTCAAAAACTATTAGGAATATCAACAATTGTAGAGTAACATTAGAAGACGATGATTTGAGAAATTATAAAAATTGAATGATCAAACATATAACAAAATCATAGGCAGGATCCCCAAAATTATTCTAGAACAATTAAAGGAAAGAATCAATAAAATCACCTGATCTGATTTAAGAAAAACGAAACAGGCGAATTGCAACTAACTCTTTGTGGTCCATCATGAATTGACTAAATAATTAAATAATATGAAACTTTTCATCAAACACATACAATTAACGTTTTTAGCGTGAGACCGACGAAATAAAAATTTATTTATTTAGCCGAGATGTTGAAATTTATAAAACGAAAAACCGATCGCACTTTCCTTAAACAAATACATAAATGAAATTTGTGGATTTACACAAATGGAATAATTTACTTGCTGATGAATAAAATCTTACAAATTTCAGTTTAAAATTTGGAAAAATGTAGTGCAGCCCTATAAAAGAATCAAATTTCACTTGTGCCTGTAAGAGTCTCAAACAGGAGACGCCAACAAATGGAATTTCATTTCCAGTGGACTGTGAACAAAAGCAATGAATTAGAACTGCCAACCGACACACGATAAGCAAAATAGTGGGAGATAAACTTTTTTAAAAATTGGTTATTTAGAACGAAGACATTACAATAATGTCTTCCAAATTGGTTCTTCAGTTTCGAAGCCAAAGTGGTGGCTATTGAAAAATGCTTTAAATCAAAAATGGCGAAGTAAACACAGCAAATGTAAGCAAGCATAGAATATTTAATCTTTTTCAAGGGGCATCACTAAACAAAATGTCTATGATTAACACCAAAAATTTGCTCTTTTTCGTTGGGTCAGCCATGTCACCTTCCGAAGTAAGTGTTTCTCGATAAGCAATGCTTTTATAAAATTCTGAATCAGATTCATTCAAAAATGCGGAAAGAACCTGTACCACCCGTGTAATTTTTGCCATTAGTGGTTTTGTTTCGAATATGCACACTGAATCATTTTATTTAGTTACATGTATTGCAGAGTTCTTAGACTGCTTCATATTGTTTAAAAGAGCAACCGTAAATTACCTGTGTCTCCGTCTGTTTCGAAATGGAGACTTTGTGGTTCACTAGAAAAGCTTTCGTGGTCAAAGAGATTAAAACGTCGGTTTCCATTACATTTTCCATAACTACCCATATTTAACTCACTATAAATTTTATTTATCGGACATAGCAGTAATAAGCTTCATAATATAACAGCCCCATGAAAAGAGAAAGCTTCAATTAATTTATGTTTACACCTTTGGAGGATATGCAGAAGTGCAGCATGAATGTAATATGTACAAGCCAATGCAATAAATAATACAAGTACCCATAGTTTGGATTATATTTCTGAATTTACAAGAGCTACCCATTAAAAAATCTCATACCACACTTGGTTACCGCCATTCACCACTCTGATTTGTTGCGGATTACCAAGAAGGATGCAGCACCACATCCGGATTGTGGTTCAGAACATAATACAGGCGGCAGTACATCCCTTACGAGGGTTGGACATTTCACTCACCATCTCTTGGCCGAAACGGCAATGAATAATTAATGCATAGATTGCACTTTCCCAATATTATAATTGAACTTTATCAAAAGTGGAAAACGGAATCCGTATCGCACTAAAGAGACCCGAGAGTAATGATTTAATTAGTAGCGGAGGACAGTCTGCAAGTATCCTCGTCCTAATGGAATTGTTAATAAATTTATGCACTTTTGCTTCAGATAACGGGCCTGAGTGCTAACCGACAGAAGGTTTGAATATTCACAGCAATTGAATAGGGAAAGGGTTATTAAGAGTAGTAAATAATTGACATTGTTGCTGACCAAATGTTGTGGATTTCTAATGCAGTCTGAACTCAAATGGATTTCTTATGAATGAGAAAAAGTAACAAACGTAATGGCTTATCTAAAGCTGTAAAATTTTCAATTAAATTGGTTAAATTACAGCTTTCGACACGAACTGAATATATAAATGTTGTAGTGAAATTTTGAGTGAATTCTTGCAGGCAATGGATGTAAATATTCTTAAAGTAGTGCTCAACAGTTAATAGTGGAATGACCAATTCAACAATTGCCCAAAAAAATTATGAGTGAATCAGACACGGTTATATCTTAAAGCATCAAAACGGTTATACAATTGGTCAGAAGTCTGCGTTGGCAACGATATAGTTGGTACAATGAATTCTAAACAAATTTCTATAATACAATCTTCTAGAAGATACATCATTTCCATACTACCGTTGAAATTATAATATTCTTAGAATTTCCCGCGGCATTTGCGATCGTGAGCACAAAGCCAACCGTGAAGCGTCTAGCTCGAAAATATTCTCAGCGTTTTCTTGCATGAGATGCCCCGAAACATCCTTTGAATTCTATTAAATTCAAAATCAAAAAGAAGCTGCTAGGCGAATAGGGAATATCAAAAAAAATCGCACTCTTAACGGATGAATTAATCGTAAAGTATTCACAATAGCCACAAGCGATCGATACTGATCGCCAAGAATATTCCGGGCTGCAAACCGTCTGGTCTGAAGGAGGTGGAAGAAGTCGTTTTAGGAGTTGCAAAATGCAAACGACTCGAAAACATATGTACTCGGTATGTTGGATATAACCGTAACAGAGGCCCGATAAGATCTTGAAATTGCCCAGTCCAGAACTAAATACGCTTCCACTTCTTGTAGTTTGATGTTATCGTAGACCGAAAACGGCGATGATGACGCGGCCGCCTCGAATCCTACAAAGATGTTATGCTTTGGGTTAGGTTTCAATGAGAAAAGGCACAGTGCAACGAATAATTTTATTGAAATTTTAAAATAATTAAAAGTAAGTAAAAAGCCCAAAAAAATATACATATTTAATATAACGGCGACAGCAATTCAACTATCGATAACGATTTCGAAAAAATAAAAAAACTGCGAATTAAAATTCCAGCAGGTTGTGGTAGCAATATTGATGCAACGATAATCAAAGAGTTCCGCACGAAAATTTTAGCGCACAGCATCTGGAATGAGGCAAAATTTTGTACTTTTTCGCAAAAGCAGTTGGAGAAGTTCATGTCATCTTGGGAGGCAGTATTTCTCATAATATATATGTAAATCAAAAATTCACAAGATCCTTGAATCGAAAGAAGTTTAGTGACGAGGAGGTATAAGACTTATGTTCGTTCGCTCATACTCGCCGACGTTAAATCCCTCAGATAATTTTTGTTCTAAAATAAATACTAGAGGATACATCACGCCATCATTTCTTTGTGAATTGAATTGTTTCAGGTAATGTTGCTATAACAAACTCGGATTAAACATTGCTAGATATGACTATAATATCTCCTGTGACCTCCTCCGGGCAAGAGTTTCCTGGACTACATTCTTTTTCTTTTATTGCTTGTCATTTTATTTGATATATATCTGAATTTTTCAATTACATACTAAATCACCTAATGCAATTCTGAAATTTACTATTTTGATTTGATAGGATATTTATTTCATTCTTAAAAGTAATGAATTGCTTCGCAAGACCTCCGAATTGATTTAGAAAATCACCATGTGAAGAACTAATCTTCCAGTCTTAGTCTTCCTGAAAAACTAACACCGAAAATTGGACCAAGTGCATACTTTCGGCAGTAAAATCAAGAGATAAAATAAATACGATTCGCAAGACCGAGATTCAGACCAAAACTCGGCTTGCCAGACAAAAACAAGGACTATGTGAGACTAGAAGAATGAGACCGACTTTTTTCTAACTGTAGATTTTTTTCCATATTAAGTATATTTAGGAAAAGACGAGTTTTAAAAAATGTAAATTTTAGAATTTTTTTAATTTGAAAATGTTACAATGTGAGTATGACAATGTTTAATTTTAACACACTGAAAAAATTATGTAAAACTTTTTACTAGTGAAAAGTTCCTGGTAAATAAAGCAAAAATTACTAACCTTCTTGGTTATTTACATATATTTAAAGGAAAATGCTTCTTCAAACTTTTGATATCTAACGGCTTCTCACCGAAAATTTTATATTTTGCTTTGGTTAATTATTTCTTTCAAAACTCCTTAATTAATTTGTAAAAAAAATCGAACAACAAGCATAAGCGTTGTTAGAATGAAATTGTCAGTCTTTCCGAAATTGGGTTGCAAATTTTACGCGTATTTATTTCAAAACCATTCTTTCAAAAAAAATAGCTTTTAAACTATTGAAACGAACATAAACAATTGAAATTTAACATAGTTTTATATAACATAGCTGCGGTGTGAACAATTAATTCTTTAAAAATTATTAAATACAACAATTGTAGGTAAATCATATTGATCAAATCATATCATTGTTACTTTAAAATGCCAATCTCAAAAAAATGAATGCAAAAGGAAACGCCGCTGAGACATTCTTGCAATTGCATATTTTGAAGGGAAACATGGATGGTTCAAATATCATCAAAAATCGAACATTATTCCTGTCACTATTTTTCATTTAATACCACGCGATTTCCAAACATTTAAGTAACGCTAAAGTCCCGTATAATAATTTATCCAAAATATTTAAGTGTACAAGACTGCAAGGATTTTGGACCCGCGATCAAGAATTAACAGACAAGACCAAAACTGTGTATACAGATGCAGTACCAAGACTAAGATGGTAGGAAATGGATAGTTGGATGGTTGGAAAAAAAAAATTTGATTTAGAAAAGCTACAATTTGAATCAGTAAACAACTGATTTTATTCGGAAAACAACAGAATTGAAAGTGGTTCGATTCGGCGCGAAGGTATGTATGAACAATAGGTACTTGGAGCTTATCCTACCTAAATATAAAGTATTGCCATTGTTAGGATAACTAATTTCAATCTGGCTCGAAAAATGGCAGATACTAGATCAAAGCTTCAAATATACATGGTGAATAAATACTAACGTGTACAAAGAAATAATTTAAAGGATTGGTCCTGGTTTGACCTACAATAAATATGACTGTAATTTCAATAAATTTGAAATTGCTTGAAACAATACCGAATTCGTCCTGCGGTATTTCTTAAAAACATCTTCGTCTCATTAATGTTTCTGAAATTAATCAGAGGTAGAACGTTGCATTTCATATGTCGTTTATTTTCGCCATTCATTGTACAATCTCATCAAATATCTCCACTCATGCATAAGAAATCCTTAGCCGTGCACTTGAAAAAGAATGTATTTTGTTCGATTGTCCCTCCTCAACGATCCAAGTTCGATGGTGTATTAAGACCATAGAAATGAACCCCAGAAAGTCTGGGGCGGAGATCCTCTTTTCTTCTCCTCGGCACAATGGCGTGCTGCTTTGCAAAAATACAACTTATATGCTCGCGGATTTCATGCAAAATACATACATATATGCCGCTACTTGTGCCGCTTACAATGGCTCCAAGTGGGCATATGTCAATGGTTGGAAGCAATGAATATGTGCAGTGGTCACTTCCTGAGATGCTTCAGCCGTGTAATGATAATGTCGAGATGGTATCGAGGAAGCTGCCTCCTCTGTTCGTTGCCGAGAAACGGAATTGATTTTATCGTTGATTTTGCGTTTGTTGATTTAGTGGGTTGAAGAAATCAATATTTTTATTATTGATTCGAGAAATGGCGATCTGATTAATAAATTTACACGAAATATGCAGCTGTGCTTCATACTAATCATCACTCAAAAACTTCAATTTACACACCGACTCTGAATACTGACTACTTGCTGGTAATTAACATATTTTTGAATAACCATACATTAAAGTATGCATGCACCATACATAATTAACATACAATTTTCTATCACAGGGATTCAACCTCCTATCCCAGGATTTGCATTGGATTTCATCTAATGAACCGGTTGGCTTGCTCTCAGTTCAAACTTGTTTGAAGTTTTTCATTAAATCCTGAAGTGGTTTTACAAATATTAAATTTTAATATCAGCTTTCAATCAAATAGGATATTATATGCTTCAAAAATCTTAAAATCATCCGTTTTTTAAGATAAATTATCTTTACAATTAACAAAATGATAAGAAAAGTATTAAAGATAACATTTCACATCCCAGAAAAATAAATATACATAAAACAATTCATTGCCAAGCAAACAAGAACTTTGAAAATATAGATGTTGAACCTGGTAGCTTCTTGGCTCCTGGAAAATTATATAAGACTAATCAAACAATCGAAAGCCAAACCAAACTTTCGTGATACTTTCAATAAGTTCACTCTCCATGTGCTCCCCATTCGTGATCCTGAGTTAACACGACTTCGTGTACATATGTACCCAACCTTTAGCAGGAAATATCCGGACAATCCATTCGAGACTATTTATACAAGGATTATCTTCTGTTTCCTCATTCGCTCGTATTGACAGAGTATCGGTTAAGTTGGGAAAGTCAATGAAGGGTTGTGAACTGGAGTCGAATGAAATCACATTAATTTTCGGTATGGTCGATTTAATGGTCAAATTTTTCTTCCACTTTGGACGGCAGAGCAAGGGTTGAAAGGATTGTTGAGACGTTAGATATAAAGTTTTTTTTGCAGAGGAGTAGGCAATCCATTGTTCAAATCATTTGCAGCTGATGTTAGTCTTTCCGACAAAGACTCAATCAATCAACGCTTTATTTAATTTGAGAGAATCGAGATCATGTTCAAAATGTGATGACAACGTTTTGTATTTTCTTTGACATGAATCGTTTGTTTTGATATTTGAAACCTTTTGTAAATTCAATAAAAATTGAATGAAGCTATTAATTTTTTTTATTCCTATTTTTTAAGAGGTATGTGATACCAAGAATTTATTTTATTAGGCTGCCGAATGACAGCCGCAAATGTAGAAGAAGATCTGACGGAAATAACCAAAAAGCAATGGAAGAAACTGCGATGGTGTTTTCGAGGCGCTGCAGAATTTGAAGGTATGGCTTAAGGACAGCAAATTGTGGATAGTCTAAAACTTTTGTACATTCAATTACGTTTCATTAAGTTGAAGTGAAGTAAGTTTTCTTTAGAATACGATTTATTTGGTGATAATTTTGTCTTTAAGTGTTTAGGAAGTAACTCTGGGGACTATCATCTAGGTAGGGTTACATTCTTGGCCCCGATCCCATTCTCAGCAAAAGGTTATTTTTCAAATAGTGTCGGCGTACGAAGTGAGAGGCGACCAATATTTAAATAACTCAATTTTCTTGCGCGAGGAAGTGCTAGGTGATACTGTCCACCCCATGGACAAATACACCACCGAAGCAAAAAAATTAACATAACATTTTCCATTTTTGCCTCGTAGGTAGCTGGAATCTTTTTTAAAGTAAACTAACAAGAAATACTTGAACATTATATACAGATACTTTTTCTGGAATTGGAATTGTACTAGCTACTCATATTCGTTGCTAAAAAGTCACAAACTACCTTTAATATCCTTAATTTTTTATAAGCATTTTTTGGGGAGTGATTTTGACTTTTTTTTATTGAAACAATCTCTGAAAACGACAATCTTAAAATGTTTTAGAAAATCTTTAAAAACAATTCTAAGCTGGGTATATTAGAATAATAGTTTCACCTCAATATTTCAATTATCGTTTTTAACTCTATTCATATGTATATTGAATACAATGTTTGTGAACTTTTCAGTGTTGTTATTCCCCCAGAGATTTTCCATCGATATTGAAGCGAAAATTTTATGAAAGCATTTGTAGACCTCTTTAATTTTATACTAATAAAATTTATTCTTTAAAATACATATCTGAAAACATTGAGAAAAGTTTTGCGGTGAACCATAAACAAGAAGTAAAAAATCATGTCTTCACTAAAAAATTCAAGGCAATAAGCTAATTTACTCCTCATTCTTCAGTAGTGACAAACTGTGGAAATCTGTTGTTGAGTACTGCCATTAAAATAATCAAAGAAAAAACAGTAACCACAATCTCGTTTAAATAACTCTTCTTAATTTTTAGACAAACAATATCTATGAAAAAAATAGGTGAAAATTTAGATAAAAATCAAAATTCAATCAATCACAAATTAAAAATCGTCAGAAAAAAATCAATGGAAGTGAGACTGTATATTCAATTATGAGTTCGTTTGAAGCTAACATACTTGAATACTAATTCAATCAAAAATTTAGGTCATTCTTCTATTAATAATTCATTCCTAATGAAAACAACAAAACAATCTTATTTACATTACTAAAAAAATTGAAAAATTACTTTTACGCAAATATTTCGTGAATACTTTTCAGCAGTGACGGCTCAACCTTTGGGGCTAGTGAGGCTCAGCCCCACCACTTATTGATGAGCCTATATTAGTGCAAATGTAATAAAATATCAATATAGATTTCAATAAAGTTTTCATAATTTAATTTCATTTCAAAATATAATGTAGCATTTTTTCGCCCATGCTCTAGTTTACTTTCATATAGTCTTCTTGCCACGCACTGATGAACAATTTGTTTTTCTCTTCGACTCGCTTCGTTGTGCCTGCACCGAGTAAAAACTGAGAGTAAAATTTGAACTTATTTTCTCTTTGACAACTTTCCACCTTTACTACGAGGAAGGGGCTACATGGATTTTGTCCCGAAAAAGAGTATTTTGATTTGAATGACTTTGCTGAGTTCTATGCTGAAGCGGCGGGAGTGTGCGTGTTTGAAATAACATGTTTATACATCGTGGACGGGCTAATCATATGCAGCCCGTTCAGTGCTTCGACAACGTTTAGTCTTGGCATGGTCTGGATAATACTTTTGAGCAGGCATGAACAACATTTTTTTACGACGGGCCGAAAGGGGTAAAGGTGATGACTGTTAATGCAAAAGTAGTCTCATCAGTGTAGTGCATGGTATTAGTACTTTAGTACACCTCTTGGGTGGAGTCGAAACTCACATAAGAACTTATATTGGTGATAGAAAAATTCGTACCAGTAGCCCCACCATACTTAACTACCACGAGCTGCCACTGCTTTTCAGATTACATTTTCTCGAAATTTTCCAATCAGAACAGAATTTATAGTTAACAAATCACGTCCAAGAAGTGATTTCCGGCAACAATTATCCAAGGTAGATTCAAAATAAACAATAAATGAAAAATACAACGATTTCTTCGAACTCTTGCAGCCTTTTAATGGCTTTCATCAACGATTTACAGAAATTCATACAAAAACAATTGGTGCCTTTTTAAAATTAACATGCAAGCGGTTGTAAAATGAGTGATTGCGCAGGTAGCCAACTTATTGTGAACCTCTTGCGTAGTCTGACTGCTCGTTCTGTACTTGTGCTTTTTTTGGCTGACAATTTCACTATATCATATATTTTAATACAGTCACTCGTTCAATAACATAATCATACCAAAAACCTTCATATTACGTGTACTTATTGAACACCTAGCCCATCCTGCCCCTATTTTTTAACCTTGAAGCAATAAACTGCACCGTCAAACTCAACATTGCACTGAGTCAAATAAACATCACCTTGTCGTAAAAACTTATAATCACCAAAAATTACATAATTAGCAACTTTAATGCAATCAAACATGAAACGAACTGCCACCCCACAAGTTCATTCGCCACAACAAAACACAACACGAAACAAGCCACCCCAGTCTGCATCATATTTCGTTGCGATAGAGTTGGTTGCACGCCAAACAAAAGGGATGTTTCGGATTATGTTGCTCGTTCTGTTCGCACACTATGCAAACAACCCGTGAAAGTTTCGCAAGGAGTGCAACAACTGCAAGGCCATAGCCATTAAAAACCCACGGCCCTATAATCATTAAAAGTTTTTTAGTTGGAATGGAGGCATCGCACCGCTCTACCTTAGTCGAAGGAAAAAACTACCCCTTTGAAAGGATCTCGCCTCTTTGAATATTATTTGGTATTTTGGACCTTGTGTTCAAGGTGATGCTTTCCTGTTGAAATGTTACTTTTTTGGAGTTGCGTTGCAAGTATCCTTAAGGTGTAAGAGTATATGTTTGTGCCGGTACATTTCGCATGTAAGTGTGTAGATGGGCTTAAATGTAATAAAGTACTCGAATTTTTATTACACTCTGTAGACAAGCTCCCAGACATCCCCAGGCAATAAACATTTTTCATCCTTCCCGATTTCATACAGGAGCAGGAAAACAACCATTACAATAAAACACTATGAAAATGGCCAAGTCTCAAGGAATAAACAAGGATGCCTGGAAATAGGAGCAAGTTGTAGGGAGGATAACTTTAATATAATGGAGCTGATGGTGGCCACATTAAGGATATGAAATAGTAGATGGGACACTATGATGACATTTAAACTGCACAGAGTCCTGTTGGGGGCAGGCTAGCAAAAGGCGATGAAGCGTCAGGGTGCACGATAGGATCCTCTTAGAAGTTATTTGTAAGTTCTTAGAGCAATTTGGTGGTCATGGCTTTGTTGTTGTTCCGTCGAGTTATGAATTTGAGGCTAGGCTGCTAGTTTGGGTTAATCTCCCTTAGAAACGAGCGATATTCATTACTTTGTATTTTCTTGCTGTGACTAAGCCATCAGATCCGTAGCAAAAAACTGGACGATTCCTTTTTGAATTTATTGCATTTTTAAGACTATTAAGTTTTATAAGCGTCATAATAATAACCATTCCATTTTCGCATTCAAATTTGAAGTAGTTTTCGCTGACATTTCATTTGATAGAAAATTGTAGAGTTTCTTGGAATATGGCTTAATTTAAATGTTGTCTTAAAAGTTTCTCTACCAGAAGATAGTCATATTTCTCTCTCTATTAATTTTGAACTTTAAAATCTTCTCAATATAAGTTACACCCTGATTTGTTTTCGTGATTAAATTATACATGAATGAAATATGAAGCATAAATTGTATATATTGATAAAGGACAGAATAATGCTGGCAGGATGTAAAAACGATAAAGGCAGGTTCTTAAGGCTATTGTAGATACCTGGACGAGATACCAGGAAATGGATAGAAAATTGAAATCTTCAGCAATAATAAAATGGAAAGAAGTACGACAAAAATTAACAAAGGCAGAAAAGTTATTTAGCTAATTGTCAAGGAATGCTTCAGAACAACAGCAAGAAAGGTATATGATAGAAATGATAGAAAACTGTGTTGCATGCTTAACTTTATCATTAACAATTCAATGATAGAAATGAAATGACTGAGAGGCAAAGACAAGCAGAGGAAAGTATGTGATTTTCACACACCCCAAAAAATTGTTCTCCTGAATATTTAAGAAACTTTTATTTCAGACTAGAATATTAAATATAACTGGAAATTGACTTTGGCTAATAGACAATTTGTTGCAATTGCAGTTCGCACTCCAGAAAATGAAATTCTACAAAAACCAAGATCATATAGATTTAGAGCTCGTTACGTTGAAAATGTTTTAATAAAAAAATGCACAAATTATGCAACGCATAATAAAGTAAATATACTGGATCACTAATTACAAACTTCACAGAATTAAATGCTGAAAATATCCCGAATATCGTTTACCAGACATCCATTACAGCGTTGTAAATTACACCCCATGTTATCGTTTTATTACAAAACTTCGAATTCACCGACAGTTGCACTGGAAGACCCCATGTTCAAATTCAACTGCGATGGCAATAAGGGAGCCGTAACTCGATTGTATATTATGGAGGTTTAGACAAGCTTAAAGGTGAAATTAGTGCTTTTCAGGCTGCCTACGCTACAAACGGAACCATCCATTGAACTCATTCCCAGTCCGGATAATCTGCAGCTGACTCTCTTGGGGAATCCACCTAGGGACGAACAATTCCATGCTAAGACTATGGTGGTAAGCAGCACTTTCCTGAAGAACCAGTTATCTTCCATCCCCAATAGTCAGGACTCTGGCCTGGAGGTATCTATCCACGTCAGTGAATTTGTAGAACTTATGCCTTTCCTCACTTCAGTGTAAAATAATTGCAGTGGAATGAGTTGAACGGATGTAAGTTTCCGCCATGATGAGATTCCGAGTTAAATAATCCTCTTTTATTCCAGCGCATTCAGTTAATGAGCATTTAATTCTATGGAAAACGCTACGGGAAATAATTTCGATGGAAAAGTGCTTGCCATGGTTTATAAAATTTTACACTATCCAAGGCGGGAAGTCGTACGAGAAGTGGACTTTAGTTTGAAATATGAAATTGCTAGAGTGCAGAAACGATTCAATGAATTACTAGAAGGATTCTTATAATTGAAGTGCAAGGAGTTAATGGGGTGGGCAACTGCATAAATCAGCCGGCCGTAAAGGAATTTCTAGATGAGATGCATATATCTAGACATACTGCAGTTAGACTCATATGATTAGACATATGAGTCTAACTGCATAGTTTGCTCATGCCATTTTTCTTGGAAACAAAGCAATTTCGCTACGAGAATTTATCAAGTTGATTGACGCAGGACATTAACACGTCACTGGAATCTACTGGGACTGTCTTTAGGCTTTGAGCCACTTTTCTCATACAAAAAGAACATTTTTTCCATCACGGAACAGTTATTAGAGTTTTCCAGAATAATAATAAAAATTCACGCAAACTGCAGCCAGTCTAATCGTAAATCACAGGAGCGTTAAAAAACAGTGCAATGTCGCGTTTCGATGACATCACGACACAACGACGTAATTCACGTTCGTAGAAAATTATCCGACGAAAATTCAAGTTTCTTAAGTTTGCCTCGAATGGAAGCTATAAAACACGGACGAAAGGAATCTAATTTGTTGTGAACGTGGCACCTTATCAGACTCACTTTAATTTTCTTAATTACTATTGTCATAAGAGAAAGTCACGTTAATGTTGTTTATCACTTTGCCATGTTGGTCGCGGTCGATTGCTTGTTTTCAGAACAATCCTTAAAGTAATGGTCGAGAAAAGTGATATTCGAATAGTTAGTATGATTGTTATATGGTTCATACATGTTTGAATGTCGTAGTCAGAAAATAATATTTAAATATGAGAAAAAATGGTTGTAACCGATGGGAAATTTCGTTGAAGTGTTTTATGATCCGACTATAAAATAATAAATGGAAGATGAGAAGACCAGCAGGAGAATTATGTGCACTATGCCTTACACACGTGCGCTCATAGCTTTATTATTAGATTTCTCAGTTACATTTTTTCCATGATTTTCATGTCCTTGAAGGAACAAATAGATTTGAAAAGCCTGTTGAGAACAGAAAATCATGTAAGGGTCTCTTTGTCGTCTAACTCAACTGCCCAACAATTACCGGACAAATTCCATATTTTTTTCACGAGCCTCCATTCCTGATAACTTCTTGCTGTTATAAAGTCTAGTCACGCGATATTCAGGACCAACGGGGATCAAAGGAAATTTCTTTTATGATTTATGTACCTTACCCTAGTGCAATGTCCAAAGGGGACATTGAGTCAACCTTGGCTGGCGGTCGCTATGTATAGCCACTTTTTCATAAAAAACGGCTCTTTGGAGCAGAAAATAGTACGTGTACCTACGATAAGTAGGGAAAATCTATTGGCGACGGTAGAAAATGTAGGCATTCCTTTCCGGAAGGGACGTTGGCTAACAATCCCCAATGGTGATGCAAACATGATAAGAAAATTGGAATGTCGCCTTGACAAGGGAAAATTGTTAATTCAAATACAAATATTCCAAAATAAGCATGAACATTATCGGATACCCTGTTCTTTGCGAAAAGTAAATGCTCGGAAGTTATTTTGACCGCCTGTTCGTAGATATGCATAATTTTAGAGTGTATCATAAGTTATTACTACGAACTTCTCTTGCAAGAATTAATTCGAATTTTAGCTAACTTCTTACATCTTTTTTTGTCAACTGGAAGTTCCTACTATAATAAAAAGTTAAGTTTTAATGTAAACTATTTTACGACTGCGAAACAATAAATGTACGTGACAAACGACTACACTTTACCTATTTTGTTGACGAAACATTGAAGATTAACATGAACAAAGCTTTATTTGGATGTTTTGAGCGTCTTTTAGAGTCTTGTACAAAACACTGAAGAACCGAAATACGTATTTGAGGAAATAAAAAATATTTTGGTAAAAAGCAACAACACGACTTTTTCAATAATCTTATGAACAAAGCACCAGAATTCAATCTTCCAAATTTTTTGTAGGCTTCGTGTACTGTAGTACTGAAAAGCATATGAAAGGGTACCCTGTTTTTGAAAATATTTGTAAACCACGGTCTAGTCTTGAAGCTCAATAATATCATCAATTGGAATTGAATTGGTCCATAAAATTGATTCCAACATATGAAGCATTCACCAATACCAGCCAATCATAAAGTTCAAGCACTAAGTACCAACTTCCGCACAATCAAACTTTCAAATGTCCTCGCTGAGCACCTTCTATTTAGAAAAAGTTACCGCGGTTCTGTCAACCGTATATCTGCCTCTTCAGGACATATGAGATATCATCCATCTGTTTCATATAAAAATTCATTGGACTCGCTGCTCCTTTAACGACCTCAACCATTTAAGGGAAATTTAATATCTGTGTTATTTCATTTTTGTCGTTGTTTCATTCATGGCTCATATTTCAGAGGCTTTATTGTCACTTGTCGTTGATACCATGTCCTAAATTGGACTTAGCAGTCGTAATAATGTATCCAAAATATCCAACACTAGAAATTGCTCGTTTTTCTGTTTGTTAGCCTGCCGTATTGTAGGCTTTTTTACTACCTTTTCAGGCAGCCTAGAAAGGACCCTCTTGTTTGGATACAAATAACAATTTCAAAGCTCATTTGCACGCTTAATTACCCAATTTCAACATTTTATTGCGACTTAATGGCACAGATAGCTTGGCGTTCAAACGCCTCAGCTGCTAATCCTGTTTAAAGATAAATTTTCCAAAGAAAATAGAATTTTAGTAGCTAGTAAGTCTTTGATTGCCATTACACCAAGTAATAAATGGGTTAGATCTGTAGTAGTGCAGTGTAAATTCTATGTTTAATGCATTTCATCTGTTGACAATAGATGGTGGGAAGCCTAGCTTTTTTTCTTAAATTCAGTAAGATAAGTATTTTCAAAATTGAACCATTATCTACAACCATTTCAGATACTTTTTTAAAAGCACCTTAAAATCCTCACAAAACGTCTGAGCAACTAAACGAATTGTATTTGTTTGTAAGGTCTCCAGGATCCATCGCAAACATTCCTTTTCGATAAAAACAACTTTGCCATTAACATTAAAACTCGGAACATCGTTTCAAGATTAGCACAATATGCTGCAACCATGAAAATGCTGTAAAACACTTTGTGGCGGTGCAATTTGCACGATTGCAAAATCAATTAGTCATAAAGTCGGACAGCGTACATAAGTAATTAAGTCGTTTCAATTAATTCCAGTTTAATTAATCACATTGCGAGGATAGGGTGCACCCAGCTGTCTCGTAATTTATGCACGGATATTAAACAAAATTAATATAAAACAAACCAATCCTCTTCGATGCGAAATCAGCAAATAAATGGACCTACTAATGTATGCGTTAATTTGCAAGATAGCAATTTGCTTGCCGATTGAATATGCAATCGCATGAATAAGACTTGCTTCGAGTAGTTGATTAAGACCCCATTGCCGGTCAAGATAATGGAACTGTTTAAGTGATAAATGCATTCCTGCTCGTTGTTACTATTCAATTAACAAGGAAAACTACTTGGCTATGAGCGAGAATGGACTGAAACTTGTGTACTCCATTTGCTTGGTAAGATCTGTGTGTTTACAAGTTTCCAATAAATGCTTGGGATTGCAGACATTATCTAATAAATATTTTCTACTGATAAGAAAGGACAATATAATTGATGGTTTGGTTATAAAGTTTGATTTTCCTATATGTACCATATGTACGAAGCTTGTGACGTCAAAAAGTGGGTAATATTTCAAATATAAATTGCAATAAAACTTAAAACACAAATTGAAAGCTTTGCTCAATTTCATACTGTCGTTGCTATTTTAGAAATCAGTTGAAACGCGATGGAATTGGTTCCAGTGAAAGCGATAATATTTTTTACTGTTTTTTGCTGAAATTTTTCAGTGCGCAAGAGAGTGTAGAGTCTAAATACAAAAAATTGAAAAAAGATTGCATTGCTACTCTACTAGTTTTTTTTTTAGTTTTTCGAAGAAAATTTTATTGGTTTTTGGGGCGATTTTTATCATTGATTTATTTCAAAAACGCCACGGTAAATAATTCTATAAATTTTCTAGCCAGAAAAACGCGCACACAATCCAAAAAGTGCAAACAATCAAAAAACGCGACCATATTTTACATTAATATTTCGTTAAAAAAATTGAAAATATAATACTGAATGGATTCTTAGTTTGTGGTGTTGAATTGTCGAGTTGAAGCTTGATTCAAAATTTTTTGTTTAGTCTAAGACAACGAATTTTTGGGAATAGCAGGAAAATTGAAAAGGTTTTTTAAAGTTTTTATTGAAATTTTTTAACTGTAACATAGAGGAAAGAATTTAAACAAAAAAAAACTGGAAAAACTGCAATGCTGCGCTTTCAAATTTGTTTCATTTATTGAAGAAAATTTCGATGGTTTTTAGGATCGTTTTTATCATTGATTTATTTAAAAACATCCAAGATAGATAATTTTATAAATTTTTTAGCAAACAAAAACGCGCACGTGATTTAAAAACTATCATGCAACCCAAAACCGCGTGAACAATTCTTTTTTTTTGGACCACCGAAAGGACTGGCGAACTTATCAACTTTTGCTATCATTTGAAACTGTGATTTCCTTGGATATATCATTATTTTTACTAGATAATTTTTATTTGCTCTTCTATTTACATTGATGGTAAATTTACGTAAGAACATTTGAATTCTTTTGGATGCATATGCCATGTAAACCTGAAGCATTCATTTATTTATAGATTAGAATTATAACAACGTATTCACAGAATTCATAGAAAATTTAAATATTGTTTTATAAAACTGCTGTTTTCCACCTTATTGCATACAAAGTGATCAAACATACATAAATCGAAAGTGCCCGTTATTTTACATAAAATTTTCGTTGTAATTTTTTTAAGAATTTAATACTGAATGGATTCTTTCTTTAAGGTGTTTGTACCCTAGTTGAATTGTCTAAGACATTGAATTTTTGGTGTAACAATCTGGATAAATAAATAAACTATCAATTATTTGAGGAAAGTAAGGAAGATGAAGGGATGATTTAAAAGCAAAGATCATCAAAGTGTAATGAACATGACTTGGTTGGTTGTAGTGGCAGCCTTTTTTATCAAAAAGATGACTCACTTAGGCCAAGATAGGCCCATTGTGATACCACAAAAAGATAAGAGCGGCACTAGAACCTGTGAGATGACGAGAACCATTTCGATTCTCGTATGAAGCCGGCTATGCAGCCGATATTTAAATCAGCTATTTCCGTGAGGCTGTCCAGGAAGGGTGAGCCGAAGGTTTTCATGCGTTTCCTGGACTGTGCCGGGCATCCACACAGAAAATGTTAAATTGTCTCTTCTTCTTCTTTCGATCTGCAACTTCGGCAGAAATCGTTGCAGGAAACGCCCAACCTTTCTGCATGCCTGCCAATTAGACAGTGCCCCGTCAGTATGGACACGATAGAACTCAAGGTTTCACGACTCGTGTTCAAGAGCTGCTTGGTGCGTCTGGAACTCAGTGCGCGCCAAGTTAGCCTGGTTGTCCTGCAAGGTTATTCCAGAAACCAGGCTCTAGTTGCAGCCTTGATGTAATGCTGCTTAATTCCTAGCTTCAAAGAAGTTAGAGGTTGGCCGACTTCGGGTGTGAGTGTATACTCCTGGAGCACAGTGACAGTTCTCGCTAAGATCCCGGTATACAGTGTAGAGTCACATCTCTAATGAACATGGCTTGAAAATAAAATTCTCTACTAATTTCTGCTGGCATCAACATGACTTCCAATATTTCAAAGCTCGAATGTAACATAAAATTATTGACGAAACATAATAATATTGAGGATATTGCGTACTCCGAAGTAAATAGACCTCTCAGCAAATGTCTATTTATTTTATATAGTTCTTGAAGTAAACACGAGATAAAATACTGACTCAACTCAGAGTAGTCAAATATGTTGGTCCAAAAATTTACTGATTTTTCCAGCACAAAACCAACTGGTCTAGCTAACCAACTGGAAGAAGCAAAACAACCAATGCAACAAAACGATCAGCATTGCCACTGCACTTGCTTGATAAAGACATTACAATTTCGTGCTGCCATGGAAGCTGGAGCTGAAGTCAACACATCATGGTTCTTGCAACCGCCATAGTGCCACTCAGACCCTGGCGCCTGATCTCGAGAAGAAGTCGAAAGCCAAGCCTTGCCGCAAATTAGTGGTCGTAGTATGCATACGGTCCTGATGCTTTACAGCCAGTACCACTAAGTAACATGACAATTTATCGAAAAATGAACCAGTTGGCAGTTTCTTGGCATGACAGGCCCATAAATCGTTAAGAATCTAGCCTAGACACAATGCTAGCCGACAAGCAGTATCAACTCAATATGGATGATGTGCTTGTCGGAGCGGTTGCTTTAGGATGTTTCCGCTTCCTTCCGCTTCCTTCCGCCGATATCATTGGGACGGTGAAAAGATTTAGTAAACATGACGCTAGTGACTCTTGACTTCTCGAGCTCCAACAAAGAAGAGTTCATGAACGTACTGAGTCCTTCGAACGGGTTGCAGAGCTCGTGGATGCGGCGGTTTGCTTCCTTAAAATGCAATAAACGGAAATTTATGTCTGAATTATGCACTCGTTTCTATGTGTCCTGATAGCTGAACACATTGACTACATTATGTTGGGATGCAGAGCAAACACTTGCTATGATGCGATTCCGGGTTCAATGCCAAGCTTGTTAGCATACAAACTTGCGTTTAATAGACTTTAAGTGGTGCTTTATGCTTTTTGTGAGAAGTGGGAAAGAAGGAAGCATTCAGAGAAATTGATAGAAGCCCGAAAGATATTATTTTTGGTGGGCTTAGTGGAAAATATTTGCAGATGATATGCGTTATTTTTTCAATTTTAATTTGAAACGTTGCAATCTGTTGTACGCAATCATAGAACCCTACTAGTTCCCAGACAAATTGAGTACCAACCGTGAATTTCAATCCATGAGAGATGCAAATGATCCGAAATAAAAGCAATTCTTGCCTACTTCGATGCTTGCCAATCCACAATATCGCCACACTTGCATTAAGGATGGTTCCAGTCGAATCAATTTCATAAGCCCAAAAATCAGAAAAAAGTACATTCGTTTCCCACAAACCCCAATCCTGGGTCGAATAGAATTGCGTGAAGATTGTGTTGAATGCACGCTGGGTGGCTGGGCCGAAGGCTCCTATTCACGGGGAGTTTCGTCGACCGAATCTAATTCGGAACAACACCATTCAGGACGAAATCCAATTTTTCCCGTGATCCATAGAGCAATGCTGATTTCCCTGTGCGCCCAAATCTGGGAAAGCCTACAACTAACTGGCAATGGTGAAAACACCCGAAATAATCGAAACGCAGGCTGGCAATCATTTTGATTAAATTTCCCTATGAATTCTAGTCGTTCCTATATTTTTGTTAGAGTTTCACTGTTTTCCACATTTGGCCGGGAACAGGCCAATTTCCTTTCCAGACTGTTTGTCACGTTATTGGTGCGTTTGATGGTGTTTCATTGTTGAAGAGTGGGACCGATTCAGTTTTTGTGGTCGAAGTTAATATTTCTATTTTTTTTGTTAGATTCAGATGCCCGAACTAATGTTTTGAATAGAATTCTAGATTGTGAACCGAATCGTTGCAGGGGATTTCGTTTGACGAAGAATATTGGATTTAAAAAAACCTTTGGAGACTATAACACATTTTCACAATGTTTGAATCCAACCATAACAAAACTTCAGCTTAAATACAACAATGTTGGACTGTTTTTTTGCATTTTAATCATTGATAGAATGGGTGACAATAATAAAGTGGGAAAGTTTTCAATGCAATATTTGCAAAATTTAAAACGTCCTCCATATTTTCGTGGATACAATCGATTGTAATTAACTCCTGCTTGATGGCGGTTTTTAATTAAGCATCAGAATATACAAAAAATCATTTCCTACCACGAGAAAGTATTCCTCAATATATTTAATGGGGTAATGTTATCAAAAATGTTCCCCATTGTGTACATAAAACAACGTTTTGTCGGTAGACTTACATCTAAATATATAGTTCCTCCAATCTGCTCAGTTAGTCTCCCACAATCTTCAATTACTCCCAACCATTCAATCTTCCACATTGAACAAAAGTACTGTCTGCATAGAACCACATTTGCCTCCTCTTCGCTTTCATTAAAAGGACATTATTGTCAATTTTATTGAACACACACTGCCCGATTTTGCGTTCAGATAAAGTCATTAGTGTCCCATAAAATCTATCACCTCGCATATCATCGGAAAACTTGCTGAAAGCTAGAATATGGGCGACATTTGTCCTTCGGGAGTGAACAAGGAGCGTGAAAGATGCAAGACAATGATAGCGTGTTAGGCTAGAGAAAGCGGAAGCTGCCGACATTGAAATAAAAGTGAAAGCAAGCATAACTTCTTTCTTGGCGCCAGTCCAACACCAATAAATTTTTGGATACGCATTAGAGACAGTTCAATGTGTCGGAAATTACAATAAAGTAGCGATTTTTTTTATATTTGCGGATTCTCGTTTCGGTTACATATAGGATGTAGTGTATTTAATGACGTTATCAATCGATGCATTCTATAGCTTGAATTGTTTGACCAGATTGATCCTAAAAATGATATAATGTTTTATAGCACTTTTTTGAAGACCCTCTGATTCATCGATAAAATCTCCAGATTGTTAAATACTAAAACCTCTTCTAGGCAACGAAGCGATCTTCTATTTCTCATTTTCAACAATATTTTGTTTATCAAAGCAATTTGAGGATACTGAAATGTTCCCTCTGCTAAAGTCTTCTTTCTATGAAAACTTTAACCATATGCCATTCCAATTGACGCTATCATCTTTCTAAATCACAAAACGATTGCGTGTTAATTTCCAACCACTTTTCACGACATCTTGATAAATGTAGCTTAGCTGACGTCAAGTTTTCAATAAACAAATCTTCTGACGCATATTTAAGCTCCTTCATATTTACGAGGCTCAAACATCTTTCAATCCCTTTCGCGAAAAGATAAACTCTTTCGAAAAGTTTACTAACCACTTCTATTTCGAGGAAGCTTGGCTGCATATTTTCCTGACATGATAATGACAAGTAAATACAAGCAGATGGTGCGACAGGGACACAATTGTGTTGGCCTTAGAGAAAGTTTCGTGAAAGCAGGAACTATTGCAAAAAGGTTTCCTTCATTATAATCTTGGATAAAGCAGGAACGCGGGTAATTAGTGAAATGAAAAGGAAAACTTTTCCATAAAGACTCAACAAGCTGGCTGGAAGGGATCCGAGCTGAATGAGATTTGAACCGGATTTCGTTGTATTATGAATAGCGGAAGCTTCGGTGAGATCCTTAAAAAGTAAACACTCATCGTGCTAATGCCCAGCTTTGTTGAGATGAACTTTGAAAATGTAATGTTTTTTGAAAATTTCGTTGGTTTTGAAAGATATATTGTTGCTGTATGACTTTCAGTTGGATAATAGCACCTACTTAAAACGGCGTATCCGACAATGTTGAATGTTGTTCGGGTGATTAATACTTATTTGTGATGAAATAATGTAGCAAATTACAGAGAACACCATCCATCTTTGATGGTTTTCAGAATATGTTTGAAAACTTATGGAATTGGAATGTTTGTGGATAAATTGAGGTTTGAAATTGTCTTTCCGCCCCCTCATTGTAAGAAGCAAATGCTACTTAAAAATCCAAATTTTGGTAGACATTTTAAGTGGATTCCACAACCAGCAATTTTGATAAATCGTATATTTACTGGGTCAGTTTTCATAAACCTACCGTTCCCAAAATATGTTTTTCGCTCTTGTTTTACATATTTAGACAAATTTGAGCTATCTAATTGCATTGACTAAATGAAGATATTGTGATAATGTCGCCCAACACGGGATATGAGGCAGTTGCTTCTAGCTTCGTAGCTGTATCTGTACACTTTGAAATTCAGCTCGCCCTAGGGTATACACCGATCGCCTACCAGAAAAAACTATTGGAACATAATTCATCGAAAATTCAATGCATGGAGTATATTTTGCATCTGAGCATTTCGTCCAAAAATGCGTAGAATCAAGGATTTATCCCAGCATCACGTATTCGACCTATACGAACATCATCCGTAAAGCATTGGCAGCACACAACATAGCTGTAGTATCCAGGAGTACGAACCATCAACTGCGGACCTTGCTGGGATCACCAAAATATACTTTCAAAAAGGACGAGTTGAGTGGCATTGGGCAAACATTCAAGGATTTATCCCAGCATCACGTATTCGACCTATACGAACATCATCCGTAAAGCATTGGCAGCACACAACATAGCTGTAGTATCCAGGAGTACGAACCATCAACTGCGGACCTTGCTGGGATCACCAAAATATACTTTCAAAAAGGACGAGTTGAGTGGCATTGGGCAAACATTTTTGTTTGTTCGAACCTCGTTTTTACAAGTATTTTTACTTGTAAAAACGAGGTTCGAGGAGCATAAAAGGGAATATGAAATAGGGAGGAATGATGACGTCCCTCACATTAAATCTATGGTGGCGAGACATATGATTAACGAAGGACATAATATCAATCAAAAACGTAGAAATCGTTAAGCGAATGCGTAAAGCCTTTCTATTGGATGCAGCCGAAAGTATCTGGATATTGAAGATGGATAACGACAACAGAATGAATCACGATGAAGGCAACTGTGCATCGAGCCTGGTGAGAGCTGTGAGTGGTCGAGTAGGATACAATTAGGATATAAAAAGTAGACATAAAAACTTAGGAGTACATAAATAGTCGTAGATTAAGTATAATAAACAAACTGTGATTCGCACTGAAGAAGAAGGCAGGCAGAAGGAAAAAGCTCAAGAACAAACAGAATGCTTCCTAAGCATTCTAGAACCATAAGTTCTATCTTATTTTACAATAGTTTCCGTTCATTCTCAAAAATCTTTTGTTGTATAATAGTCGCTCGTGTATGTACCCAACTCGCGTTTGATAATAGATTATATTATATTCAATGACTACTACGATACTGACAATAATTTGGTATTGAGGATTAAATGATCGCACGCACGCACGCTTACATTTTTTATTAATATTTTCCACCGATGTGTGGATGATGAAAAGAACGTGTAAACTCTTTCTACAGTTTCGAAAAAAGTTAAACTTGAAGTAATGCTCCCAAATGAATGCACTCCACAAAGATTGAGCGAATGATTAGCACAAGGCGTAAACAACGCTTTCGGATTGCGTTCTTTGATTTTGGCTTGTACGCCACCATAAATTCCTACCATGGTTGCAGCATTATCATATCCTTAAAAAGTTATTTATTGATATGTCTTTAAAGATGGAGATTTTGTGCGCTTTCTTTGGATGTACGAATGAGATGTCGTTGTCACCTCTTGGTGGATCGCCCCCTGACTCCGCCACGGTATGTATCTGCGTCGAAAATTATGGTAATAAATATGCAAAAAGAAATTCAACTGCATTTTCAAACTACTCAAACACTTAAAAATTATTATACGAGGCACGTCCAGGGAGAAAGTGTACTCAATTTATGTAAGATTCAAAAACAAATTATTAAAACATAAACATACTTGGTTACACTTGTACATATGTAAGTTATTTTTCGACATAGTCACCATCCCTCTCGATGCAAGTGGTGAGCCGCGGGATCAATTTTTTGATGCCTGCCTCGAAGAAGTCTTCCGCCAGCTCTTTCGCCCACTTCTCCACCTTCCCCTTCACCTTCTCGTCCGGTGAAAACTTGTTCCCACCCATTTGCACCTTAAGGAAAGTGAAGAGATCGAAATCTGAAGGGGCCAAAAAACGTCCCATCCAAAAGTGTCCAGGAGTTGCTTCGTGGCGTTGGCCGTGTGAGCTCTGGCATTGTCGTGCAGCAGGCAGACTCCCTTCGTCAGCATGCCCTCCTTTTGTTCTGAATCGCACTTTTCAATTTTTAGCATCTCACATTATCTTGCCGCGTTGATGGTCTCCCCGTGAGTCAGATATTCAATCAAAACTATGCCTTTATGGTCCCAAAACATGGATGCCATGATTTTTTTTGGCTAAAATTTTGGTTTTAAATTTCTTGGCGGAGGGTGACAAGGTGTGACGCCATTGTTGAGACTATCTCTTAGTTTCAGGCGTGTAGTGGGCAACCCAAGTTTCGTCTCCAGTAACAATAGAGCAGAGAAAATCATCGCCTTCGAGTTCGTAGCGTTCCAAAAGCTCTTTGGAGCTCTGCACTCGATTCAACTTGTGCTGTTGTGTCAGCTGTTTTGGGGCACACTCGTACGATTCATAGCTCTATTACCGTAAACAGTTTTCACTTCATTATAAATTTCAACCGGAGCTTTCCCCCCTTCGCAACGAAGTAGCGAATGATGGTGCGAATTTCGCACTTGGCGGGAGATACGATCGACATTTTTCGCGAAAGATACTACTGCGTCAAGAGCTTTCAACACACTAACCTCGGATTGGTCTCGTTTTGAACGGGACAAGTCAGACTACGCGACAGTGCTGCCAACATGTCGAAAAAGTATTTCCTACAGCTGTGAGAGTACCAGTACACTTACTTTCTGGACGTGACGTGACGTGTATTATTAGGCATTTTGAAACTCATTTCCAGAATTATCCATACTGTGATCATTAAGTGTTTGGGTCTGGCCATCTTCGCACTTCTTTTATGGATTCGTTTTCAATCTTTAGTTTTGGTAAAAGAATTGCTATATGTTGATAACAAAAAGTAAAAACCTGAAAAACATGAATAAGACATGGTCTGATTTATACTCAAAGTTCACTGAAAATTGAAACCTTCGAATCAACCGGGACACACAATACGTTGTTGGTTATTTGAATGATTTCATATTTCATTTATGATGCTACCAAATTTTCTTCAAAATAAAACAATACTACAGTAGATTTGATGTTCAGTTTTGATTCAAAATTATATCAATCTTTTATGGCATGTATTAGTCATAAAAAATTGCTGCTTAAATTTATGTAAACTGAAACGAGTTGATGGAGTTTATACTATATTGAAATAATTAATGTCAACTTACCGATGATGTAATATATGCAGCGTGACTACAAATAGTAGTATGTAAAATATTAACGAAAGTACATGATACTAAAACACGAAAAGTTGTCCATTAAATTAATCCCAATCCACCTAGCTTCCAACTAAATATGTGTAAATGTTCATGCAATCATCAATCTAATTTCACTATGTCCATTAAATATTCGTAACAGCACAATTCCATTCGGATATTAAGCTTTATGTCGATTCAGTCATTAGTGCTGAATTTGATATTGAAATAAAGTCCCAGACCACACCTTCAGGCGATTCCAACTTCATTATTTCAACCCTGTTTCGCTTTTGCATCTCCACCCGACGAGGATCCATCCACCTTATTGACATCCATCGAATTTTAGCATTTGGCAAGCTATTCCCAAGAGTGCTGGCAAGAGTTTGCTGATTCCGTCCTCGTTGCACGAATGCAAGTCAAATAATCAGCTTTCAATTAAATTATAGTCGAATCAAAATGAGTTTGAGAATTTGCGCCCCAGCACAACACGATGGTTGTTGAGGCAAACTCGCAAGGGTGGTTCATGCTTTTAACAATTGTAATTATGGAAAGTTAATTACTCATCAGAATATGAAATGTGTCTGTGTTTTCCGATCGTCATATTCAAATGAACGATAGTAATAAGCAGGGTTATTTATTTAGGACAATCACATTAACTGGTTTTGGTTTGCAACCGAAGGGTACACTTCCTCATACTTATAAAAAGTCATTTGCCCAAATAATTTTTAACTTACAACTATTGAATTCATTCAATTTGGATTGCATAACACTAAATTCGATTTTGTTAAAATTTCTAACAAGGATCATTTTTTGAAATACTTAGAGAATGGAATTTGATTTTTCTGCTATCTTTATAGAATGAAATTAACATTATTCACATGCAAGCAATTTTTCCAGATTGACTTTTAGTACCATAAAATTAAGAATTAAGAGCATTCTTGACAATGATAATGATTCATGGCATCAATTTTCAGAATATATTTTACATTTAGTTTAAAAATCGTCAAACATTTCATCGCAATGTTTTACTAAAACGATTGATTGTTTAGCTAGCAAATTTCATGAACTTTTCCCAAAATGTGGTGAAATCTTCTCAAAAGTCAACTTTTTTCCATACGATAAACTGATAACATAGTGGATCGATTCAAAATGAAAGTTGGTGATAATACACGGGTCTACAAAACGTTTGTACAGTCTTATAAGTCAAAACCACTTTCGAAAAGCTAAAAACAAACTATGATATGAAATTTAATTTATGCCCAGATATATCCAATTTGATTGGCATAACTATTCCAAAAAGATGAATTTTGAGAATATAGAAAATATCATTTTTGCAATTCACAACTCAAAACTGGCACAACTCCATCAAATGACTTTCAAAAATATCAAAATCAAAAACAAGCAACTTATTCCACATATTCATGTTCATTTCTTCTACATCAACTCGCATATTTCCACCCTTCCAACGAAAACAACAAGGATCCTGCAGCAAATCATCATTGCCAGGCAAAAATAGACATTCTTGAAAGGAAGAAACAATTTTTTGTGTTTGGAAAGCACACAACGAAGTACACCGTCACAACACAACCGTTCACATTTCCACCTCATCCCCTGTAGACAATTCGTCCCGCATACCTGAAGGAAAGACAAAATCAGAAAGGATTGCCGGGAAAGCTCTTGAAGATCCCCGCGGCTAAAGTGGGCTTCGACTTGTCATGGCATGCATTATTCATGAATTTCGATGGCGTATTCAAATTTCCCGAATGTTACCGGAAAGGACTCTTGGTTTTATCATCAGCAACAACGAGCTTTTCCTCGTTTTCATTCTATTGAACCAGAGGTTTTCACTTATAAGCACAGATGGCTTCACAGGTCGCAGTTGATGTGTTTGTTTATGCATTGGATGGGAAGTGGAGCTGCATGGTAAGGATTGGTAATCGATGTTTGGTTGAAAGATCGAATTCCTTTGGAATCCGTTATGGAATATCTTAGAATTTAGACTGTTCCTTTCTTTGGATGTAAAATACGATTTGATGCTCGAACTTGCTTTAATGGCATCCTATTATTTCAGGATCAAATCTGAAATACTTTAAACTGACTAAAAATTGAAAAGCGAAAAATCGAGACAGTTCCATTACATCCCTAGTCGTCTCAGCAACAAAGTTCGTGAATCTTTGAAGCATGTCTTCGGGGTTGATTGCAATACAGACGGAGCGCAATTGATAAATGTATCTATCTGGTTTACCGAGCATACTAGCGTTAGGACTTAACATATCAAGCCACAGGAGATACCATAACGACGAAAGGATCTAAAGTTGAGAGTCTCCATTTTAGCCAGTACTCGATATTATGCAAATTCAAACCAAGTGGATTTCCCAGAAATTGCTTTACAAACGTGGACTGATGTTTGTTGTTCCTGGGAAACATTTTACTTTGTTGCTATCAAAAACAATAAATACTCAACTCTTTTAAAACTTATAATAGACGATGGATTGAAAACATATTTGCATAAGTAAATTGAAGGAAAATATAAAAGAGATTTGAATAATATTGAAAAGGTGACTTTGCATAAAGAAATCATGATGAAAGAACATTCTCAGGTGTGAATAAAAATCGTTTGGATGTCCTTTCATAAGTTCTTTGAAAATTCTCTTTTCAGTTTCTTCCCTGTCGGATTTTAAGCAGCAGCCTTAAAATTTAAAGCATCAAAAATCATAACCATCAGAGTCCACTGATCATTTTCGCAGCCCCTAAAGAGAAAACATGCTATTGTGAAACTAATTAGCTGAAGCAAATATAAATTAATATGTCTCATAAATTTAATATCAAAAAAAATTGAATCTAAATAATGTGCAAGTTTTCGAAGTATTCAAAGAATATTTTTATAGACTATAGTGAAAGTACAACACATTTGTTTTGATTTTTCACTTTTCAATATTGAGCATAATGCAACATCAAATAGAAAGCCTGCAAAACAAACATGCATTAAAAATTATATTATTAGTTTAAATCTAGAAAAAAACTAAGGTATCAAATTAGAAAACAACAATTGAAACCAAATGGCGGCTTCATGGTGTATTACACGATGGAATGATGCCCACTGAATAACTAAAGTGATGGTGAGAGTGGAGAGTGGAATAATATATTAAAAGATACTGCACAGTCCTAAAAAATATTCCTTTCATTTTTCAATATAAGACAACAATTTTCCTTGACACTTTTTCATAATCATTTGGCTGCGATTATTTACTCACTACTTTTGTGCAATTGTTCGATCAGAGCACCATTTCTGTATTCATCCACCGTTTATCCTCCAGTGCTGATGTTGTTCTATTATCGACCTTAAAATAACGTACTCATTCCTAGTGCTTTTCACTCGCTTCCTTTTTATGTGTGGAGAAGTTGGCGTCCATCTGACGATGTCATCTGGCGATTGCAAAATTGTCAGGTCGTGTTTTGATTGTTTCGCTGTTGTCGGTTCCGGTGTTTTTGAAATCCTGATGGATTGGCTAATGTAGGTAACTCTGATAAGGGATTGACGACGGTTGAGCCGATAGTGCTATTTGAGTACTCTGTAATTTAAATGGTGGTGGTATTCCCAAGTGGGACGCAATAAGTGAAAGATGTGATGAATTTTGATCTTTTCGATTGTTGACTAAGAAATGATGACGATATCTAATATACCCTCTGTTATTGTCTTTGGTTAGTTGATTTGATGTTTTGTAGCTTGTTACGCCATATCGACAATTGAAAAAAGGCTTCGAAAGTGTCCACTTAGGCCCAATTTTTGATCCGATCGATACGTCCAATTCAATTAAGATACTCGACTATACCTGTGGTAGTTCTTGTCTATTGTTCCTCGCGGTAGTTTGTCTTAACTTATAGTGACTTTCGCCTCGTGTGAAAAATATTCAAAGATTCTTGTTTTTGATCAGCCGCGAAGAGTGACAAACGTAACATATCGCTTGTGTTGAACTTATATCTTTTTACACGGTGATTTTTTTACATTGCACTAACTCGGTTTCAGAATAAGCATTTTTTTTAAACTGGGATACAAAAATTTTGAGCTGCATACATATCAAATATTGAAAAAAAATTCACACACTTAGATAATGTTAACTGTAATTTTTGATCTTAGGTTTTCAAGGATTTTTTTTGCACTTCTTGTTTCAATTTGTAAAATGAATCACATGATTGTATCTTTATAAAGTTGCCATTAAGAAAGAGGGTTTTGACGAGTACTACATATACTTTACGTCCAAAGAATTGATTTGCATGGCTTCTTCACGATTACAACTACCATGCTTTTCTAGAAAACTAATCTTCAAAAGAAATTGCGAAATATGTGCATCAGAGAAGCACTATTCTTTAAATGAGTTAACACGATCGTATTCCTTACAGAAGTCATAGAAATTTCCGGTAGTGAACCATCAAAAGGTTTGCTGCCTTCTCTAGAAAATTCATTGATAAGAAGTGGCTAGGGAAACAAGATTCTACCGATAATTGATGATTCATTAAAGCAATTTCATAAAAGTACATTATCCATAAAAACTAATCTCTTTTTCAATTAGTTTTCCGAAAAAATCCAAACATTGTAATCAATCAACTTACAATTCAAATCACATGCAGTCTCGCTGTCTCGATAACAACTTGAAAACTACAAAATAAATCTCGCAGGATTCTTCTTAATTTCACAACAATTTTGCATTCCGTTCAGGCGCGTGGCTCATCAATTGGGAAAAAAATTGCAAATACCACAAGTATAGGTGCAGGAGACCGAAAATAAACACGAAACTGAACTCTCTTCCCGAATCCTGTTGACAGGATGAACAAAGCTTAAGCAGGCTGTTATCCTTGTGTCAGACGCCCACACTTACAAAAACCAAGCACGTTCACTTTGTGTTCAATTTGCCACGTCTCTAGTCTTGAAATCAGTTAAGGAATCAGTGCGATACCAATGTGCCTGGATGTATGTACTTATTTATGTATATAAAGCACACATGTGAACACATATGTAGTATAGCTAACCGCCAGACACATACCAAATCGAAGTAAAGCCAAGCAAACCGAAATTCTTTCATTTTGTCGGATAGTTATACTCGATGTAATTGAAAGGATTTGCACACACATTCCAGCAAATTGTCGAACGAATCCTTTTCGTTGCAATCCCGGAAAGGATTCAGGAGATTTGGCTGAAAGATAGTAGGGAAAGATAGACGCGATAGACATTTCGGGATTGGTTTCCAAAACGATTCTATGCATGAAGGATTACAAACTAGGATCAAGAGGTATTGGCCTTATTGAATCTGATGAGGGATCTCTCTTATACTAAGGGATTGATAGGCAAATAACAATGGATGGATTTTCGGATTTTGTGATGCAGTTGACCGTAAATGACCACTAGCATGAAATTGATTCATTCAATTTCTTATTTTGCAGTCAGAGATTTTAGAGTTTAGATAAAAAAACATGAAAACGACTCCGAAGAATACTTGTATGAGACATTTTGCAGTTTAAACAAATACGACTTCTAAAGAATTCATTGTAATTTATTAGGGATCACTATGTTTGCATACTCGAAAACACATTGTTCCTAAAATGTCTTCACTTCAAGTGAAATGCTATGTGATATTTTCGCGTTGTGCAATTTGACTCCTGCAGAATGAAATTGACACTAAAATTCAAATTTTTCCAGTAAATGTTGAATGTTTAAAATGTAAATCAAAGATTATTTATATTTATATTATATTATTTATAGAAATATCGTTCACTCCAGCATTCAAACCTTGAACAAGTCTATGATTAAAAAATAATAATATAATTTGTCGGGAATGTGTCCCTTTTAATAAAATTACAAAGAAAAATTGTTTAAATGAAAAATTTAGCCTTGTTGGTAGAGAATTATTTTCAGAAACACAATGTGTAAAATTTTCCAATTTTATGTGGTCGAAAAAAAGTAATAGTAGATTAAAACAAAAATTAAATGAAAGCTTTAAAAAAGGAATTCTAGTTTTTAAATTTTTGAATTCAAAACTAATTTGAAGAATCATGTTTCCATCCATCCATTCATAACCAATCTCAATTTTCCGAGAAATCCCCTGCAGTATACATCTTAAAGTCAATATCCTCCAGTGCAATCGTGCTAAGTATTTTACCAAACACTCAAGTTGATTGTATGACACATTAAGGAATGCCACTAGTACCTATAAAAGTAACTTATTTGAACACCCACCTTCTACTGTACTCATAAACCTGCCTAGATCCTCGTATTTGCAACGACCATCTAATAGATTCGGTGTAAAGTCCTTCGTAACATCTTGAATTGTCTTCATCAAGCCCCGTTCAACGATTAACCTGGAGTGTCGAGTACTACCAGAAGAAACTGCTATCAACGACGACGAAATGAGGCCATGAAAAGAATAAGTCTTCTTAAAATAGAAAATAAAATGTCACTTGCATGCGCATCGTCTTCCTTCGCTCCCATTACAGCCCAGTTAAGCAACCATCTACGCTGTGATAAACAGGAGATGGGAGCACACAGGACGCGTAACATCAGAAACATCCTCAAGAATTCCAAGGGATCGCAAGGCTTATGTTATTGGTTTGGCATTTTCTCTTCATGAAAAACAGCATTTTTATTTTTCGCAAGGCACTTAATCGGCAGAACTAATTTTATGTTTCGTGTCAATATTCGTCCTGCCAAACAAACCCAATCTTCCCTACTGCTATCCTGGACCGATGCCGATATATCAGATCACCGGGTCGGATGGGAATCGATATTTACCAAATTGATTGTACGACGTCGTCTTATCACGGCGCAGCGTAAGAAATTGAGAAGACAATTGATTGCCATTTCCAGGGCATTTAAACTTCTTTTGAAATCGATTCGAAATTGGATTTCATGACTTGGGTCTTGGAGCACCATCGTTTAGCATGGCATGCCATGGTGTCATTCCAGCCAACATTGGCGTTGTCTTGTCTTGTCGTGTATTCCTACCATTTACGACATATTGTTGCATGGACTGCGATTGACATATTTTAACCCCTACAGCACACACCCTTAGATAATCGTGCGGGAGCATTAGTGGAACAAGATGGTAGTTCTTTAATAAAATCCAGAGGGCAGTCACTGTGCTCTGATTGAAATTTTCTTAAATTGAATAGACGGATAAGTGGATTTTATATCGTGGCGTCCGGATTCGATTTGACTACGCGAAAATTGGAATGAATTTCTTTGAAGAGATAAAATTTTAATTGTTTTGAAGGAAGCTACTGAAGGAGTTGATTAGAAGAAAAGTTACTTGCTGATTTGGTTCCGAAACAGTACCTAGTTGCATTGCCCAAAATGTCTTCTTTTCGACGTCTAATGATATTTGCGAACTTGATAACTTCAAACTGTGAATAGGGAAATTGATTGAAGATCACTTCTAGAATCCTTTTTTATACATTTTGCTTGTTCTAGCATCTCTAAAGTGTGGTGTGCATTCTTAAATTGGTTTCTTCTTAATTATATCATTTAACTAGTTCGAAAATGTAAGAACATTTTATTTTCTGGATCAATAGATTATTTTGCAATGATTTTTTCCTGCATTTATAAACCCTTTACAGATCAACATTTAAAATTATTCTTTTAACACACAACAAGACTTAAACATTCGATTAAATCAAGAATTTTTTCTTTGGATACAAAAAATCAAAAAACAGCAAATTCTTGGAATTTTCAAAAATGAAAAGTAAGGAATTTTCGACTCTGAAAGATTTGGAAGTTTTGCTTTCTAATCGGAAGCTTCTGTTAGGCCTTGTGGAGCCATTGCCCCTTTTTCCTTCCCAAGTATAGGAAACACAGAGAAAACATCAGTCAGAACACATTTAAATTAACCCTGTTTAAAAATTAATTGAACGCTTCGCAGGTTGACTTTGACTTGTTTTTAAAGAAAACTATCAAAACTAAAATGTTGCTAACTCAAAAACAAATTTGTAGCACACACGGGGCTTTGAAGTTGTGAATCTTGATTGATTAAGGGGGGAAATCACATAAAAAGGCCTATTTTGATGCTTTTATCGTGATTTTTTTGAAAGGACTGAAATGATTAGAACTATTTTTATTAGAGCTATTTTATTCATATTTTGAACGACACCTCATAATTTTTTAAAGTGATTATCATCAAAATTCGCAAAGTTAGAAGCTGTTCTTCATGGAGGTTCAAGTCTCTCATTGACGTGCATACTGGTGTCCACAATTAATGTGAAAGCAATTCAAGCAAATTTTCCAAATTATCTTTATGATAATTCCTTGATGAACCAAATTTTGAGTGAAAATTTGGAAAATTGAAAATTTGTGACGCGTTCGAAAAAAACATGGATTTTTTTTCTTTCGTCATAAAAAAAATATAAATCGAAATTTCTATCCCTATTTTCCAATCAATTATACGCACGGTTAATAAAAATTAAAAAAAAAGTTTTTGCAGATCGGTCAAATGCATATAAGCCGGAAAAACGCATTTAAAAGCAAATTACCAAAAACTGAGAATTACTTATACACAGGGATACCAGGAAAAATACATCTTCTTGTTTTTAAGATAGATTCATAAAACGAGAGCTGCGCGATCCCGATTATGCGGTATACTCAAGCGCGCTTCGCTTTTTGGCCCAAAAATATGGATAAGACATCCAATATCGATCTAAACCTTTTTGAGTATAGTCTTAAATAGCTAAACTTTCGATTTCTGCAATAAAAAAAGTCAATTGTTGGAACCGTCTAATGTGATTTTCCCCCTTTAATAAATTAGACTAAAGAATTTATACAAAATACACATCTTGGACTGAGATTCCACTTCCACATTTCATAGCCAACACAAATATCCTGAATGTTCAAATGATGCAAAAACACTAGTAGATCCTCAAAAACATATGATCTACAATTATGGTTGAAACAAGAAAAGTCATTTACCTTCCCTTAATCTGAAAAGGTGCTTAAAGCAAAACGATAAGCAGAAGCACTTGTAACGACGATAATTCAATTTAATAGCAACGTCTGGGTAGCAACGTTCACTGCTTCCAATTGTTCTATTCTCACAGTCCCATAAAAAGGCGCTCAAGGAAACGTTTTCAGGTGAGTGTTGTTGCCGGCGTTGTTGAAAGTGGAGTTTCCTCACTCGCTCGGATACGCTTCACACCACGTCTACGCTAGTCTTATCTTAAACAGGAGCGACGACATAATTGCACTAAGGTAGTAGTAACATAAATTCTACTTACATTTCGCTTTGCAATGGCAGAGTTTCTTGTACGCATCTTTTTAAGGCTAGTGACATTGCAATGAGTTTTAAATCGTATTATTAAGGATAAAGGGTTCAACTTTATGCAAGAAATCATTTGCGTTTGAAATGTTTAAATGGTATTTTAGAAAGTTCCTCGACGTTTCCAAATATTTCAAATTAACGTAAATCGAAACCTTTCAACAATTCAAATTTGACTTTATTTTCATTAATCATGTTCATTTTTTGTTTGAAAAAAATATTTTTATCCTATCCATTGAAATCTTATTACGCCAATATTTTGAACTTTTAAGTCCCATTCAAACGTGACTCGTTAAAAAACATTCTCAAGTTTTCATGTGAAATGGTACTTCAAGTATCTAAAGTCGTACAGGTTCAAGTTTTACTTTCGCCGAATTCCTCTTTAGATTTATTATATCTTTCATAAGCCATTAAAATTCACTGCGCCTTTAACAAGTTCTTAGAAAAGCACTCAAAGAATGATCTTTTGACCCAAACATTTCGTAAAAACGCAAAATATGTTGTTTGCGGTTCCGAATTTTAGCAGCACAACTTGAAATAGACTAATTCGACCAAGGATACGCTGCTTTTTACCGTGCAGTTGAATCAACGCCTTTTTGCAACAAACAGGCGTCATTCGATGAGAATGGAAAGGATACAAACAAATGATGCTGGCTAGAATTCACGAGTTTTGGCAACGAGGAACACTGCTAATTTGCTACCAAAACTCCATGAAGGGATAATCCAATTACGGAATTTAATTAAACAGAGTAAAACTTTCGGCAATAAATCAACACCATCACCACCACCGCTTTGGTGTTCTCGACTCAAAGACCGTTAAATCCTTCTAGGACTTAACGCAGTGCTCTTCACAAATTAACGAATCTTTTCTTTGAATCAGATTTGTTGATTTGATGCCGTTAAATGTTTTGGTGGCCAAATGGAATTCTTGAAAAGTACTTCATTACCAGATCTGATTTTATTGGAATACTAGATTGACTTTCATGAGCAGGAAAATATATACAAAATAAACAAGGAAGGCAAAAATATGTTGAATCTGATCTAAAAGTAATTAGCGATTCCATAAATATGATACGGATCAAAGGGTTTTGAGGTACATGTTTGCATTGCATCGTTAAGCTACTCCATGGAAAATTCTAGGATAGAGAATCTGTATCTTTTGATAAAATCACGTTGTGGCTTGCCTTCTTTAGGGGATGCTTTTCTTTCCATTTATCACTGATACAAAGACGACTTTTAATAACACGTAAAAAGTTATTCAATATTAAGTAAAAATTTAACAACTCGGATTTTCCTTTCATTTAAAAAAAATAAACTTTCAGGAAACAAAATTTTGATATTGTGAAACTCTTGAAAAAAATATGTAAGTGCCGACAGTATTCTTAAAAATAATAATATTAGAAATAAGCCGATGAAAACGATGATACTGTGATTGAAACTATGTAATTCAATACAATCAGAAAAACATTTCAGTCACAGAAGCATATTAATCTTCCATGGAAATAGAATTTATCGAATATTATTGTTGAACTACATTTAACGTGTTGAGAATGTTAGTCATGATAATGTAATATTGCAAGTATGATCTATAAACAATACAATCCATAGAGATTCATAAGGACTTCAGTTTTAACGATTAAAAATTTAATCAATGTTAAAATATGAACTTTTATATAGAAATCAATCAGCCATTGCCACTATAATGTACAAACCCACTTTTGTGTGGACTCAAACGCAAATTACCACAAACAAATAAATGAAAATATAACGAGAGCATATTTTAAAAAAAAATATGTATAATATTCATATGATTACACGAAAATTTCATTCATTAACGTTCAGCCAAAGTAATTTCATATCGGATTCCATTTCATTCAAAAGAGTTTTGCAAAAATATTTGCCAAGTCTCTCCAATCCTCTTCAATCTTCTCCAATAGTCAATATCAAAGATAATTAAACGATTTTTTCCACATTCAATCGAAGCAAACTTATTGAAATAATTCCAAAATGAGTTCCGAATAAAATCGAGTAGTAAAAGTTCATTGCTTCGCATTTCACATGAAACAAGATATAACGAGTAAAATCGACGCAATGATCCGTAATTTACAATTATTGCACAGTAATCCAATCAAGCGTTATATTATTTGTTTTTTTTTCTATGCACATACATACATAAATATAAGCTTTCTCTCATGCGAGTATGTGGAACCACTTATCGTTCATACCTTATGAGATATCAAGCATCCACGCGGAACAACAAGCTCGCAAACGTGATGGATATTCGTTCCAGATGAACACACAGCATGCTTTGCAGGATACAAGTCCTTGGATTGAAAAGAAAGAAATTATTACGCAGTAGTGGTCTTTACTTGCCTGGAAAAAAGTCTTGATCAAGCGTTGACCTGGAGACAAGGCGACTGGTAGCCTGGGCAAGGATATGGTCGTCCCATCAACTCAGTATGCAGACTGACTGTTAAAAAGTTGCTGAAATTGAAGTCCATTCAACGGTGCACTAACTTTATTCGCTATTACTGAAGGGAATAAGCACTTCCGGGGCGATGTTGAATATAGTAACTTTTGAATGGTTTCTTTGAATGGACTTAAAGTTGCTTGAAAATTTTGATCCTTTTTGTTTAGTAAACTTATGTTGGTCAAGTTTGCAAGTCACATTTCTACAGGATATTTGGCGTGGTGTTGATAGAAGTTGTAAGCTGATTTGAAAGCCAACGATGATTGACGGTTTTATACACTTTCTAGAATTTTATTTTCATAACGAAATAGATGCGGACCAAAAATAGAGAGGTTAAGTAGAAGAATGATATGCCACATAGAAATTGAAAATCGGTTCCGTTTTCAAAAATAATTTGTTCAACATTTTTAGAAAACTTAATGCACGAAATCTTATCTTGAACTTGATAATTCAAAAATCATCCACTTTCTGGGACATAAATAATTCAATAAATAACTTATAGTCACTTGACTTTTTTTAAACATGCTAGGATTAAACAGAAGAAGTTGTTTTGGTAGCTTCAATTTGATTTTATCAACATAAATCCGGAGTCTTTGTTTCATTTGCTGATGCTAAAGTTTTCCTCACATAACGTAAAGTTTGTTAAATCATTGAGTTCATCGTTTTTAACATTTCGCAAACGAAAACGAATATTTTCAGTGCCTTGTTTTTGAAATTGATAAAGTTTTCAAAAAGACACTTCAAAGTATTTTTGTGAATAATGAGAAAAACGCAATTTTTGTTTAACAAATTCAGATAACCAGATTTTTTTTTTATATTCTTTCCACCCAATCGCCATCAGACTTAAATCAAACAGTAACTTAACCAAACTTTCCAAACGTTTTCCACAAAAACATCCCCAAGTGCTCATAAAAAAATATACACTGAAATAAGCTTCACTTGAATCGTAATCTCAGTCATAATTCAACTACTAAGTACACGCAAGACTAATCCCTGCGGAATAAGTTAGTTGGCAATTGCCGTAAATGTTTTATGATATTCATTTTATTGTAATTATACAACCTCATATAGTTTCCCCCCCTGTTCCGTTGATAAGCTATCGCAATGATTACCCAAGTAGTTAGATTTCATGTTTTCTCGTGTAGTACGTATTCGCATTTTTATTACTATGTCAGGGACCATGTTCCCGTGTAGAACAACTAACACGTCAGAAAATCTGAAACCAGACTGTTAAAAGGATAATCATATTCGCACGACAATTAAGCCGAATTAATGGGGCGATTGTTAAATGCCAGTCAAGTTCTGCTAATGAACATTTCATCGTCTTTTGGAGGTTTACGAGAGAAATGACATGCGATTTTTGATAGTTTTCACTGTACTTATTCAGAGATATGCAGTAATTTTTCTAGAGTACTTTTAGAATTTGTAATTTTACCAGTTGATTGTGGATAGAATTTGGTTTCCCGTGTAATAACTTAAACCAAAACTTTTGAAAAGCAAAGTTTTGAATCTTTTATTTAATATTTTTAACACAACCGGCAATGGATCTACTTAAGGATCTTCAATTTTTTTTCATATTTTAAATTTGATTTTTCTTAAAGTAACAATTTTATCTCTTGATAAACTATCTCAAGAGTATTCAGTGATTTTCCCATTTTAGTGCCAGGAGTCTGAGGCGCCATTGTATGCCATCTATATGAGCCCTTTGTAGATTTATTTTACATGTACAAAAAATATATTTTTGTTCGTCAATACATATGCTAAAAAGAGTGTTAAAACTGAGACAAACGAAAGGACAAACCCCATTTTTCCTTAAATCTTCAGGAATGAATTAGATTCTAATCTTATTCATAGACTAATCAAAATATCACAATTTCTAGCAAAAAAGTGACGAATTCAAATACACGCTTTGTAAACAGTAGGAATCTTTAAAAGTATTGTTGAGTGCTTTTGGCAAATCCTGAAAAAGAACCCTTAGAGAAGTAACAATCACAATTTGATAACGAATGGAACAGGTACTTCTAACAAACTGTTTGGAAGCTTACTTTGTTCGGTCTAAATGGGTTGTAAATTATCCAATTGTGCATAGTCCAACTATTTCGTGTATTTCGACAATTAGTATACAAGTAAATATATAATTAAATACTAAATCGCATCTATGTAAGTTCAACATCTATGACGCATGTGAGGTGAGATTTCGCCTTATCCTTTCCATATTTAGATGGTTCTAGCTATTCGAAGCCGTGGCTGGAGTGGGAACTGGTGTACCCGCAGTCGGAACAGCCGGTGGTGTTGGGAATCCATTACTAGCCAGGTTAATTGCTCCTGCTATTGGTGGTACTGGGACAGGCGTTTTAGGTGTGGGAACAACAGGAGGAGTGGGAAATCCATTACTTGCAAGATTCAATGCAGCAGCGATCGCTGGCACAGGAACTGGAGTTCCTGGTGTAGGAACAGCTGGAGGAGTCGGATATGCTGAAACCTTTACCGATAAAGCAACAGCAGCAACAATAATACTAATTACGACTGAAAACAAACGATTTAAATTAATTCATTCAACAAATTTTCAGAAAAATTTACCTTTCATTTTCGAACTCCTGCTTGAAATGATCTGAAATGTACAGTCAAGCTCTGCTTTTTATATGAATGGCTTTATCTACTTTAATTTTTGATAGAACAACATGTTTATCTACAAATGTGTTCTATTCAAAAAAAGCTGATGGCCACCCATTGTGTTAAATGGTCAATAAACTGGACAGCATAATCGAAGACATTGATATCGTAGATATCGTGAAACATAGCTAGAATTGCTGATTTGGAGAACTCACTTAATATTTTCATAATGTTATTAGAATCAAAACAACTGTTGGTTCAATGTCTAAAACGACAGCACAATGGTACTAATCGAAATCTTCATTTTAGAATTTTAAGGTCAATATTAAACATTAATAATTATTTTTGAATGTTAAGGTTGACGCCTATTCGCAAAGCTTGATTAATATTTTGATAAACCCATTGACAAAAGTATCTACGATGCCAACCAGTGTTAATAAATTTGTTATACAGTAAAGTAGTGGTTTTTAATATACAATGTTATGTATTTTTGTGCATTATTTAATTAGCGTTTGAAGTGAAGCTTCTACTACCTATAATTTCCGACTTGATTGTGGCATTTAAAAAGTTTTTCATTTCCTTAAATATGGTATAACAAATCAAAACACTTTTATTGTGGAAAACTTTAAATCCATAACTGAAATTCATTCAGTTCATTTTTTAGAAAATATAGTATATAGAAAAATTAATTTGATTTTCGTGGGTTGTGAATTTTTCACACCAAAATTATTGCAAACAAGAACATATAAGGCTGTAGAAATCCGTGTTGTTTACAATTTAAGACGCATCCAATCTCCAAAAAACTTAAAAATAATAATGCTTAATTGGTTTACCACTTTGCTAGTCAAAATCAACGATTTGAAATTCAGTTTGAGGTTTTATTTGTGTGCACTTGAAGTCAAATTATTGCTGATGAGAATGTGTTTTTTTAATGGACAACAGCATCGCACCTAAAACAAATTTGAAACAGTTTTTTATGAGGGTACGTTTTCATAGTCATCGTTAAGCATGCATTATAACATCTTTTGATTAAAATAGTAGATGGGAACCAAAAAGGAAAACTTGCTGGAAGTACGACTAGCTAGACACCTATTAAATTTCCAGCATATCACAAAAATATTCTGTTTCCGCCCGGGTTCGAACCGGGGACCTTGTGCGTGTGAAGCACACGTGATAACCACTACACTACGGAAACTTGACATCAATGAATTTCAGCGTAAAATGTTTTTAAAATAAATTAAACATCTTTCATATTTTACACAATTTAAACACTGCAGCTTAATCGGCAAAACAAAAAATTCCAATGACTTTCCAAATCAATTTATTTAAATAATTATCACAAGACTACATAACGTTCCCTCCAGCAGATAATTTTCTTATCACCTTTAACAGTCCCAAAAAATTGAAAGCTACCAACAATTCCGGAAATAAGAATAATCGATTGAAGTTGCAAGCAAGATAGAAAATAATGGATTAATAAAAGTCATCCGCTATGAAATGAGTTCACGTTGGTAACGAAGTGACTCGAGGATTACCTATCTATCTCCTAAAAAGTCTGCAAATTTAACGACCTCCAGAGTTGTGCTGTATTCTCCGTCCTTTTAACGATGGATCAAAGTGGTAAATGAGTATATGTGCTGCAAATTGAAGTCTAACAGTCATGCACCTATAACAACTCAAGCCCATTCAGAGACTTACCTTACTTCGAGCCTTTTTGACTCCTAATACAATATTTTTTCTTCTATACATGATGGCTGTATGTTGAGAATCCTTTTGGTTTGCATTGGATGTTGGTAGAGCAAGACCTTGGAAGCAGATTGAAAAAAGGTAAAGTTTGTGTAAGGAAAACTGTTTGAAAGTACTTTCTAAAAAAAGCTGGTGAGATATTCATAAAGTAGTTCAAGCCATTGGGCTTAGAGCCGTTTTATTTAGTAATAATTTAATAATTTCTAAATTTGCTGCATACTAGCTTTAATCAAATTTTCCAATGCATATGTGATCTTTTAAATGTGTCTTGAAATAAGAATATTGAAAGAGCACGTAATCCAGGTAATTTCTAATAAAATTATATGTGATCTGATTCCACATTTTCGACCGAATAAGACAATGCTGCAGGTTTATTTGGGAACTGATCAAGTCCAAAAATTCGGCAACCGAGAAAAATGGTTTTATTGAAGTAAATCTTCTTTGTCAATGAAAAACAACCGATTTCTATGCCAAAAAGTTTAGTCAATTTTCGCTATGTATAATAGAAAATTGTCAGTGCTTTAATCAGTTGAAGTCAATGTTTTCAATTTTCGGATTTAGTTTCTAAAGTAAGCCGACAATACATGCAAAGTGTAAAATACAACCATTGGAGCATCACTATTTCTTCAAGCTATATATATTTTTTGAACTTACCCCATATGCCAGAGTTTTTGCTACCAAATCAATGTATATTCTCAGTCACATATTTCCCGGCACAAACTATCAAACGCAAGCTTGTTTATATGTTTGGTAACATACTTATCCTCTCACAACGTTCGGATTAACACATGTTGTTGGTAGTCAATGTTCAAGAGTGTACAAGTGCTTTTTGAAAAGTAGAAAAATGTAATCATCATTTTGTTGAGAGCACGAAAAGTCTTCTAAAGTATCCTTTTAGATTGTTCAGCAAGCGAAAAAAGACAAGTAGTTTATAGATCGCTTTTTTCCAACTTTTAATGATATTTTTTGAGAATTCCAAGGTGAGTTTCGGAAAAAAGTTTATGAAAAGAAATGAAAAATGTTTATATGATGAACATACATACTGTCTATCGATTGGTGAAGGTATAATGGCTTGAAACGCTAGAGCGAACTCAATTTTCAGGTAAATGGTTCTGAAGCAGCCGATGAATGATGGAAATTGAAATTTTGAAAGTAATATAAATAATTTTGTGTATTCCTCTATGAAGTCGTATACTTAGATGGCATTATTCATGCGACCTGGATGGTAAAACCTACCAACTAAGGCATATGAGAAGGTCCATAGCCAAATATAATAAATCCATTCGAAATATTTTTTTATCAACCAAGAAAAATCGTTTACATGTAAGAGACGCTTTTTTTAAAAAGAATCGTTGGAAGAAATATATTATTTAATCTAGAAAAAATATTGACTTGTTGTATGTAACTATTTCTCAATTAATCAAACAATATCCATTAAGAAAAGCTCAAGTACCTTGAGTGAAATCCTTCGTTTTGCTATGGACCTTCTTCAGTTTATTACAATAGTTGAAATAGTATTGGAAAAGAAAGTCACAGAAATGTTTTAAGGTTATCCTTTGATGGCGTTTCAACCAAAAAAATCAAGCTCATAGTAAGTTGAAACATATATTTCTTTGCTTTCAGAAGAGATTGCGGTGTCTTTAAATGATTTAGATGCAATTTTTTCTTTGTGTATATATTGTACTTTTACTTGCAAAAAGCTTCCCTAAAATACCGCGGCTGTAAACACCTCTGTTGTTTTTCCCCAAATTCTGTTGTCTTTTCATCAAACAAATTTGAAAATCAATACTTAATAAAAGTTAATTACCGCACAATCAAATTGTTTGTCAGATCCCCAGGACATTCAAACAATTGTTTTCGCGACCATGACAATGGCGGCAGGATATCAACTGTGTGGAGTGTCCTTCCCCAAAACCCTTCACATATGAGCCATTGTAGTGGCAATGGCGGTCTGTTGTTTCAATTTGCCATGTTCCATCTGTGGCGTTAATTATAATTATCAGCATACGCTGCCGTGGGCTTAATTAGGATTTAGGATAGGAATCGAGTGTCTAGCACTACCTACGAGTTACATATGAATGTGGCTTTTTGTTTAACATTGCATCCTTGCCAGGTACGTGGTCAAAACTAAGAGACTTTATGCAGAATTTGCATGCATGAAGTTTGAAAGTCCAGATGAATCAACTGCACAATTTTTCTTTAAATACTTTGGGATCGTCTATTTGCAAAAGTTTCTCATCTTTGCAGTCAATTACTAACTAACCTTGCGCTAGTATCAAAAATAGATTAACCAAATGTCTACTGCGAACACGTTTGGCAGTGCTTTCCTCGGTTTATCCAAAGGTTGAGCATGTTTGGTACTTTCTATTTATCATGACATTAACAATATGCCAAGCATATCCTGCTTCTGCAGATGAGCCTACCATCGCAGTTCAAATGAGCCAATGAAAGGATGTAAAGGGCTGGTCACTGCGGAATGGGGATGTCTTTATTGCGATATGGCTTCGCAATTTTAGTGATTACACATAGGAACTTCTAATTGAACCTGAAATTTATTCAACGCAAGCAGGAAGCTTGTAATTGCTTCATTGAGAGTACCGACACTCGGCAGCATTTTGGATATTGGCTCTGAGCTCCTTAATAGCTTCAATTTTGGATCTCATACCAAAATAAAAATATGCTTTGATGCTATTGATCGTATTAGATGTATTCCATTTCAAATATTTTGTTAAAAAAAATTCTGGCAGATAATGATACAACAACAAAAGCAACTAGACTTTTAGAAGAATTGCAAATACAAATTTTTGATGGGAAATGTCCAGAAATTAAGTTGTTATTACTGATATCCTGAAGTCCTGATGTCCTGATGTCCTTTTAAAACGATTCTAAAGAAAAAAATGTCTGATATTCGCGCTTGCATCCTTTTTTAGGACTAGCTGCAATGTACTATGCGCTCCCTTAAACGTTATGTACGTTAACAATAGTCTTTCGGTTGCAAAAAAAACTTAAACGTAATCGTATTTTTTCAAATTTTGAATGAGAATTGAATGTATGCCTTCAAAAATTTCAATTTCGTTTTAAGCATGAATGCATATTGATGAAAACTCTATTTTCTAATCTCTGAATATCATTATTATCATTTACCATACATTTAGAGGATATGTACATATCTTAGACTGGTATTTTATACAATTTTAATAAACATTGGTAAACAAATTCGCTTTGAAATCATGACTGATGTAGTATTTTCAGTTTTTTTTATGTGAAACCACGTTGGAAGGATCAAAAATGGACATAAATTCGCACAGATTCATCAATGAACACAGACCATTCGAAATGCATTTCTTGGGTGACCTTATGTAACGCTCTTGAGTTTGTCTAAATGAATCAATTTAATTGTTTTTAAGAATCCAGTATACAAGCAAATTCACTCCCCTACCAAACCTATCCTCTTCATCATTTTAAAAAAATCGATTTTTTTATTGCATTTTCGAAAATTATATATATGCAGAAATATAATATTAAAATTTTATGCAGATCGGAGTAGTCTAACTCTATTTTTGGGCAACTTTCACTTTGTCACTCGAGTGCAATTTTTCTTCAAAAAAAACTTTAACTGCGTTGTTCTCGAAACAACGTTTTTCGACGCCGCGTTGATTCAATTTCGGAAACTACTCAACCGATTCCCACCAAATTTACACCAAGCATTCTTTATGACAACAGCTACAGCGGAATTTTTGATTTAAAGTATTTTTTGGCCACAAACAATGAAACAGCATGTGTTTTCGTATTTTTTCGAAAAATGTCCGCCATTTCGTCATTTTTGCAAAAATCGAAAATCCCCTTATTGGCGCTATAACTATTAACATATTGAACCTAAAACTATTTGATTTTTTTGTTTCAGACCAACCATCTCGAAAATTTCATCAACAGCGCTCACCCCTCTCGTTTTTTCGACATTTTTGCAACCAGCATTTTCATTGATAAAAACTCACATGAATGAATAAAACATATTTTTTGTATATTTTGGGACTGCATGTATTGAGTATAACCCCTCGTTTATCAATATTCATAATTTTAATCTGTCTAAAAAATTATTCAAAACACCCCGTTTTTACACTGCTAAAAGAGGGTAGACCCCTTAAAGCCATGACAATTTATTTTTTAAATAATCTATGGTCAACTAAAACGTTTTTTCAATTTTTTGAACAAAATTTAGGCGCAAAAACCTGTAATAACTAGGATATAATATGTTGCAGATTTCTAAATAATAATTCTCAAAAAACATTTAACTTTCAAACAAATTTTTTAAAGCATGATAAAAAATGTATTGCCATCATTTTCAATCTAAAATTTATCATGAAACATACTATGATTTTTGCATTTACTTCAACTAAAACTGATCCAAAAAAAATTATTCCAAACTATTTCAATATTTTTTCTTAGAAATTTAATCACCAACTTCATTCTTTCTAGAGTAGTAGCCACTAAAGTACATCAGATTTTTAACTTTTTTGCTATTAAAAAAATTCAAAACTGATTTTACATATCGTCGTCGTCAATGCAGGACCTTGTAACTACAATTTTTGGTGAAAATGTGTTTAGGTAAATTTTAATGTTTGCATTGCTTTTGAGAAGGTTTTTATTGCCTGTAAAATTTTTTTTTTGCATTTTGTCCATGTCCTGCATTGGTGCCGACGATATATGAAAAATATGTACAGCCCAAATATTTTTCGTGAATTAAATATCAAGCATTATTATATAAAAAAATATATACATTGCTAGGTGCTATTTCAAACATATAATGATGGATGCCATTAAAATACGAAACGACTTACATATATACAATGGTTTAAAATCACAAACATACAATAAATACTATGAGTTCTTTTCAAATGCGTGAAATGTCAAGCACTTACCATTGAAATCCAAGCAATTTAGCCATCACAGAAAATAGCCTCTGAAGTTCAAATATAATTACAACACCATTACCCAGCGTGATGTTGAGGAAGCAATTTTCCACGAAAGTGAATCCCTCCTGTCTCCTTCGAGGAAAGCCTCACAACTCCACATATTCCTTCCGAATCTCTTAGCCGCCGTGTTCCATTGCTGTTACCTTCTAAATAGCAGTTTGACACTGCAAAATTGGCAGCAATTTTCTAAATGAGCACTTCTTGTCCCGATGAAAATGCTAAATTGTTGACTAGAACACGTCCGGGACGTGTATGGAATCGAAAATTTCGAAATTTAGTCTGCTCCTGAAATTTATGTTAATTCTCAGACGCTGAAACAGATCGGAAGATGAACTAGTACTCTTGACTATCAACTGTATACCCTGAAGGATTCTCGGGGTGAATGCCGGCTGAGGTTTCTCCACGATTGATTTACAAGCATTCGTTGTATTCCCCAAGTGAAATTTGTTTGCGGTTGTACGAAGTTTAACGAACCACAACAGAAAAATAAATGGGAAAAATTATGCCGTGAAAATAAAATGAAACGAAAACGAATATAAAATATTTGAATTTATTTTAGACGAACATGTTTTTGAATACCGTATGCAATTTAAGGGAGTTAGGCGATATTGGTCGAAGGACAAAAAATGTTCTTTGATTTATGGAAATTACATGATGACAAGTAGATATTATTGAATCGTTATGAAGCTCAAAAATTAAATATTTGTACGGGTAGAATCCCAAAATCCCTGAATCCCAGAATCATTAATTTTTTTTAAAGAATCTGTTGAAATATATAACATATGATTGAGTGGAAAAACATGATTTACTCAAGATATTGAAAATCAAAAAATTTAAAACCGATTTAGAAAATAATTTTTAATATCTGGAAGATAACTTAAACACGAATTTCATATAAATTGTTGTTTTTCACAATTTAGAGCTTTTCAAAACTTAAAACCCTTTAATATTTGTCGTTTGAGGTTATTATGAATGCTTAAAATGATGCGTGAAAACAAAAAAGTCTGAATAAAATATCGGGTTAAATATTTTTCATGTCATGCTACTCTTACATAAATATATTTCTAACATTAAATTTATGCCATAAGTATGACGTACCTTATAGTTATGGATGTCATTATGTGTTTATGGAATTTTAGGGGGAAATACATTGTTTTGTTAACCAATATACTCGATTTTCGAAGAAAAAACGTTTGTTTCTTTACTTTGACGGAGTTTTTTTCCAGCAAACTTTTTGCCAATGATCGCTATTTCTGATTTATTAACGATCACTCAAAGAAACTTATTTAATTTCGAAAACTGATAGTGACACTAACAAATATGATTACAAATTGATATCTCCCGCTTCGTTCTTCTTAACCAAATTTCCAAACTGAGTTATTCTTACCGATCGCATTAAAGTATGTTTTCACTATGCATAATTAATAGACAAGACAAACTAACATTTGAAACCTCGTAATCTCCTTTTAATTTGAAGCAACCGTCCAGCTGCTCTATTCATTCCCTTAAAATGTTGCCTCAAATAACAAATTATCCCGAATTTAAATCCCCTTCCAAGGCTATAATACCACAACCAAAACACTTTAATTCCTCTTAAACAATTCTATCTTTGCATTTAATTAAAATCGTCGTTGGCCCCAAACGAAAAACAGAATTTATTGAATTGTCTGTGAACGAAGGTAGAACAAACGTTTCCGGAAAAACAGCCTGGAGCAACACGAGAGTCTTTGCTTGCCCGGCATCTTCGCTCTTTTCGCTGATTTTTAGCTGCTGCAACCCCTACTGTGACAACGGTGTTCATCGCACAACTTCAATACTTCTGCTCCCCATTAATGAATCTAGAGGGTTCTTCCGCAACGACCCTTCATGACAAAAAATTTCGCACTTGTTGTAAAATAGGATTGTTACTCATATACACCCAGCGATCCTTGCCGGTACGGCGACAGGGACAGCAACATTTGATTTTTGCTCTGACGTTTTGAACTTTCTTCTGCAACCAGCTAGCAATCATCGTTGCGTACAGCTTGTTTTTGTGTGTTGCACTGGAAGACGAGGCTACAATTTAGCAGCATCCTTACACACACATGCTCATTGCCTCAAGTGCTTGTGCCTCAAGGAGTTCACAAGTTTAATTTCGGAAAGGAGCGAAGCAAAATGCTGCGTGGAACAGTCTCAAATTTGCATTGAAATTTATTGTGGGGCTTTCCTGAGCATCCTGGAAAAGGGGACCAACTTCTCATTTTCGAAATTGTCTTTGGTTAATGCGATGTAAAGGGAACATGCTACTTCATAATATCGACCGGTCACCCTTGCTGGAGGGTGCGTGAATAGAAAACAGAAGCCACAACTACAATGGAACGACAGTGTAAAAGCGATGATGTAAAACAGGACATTAAAGTTAAATTAAAGTAAAAAAAGAAATCTGCATGTGAACCTTACACCCACCAAGCCTTCGAAATTTAAAAAAAATCATTTTAATGGAATACATTTTTCCATGATAACCCAGCACAGTTTTAATAGGCTGAAAATATCTAGAAAACCAAGGATCAACAAAATTTAGTCACATTTCAACAGAATCCTTGTACTCATGAAGTCCAACCATTTCTACAAATTCTTCATATCCTCACGTCCATTTGCCACTCCATCTACAAAACACCTTATGCCACAGTGGATGTTATTTAATGTTCTTAATAAATCCACAGAAAAGGATCTACTTTTTGTCCATATTCACCGGAACTAGTTTTTGGGCAAATACCAGCATCTGTTTGAACATTTTTTATTCTAAATCTCTGGCGTTCTTGTAAAAAATGGGAGAAAACTTTGCTGGTGATGTGCCATTTAGCTCGAAAAAACAGATTGAGTGCTGCTTTGTGATAAGATTTGAGAGATTTGGGCTTGAAATGTTAGGTGCAAATCTTAATATGGATAATACATCTCAAGAAAGCATAAGGGATAGGTGTTGAAGTTTTAAAGTAAAAGATATGTGATTTTCGTCAGATGATTTATTTGAGCTAGCTTCATATAGGCAATTGAAACTTTTGGACTATCAACGAGCTATCCAATTTAAAATATCCAATTCATCAAAACTTTTATTCAAATTTTTATGAAAATTTTCATAAACAAAATTCTTTAAAAAATCTCTTCGAAATAAGGTGTATTACTACAAAACATTAGTCAGCACTAGAAAGATCAACTTGAATAAACTACTCACATTTTTCCTCGAAGACCTTAGAACAAAGGATGGAAATCCAGCTATTACAAGCAGCTCTACCTAAATTTTTAAGCAAAACTATTTTTTCAGTTATCGGAAATGCCTAGAATGCCTAAATTTTTGATATTCACAATTTCTTTATTTAGAATTTACCAGGAAATCATTTAATTGATAGTATGAAGACATTTCCGACAACTTTCTTTCAAGCTCGAAACCACTATAGACTATGAAAATTATATTCAATTTTTTTATGTCTACAGCACTAAGCAGTTTTGCAGCACTCACCTCAAAAGATAATTTGCTAATCTTAAACAACTTTACGGAACAATCCTAACGAAAAATTAGAAACACCAACTTCTGGAATTAGTTCAGACACTTTTCCATGTCTCTAGAGTGAGGCAAACACTTCTTTAACTCACCTGCACTCCTGACTTTTATCCTCATCTTAATGTGAAATGGACCTTGCAAAGTTTTTGAAATTCCCTAAAACGTAAAATAAAACCGAAAACCATTCTCCAAGAAGTTGAAGAAGGATAATATGAGAAAAATGCAGATACTTTGGAAAATGGCTTCCACCAAAGTTTAATTTAATTGTACCCAAAGTCGACTTCAACTTTTCAGAGTTTTCATTTCGTTCGACCTCTTCGTCCACAGTGCACTCATAGTCCTAGCTATGAAAAAAATCTAAATGGATGTCGTCCTAGAACGTGACCGGAATGTGCAAATATACCGGACCGTCAACGGTCTTAGAGGGCAATAAAGTGAAAACGCGGTCGATAATACCCTCCTGGTTTGTCTCGCCTGAAAAGTTCTGATTTCCATTTGAAGTGGCAGATTTATGGTAATTTAATATGTCCAAAGATCCTCCTTAAAAGGGTGCTTCTCGGGTTGTCATTCGGCAAGGTAACATTGAAATGAATAATCCTCATGGTATTTGTGAAAATCGTGTTTTTGACTAAGGTAAAAGCCATCGAAAGAGGTTTTTTGTGTGCTTGTAAGTGTAAAGGTAGTCCTTGTTCCATGAAAAGCTGACCCATAGATTACAGTCCAAGTTGAAAGTTTACCTGATTTCCAGGAAAGGTGTAAGTAAGTTTTGCTTTAATTTAACCTAATTCCTCAATATTTTTCAGCTTTTTCATAGAGGTTTTGATTCGGGTGTTGAATTTTAGCATTGAGTTGATAAAAATTGTTTTGATTTCTTGAAATCGTTCAACCAAGCACAATTTTTCTGCTTACTAAATACCAGAAAAAGTTCCGTGGTAACTGTTAAAAATATTTAGTGAACTGCAATAAGTTTTCAGCAACTCTCTGCTACCCATGTACCTTAAACTTTGTTTCTAATTATCAGAACAAGTAGGATTTGCGCAAGCCATAACAAAAATCAAGTTTGGTTCAGTTAAATTAATTATGATTTTTTTTTATTTCGTGATATGTTCCATCCAAATTTAAGTGAAAATACAAGCATTGTTCTCGATCTTTTCATAAAATTTCATCAGACAACTTCAAACATTTTGAGAATTAAAACAGTTTTTTGGATTGAACTCACCAGGTTTTAGTCTACTTTCAACTGTTCCAGAATACTGCGAATGAAGTGATACACATTTCACGTTCCACGTCATTATTTTTTCAGTATTTGAAAGAAAAAGACATCCACCTCTTCAGATACAAAATATCTAAAGTAATATTCAAAGACTAATATCTATAAAAAATAAATTTAGATAAATCAAGGGAATAATTTTCGGAAGAAATTAAAAACGCATAAACATTTTAGTATATATTTTGAAAATATTTTTCTTTTAACTTCCACACATGAAGACTAATAAAGAAGAATAAATTTGGCATTTCTACGAGAAAATAAACCACACAAATTATCTCATACGAACTCTAGGTGAAATTGTAAACAATTGCAATTAGAATTAATGACCGTACTAGGAGTATAAAGACAATATCTACGCATTTTCAATTAAATAAGGCAAAAAATTAAGCAAAGACCCCAAATATATACTATTAAAAAAAATTAATTCTTGAAAATTTGCCGACCAAACCCTTCATACTTTATTCTAGAACGAAATCCATCAAGCAAACTTATATCATAATACAGAGCCATTTTCATTGATATGTTGTAAGACATGTATTATTTGATGTTTTTGTACCAAGCGCAACTACAATATTGAGGAGCCCAAACAGTAACTCTTGAGTCCTGAAGATCTACCACAAACCTTGTACTATTACGTATCTTGCTATCAACAAAAATTTACTGCTGCACATTCTTCACTATACAATTTTTTTTTACAACAAATACAAATACAATACAATGAAACCTAAATCAAAAACTTTTTGTTTATATTTATTTTAATAATCTTCTTAACCACGATTATCCCGAACCAACTTGACATGCATACATACATGCTGATAAGCGGAAAAATTAATGAAAATGCGGCAATCCTCAATTGTTAGTGACTTAACCATCTCGAAAGGACAATACTAAATCTACATTTTCTTCAGCATAACAATGGTGGCACCTTCAGTTCCTGCAACTCTCAACTGAAATTACTTTCAACTGCTTCAGCTTAAGGAAGCATTTCAAAGTTTGTCTTTTCACATGCGACGAGGATGAGGACAAGGACGAGGACGAGAATGAAAACGACGACGTCAATGCCGCCAACTATTTTGTATTCATAACAGAGAGTCAAGTAGGATTTAGTTTTCCATTTAACGATTTTCAATGTGATTTTCAAGGCAAAGCCACTAACTGCTCGAGTTCTGATAACTGCTGCAGAACGGAAGCCAGTTCGAGGTACAAGCCATGGAACGTTCTTCCGTTTCTGCTTAGCTCCTCGATTGCGATGCCTGACAAGTTAGTCCTGTCGTCTTCTATTCAACGACATCATTGCAGAGCGATGACAAAGCCCGAAGACACCCAAAAAGTCTTAACTTTCAATAATGAAACAATTTATGCTGATGGCACCACAATGCTTCGAAGTTTTGAATATTTGATGTGATGTCAGCAGCAAGCGGAGATTGTTCGTATGAACCCTTAAAACATACAGTTATTAATTATTTTATTCAGTGAACAATGCCTGCATAAATAGAGAATGAATAAAGGATTCATTCTTGACTTTCCATTGGGTATGCAAAAGAATAGCTATGATGTTCACTGAATGATGAAGTTGGTGGGCTTTTGTGTTGAGGTGTTGAATAAACGGAAGATCTGTTGTTAAAGGATTGTTCATTTTGAATAAGAAAAGGATCCTATTAAAACTAAACTAGTTTATGGAGTAAATTTATATATTGAAGCAGCATAGTTGCTTACATTGGAGTACTGAATCGTTAACACAACTTGAGGTGAATACACGTTTGGTGAAGTTCGAGTTAGATTCGGGTTTTAGCTTCATAGGTGACCTTCGTTATGTTGGTTTACTTTGTTTGATGATGTGATTCTGATGAGGAAAGGATAATAATAATAATTAGCAGTTAGCAGCTTAAAAACATTAGTTCTCATTGAGAAATTGCTCTTCAATTTGTGTAAGCTTTTCAAGGATGAACGAAAAATCAACGATTCATTTTCCTCAACCATCAATATTAAATTGTTATTTTCAATTTATCTTTTTCATTCTTTGGTGAATCAAGTTGAACTGTTTTATTTTGTTAATTATTCATTTATTTTTATTTGACATTGTTGCACAACTTCGATATTAAAGTTTTCGGTAGAATAAATATAAGACATGACATAATCAAAAACTTTAAGAATTTTTGTATGACCCCTATCAATTTTACTAGATTATTTCAATAGGTTAAATGATGTAGAATGAAGCGACAAATTTTGCTTGATCATGTATATTTTAAGATAAGATTTTCTAAATTGTATTGTTTATAAGATATATAATATAATATAATGCAAATATACAGCAAACTCTCTTGATAGGCTTAAATTGGTACACATATCAGATATACTAGTAGACCAGTGTGGATATGGTTTCGGTTAGGTGTTGGGTGCATTTTTTGTACTTAATTTAAATTAATAGCTACCGAGATATTCAATTTATTTATAAAAAATATCTATAATTTTAAAGGATTCCTGAGACCGCCCTAATAATTCGATTTTAATTTTATAAAGTGCATTTGATGGCAAAGTGCTCATTTACATGTAAAAAATAATACTTTAGTTTCTGACATGCAAGATTTAAAAAAAGATTTTTTAAATGAAATTTAGATTGCAAAATTATCATGCAAAATCTACTGAATTGATTTTGATGAGAAGTTGTGTGCTGTTTTACTATATTATACTATATCCTTAGTGCATTCTAAGTGGTTAAACAAATTAAATACTCTTATTACCTCAAAATTTGCTCTGAAATGAATCGTTTTAAAGTTAGAAGTGAGAATAGTTGGGAAAAATTGGGTTTTTTTAAAAAAAAATTAAACAATTCGATTTATTTATTAATGATCTCGACTTTTTTCGAGATGGAGCTGTTGATGTTTATGTTTTCAATTATTGTTATACAAAGTTATTCAATTATTTTTTTGCAAAGATCAGTGCGCCCCCTCTCAGCAGCTGAATGTAGTCGTTGTTTTACAGATCCGCTCTGGTCTATGAATCATATACTATATCTGAAAAATACTTTCGGAATTCCAAAAAAACTGAACAAAATAGAAAATACTGCTGAAATACATGTATATTCTCGAAGCAATTTGATACATTGAGCAGGCCTAAATGATTGAATTTTTTTATAGCCTTTCATAAACATGTCCGTCAGGAGGGATAAGATTATGATAAGAATTGGATTCTTTATACTCTAGAAATGAATGGCCAACTGTATAGTAGTATAATGGAAACTGAATAAGAACGCTTCATTTACTGCATAAAACTGCTCGATGATCCGAATTTAGACTATTGAAAATCAGCATTTACTTTTTGCAAAAGCATTAGAGGATACTCTTTTTTTACAACACTACAATCATCAAATACAAGATAATCAATTGATTAGTAGACTGTCTACAGAAACAAACAAATCTATTTACAAATATATTTATATGCAGCCTCATTTCTGCTATGAATCATATCCAATTGCGCTCAATTTGAACTTTTGCACACATGCTAGAGCATCAATATTCAAAGTTATAAAACCAAAATGAGGATATCATTCCGTTCCATCAAGTGGTAATTAAATCATATTGAAAAATAAAAGTGCACTCACTTCTTTTTCAGACTGCTCTACTCGTATCGGTTGATCCATAGCATGATACAGCTCTTTTACAGGAAAATGGTACTATAGCTTTGTATACTTTCAGCATTTGCCTATACACATTGGTAATGCAGTGACCGTAAATGAAGGTAACTGGTATTGATCCACAAACAGACTATTATTAATTTTTTGATATTCAATTTACATGTTCACATATTTGTATGGAATATTGAATTGCACTTTGTTTGTTTGTTTTTTATCAAATACGTAATATATATGTATACTAGGAGGTGGTAGTTAATCTGATAACTGTTGTGATTTGTGAGCATATGTGGATTTTGAATGATGAAATTCCATTTTTTAATTAATGAAATCAACGGCCACATTGAATTTTATTCATATATCGATGCCAATTTGCAGTTCAACCTTATAATATATTTTTCAAATAAACGTCCTACTAATCTTTTCATTAATCAAAGCAATGCAATACGATCCAACCATGTTTAATGAAATATGATTTATTATTGTTTTATTATTTAGTTGAAAAACATCAACCAGTTGTATCAAAATATAATTAGCTATTCTGCTTCGCGAGCAAAATAGTTTTGAAATTTCCATTCATATACAGTCATAGAAATAGAAATCATCGTAAAAAGTTTCTGAATTTAATCCAGGACTCCACTCCAAACTTACGCACGCATAAATTCGATGAACTTTACTTAGATCATGATTAAATAAAGGGTTTATAAATGTTTATTTATAACATCGAAACGAATTCATAAAAATCAAAAAGTAACTGCAATCAAGTTATCTTAAACGGCCATCAATAACGTTGCGTGCAATGTCAACAAGGACATCATCAATTTGCTGACACGAACTTTTACTGTCTGATATGAACAAATAGCCACATAATGGTGTAACCTATAACTTCCCATTATTCAATAAATAATAAACGATGCTATAAGCAATTTTGTCGTCAACTGTATCGCATACGACCAACATTATAGCATATGCACATATCTATGAGCTTCCTTCCATAAATCTTGGAGACGAACGGATAATCCTCGAGTTACTGAAGACTGGGCCGAATGAATTATAACTGACAGATTCTATTGTTAGGATGTGAGTCGAATGAACTTTATATACAAAACGTTTAAGATAAAACTGTACGGGTAAAATGGCACATGGTTTACACTAATTTAATGTCCTGTTTGATGTCCCTTCGGAGCAGCAGTGAGTTTCAAAAGAAAGCTGCGAAAAAGTAAGTTGATATTTTGTAGGTAAACGAATGGAATGTCAATAATGTCAATAATATTACTGGAAAATACAGACCAAATAATAGAAAATATTTCATGTTACGTTTGTGACATGTTCATAAGCTCATTTCAACAAATCTATCAAATAACCTTTGAACTACACAGAAAATGTTTTAACCTGGTTAAAAACAAATATTAATTCTTGATCCCAATCGAAAACAATTGACATCATTTAAAATATCTTATCTGCAGTATTATCCCTTTTTGGTAGCCACTTTGGTGTCTTCTTGGGTAGACAGAATACCATAAAATGGCAGTAACTTTCAAGTCCACGATTTTATGACCACAATCCTATTTTGCTATGAAATATAAAAACATCCCTTGTTTGTATGATTTTATTTGTTTCGCTTACAGTTGGAAAAGTGTATAGAATATATTTTTCTGTATGAAATGAATGAAGAAAATATGAACACAGAACATTGTAATAAAATTCTTAGTTATTTAAGTCTAAAAATTTGAAAATATCAGGAAATATCGTGAAAATGGATTTCAATTAAAAAAATGAATTTATTGTAGAAAATTGTCTAAATTCATTGTAAGCAAGAATCTTGAATTCATTCATTCATATTGATATTTAGATACAAATGTGGGATATTATGCCCATTGATAAGGAGTCGAGAACGGTTCAATCAGTTTCGAAAATTGTATGCTCATCACCATCATCTTTGGTTCAACAGTCCTAATTTAGTCATAGCGTATGATTGCCCACGTTTGTAATTTCTTACCATTATCTGAAGAAGTTGCTTATGAACTTCTCAGTAGGAAGTTATTGTAATGGGGTCGATTTTGCGAATCCCAAATATTGACATACCTCCACATTTTAAGGTCTCTAGAATTCAAATCGATTGTTTTTAGAGAGATTGCTGTGTGTGTGTATGTATGTATGTGCGTATGTGCGTTCGGAATGATTTTTCGTCTCGATTATCTCAAGAACCAAAGATCGCATTGACATGAGTTTCAGTTTCAGTTACGTAATTAAACTTAAAATTGACTTTTCAGCCAAATCGGTTCAGCCGTTTTTTATTGAGGATGAAAAAATTGAAAAAAAGCCAAAAAAATTACTTAATTTTTAAAATTGTTGATACGCACTATTAATTCGTGCAGATCCCAAATACCTTCATAGTAATGTTGTTGTTATTGTGTGTTTTAGCAAAATTGTGATCAAATTTGTAACAAATGTGATTTGAAAAAAATCAAGAATAATTTATAAAATTGCATTTCACAAAAACTATCTGGAGTATATAAATAATATAAACATTGATTACTTAGGTTTGAAAATCAGGTTAAAAATTTTGTGTTTTTGAAAAAGAACCTAATTTTTTGCATTTTTTTTTTTAAAAATTAAAAAACGGCTTCAACGATTTTTTTAAAAATTTGATTGATTCAAAAAAATATTAATACGCGTCGATTGACACCTTAATGATGAAAATCGCAATCATGGGGTGAAAACAGCAAACCCCCCGACCGAAGTGTCCCAAAAACTAATCAGCTCTTAAGATTACAAAGACGTTCCGATTGACACTTCAACGAAGTCGATACGACTTTATTTACGTGAGTTATGCTCGTAGAAAAACTGCCCGCGAACGCACGTACGTACGTACGTACGTACATACACACACACACATACATACTTCTTTCTAAAAACACTTTATATATACTCTATAGACCTCAAAACGTAAAGAAAAGTTGAAAATTTCAATTTCGATTTTCGAGGCGATTACAAGAACTTCCCATATACTGGGAAGTTAATAATAAAAGTAATTAATTATTAATAATAGTGATTAATAATGAAAACAAATTATAGCTTATTTATTCACCCCACTGGGAAGTTAGTCGTGTGGGCCTCAAAGGTCGCACTTAGACCACATTTTTTGTGTAGTTTTTTTCATCGCAGGTTGATTCAGTTATGCAGAAAATTAATCCATCAAATCTTCAAGAAAATGAAAACATCTGTAAAATTACCAACTGTCTATTTCATCAAAATATAATCCTTCAAATTTTTATAACGATAATTAAAACCAAGCTCCTCCATCATGAGTCGTTTTCTCTATTTTTCACTTTCTTATAATACCCAATTTCAACCAGCCTTAAATGCTCACAATTACCAAAAATGCAGAATTATAACAAAGAAATTAAACCAATCATCAGCACACTCATTCATATTATTGATTTTATTTTTTCCAAAAGAAAATGGATACAATTCGTATACTAAGCATTTTCAGTAAGGTTTATTTGTTTTACTTTCTGACTTGCTACAACGGGCTTGATTTTTATAAATGAAAAATTAATGGCCACCTTATTTTCGTGATGAAACTAAGCATTCTCATGAAGCATCCATCTATTTAATGTTTGAAGAACTTTTAAATTCCAACTACATATTAGCGATCAACTTTTCTTCATTTGTCATCTGTTTCAACTTCAACTTGCACCAGCCATCCTTCTAACCGTCAACTGTGTGGCTGACGGGAATTGCTCTGCAAACGATCGTCATCTTTAAGCGTATCCAATCATAACAAATCATAAAGTGCTAATAATCTGAGTATCCATTAATTTTATGATGCAGTAGAAGTCCACATTCAAGGAAAAATTTCAGAATAAAGCTTTTAAAATATCATAGAAACCTACTGGGAATGAGAAAAACAATCTTTGCACATCTCATGTAAATCATTTTAAGAACGAAACCACTCGGCTAATATTGTTTTTGCGCTTAAACTGAAATATGAAGCTGTGCATTAAATAACAATTATTAATTCAGGAAAGAGACATATTTGATTTTCATTGAACATTGAATCTTTTAGCACTTCTTCAATGATTTGACAACAAAAATGTATTCGTATATTGTCCGCAAAATTTTTAACAAAAGGTTTCCTATGAAATCTTTTTGCATTAAAGTATTTAGTCTTTAAGCTTGTGTCAAATTTTTGTAAGGCAATTGGAGAGCAAATTGCTATCGTAAACTGTTGATCATCATACTTTGAAAAATATTCCTTAGTTATACTTCACTGTCTGTCCGTTAACCTATAATAGTTCAAAATAAACCGTAGAAAATATTCTGATGTTAAATTTTTTTCTAGATCTAGAAACCTTCCTCTTCTTGAATGTTGAAACAGTTTTTCGCATATTTCTTGATATTTAAAGTATTTTTTTATGAACTGCATATATAAGAAAAGAACCCATCTATTCTCATTGAACCAGCATTCTTACTTGTATCTGATCCGCTACAGAAAATATATCAACTAAAGCACACAACATGAAATCCATAGATATTATCTACAGCAGTGAGTAAACATAACCAAGAGAAAATTTCCAAATAGTTGGCAATATTTCAAATTGCTTGTTATAGATATAAGAAAAAATCAAGATACAAGTCTACAACAGACAAAATAAAAATCAAACAAACACAAGAATTGATAAAACAGCAGTGGATATCGAAAATGTTTGCGACAGCATCGCTAGACGCTGTGTTAAGAAATAAGCTCCAAAGTCAATATTGGCTTCATCATTTCTCATACCCGGATGAAGAAAATATTCTTACGTGGCATTTTGCAATCAAGAAAAATATAATAAATTCAACTACACTTTCGGATAGTGAACTGGAAAAAGTAAGAAATATGCAAAGAGAAGTGATAAGCGTAGAACGGAGATTAAACAAGGTATGCGAAAACTACGATGTTTTGATGAAGCAAAGACTATACAATTTCAATTTTGAAAATTATTTCACAACTCGTGACTGCTATTTTCTTGCGTCTCTTTAGTAAAGTTGAAGATACATTTGTTAACTTTATGCTTTGTGAGAAAAACGATCCGTTTCTTACTCAATGGAGTACCTTTGCTTGTATTCTTTTGTGCATATATCTCAAACGACATCCTTTTTGTACGTTCAACCCTTTTGGACTCTGGTAATCGTTCGTTTTAAGTGAGAACTTCCATCGTAAACCAAACTTTCCCGGAAATCAACTTATTTCTGTCTTAAAAATCTCGACGATAACTCCTCCGTGATTAATTTTAATAAATTTCTGCTTTGTCGCCAAATAACTTCTGAAAAAGCATCGTCATCAACAGATATTACTGTAAACTCTCACTATACCCTACAAAGGAACAAACGTACTTGATTCCACCGAATTTTAATTTTATTAAAAGCTTCGCCAGAATGAAAATGGAATCACAGCGACATCCACAACAAGAACAACCATCACCAATCCCGAAAAAAAGTGTAACGAAAGACAAAGGCTCTTCTGAATTGGTTGCTGTATAGTCGGAAACCGTGACAGCAACAATGTCCTTGTGAGACACTTAAAAGTTTAAAACGGCGTGACACGAGCGTTTGTGACGAGGACATGGCATGCTTAGCGGCCGTGATTTAGTATTTTTCAGGACACTAGCTTAGAGACTGGGTGAAGGAATTGTTTCTTTGTCGCAAACTTTTGACAGCACTAGAATTGTAATGCTTGTTGCGAATAACGACAAAAAGGATACAATCAAGTGTAATATGCAAAGTGGGAAAATTAAAATGCTAGAGAGAAGTAGTGATATCAAGTAGTTCAGAAGTGTGTTATGAGATTGATAAACGTGATTTGAAATCGAAATAACGACCGTCAAACGATTCGTTTCATTTTTATTATTAACGATTTGCTGTAAATCAAAATTGTTAATCGGTGCAACTTTTTGTTATTTTCCATATTTGAAAAAAAGTATAAGTAAATTCCAAAGGAACTCAGTTTGCATAGCTTACCGATGATACCTGGAAACTGCTCAACTACCCATCGAAGAAGTGAAAATAACGAACGCTTATTTTTCTTCGCTGTGTATATAGATTTATCATTTCCAAGCAATGTCCTTCTCATTTGGCTTCATATACCAAGAATCATTGCACTTTATCACGTTTTCAAGACCTCCAATTAATTTCAAAAACATAACATTCAGCATTTAGGCTCAAATTAATAACACTCTCTTTGTGTTTCCTACGAAAAATTACCCAAATTATTTCCAACTTTACTTTGCAAATCGTTCCTAATTAGCTCATCATACAGGCAATTTAGATATAAAGCGCCCCACCACCTTACTTTTAGCCTTTTCACTAGAAAATCCTTAGCACTCTGCTATTTATTATTCCTTACTAATTATTTCAGATATTCCACATTCTAGCTTTCAGCACAATCATTTATTTCAGCTAAGTCCTGACTAATTGTCGAGATTGCCAACACGTTGCTGCTATATAAGCAACACTCCTGAACAATTTCAAACGGATTATCCTCTTGAAGTGTGTCGATATTCGGAAAAAAGGCTCGCGAGCTTTCCTGGGAAAGCAAGAAATGAAAAGGAAGGATGTTATGTAGTACTCAAGTGAGTTTCCAAAATCTAACGAATTCCCGACAACTTAATAACATTAAACAATTGTTCTCTTTTGTTAATCCACGGATTAGTGTCGAACAGTTAGAGCAGTCCTTAGGTGTAATGTTGATATAATTTCACAGAAAATAAAGGCAAGAACTCTGGTATGAAGCGCATTATGAAAACCAAAGTAGAATTAATTATTGGCGTCTTATCGTTTGCTGTAGTTTATTCAAATGAGACGTGAGAGCTGCTTAAAGGATGTGAATGAGCTTGCTCTAGGAGTTCAACTATCGGCGTGAACACTTCTCGTTATATAATCCAATTATGTCTTGATATTGTGACAGGTTTGCTTCGTCACGCAATGAAAATGTTGTGGTAGACGATAAGTTGCCTTGTGAACGTCTCGGCTTGTTAACAGGCAATGGATTATAATTCAAAATAAAATATAAGTGGCGTCTAGGATTGTGGTTTATAAATAATTGCAAATAAAATTGCAGACAGAATGATATTAACTAGACACGCAATTTTACACAATACAAATGACCGTTAATTTTTTGATTGTTTCAAAAATTTATTCTGTTTCCGGGTTCATCCATGCTTTTGAACATTTGCTGTATAATGCAAAGCGTACTACTAGTGATCAGTTTTGAATGTACTGATCAAGTTTTTGAACTTCAATAGCTCCTTAAACAATGTATAGTTGAAACAATGCCCAATGTATAGAGTAGTTATGTAAATCCTTACTAACAGACCATATAGCAAATTTTGCCAAATTTTCCATTTTTCAATTTTGAAAAACAACTAGAATTTCAAACCACAATTGAATTTAATGATAAAGGGTTTTAGAAATATTTCAAATCCAATTTATTAAATGCATAAAATTATTTGAGTAACTATCAAAGCAAATATTCTGCAAAAGAAAGCACGGCTTGACTTTATCAAATATGCTAGCCAAAAAGGCAACGAAATGCATAGTTAAAAATTACGCTCATTGGATGTAGAGCACGTAGTCGTATTTCTAGTTTTCAAACGACACAATCTTTGCCCTACGTGTCGCCTTAACCCACTTGGAAGCAGTCAGCAACAGAGTCAAGCATCCCTAGCCAGGATTCGACTTTGAATAAGTCAAAAGAACAACACAGTCTGCACTAACTTACTCAAAGCCAGTGTGGAGTCAACTAGGAGTCTGCCGAGGACTGCTACGTGCTTTCCATATAAAACATTAGTGAAACAATTCGCTTAGTTTAAATCGGAACTAATTGTTAGTCGACAGTTTTTTGTATGCGAAACAATGCAAGGATGGAATGAATGGTAGGAAGTGCGGATGGAGCTTTGTTAGAACAATGGGTTTTTTAACGTACGAAGGAAATTCAGTGCCACTAGATTATCCTTACGCCTTGAATGCATATTAATAAATTGTTTCGGACTGGAGAGTTGCCTTTGAACGAGAACAAATGGAGGATAACAAGATATAGTTTATTTTATGCTAATTTAGGAAATGTAAATCCACAGTATTTTTTCGAGGATTTTTAGTGTCCAAAGAAAACATATTCGTGTGTGTAAGTGAGTTTTAAATGACATGTATTAAAAGTCTATATAATACAAGGATTATCCACTAGAAGGTATCTAGCACTTAATTTCAACACACAATTCCAAATCTCTTTGCGAAAAGTTAGCCCATAATATTTTCCGTGATCCCGTTTGACTTTTTAATAGATTGATTGATATATGCGTGCATTCCCTTCTGACCGCAGCAATTACTATGCAATTGCACAACTTTGTACTGTGCACATTGCACTCCAGTCAAGTTGTTGCAAGTAAATAAATTACTAATTAAATCATGAACTGAGACATGCACCTGCCCAGTATTTACTTTGCATACTCACTTGTTTCCGTATATGGTGGTAATCAAGCTAAAAATAAACTAACTTGGAATTTGATTTTCCTCTTTATCGCCTTCGTGGACAAGTTTAAAGTTTCGTGTCGCTTTCTTGTACGGCAGGATTTTAATCGCACGATTTACATATTGAACCCCGTCAAACAATAAAACACGGGAAAGTTGTTGGAGCTTTGTAAGAAACCGAAGGATGGAGAACTAGGTGCCAAAGTGAAAGCATGCGCCAATTGTTCTCTATTATTAATATTTGCATTAGACCTGCAAGTTTTTTAGAGCCGAAAATTGCACACCTTGATGCGATGCCTATTCGTTTTATATATTTTAATAAAAAAAGCTGAATTTTAAGTGAGTGTGATCTTATTCTCTTATTACGACTTCCAAAATTTTTTTTGGGTACTTATCACATAAGATCCAGCCTCATTTTTTTTTTAAAAAAAATAATGGCTTAAATATGTTACAGGCAATAATAATAGTAAAAACATTACTTGAAGAAAAGCTACTAGGGAATGCATTCGTATGTGTAAATAGTATTTATGCACTCTTTCAGGAAAAAAAGATGGTACAACGCAAGCAGAACAAATGAATTTGTTCTGTTGTGAAAAATTTTAGGCTTGCAAAGATTACATCTCCACCAGGATTATTACCAATTGTTCTTGAAAAATTTACTAAAATTGATTTTCCTAATGATTTATTTGAATTTTATAACACAATGCCTACTTACAGTTGATTGTTATATACAATGAGCGAAATTCATTTAAAGCCATGTCATTTTTCTTTCTCTAAAATTACTTAAGGTACTAGCCCACTTTATAAATTTCAAAAACAGGATTTTTTTTTGCATTTTTCGACTCCTTAGAACTTCAAAAATGACCTCCAGAAATATCTTTTCGAAATTGAAAAGTTTAATATATAAATAGCGACTTTGTGTGTATGCGCGTTTTCGGCTCTTGTTAGCTGTTCGATCAGCTGTCGGCTGTGTAGGCTCTCTTTCATTCCCCTTCTCTAAAATACAGGTTTCTGCTTTATACATTATATTTGCGGTTTTTACCTATGCTTAGTGCTAATTTAGACTTCTACATATCAATTGTGTGTTTTGAAAAATGTCTAATTTTTTATTTTTCAAACAATATTTATCAGCAAAATGGAACAAAAACTTTAAACGCATTTTTTGCAAAACAACGTTTTTTAACATGGCATAGAGATAATTTCCGGATCTACCGAACCGATTTTGAAAAACTTTGATGCGTTTTATTTGCTAGAATATATTACACCGTAATCCACCAGAATATGACCAAAATATTGAGAGAGAAAATTTGGCTTTAAAAAACTACGAAAGAAGGTCGATATTTGACATTTTTTTCAGAAGTCCGCTACTTTTTTTGAACTGAGTTTTTTAAAATACGGTGGTGGAATACGATGTAAGGGAACTTCCTTTTTAAGGTGCCGTTAAAAAACTTTGTTTCAGTTCTATCAATCCATAGGTTACCTCCCTGCTGTAGAGTAACGATTTTTTCAGAGCTTAATTTCAGCGCCCCCTATAAAAGATTTTTTTTGTAATACTCAAATATGAAATAATACTATAAAAAAATTCATGCCAATATATAATGAAATTTTTGAGAAACAAATGCCTGCAAAATGTTATTTTTTCGCCTTCCAAAATGGACTGGTACCATAAATTGATCTTACAAATGGTTCCACATCAAGGCACTGGACTATAATTAGCTTACGCATGCATTCAAATGCAGGTAGATCCATTAGTTTATTAGAAGTGTAGGATTTTTTTGGATTGTATGGTTTGAAATTCAATTAGATTTTGTGTTTGAAAAAAAAAATCGTACAGCAAGTCGGTCAAAAGCATTAAAAAGCCAACACTTGGGTCTTTCGTCAATTTCTTGTATTTTTTCTACAAAATGGTTTTCAAAGTAAGTTAAATCAGGATTTGTTGAAAAGCTTTTCTTCTTTTAATGGATTCGTTAGGCAATAGCGATAGAGATAATCTTTCCTTGATAAAAGATAATGCTGGCATACCTTTCCAGCACAAATAAAAGTTACATTTGTATGAAACTATCAACCAATATTTTTTCCAACAAAAGAGTTCATTCAATTATTTCTTGTTTATTTATTCTTCTAAAATTTTTGATTTGTTGCTACATTTGAATTATACGTTGATTTCATGTATTTTTTCTAATCATTCTTCATTTAAAGCCTACCACAGCTTCGAAATGAGAATTTTGATATCTGTCTAAATTTCATGAATATTCGAACTCAATTTTAACAAGAATAACCTATACTGTGTAAAATTATCGTAAACAAGCTGATCATTTTTGTAAAAGGCACATCAATAAAGGTTAATGCGCCGGTTTTAAAAAAAATACAAACCAATGCATAAAGCGACGTCGAAATAAGTATTTGTCACGACTTAAACGGTAGATAATTTATAACTTGAATATACATCTAAAAAATACCACACCAAAACAACCAAACATATTTCCATTTTTCGTTTCATGATAACAATTATGATTGTTCTCTGGGATTGCCATTATTTCCCTTGCTTGGAAAACGCTCATTACTATAATGTTCGAACATTAATCATAAGCCGAGTATGATAAGATAGCATTTTCTTTCCCTCATTTTTACTCGCCTTCACGATTAAATGTTAAACTGTCTCGTGCTTGTCATGTCCTTGCAAACATTCGCTATATAACATAGTATTAATGTTTGCCATTTCTCATAGTCATTGTTATTTTTACACATACATAATGATAGTACTACATTTAGATGGTGTACGCACACAGCCCCACACACTGTCTTTCGTCCTGGCTTTGCTTCTTCATTCATTCATTCATTCCATCCATTTAATCCTGTCAAGATAATGTCGAAACGGAAGTGAAAAATACCTTGCTTACGCACCTTGAGGCTCAGCTAATATCCGAACACTTCCACAAAGTCGCATTCTTATATGTGTATCTGAAGAAATGCGAAGATTACCAAATTTTTAAAGCTTCCATTGGGGACTTGAACACCGGTTTTGAGTTGGGGGGAAATGTGTAAAATGCCAACATATCAACTTAAATTAAACATTCCTTTAATACATCTTACATAAGAACGCTTTCAGGGTTCCGGATGACAAAATAAATTAAAGTCCATTAAAAATTAGGTAACTCAGACTTTCGAACATTTTTTCACATACGATTGAACTGCATTGCATTGGGGATTTGAATTCCACTTGCTCGCAGGACAATTTTCAAAGAACTCTTTGTAGACACATCCAAGGATGAGTCCAGGCAAAGGACTGCATGCTTTTGTTGCTCCTGACAACGGCGAGGGATATGGGGCCGTAGGCAAGTAGCGTTGTGCTGTAGGCGTAGATTGTTTATTGATCTGAAAATTATTACGGAAATTCAAATGGTCTTACCCATAGTGCCACATTTGGCAAAGGCCTCTTCCATCACGGGGACGTAATCAGGATCTTTTGCAAACTTCTTGCGCAAATCACCTTTAATTGTTTCCATATCAACTTTTCCGTCTTTGAAATATTTCGATTCGGTCATTACGCATTCTGCAAAACACTATCAGGAAATATTATTAATATCATCAATATGAATTTTGATGGTTCTTATCTTTAAATTAAAGGAAACTAAAACATTATTTGGAAATTGTATCGAAATACTTAAAAAAATTGTTGAATTTGGCGCAAGGAATGTTCAGTTTGGACAGTCAGTGGTGTATATACATGAATAAATGAATAATAAGCAGAGAGAGAGAGTCGACATATGAATTTGGTTACCAATTAAGTATTTATACATGAACTCTAAAACCAGCTCCTTTTCGAGTGTTTTTCTCTACAAACTACCCAAAAAAATCCAATTTTTTGTTGATATCAACTACACTCTTACTTTTCATGGCAGCTAAGAAACCTTTTTGTGGAAAGCAAAACATACTATATTCGCTCCTTAGGAAATAATTCTTATATGAATACTTAATATCTATCTAATACCAAGATGGATGATGTATTTAATAAAATTTAGCACGTGTATTTATAAACTTTTCAATAATTTTTCGAGAAATTTATTAATGTTACTAGCTTTGCCCGCGACTTCATTCGCGTGGACTTTATTTTTTTTGTGGTTTAGTTGTTATCATCATTTAACTTTCTGAGGTATGCAAAAGATTTTAAATCTTCCTAGAAAGTTTAAATATTGGTATGAACACCTTCGAACCAACGGTTTAAACTCAAAAAATATCTATAAACCTTATGAAATAAAAAGTCAACTTTCGCCTTCTTTTGCATGTAACACACTTTCAAAAAACACAATAAAGTCACGCCACTGTCCGTCCGCTTGCATATTCCTGGTGACATGGATACTTTTTTGTAGCAGCAACAAGTATTGTAAATATGATCAATAAACAGAAAAATAAAAAAATTGTCAGCTACGATCAGGATAGAATCTATGGCTGCCAACGGTTAAGAAAACCCTTGAGTCAATACAACTTTCAAGACTGAAGATGTGGCAACATAATCAAGGTCATTGAACACTACTTTATGTTACTTACTGTAACCGCCCCAATATCTTGTTGCTGATCCAAGGCTGGTGCTTTATCCATCCGAAGTGGTACTTTTGTTCTCTCGGAGCACATTTCAGCAACTTCCGACGGTGGAGGATCTTTACAACACAGATGAGGATTCTGTAACAAACGAATCCATGAAACTGTTACAACAACCACAAAGCAAAGCAAAAAAAAAATTGATGAAGAAGCAATGGTTCTTACTATGAATGGTGGCGGCTTCGAACAATCTGGTTCCTGAGCGAAGCACTCCTACGCATAGAAAAATATACTTGTGTTATCATAATGAAAGATTCAACAGTCACCGCTAATTCCTTACCAGCACGACTACTAAAAGGATTAATCCAAGCAATTTAAGCATATTAACCATATTGTTGGTACAAAGTATCTACGCCGAATCACACAAAACACTTGTTGAAGAGAGACTAAAAATAAAAACAACAATGTCCGCTTTTATATTTCAAATGTCTTTCATGTTTTATATTAATGCAATTACATGGATGGTAAATCTATTTGATAATATTGTTTTTATTTCCTCTATTTACTAGCATCATGGATTCAGTGATTTTCATTGTACATGTAATATAATGTGAATAATTGTAGGGGGATTTTTTTTATATTTCTACTGTGAAGGTAAATTCTAGACACCTTCGAAATAGTTTACGAGATTATTAGATGGCCATTGTGGTTGAGTAATTTAAATAATGGTTACAGGCAGATTGCGATCAGTGGTAGGGTGTATTAAGCAGATAGCTATAAAAGTTAATCGATTTTATACCGAATTACGCAGAAGCAGTTAAAATATGAAGTGTTTTTAGACGATTCTGCACGTTCAGTATCGATACCATACGTATCCAGAAATAGGCAAACCTATTTGCTTTTCGAGCTAAAAGAATACATTTTATATTAAATATTATCATGTCACCCTGCCAAATAATTTTGATCACTCGTCTCAATGGATGAGCATGATTCACGGACAATATTAAAAAATAGTTATTATAGACAAATGCTTTACACTAGACCCTGGCCCCAATTACTATTGGCAAGGTGAAATATCTGTCGCAAAGCGAAGCAATTAAAATAGTCCGAATTCAAATTCAGTGTCAATAAAATCTCATTGCCAGGAAATAAATTATGGTGATCTACTTGTTAAATAATAAGATGTAATACACACTACATTTTTTTAAATGTATATATTTTGTTTTTATATTTAAGGTAAATTTGCTAATTTAAGTGCTGATGGAAGGGAGTTTCAAATGATAAGCTGATGGGCTGGAAAGAAGTTTATAGCTTTTTGATTTATATTGAAATATAGAAAATGTATAATCACTTCCAATCGACAATATTTGATGAATAACCACCCTTTTTTATAGATACTGTAATATATGCCCGTTTACTGAAATCAAGTTGCGCAAAAATCATTAATTGATGATTAATACAGCTATTTTTAATAGTACTCGATAGACGCCAGGAATCATCATTTATGGATCAATGGCTTGCTTTCCTAGTTCGGATACATTTAAAAACCATTTAAAATTACTAATCACTAAGCTGCATCATTATATTATTATATATATTATTATTATATTATATGTGTACAAATTTCATTTGATATTTTTCCCAACCAAAATACAACAAAAACAAATCTTACAAACATTGAGCTAAAGCAATTAAAAAAAATAAATTTAAAATTGTTTCAAAATATGAGCACAAGCAAGAAACTTTTTGCAACCTTCTGCAATGTAATTTTTCAACATTCTTCTCAATTTTTCCTAAAGATTTTCTTGATTAGTTCCTGCTCGTTAGAGGATGGACTCAGCACACATTTTTCTAAATATGCAATACAGATTTGCTGAAAACCAGTTATAATATTTTTGTATAAATAAATTTCCAGATATCTGAATAGAATATCAAATTTTCAGAATAATTAGAACAAGCAGCATTTAACTGGTAAATCCTCTAAAAATAAATACGGCATACATGCAAAGTATTAAAAATGTCTTTCTCATTTGAACCGCCACAAAACCTATTTCCATTCTGATTTAAAGCAGCTTGCAACAAGGATAAATGAAAAGCTATAAATTATAAAGTGCTTAACGTAAACCCTCGCTATGGAGGTCATAAATATCAAAAACTTCCGGCGTGAAAGTTTACGCTTTCACTTTCAGGAAATTATCGTAAAACTATCCTCGTTGCAACCCTGGTTTTCAAGATGAAGCTGCTTTGGATTTTGCGTTGAAAATATTGCATAGTTGCATGCATTTTTCATGCTCGGCTGGAGTCCGCATGAAAAGCATATTTTCCAGATCCTTTTCCGGATTATTCCATCGTATGCTTAACATATCTTAGCTGAAATGAGTGTCGCGTTTATTGCGCAAGCATTTTCGTCGTTTTATCGTTTTGGAAGAGATTGCGTATATTTGAAGATATATGTATTTATTGGGGACGAATGGGTTTTTTTGCTGCAGATTGAATTTTTTCTATCAAAATTTAGAATATCTTCTCATTTCTTGTTTTGAATCTGTCTAAATATTACTTCGTTTGGCATATTAAAAATTTTTGACCGAAAACATAATGAATATCTCCACCGTATCCGTATTGAGCATTTTATATTGAACATGTTCTGTAAGATTTATTAAGGAAATATGAACACAAAGAAAAGTATATCTAATAAATGAGCCAATGATGTTTATGATAGGTTGGAATCTGCGTTGCATTGATTTCACCAAATTTGCTAATTTTTTTTTAAATTTTCGGAATTTTTGTTTTCCCAATATTCAGTTTCAAAAATGCTTTAATATATTCATTTCTGATGACTGGGGAGAAATTTATATAGCATTTAAACTGCTGTATACTAGCCACTCTTTAAAAGTATTGGTGGTATGTTTTGGGTCACTATCACAAAAAATCTTGCAATTGAGCAGAATCCACGACTCTTTACCACAACCTTTCCATTTTTTAGATTAATTCATTTTTTTTTTGGTGTCTATAAACTCTTATCTTCCATTCCCGAATCCGAGTGAATACCTTGAAAACATCAACGAGACACCATTGTGTGTTACTGTTGAGAACAGACGTTTAGGTTCATTTTCAGAATCAGGCTCCTTACCATTCTACCTACTTTCTTCAGTAAAAACTAGATTTTTCCTAGACGCAAAATCGTACTTCAAATATTCTTATTCAGGTGCCAAGTGCTTTTTCCTACTTATTTAACTTATAAACAGCTTGTTTTGTGCAATGCTATCATGTAATTTATTTTTGCGAGAAACTCTGCTCACATATTCGACACTGCATATTTTGTTCCAAGATTGATCAATCTCTACAATCAGGTTTGGAGCACTTTAAAAATGATTTTTATAAAAGCCTTTTCGCCTTTTTGATTATCCTCAATTCAAACACTTAACGTTTTACTTTATTCTGTACTGTAGCTGTTTGTTTCTCAACAGTTTTAACAATTTTACGATATTTTTCCGTTTGAGAATAAGGTTCAGTATAGGAATCTACATTTTGATCATCCTTTGCTTAATTTTGTGCAGCTTTATGCGAACATTTCAATAAATACGAACGAAGAAATTAGCGACCTACTTTTGTATTTCAACTTATTAGCCTCGTAATGCACAACCACATAAAACTTTTTTATTTGGATTTAGCCTGTAAGCTAAAATCACCGCATTTATTCTATTAGAAATCATTTTCAATTCATCGAAAACAACAATTATAATGTACACATTTTAAAATAAAGCGGAATTTTTTATGAAAAACTCCCCAAAAATGACTTTTTGCCGTGAATGTACGGTTATGGTTGTGACTTACTGTATTGTAGATCAATTGTTTATGTTGTTTCTCAATCATTTGTCATTACTTTTCTGACAATATTTGCAATCTATCAACTAAACTTCATTCAAACTTCAGAGCATTCAATATTGATAGCACGTTTGTATAGCATATTTCTTAGTCAATTAAAGCCCTTTAACATATATAGAACCATGTCTTTTCCAATCCTGAAGAATACGCTCGATGATTGTCTTCATCGTCGCTTGATTGCCCATTCTAAGTCTCAGCATTCATCATCGTCTACGTAGTTTTATAAGCACACCTCATACTTACTTTCTAATCCTTATTCCTTGCAGGCTGAACGGATCAGATCTCAGCGACGTTAAAACCGATCATAAATGGCGTGAAGCTACCAGCGAGGACCTACCATGCATTGAGAAGTTGGTCACTGAAGAAACTCGCGATTTTTTCGGTTATGTTAATTTAGCAGCCCTCGTTGACCAATCTCTGCACGCCGTGGTCATTGAAAATGTGAACAATAAAATTAGTGGATTCATTTGTCTAAACAACTATCCCAATATCAGTGCACTTCTGCCCGAGATATGGACCGATTGGATGCAGTATCACTATGAGTAAGTCTTATTTTCCATGTATGTTGAAATAATTACTTTTCAACGATGAAAATTGTTTCCAGGTTAAATGAAGTACAGAGTCATAATACGCTGTTTGTACACTACATTGCTTGGAGTCATATTTTGCATCCCGATCACCTGAAAATTTGCCTACATGATTTATTTCTGAACACTTTGAAATTGGAATACGTTTGTCTCGTGACCCCACCAAATGAAGCAGGATGTGAGTGATATTTTTGAAAGGTTTTAACTATTTAAGCTCATCTCTGAATTGATTTTTAAAAAAATTGGGAAAGATACAGTTTTTAATAACTATACTTTCTACTTAAAGCGCTTAAGAATACAGCGTCATAAACATTACCAAAAACACAATCTTGTGCTGAAAGCACTTGCGTATTAAAAACATCGAAGCAAATAAAATTAACACTGTTTTGAAATAATCTTGAAGAATTTTCATGTAAATATTTATCTTGAATGTTTTAGAGAGAAAAATCCATTTTACTTCGTTTCATTAATATTTTTTTCGTACGTTATTTTCAAGCATTTTTAAGAAAAGTTAAATCTCATTGGAAGAAATCTCTTTCCCGAATTTAAGAGGTGGTAAATATATCTGCGAATACATTTAGGCTAATTTTGCTTCGCATCTTTATAATTTTTCCTAAATATTTTCAGTGTTTTCCTTCTAAACGACTTCTTTTGAACAAAATATGTTCACAGATATCGACTTTTGTTCTATTTGTGTTGATGTTCTGAGATTCAGGTTTCTTATTTTGAGCTTAAGTAGATTTTTATGTACTCATCCCATATTGCCGGTTAAAAAACTTCGAATCATTGCATTTATAATATCAGAAAATATTTTAACCCATACTTTTGTCTTTCTCTCTTAAACTTCAATTTCGATGCAGTTATGAGGAAAAAGAAAATTAAGTCGATATTCTAAAAATGTTCGCAACAAAAGTAGCTTTTAGAGCAATGCCTATTAAAATCAATTTTACAATTATTGTTACCAGATAAATATATATACATATTTGTATAATATAACAATATATGGATATTTGCATTTTTGCTTCGGAGAAGGAAGTACTTTGTGGAGTGATTTCAGTCACTCTCACTTAAGGGGTTACATACGTTTTCAAAAAATCAATCAAAATGAAAGGATAGTACTTCAAGAGTATTCACATCAAATTTGAAGACAATTCGAGCAATATTACCGGAGTTATAGAGATTTTAATACCGCGTGGTCAGTACGTGCGCTCTGCCTTACCTATCGTTCTACCGCGTAAATCAGCTCCTTTCTTTTTCATCAAACATCACAACATCAAAAAATTACTGTATGGACCTGGAATCGATTACACGATGTAAGTCGCTAAATAATAACTTTAATTCATTAAATCGCAGTAAAAAAAACTTTAAACGCGTTTTTCTCGAAACTTTGTTTTCCGTGTGGTAGGCACGATTTCTCGCGAACGAATCCACCGATTTTGCTTAAACTTTGCACAGTTCCTTTTTATAGTATTGACTCATGTTGAAACGAAGGGATACGATCAACTCGTTTTTGTTTTATAATTAAATTTCATTTTTTTAATTCTTTCATTCAATCACGAGCCAAGGGCATAAATTATAATAATTTTTTTGAATTTTTGATTTAAGATGAACCTTCACCGAAATATTCTGCCTACCGCAAAAAAACGGTTGGACGAGGAAAACTGCAGGAAATTTGACAATTTTCAATGTTTTAGCTGAAATGTTTTTACAACTTCTTGAAATGCTAAAATTTTATGTGTGTAAATTTCAATTAAAATAAATTTTTGGTTTTCAAAATACATTTTTCAAAAAGTTGATTTTTCTTCTTCAAGACCTACGTAACCTCTTAAACTACCAAAAATTACGAATCATTTTGTTCCTTGTAGTTTTTTTTAAATCTAAGTGATTTTGCTCCAATAAACATTTGTATCCTTTCTCTGATATTTGTTAAAACTTTACTTCAAAACAGTGTTATAAATCCATCGGAAATTTCAATAAATTCACCAACTTTTTGCTGGCTATGAAAATTCTAATGAATGGGTAAAACAACATATATTTAAATTTTGTAAAAATAATCAGTAGTAACCTATTCCACAAATCTTCTCCCATTTATGCGCAAAACATATAAATGAGTATATTTTAGTGTTGTAGCGTTAAACTAACAATTCCTTTCGAAGGAAAAGTTAATCACAATACCATCTAAATTTGCTATGTTCAGGAAAATACTAACTTCATCATAAAATTAACAAACTGTTGCATTGGATTCATATTGAAATTAACTAATGCTATTTCCACATTCCTTTCCAGTATCATTTGCAAGGAAAAACTTCATTAGAATACTGTTTAGCCGAGCGTTGCCAGTTGGAAATTCACATCCCGCGAAAATTCAGAGCGTGCATATTTGTTTTCGCAGTAGTGTCGTCTCGAAAATTAAAATTCGAAATGCCCTGTACGTAGCGAGCAACACATCTATATAAATCAGAATATCGACAGAATAAAGTTGAACAATATCGTGAACGGTTTTTTTTTCATTTACGGCATTTTTCATTAACTTTATCTGCAGGGTAGCAGATAATGATGATTTAGTGGAAATTTTGGATGCAACTGCCCCAAAGTTGCGAAATTTATATGGAGACTACTATATTGCTGAAATCGTTTCAAAAAACGAGCCAAACCGAAGTATTTTCGTTGCTGAGGTTAGTTGTGATTTTTCGTTGTTTTGATTAAGGTTTGAGTAGAATTATGAGTGATTGTTTCGTGTATTAACGAAGACAATTCTGATTCTGTCTATCGGCCAATAGGCAAGCGGAAAACTCAATTTTTGGAAATTAAGGACTCATTTCCTGAAAAGTCATCCAATTCCTCAATAATAATTTTGAATGAAATTGTTTTTTCCTAGAGCATTGCGAAATTCTTAGATTCTTTGTTTTTGGTTGTTTTGCATTAGGAACAAACTTCTTTTGTTGTGTTTGCAATCACTCTTTTGGGATTTTTTTTATATTGCATATTAATTATATATATTTAAAAATCGAAAAATATTTCCTTCAGATTGACAACCACACAGTCGCGATGGTTTGTTTTAACACAAATGTCGATTTGGAAAAGCTTAACCACAACTTTGAGTTAACTCCTTTTCACGCTCTCCGCAAGCAAAATTTTACCGCAGGTTTTGATAAAATACAAGTCAGGTAAGAATTCTATTGTGAAATATTGAACATATATGTACATAGTATTTTCCATTAGAGGTATCATTGCTCGCGAGTCGCTTTCATTCTTTCACGGAACTCAACCTGTTAGTTTCGGGGAGGAATCATATACATCTCTTTTCTCGCCAGTAAAACATAATTTATCATAGAAACAAGTTGATATGTTACTATGTCAATTTTAGTTCAATATTCGATACCTAAGTAGATCAGATTCTGTTTCAACCTATGGAGGTAACGTCCAATTGGAAAAGAGAATTTTGGGACAGTTAGAAGTACAATCATTGCAAACAACTCAAATCGCCAAGGAATTTGAACGCGAAATAATGAAAGAATTGGAACAAGAGCTGAAAAGTAGGTTTGATTCATCAAAATTTGAAAAAAAAATTATGTGTTTAATTTACTTTAACTAGAATTTTTCCTGTATGTTAACATTTTTTTCTTTTAGCGGACTTAGTTTATTTTTTCTGTATTTTCTTTATTTAATTTTCTCTTAGTCTCAATTTTTCGTGCCAAGGAACTCACTAAATCATAGTTATTTTTTCATCTAGTAAATCTGCCTGGTTCCATTACCACCATTGCTGTTGACAAAAAATTTACTATTCTGCTTGATCTTCTTATGATGCATATTTTCAAGTATATTTTTGATATTCTCATAATATTTTTTTCTGAAAAACAAGTCCCGAATCATTCTTTCAGATTCTTACTATTGCAGCGTCTTTCAGATGAAACGATTGATTTAAAACAATAAACTGAAAACAGGGAAGATACAGCATTATGAAATATATTATTTGTTTTGAAATTAAAAATAAATGAGTTCGAATAAGTCCTCTTCACATACCAACCTTATATTTGATCATTTCAATTATCAAAAATCGACCATGAAACACAATTTGTATTTTTACTCATAATAGGTATTTTGTTACAGAACTTATATGTTTTATCTGCAACTACAGAAAATTATATAATATTTTTTAATTCAGACATTTTGCGATAACATTCTCGATATCACTACCAACTCTTTCAATTTCAGAGTTCGAACAACGCAATGAATACTACGACGAATACATTCGTGAGGTTAATCTGCCTCTCTCTGAAGAAAATGTAATCGCAATTGAACTACTAGGAATGAAGCCCAGTACAGACGAACGTATGTTGATAGATTTGCTGAAAGCTGCATTTACCACACATGATGATAAAGCTTACATCCTTCTTACTACCCCGACGACATCATATTTACCAAAATTTTTGTCCTATTTCACGGTACCTTATATCTATTACTCCTTTCTAGCATATCTTCAAAGGCTCCTTGTTACAGAAAGCCATTCCTAGGCCTGTATGTTCCTTTCCTGACAACGTTTACTTAATCCACAAGAACAGCTTATACGGAAGTTTTAGTGTATCATTCATGGAAGAGAATCATTGGGCTCAGATTCAAAGCTTTATCGATTATAAAGGATCTAAGGAAATCATGCCAGCTGAGCAAATCATGAAAATGTGTGAAGATTTCATTATAAATCCAAAAAGTGAATTTTCAGTTCTCCTTGTTCATAGTGAAGATACGATTGTTGGAGTTATAATTCTGAAGTAGGCACATTTTCTATTAAAAACGGCAGCATTCCTGTAAACAATGTCAATTCTTTCGCATAGACCTGCCACATCAATGGATGGCATACGACAATCTTATTGTGTAGATTCTTACGAAAACGTGGATGCTATCTATTCACCGTCAAACTTTGGCCAGATTATCTATTGTTATATGACACCGTTGCTGTTGTCCTATTCAAAATTCATATTTCAAGAGATATTCCGGTTGACAAGCTACACATCGATTTACTACTCCATCAAAAAAGAAACTGTAAGCTTGAGCGCATCATATTGGTATCTGTGATGCTTAGCTAGCTTCCTTCCAGCAATACCTAGACTTCTTCAACTCGTTGTTACCAATAATGTTTCCAATGAAGCCAAGACGTCGCATGTCTTTACCAGATATAACATCCTTCGAAGATATCGAGCCAAATGAAAGGGCTTATCAGCGAATAGAGACATCAGCCATTTATTATACAAATGTTAGATTGTGTGCATTGCAACGTAAACAAATCGATTCTAGAATTGTTGTAATTGGATTCGGACAAACTAGTAAAACATTCTTGGAAACATTGATTTACAGGCAAGAAAGCTACATGATTTTCTTATTACGAGAAAACACTATATGTTTTTCAACAGACAAGAATCACAACATCTACGCTTCACAAACATAACATGCATATGCCCAGCCGGAATCCTTGAAGCTGACATGACCTACCCGGGAAGCGCTTCGAAGCTATTTGCACCTCACAAACTTTTTTATAGCTCGTATTTAAGACAACTGGAAATGAGAGTTTGGGTGAATTTTGTGCCTGGTTATATGACAAAAATCGATAGGTAAGCATTTTTTTATTTTTTCAAAGACATTGTTTATTTTTCAATTCAAGTTCATCTTGTGATTGTTGCAATCGTTATTTCACAATAAAGAAAACAAAATGACATAATGAAACATTTGGATAAAAAATTCAAGAAATGCTCTAGGCATAACATCTTTTTTGACTATCTTGGATCAATTTTTTTTCAATAAACAGGGTTCTATATGTCTACACCGTGATTTCATGTCTGGAGGGCTTGACATTACGATCTTCTAAAGACATGTGTAAACAACTTCCGATTACCAACCGCATCAAACATGCGCAGGAAACTTATGCTGAATGCGTGGCTGCTTCTCCACTTGCCAGTAAACGTAAATGCCAGTTAATCTCTGGGCTACGGAACATCACATGTTCAAGGTTACTCAAAAAACTGACGAGTAACGAGGCAAACCCAAAGGAACCCTACCCGCGATATAGACACCAATCCACAGCCACCACTTTTAAACTTTTCGAGGCCGTTTTTTCGTCGTTGGGAGGTTGAAATCTTCAAAAGATACCGATTTGCTTCTACTTATCGGCATGTCGGATTTTTACCGACTTAAACCACCTCCGCCTCATCCAAACCTCTCACTCTATCACTCATTACTTGCACTGTCCGTGTGCAATGTATTTCCTGAATGTATTTCATTTCTTCATTCAGAAGAAACTGTTTTCCTGGACCTTGCCACCAAAAAGAAAAACTTTCCCCGAAAACTTCCACAAAACTGTTTCGAGAAACATTGCAAAGGAAATAGTAAATGAAGAAGTTTTCAAGCGGAAGTTTCTTAAAGGGTCAAATACATCCAACGTATCGAAAAATTAGGTTCGGCGAAGGATTTTTTTCAAGGATATATATAGATAAAATATTAAAAACGCTGATTACACATTATTTATTGGATTTTGAGGAACTGAGAAACATTTTCAAAATAGATTTTTTTGTCATCAAAAATTTTTGAAACTTGCCAATGATTATGTCACCTTTGCACAGTTAAAATATGGCGGCCCTTTAAAATTATCAATGGGCAGACCAGACTTTAAATTAATATTCAAAAGGACATGTTTTTGTTAAACAGACGAATACTTATTAATTTGCCGAGTTCTTCAAAATAGATTATCAACTAATTTTTAACTATACAACACAATAATTATACTAATTTTATCACCATTGATTAATTTTATTAATTAAAATCAAAATTTGAATAAAAAATTAAATATTATTATATAATGTATATATAAATAAAATAAATTATAACACTATTACAAATAATTGCTAATTCTAAGCATATACCTGATTATAAAAATAATAAATTTTAAAAATTTTATTTACGGCTTATTCCATAACTTATTACCAAAAATTTACAAAAAAATGAAAATTATGATTCTGCTTATTATAAGAAATTAATTTTTTTTCTTTAAAAACTAGATACCCTTAAAAACGAATAACTTTTCATTTCTAATAAATTATAAGTAATATTTTTTTACATTAAATAATAAAATCGAGATCATTAATTAATTTATATTTTTCAAAATATTTCAATATTCCATCACTGAACAAATTAACTTTTATAAAAATCTTTTTTTATAAACAATACTAAAACATCTATCATTATAATTATTTTTAATTTGATTTGCTACTGTTTTTGAATGATACTGATATGAAACATTCCAAACGATTCGTATACTAAACGGGCCAATTTTTGTTTAATTTTCGTTTTTTGTTTTTATTCGGCCTTTTATAAAGTTTGTACGTTTTCGACGGAAAATTTTCCTCTTTGGTCTATCATTAATAAAAATTTAAGAAAGAATTAAAAATATTGTAGAGATTTGTATTTTCAGGAATCAGAATTGATAGCACACGATCAGCTAACTAACTAACTTATGCACCACGTGAAATTTTTGAATAATTTTTATCCGAAAGTTTTTAAAAGTGTACAAAATATTGATCAGCGGAAACATAAAAACCAATTCTGGATGTTTTTGATCACTTAACTCTCTGCGTCACAAGGTATAAAGGACGTCAAAATCAGAGAAAATTGCTTACCGAATGGATTACTTATTTAATTTCGATGGACAAGGTATCTGTGATTTTTTTTACCTATCTACGTTTGTCGCAAGGAAGTATTATGCTGAGTATACTATCGTTCATCTTAAATTCATTTTATACTATAATCAAACAGATTCACAGTAAAGATTGAAATCAACAACTTCTTCGTCTAAGCTTAAATCATATACGTAGGATCTTTCAAGGTTTTGCAACTCATATTTCAAACGAACTTTTTTTACGATTTCTGAATTTTACACGGTGGGATAACATTTTCTTTAATAACTTGCCACATTTCACACTTCAGACTACATGTCTGCCGTTTTAACTTGAAATAAATCCATACATTACAGAAATAGATCCATATGAATGGTTTTGATGCTAGTTTCTAATAATTTTCACAATAGCAATAAAATAAAATAGTATTTCACTGAGCCTAAATCCTGGTGCTTTCAAAAATTAGGCGATTCTAGCCCAGTTCAGATAGAGATGATTTAGTACCATCTAACTGCCAGATGGACTCAAAAATTGTCCCATCCAACAAGGCTACAACGGTATTCACAGGAATTGAAGCTCATCCATCACCGCAATACAACATTATAATAATAATTTAAAGTATGATGATATTAATAGGAATTATAAAAGCGTTTGGGTATTGAATAATACAATGCTTATTTTTCATACCCCAAACGTAGGCAATCGGATTGAATTTGACGATGAGGCAATCAATCAGTAAAATTTGTTTAATTATTTTATTTTTCATTTAAATTTCAGAGAAAATAAATTCGTCATCCTTGATAAAAACGAACAAGTACCATACGATAAATTGTTTTTATTTTGTGGAGTACAATTCGATGTGCCTGTTCAAGTTTACAACCAAAAGACTCCATCTAACCTGGTGCTCGTTAATAAACTACTCCATGGGAAAATGATACACTATAGAATAAAAAACATCGTCAAAAATGCTGGTTAGTGCTCAATGTGGTCAAAAACAATAAATAACAGACCTTAATAGTTTTAATTTTAGTAAGGAATTGCAGACTATTTGATGACTTCGTATCTTTCCAGGTTGTAACCTCATAGTTTACGGCTCTGTTGCAAAAGCTTATGCTGGAGTGAACTACCTTCTAACCAGCGGAATCAAACGCGAGAATATACATTTCGTCATTCCTCCTATAGAAAATTTGGATGACCTCAATCTTAAAGCGTTTGACGACGAATTTGTAGAAGCTGTTGTCCATCGCGAATTGGAAAAGGCGGGCGTCAATGTTTACCAAAATTTCAAATTCGTAACATGGAGTGTTGACGAAGAAATTAACATGATAAATAATATCACTTTTGAATCGCATTTTGAATGCATAACAATCCCTTGCGTACTATTCATTTCATACTTCCGGAAGGTTGCAAATCGGTTGACTGTTAAAGGTATCCTTATTTTTGCATTCAAAGATTAAGAAAGCTCTTAAACCGTTCTAAGTGTAGCTGTGAATCGATCTGGTTTAGTTTTTGATGGCAGAATCGTCATCGATGCTTACTGCAGAACCAACGATCCAAACATATACGCAGCTGGTCCACTTACAAAGTATAGAAGAATTTTGTATGCAGATCGTTTTCGTCACATCTACTACAACTCGAAGGAAATTGGTATTAAAGTAAGATTTGTCGCATTCCATGGGGTATATAATAAGAGTCTTTTCAATCCAAAGCTTGCTCTGAAATTAGTAGAAAACTATTCTCAAATTGACGTGGATGAAGAACGTACAGAATCACCCTTAAACTGGATTGTACCACATTACAAGTTTCCATTGGTCGAGTCAATACTGCTTCCAGGAAACTACTTTTACATCAACATTCACCAACCCGGTTTCCAACTACCAAACTATTTGACGAGGCTTTTAGATAGCTATGGAACGGACTTGGTAACTGGAGGTTCGTTGGAATCCAGAAAAGCTTCCGATTTTTCGGAAAGCAACCTGAATGAAAATCGGAATCATGACGTAGAAGAGAAACTCATCGCTGAACGCGGCTATTTTCATATTTATCTCGACAAGCATGGTTTTGTTAAAAATATTGTTTGCTTATCAAAAAAGGTTCTTTGTCGAATATCTTCTTAGATAGTTTCTATTGATTTACATTTTCTAGCCGTTCAATGGACAAAACCTAGTTCGATTGTATGGATTGCATGAAAAACTCCTAAATAATTTGAAATACAGATACGAATGTGGAGAAATCACTGACTTTTTTGAGTTCTTCAATGAACGCTGGGCGCATTTTCTGAATCATGATCGCTTCTATAAACTTTTGGAAATGAATGAAAAGATTTATCGATATAATTTAGACGGCAACACACAATGGCTAACTGAGTATTTGGAACGTGAGACTAATGGTTACAAGCGTGAGGTAAGTAAAACTTTTACTTTTAATTGGCTTTGATTGTTCGTCTCATTTCCTTTACAAGTGTACCCACTTCTCTCTAGTAAAGTTTGTCAATATGCCAATAAACCAAGTTTTTTTATCACTTTAAATATATTATATTAATCCTCCAATATCTACAGCTTCCTGAATCAAAACGTCAAGCACTCATCCGCTACTATCAAAGCAATGAGTTTCGTAAGGAAATCGAACGAAATCTACTGAAGCTCATCGATGAATACAAAGACATATTGTTTATGTATGCAACACCAGAAATTCTTTCAAATGGTTAAGGAAATGCATGAAGTACATTTATTCATAGTAATTTCATAAAAACCACAATTCTTGAACTGGCAAATATATTTCTGATGAAATTTTCGGACGTGAATACCTAAACTTCATCAATCTTTTCTTGAATACTGTTTGAATAATACCCACAGAAATTAAAGGATCTCCATTTAAAATTCGTAACATAACAGGCATAAGCTGATTTAAACATTTTGGTTGAAAAGAAATGCTTTTTGAATTCCTTTATATTCAAAATCTCAACTAAGTATACGATTCCTAAAATACAAGGAATGAATGTTAAAATGATGAAATTTATAATTTTGCAAATTGTTGTGATTTTTGTCCAAATATATTGCCTGAATTGCTTCCGCTTTCTTCGAAAACTCACTTCCAGCTGTTTCAAAAAGAGCACGCTCAAACCATCAATCATCATCATCTCATTTGCCTAAATCTGATCCAAAAATATCGAATAGTCATATTCAATCGCCCAAAAAGTTGAAGTATTTATCATTGGATTCAAAAACAAATTCCAACCGGGACCGCCATTATGAGGTTACCTTACGTTTCTTCTTCGCTGTAATGGAAAGCTTTTGTCCGTCATATACACCTCGATTACATGCTTCTTCATCGCGCTCAAGTTGGTAAGGCATGAGGATGGGTATAATTAGATGATCGCCTTGATGGCTAGTTGAAAAGCATTCAAGTAGGTGTGGGTTTTGGATGTTTTTTCTTGAGAGTAGCCAGCTAAAGCAGAGCATTCTCATTTAAATAATGTCAAAGAAGACTTATAGGTGAGACAAGCAAATTCTTTTTACTTTAAGAACGCTTTGTATAGGAAAACCGAATTCGCTTGAACTTTAAAAACGTACAGCGGAAATATTTGCTGGCAGGCTATCCGATGTGGTCTTGGCTCGTATTGTTTAGTCATCACTTTTGGCTTATTACCTGAATTCTTTCATCATAAAACTGTTCAAAGGTTTTTTTAAAGTCTTTCACTCCATGAACCTGGACTCTATTCTGAAAATGCAATCGTTAAAACCGACAGAAAATACAAGAACAGGCTCATTTAATTTTCTCCACTCTGTTGGGCCCGCCAGACTGTATGTTATCGAGCCCACCCTTCCACGACTTAGCGGATGCGAGACCACCCAAATTGCTCGGTTAGGTTTGGACAATCAGGATCTCAAGAAGAAGGATATAAGACTCATACCAAACTATTCACCACTGTAGTCTCATCTTGAAAAGTTGCAATGCGTTGATGGTGAGGCTGTCTATCCGAAAAGCGGTTTTGATTGCAGGCCAGCAAGACGTTTTACCATTCTTCAATACGCCCAGACTTTAATAGTAAGAAGCGATTGCTCATAACAGTCGTTATTGTATAAATACCGTATCATACCATCAATGAATCATTCATATATGCTTCTTCTTGGAACCTCTCTGTTAACCTTCCAACATATTTTCATATCTTAAGTATAAAGGACCATCGTATATGACTCTATCAAGAAAATCGTGACGTTAACTTGGCTAGATTTTTGTTCTCCTCAAGCCAAATCTCAAAAAGAATTTCAAATATATTTTATCAAAACTGTTTATTATATCAAAATTGAAAATATTAATGAAGAATTTATGTCGTTAAGAATAATTTTATATCACCGCATTTTCAATAATTTTCTTATAGTCCACCTTTTCACCGTGCAATCGCAGCCATATCATATAAACTGCTAATTGTACTTTGATATAGACCACATCTTTTATATCACTCGCAGATCTGATAAAAAATAAATAGATGAAGATAAGTACTCTCTCAAACGACCCTACAATACCTTTTATCAATCTCATCCATAAACTGTTTTACACTCGCAATTTTCGTTGCATACTTCCTCACGCTCCGGCCGTCCTGCAATTTAAATGTGGAAACCAGTTGACCCGCCTTGTTCGAGACATTTTCAAATGTTTTCATTGCTATTGAAGTCCTGCGCTCCTCTTGAATAATATCATAAACGTCGGCGTAATGAGTGGAAATTATGGTTATCGGACATTTGTCCGCTCTCTCAAGCAAATCTTCAATGCAGGACGCAAGCAATGCCTTGGCCTCTAACAGGGTCGTCCCTTTGCCGAATTCATCAATCAAAATCAGGGAACGGTCAGTTGAATTACTCATAACTTTGCCCAGTTGCCGGACGTCGCTGAGAAATGACGAATTATTTCCGTACACCGATTCAGGACAATTGATGCGCGAATAAATCGAGTCCAGGAGCCCCATTCGAGTCCTGGTCGCAGGCACGTAAGCACCCACGTGCGACAGATACGCCGTCAATGCAACTTGTTTCAAATAGACGCTTTTGCCGGAGGAGTTGGGAGCACTTATGAGCGTGAGAAGCTTGTTGTTCGATGTGCTGCTAAAATTGTTGGAGACCATTTGTTGTCGCAGCTCCCAAAGGATGTGTCGTCCTTGATCAATAAGCATTGTCTTTTCAGGAACAAGCTCGGGCTTCCGTAGCGACATCTGTGCAGCAACTTTGGCGAAACTCAAAATACAGTCGAGCTGGGCGCAAAGTTTAACCACTTGTTGGATGCCGGCCAGGCGTTCCTGCAATAATTGATATGCTTCACATGCATCAAGTCCTTAGGTCATATGATATAATTATTAAATGCAGTTCACTTCCTTCCATCAACGATAAGGAAACTAACAGCTGAATAAAAACGGTTACCTTTAAGAATGACACCAACCTCTGGCAAATCCTGGACTCGTGCTCCCTTATTTCCGAATACAGGCTTCCATACTTCTTGTTCAACTCGTTGCAAAGGGTGTTTTGAAAATAAGACGCATCATCCGATCGCGACACAAGAGTGAAATTCTGATTTAACTGCTCCACTATAAGTGGCTCGCCAGCTGCACAGTCGACCTTGATAACGTAGCCCACTTCAGGGATATAGTAACAGCACACATCCCCTAGAGTATTCGATAAATCATTCAGTTCGCTCTGCACTGCTTCCTGAATCGTGTCCTGCAGCGAAATCATTAGCAGCTTTTTCTCGTCCAGAGCAGCATCGAGGCCCATTTGAACGGAGAATTTGAAATGGGGCAGTCCTTTATCGAGATCGACAACTCTGTCCAAAACATGTAGCACTTGGAGGACATATCTGAAAGCGGTATTACAGTACGATGTAGTGATAATTTACAGGACTTGCTCACTCATCGTTCTCGATAGCATGAGCCAACTCTGCAAAAAGAGTATTACGACTTGCATTCGCGCCAATCTCCTTACAGCACTTCATCACCATGTACGCGTTATAAAGGATCTTTTTGAAGAGATGCCAGCTCTTTATTTGTTCCGGCTGAAGAACAATATTCCGAAATACTTGGCTTATGTCGCCTATGTGCTTCAAATGCTTTTTGAGCAACTGGAGTTTCTCTGATGAAGCGTAAGTGAGATACCACTCGATGGTGTCGTAGCGTAAATTAAGCTCTTCTCGGCATCGTATCGGATGTGAGAGTATCATTTTCATTGTTTTCGATCCCAAACGCGAAAAACAACGGTCAACTAACCGAAATACTGAAAAACCTTCTTTAACAGCTCGGTTTTCACCTTTTTTATAGCCGGAAGGATGATGATCCACCTCGGAAAATATTTGTAGAGAGCTCATGGTGAAATCGTCAATGAGGACTTCGGATTGTAAATTGTAGACCTAAAATTTTTAATTAGAAGATTTGTTTGTTAAAAAAACATTAATCCGCATTATTCGGGTCGATTTCGTTGAGGTATCAATCGAAGCGTCTTTGCAATCTTAAGAGCTGGTTTATTTTTGTAACACTTCGGCCGGGGGCGGGGATGTGGCGGTGTGGGTTCGCTGTTTTGACACTTTGAAGGTTATTTTTGTCATGCGCTATATCTCCCGAACCAAACATAGGATTTGCAATGTTAAGGTGTTAATGGACGCGTAGTGACATTTGTGTGACTCTATCGATTTTTTTAAAAAATCGTTGGCATCGTTCTTTAATGTAATAAAAAAGTGCAAAAATAGGGATTTTTTTTAAACAATAAATTTTTAACTTGATTTGCAGCACACAGTAATCAATGTTTATAAAATTTATATACTCCGAATAGGTTTTGTAAAAAAACAGCAAAACTTTTTCTCATGATTCCATAAAAATTACATTAAAAATAAAGAATCATTAAAAGTCTTCAAGACCTTCAAGGTCATTTAAGTCATTCACTATATCTCACGTACCTACAATAACATTTGCATAACCAAGGTGTCCATCGATGTGTATTTATATTTTTGTAATGTTTTTAAATTTGAAAAGAAACCGTTGGAGCCATTTTATTAAACAAAATTGCGAAAAAATTAGGGTTTCTCGCCCGAACATTATTCAGGTGATGATATTTCTCAGGTTCGCGCGAACATCAACTCAGGTTCACGCGAACATCAACTCAGGTTCGCGCGAACATCAATTTAGGTTCGCGCGAACATCAATTTAGGTTCGCACGAACATCAACTAAGGTTCGCGCGAACATCAACTAAGGTTCGCGCGAACATTAATTTACGGCCCTATTTTTTTAAAAAAATTTGATAGAATCACATAAATAGTATGGCTTGTCGATTGGCACCTTAACGATGGAAGTACTATGTTTGGTTCGTGAGATTTAGCGCATGACAGAAATGACCTTCAAGGGCCAAACAACAAACGTACAGATATGTTGGAAATTTCAATCTCGATTTTCGAGGCGATTACAAGAACTTCTCATATACTAGGAAGTTAATAGGAGTGGGAGTTTACTCTAAACTTTGTCATTGCTTTGAAGGACCATATTACATTTGGGAGCTCGATCTCCATTTCCGAAATGCTGAGCAATACTAACCTTCAAGTCACTGATTACCACCTCAGATCCTGCGCCCAAAAACAAATGCGATCGATTCACATTCAAATACTCTAATAATGCTCCCAAACTATGAACAACCAAATGCTGATGCAGCGGCAACAAATTCTCAATATATGTTTCACGATCCTTAGCTTCAAACTCGTCTGGCATTCCCGGCAACCTTACGTCCAAGATCCTTCGACGATTGGCATTCAAGCTTTTCTCGTTCTGCGAATGCACCACCAGCGGCAGAAGAGACGTCATACGAAAACTTTTCACTCGATATTCCGCCAGATCGGTGTCCTTCGACATATTGAAATATCCCAGCAGTTCCTTGAGGAAGTAGTTGGGACCGCTAGCCAGGATATATAACGGTTTTACCTGACGCAACAGATTCATGGCAGTGACGAACTCGGGCGAAAAGTCCAACGTTTCGTACGCGACGAACAGCTCCAACGTGCTGAGATTGTAATAGGCCGCACCGATTTTCCCTTTTTCCCAGCTAAGCGACATAACGTGCCCGAGATCGTCGTCGGGCGATTGTTGAATATCGCCAATGCCGGAAGCCATTTTTCGATTGAAACACGGAAATACTGAACTACACTTCCTTTTTAAGAAATTACTCGCCAGTCAAGGTCGAAGACCCAACAACAACTGTTGCGCTCGCACATTTGAAACACGTGACTTCCTTGATTGCTCAAAATTTGGGTTGCCAAACTAACAAACTGATGTCGGCACATCTGGCAAGGCGAAATAAGGGTTTCGCTTCGAAATGAACGAACATTATATTTTTTTACAAGAGCAAACAGGGTGACTTTCTCCAAAACGAAATAAGCTCGAGCGCAGCATTGAACTGTCTCCCAATGGGAAAGTACTCGTAGTATGCAAGTACAGTGTGTTTCACAAAACCGTGTCGCCAAAAAGGTCTGAAAAACACTATGAATCGTAACAAAGGAAAAATGAAAAATTTTCGTATAGAAAAGTACGCTTCCTTGACTTTCGGGAGCTGTCTCTCCCAACGTGGTTACTCGAAATTTACAAAATAGCTTTCAACAATTGCAGTGAACTATAATCTACGTTTTATTGTTTGATTGTGTGTTGTATCTCTCATAACTGTGGAAACTTTGCATTATTAAGGATTTGGATTTGGGAACGGTGGTGTTTTTCAAAACTTGAAAATGCCTGTGGCAGCTAAAAGGGTAAGGAGTCAAAAAAATCGTAACATTTTTGGCTTAAAATTGTCTAAAAAAAAAAATCATAGTAAAGAACCTGTGCGGTGATTTCTGGACACCCTGAATGTTTTGAAGGTTATCTATTTGATTTTAAGGGGTTTTTTTCGGTTACGGTTTTCAAAAAACATTTTTACCATTTTTTCCAATAGAAAGAAGAGATATCATTTTCATATTTTGTAGGTATATTAATTGGTACTTTGGGTGTACAAAAATATTTTTTTAGATTTTTTATTGTTTTTTTTTACCCATAACAATTCTTTAAAAAAACTCAAAAAATGACGACGGACGTGATTTCAGGTGACTAAATCATCTGGGGTAAAAAACCAAAATGTCAAATTAATCCTTGTTTAAGTGCCTATGGTAGGTACCGAAATGATAAATAACAAAATGGTGGCCACTTTTTTAAAAAAGACCTATTTTTGAGGGTGGAAAACTGAGTTAAAATTCGAAAATTTGTTACCGATTTCGACTAAAGCCATATACATATGTGTACAACAATAAATTTAAAAATCAGGGTGATCGGTTGAGTAGTTTTTTAAAAATCGTGTCCGCCAGCTTAAAAAACATGAATTCGAGAAAATCGCTGTTATTTTTTCTACGAATTACGAAGCACTTTTCGAATAAATCGTTAGAAGTTAAAGCTTCAAAATTTCTTGAGCTTTTTGATCAAGAGGTGGACGATGCTTATACTTACGTAATTCAGGAGTCGAGAATAACGAGACACAGCGGAGCGTCGAAAACGCTGTCACTGTCAACACACTCTTGAAAATACTTTAAAAATTAAAATATCATTATAAATCCTTTTAAATCATATTCTTGATGAAATTTCGTACGGAAACTGTGAACCAAAATTTTTTTTTGATGTTTTGATAATTGTAACCTAGATTTAGCAATGTTTTTCGAATGAAAATATCCTGACCAATTTCAGTGGTTTGTGTCCATGATAGGTTGACGTAGTTGGTACATTTCTCCCAAAACTGCACAAGGAGCATCCGAGGTTCCCACCAGATTAAAAATTTAAACCGATTGACTGATACAACCGCCAATTATTTCCGAAGATCTCAAGTAGACTTAATCACAGAAACAAACCTAGACTGGCACGAACTACAATCTCATAGTTCTCGTAGTTCTCGTTTAAAATTCCTTGCGCGCTGCTATTTCACCAATTCTAATTAGATTATCAGCATGCCAAATGTCATTCGTGTTGGTGAAATCAACAAGTCGAGAAATGTCATAACACCAAATTGCAAAGGTGTCAGCAATTTCGCTAATTAGACGATTATTTTGTACAATTTATATGGTTATCGGGATGTTCTCCGCGTTAGAACATTCTAGTCATAAACAGTGAACGAAATTGTGTCTTCGCGTGGCCCAGCAATACTTTTCGGGGTATATTTAGTGAAATTTAGAATGCAAATTTAGTTGCGTGAGACTTTTTAACTCCTGTTTTAGACGCTTATTGTATTTATAGGTAAGTGAAACTCCAATTTTTACATTCGGATACGGAAATTGGGGAGTAAATATTTGGGATCGTTCATGTTTCTTCACTTCTGATGAATTATTATTATATGCAATTAGCCCACACTAAAAAGCCGGTACCGTTACGAAAGCTCGGTTTGTTCATTTCACTAGATAACACTCCCAAGAAATAATCATGAATTTATTGCTAAGATGTAACCGCAAATTCGCGCGTCTCAGGGTAAAGGGTTGCTAGCGGGAAAGACCCTACGGGCACCCTGAAAAACCTCTGTAGGACGGACAACAATCACACATGGAGCCATTTTCAGTTTGGACCTAGTCAAAACAGTTAACAGGCACTATAGATTAATTTCGTTTGCGATTTTTAAAGTGTGTATTCTTCAAACTATAAAGCGTAATTAGTCGTAAATTGGTGATATATAAATCTTTGCTTCCAGACCCATCCTGGCTGTAGAATAGAAAAGATCGTAAGAGCCGTCTTATTATCATTATCATTTTATTGTTTACAAGAAAGTCTTGCATAGCTTTCCTAGATTTTTCAATAGTTTTTTTTATTTATAGCAAAGTTTCCCGAAGGGTCCATTATCTGTAAATCAATCTTGCTCATTCAAAATTCCAACACTTCTTATTTTCCTGCATTTTAAAATGTTCATGTCTAGTGAACAATAAAGAGCTTCATGATTATTTCTATAACAATCATTCTACATGATTCAGAGTGAGAAACAGAAAGCGTTCCTTGATTTAACGTGGTGGCCTGACAGATAGTCTTAACACTTAAGGGGGTAGTACCGGTTATATTTTTGAAAATCAATTTTTCAATTTAGTTTCATTTTTCAATTTAGTATACCTTCAGAAATCACGTCTCAAAATTGCATTAAGATATTCCCAAAAATAAAGAAGTTACGGCAGTTTTAGCGCGTACGCCTTTTTCGCTTTGTAAGCGATATTTTCGTTAATCGAAACTTTAAACGCGTTTTTCTCGAAATTACGTTTTTCCAACTGCGGACACTTATTCTCCGGATTGGCCAAACCGATTCAAGTCACATTTAGTGTGCGATTTTTCGATTTTTTTTATATTATTTTTGATCATTTTTTTTCAAAATATTGTGATAGATTACCACGTAAGAAACATCCCTCTTGAAAATGCGGTCTGGCTTTTTTATTTCAAATTCTTCATTCTTGAGACTATCTGTCCGTAGTGGGACGAGGCATTTTTCGAGACATCAACTTTGGTGCCTTCTATAAATTAGTAGAAAAAGGGAAAAAATTGTAATCTTCAAAATATGTGTTTTACTCATGCAAATTTTAAAATTTATATACAATAAAAAAGCCGAAAAACAAAATATTGAAAATTAGGCTGTTTTTAGCATTCTAACCGGTACTACCCACTTAATAAGTAGCAGGACACGTACGTATATCGCGGACAATTAGCATGAAGCAAGCAATCACACGAATATGTTCTTTGTAGTGGGCAATTTGCAATCCGAATGCGCTCTGATTCTATATTTTAGGCTTTTAGAATTTTAATTCATCTTAATGTTACTTAGCTTACTCAGCTCCGCGAACAATTATGCTCTTGGGGGAAACTCTTGGGTCAAAAACTAAAGCCCATAAAAGTTTGAATTTTATTTTACATATAGAAGGGCATTTCACGCATTGAATGCATTTTACAAAACTAAAATCGGATTATTAAGGCGGCCTCAGGTTTTTTTTCAAATTATAAACATTTTTTTGCTAATAAACAGGTTGAATATCTCAGTAAACATTAATTTAAATTAAATTCAAAAAAATACGCGAGAAAGAACTTTAAAGTAAAAAAATAATTGAATTATGTTCATTAGTTCCTGAGATACAACCGGTCAAAGGTGACGGGCATTTACAACGAATTTAAAAAAAAAAGTTATAAAAGAAAGCATTTTCTCGGCATGTAGTGGAGTGATTTTCACCTTTTTTATTAGCCGATGTAGTTCGAACAGAGAAGCCAAAATATCACATTACCAAATCCCGAAGACGCTTTTATTATGTTATAACTAAATTTATTTATTTATAACAAAATAAAACCAAAAATTTTTCCGATGTTGAAGGAGTTTTTTCTAGAAAAATTTCGCAAACATATACTGTTCAATGTACTCAATGCAATTATTGTCATATTAATGCTGTATAATTATTTAAACAACATTTGTTTAAACAAATTAAAAAAAAATCTTTTTTCAATTAATTTTTGTTGCGATATATTAATAAAAATAAGAATTTGTGTGCTGTTTTACTCTATTATAAAGATTTGCTGAACGAACTAAGAAGGTCATAAGTTTATTTGAAATGTTAATTAATAACGGTTTTTTCTCATTTTTGTTTTTAATTATTGCTATTTTGCGGCAAGGATTAAATGTTTTAGAATTTTAAACCAATCCTGTCTCGTAGAAAATTTTATCACTTAACTTTCATTTTCACGCATCTTTGCTCTGGAATGAACCATTTTAAAGTTAGGAGTGAGACAAGCAGGAAAAACACGTTTTTTTAAAAAAAAAAAATTAAGCATTTCGATTTTTTTAATGTTCCCGATTTTTTTGAGAGGGAGCATAGATCAATTGAGGAGTGATTTTTCAAAAGGGCTTGTTTCCATGTTAAACAAAATTTCAGTAATGACAAAAACCTTCAAGAACTGTTTAGCTGTTTAGGTGGAAATGTGCCGTTTTGTATGAAACTGTGATTTTTAATCACGAGTTTTTCCTGGAAAAATGCCTTCTTTGTAATGGATTTGGAAATAAACGATACGTTCAAGCATGATAATGGCGATGGCATTCTTGGGTTCGTTCGAAGTCGTAAGTGGAAATAAGCCCTTTTGAAAAATCACTCCTCAATTGTTGTTATACGAGTTATTCCACAACTTTTCCTGCAAAAATCTGCGTGCCCCCTCTCAACTACCAAATGTAGTCGTTTTTCTACAGATCCGCCCTGGGCTAATCAGTTTAGCGAAAATTTAAGCATCAAACATAAAACTTTGACAAAGCTACCAGTGCCTTATAAACTCATGCTGTGGTCTGAATTATGAAAATGAAATCGTATTGAAAAATTCTCAGCTGAATTCAGCTAATGTAATTACATCATGTACAATTTAAATTGTTGTGTTGAATATATGAAAAATTTCCAGTGTTGATATCATCGGTCTAGACAAAAAAAATAAATCTTTATAAAAAGATTTTTGGTTCGATTAGAAAAACGTAATGAGCATTTAAATACTATTACGTATATTATCCCTAAAAAACAATTCCTTATTAATTTATGGCCAAATCAACTCCATAACGACAATTGGAAGCTGCTCATAAAGTTCGCTTAGTTCTTTTTCATATGCATTCCAAGCATTCTTACTATACAATCGAATTTGCTAAGTAAAAATTAAATTGCACGATAAAAAGCGCCATAAAAAATGGCAGCAATTCATAAACGAAGACATTTTCAAGTATTAGGGTAATTTTTCATCGCGAATCCTATAACCATTTATGGCGTTGTGAAGCGGGTAATACGTTCGATGCCGTTTAGTATGATAAATAGGTGTTTTAATAGAAACGGCTATAGGTGGTCTTTAATCAAGTGTCCATGTCGTAGTTGCTTTTTTTTATGATAGTTTTTCCGTTTCTTCGAAGGAGTTAATATCGTTTTATTTGTTTGAAGGCGTCGCATAATCGTGAAAAAGATTAATTTCGAAGTGTTGAAGTGATATTGTGAAAATGATTTGATTATAATAAATAAATTGGTTCACTTAGTTTCACGTGCTATTTATATAGTATATTAAAGCAAGGCAAGGCGAAAACTCTTTCAGATCATGAACCAATACTAAGGATAAACATTTCAGAACACTGTCTTGCATCTGATAACCAAAGGCTTTTATTTATAGCCTGGAAACTTTCTATGGTCGCATCATCAAACTTTAAACCGAATCTACTACTTCTAAAATTATATTGCAAATTGAATGCAATTTCTCTGCTTTTTCATCGCCAATAGTTATAAAAAATTATGTTCAATAAAGCATGAATAGATGCATAATGTGGCATGTACAGTACGAGTATCTGTGCGAGGCACGCTGGCACAGCAAGCAGGCTGCTGCTGCTAAAACCGCAACAAAGATAATCGAATCGACCGAAGCAGCATGACATATTTCGAAATATGTATTGGCGTCGACAACGTCTTCGATCGTGAATCATTGAATCCGCAGAGTAGACTCGTCGACTTTCCCGGCTTGATGGCATCCTCTAGATAGATTTCAATTGTATCTTCAATCTTAGTGGGCCCTAATGCACGCAAATGTACTCCTTTGTTGCCGCTAATCTCGCAAATATGATTTTCTGTTGCTAGTGAGATGATATTCTACTTATTCTGCCATTTCCTTCTCGATTTATTATTTTAGATTTGGTAATTTTGATGAACACGATTCATTGGAAGTATGGTGTATGGTTCCTGCAATTGTGGCTTATCGTTGGATCACATTCAAAGAGTTTAGGAATAATTTGGTTTTAATTTTTATCTGCCGAACAATCTTGAATAGAATACGAACGATTCGTAGCTGATGCAGCTGGAAAGCGATACATTCTCATAAGGCGAATATGCTTTCTTTTTCTCGATCTTTAAAACAATTTAATATCTTTTTTTGCCACACAAACTGTCGTCGACATCACAACCGACGAAAACATTAAAAATTGATACTGAATTCGACCACAAAATCTCATAATGTTGCTGTGCTACGATCTCAATATTGAATTTCAATCTTGCAGCGATGTTAATGGTCATGCACAGGACACGGAACAGAACAGTACGAAGGTTGGCAATTTGAGAAAACCAATAAAGAAGTTGATTCATCTCAAAAGCCACAGATAATAATAGTTATCAAGCAGGAAAAGAGCACTCATCACGAAGATGACTGCTATAATGATGTGTACACAGAGGATGTACAGGTTGTGTGCAAGACACTTCGCCAGCTTGGCAATAATTCAACAGTTCTGCAGCAAAAGATCGATGTAACAACACTTTAGCAGTGGTTGAAATTTAACCCGCGAACACTCTGGGTGATTGGTGTGTTTCCATGTGAAATAAAGTGCATTTTAGAACAACGCCGTAATGCGAATTGTGCGCTGCTGTGCACTTTTCCAGGCTGCTCAATTTCGGTTAGATAAGATTTTTTCGAGAGTTTTTAGCACTGATCGTGATAAGTGAAACCTAAACAATAAAAAGCGCTTCTTCAGGAACCAAGCAGTGTACGATACATCACGCCAATCCATTCAATTCACATGAATAACAGCTCAGTATACTTGAATCGTCCAGAAACTGGATTGGGTTTGATATCTTTCAAGTGATCCTTTTATATTGTTTGCATGCATTGTAGCAAACGATTCACATTCGCATTCGAGCACGATTCAATCAGAAAAGGTGTAAATCAGAAAATTATGCTCGTTGCACCTTTTCAGAAGTTGTACAGACCATGGCCTATGTTGCCACGCTGCCATGCCATGTACCAAAGTTTTCCAGGTGAATTTGCTCACGTTTTCCCAAAGGTGATTCGTTTTCAAATTGGTTGGCTCATTTTCACGGTGCCTTGGCGCAGGAAAACATATACGTATGTACGTATGTATGAATACGCCGCGCTGCGCAGCAAGCCCTTCGATCCGGCCCCTGTTGATCGTTGATCGCATTTCGTTTTAAGTAGCAGAGTTCATGTCCAATCACAAACAAATTCGATGTGAACCCTTTTTCAGCGCCACGATACGATCCTTCAGATAGGTTCCATGCAAATTGTGTGGAAAATGACTTTTTCGTCTTCGCGGACGTGGCTCCTGCAGGTCAGGCTTAGGCTTTAATGCAAACGAACCTTTGCTTTCGATATTATTGAATGTGTAAAGATCACTATCGCTCGAGTATTTGGAGCAAATGAGGCGATTTGTGTGCAAATTGTTTGGCAGTTAGGAAACGCTCTCCCTGTGGCAATCGTTGCTTAATGTATTCAGCGGATATGCGATAATCATGCAGGTGTGAATTGGTTAATGCTTGTTAATATGGATTGATTTCAAGGGAATTGACATTCCTACAATATATGCGCAAATGTTTAAAGGATATGTTGTCCCGGAAATGGTAGCCGACAATCAATGAACCGTAGCTCACATATAATTTTAATGAAGAGTTATTTTCAAGTTTTCTTATGAAGAGTCACAAAAATATTCTCAGTGATGTTTAATTTCTATTTAGTCGTGGTTTTTGACAAACAGTATGAAACGCGAACTAAGATATACTTTTAAAAAAAAATCTCAGCGCATATTATATTATACACCAGCAAGTAAGTCTAAAACTTCTTATGCGGATTCTGCACTCCGTCAGGATGGAGCACGATACTTACAGACTTTTCTTGGAGTTTCCGCTGAAAATTCTAGTTTTAAGTACATAAACACTAGGCCAGAAACAGAACACTAAACCAGACCAACAATAATCAACACTGTGTTCAAAACGATCCCGATCTATAGCAATTGAACACTTTTTTGGGCTTTATTTACTAACTGAATTTTCTTTAAGGGCGATACAATAAGTCCAACATTTCTACACCATTTTGATGCAACGATTTGACGGGACTTTCAAAATATGTAGGTTTCTTTCAGCGATGACTTTTCCGTTGGAATAAAAACTCTTTTCCTGCAGCATCTTCTTAAGTTTTGCAAACAGGTTGCTGGGGGACACTTTTAGTGAATATGATGGATACACAAGGAATTCGCATTTCGATTCGTACATTATTGCCATTATAACCATTTAATTGTAAACTTCTTTAGTTCTTCCTCCGATCGCTTCAATAACGCTATGAAATATTGGCTATAGATAGTTTTTTTATTTCTTAAGGTAGCCGCCAAACAAAATACCAGGCACATCACAAAATACGAATGACATATCCTTTCCGGTCGTCGTTTATATTTTACAATTAGGCATATCTTATTTTATTTTTATCGAGAAAAATTCTCTTTCTGTTAGCAATAGAAAACTGGATAAAAAATTTGTTTCTCGCATATTTCTCCTTTAAAAAAGCGCCGAACTAGTAAAACATCCACTTGCAAAAATTTTATATTGAAAAAATATAATTACATGTCTCATGCCCCAGTGGATTTGAATGTTTTAGAGGAAATTAATTTTTCTGTGTCTATTTTTCCGATTGCAATATTGTTTATTTAGTTTTGGAAATATATACTGAATATCTCTAGAAAACCATACCTAATATCTCTTCAACGTTGGATAAATCAAAAATTGTTTTTTTTTTGACTGACATATTGGTTTCGGTTTCGGTGGCAATCGGTTTAGTTCTCAATTTTATTCACTTATCATTGTCAAGAATGAATTGCCAATAGTTTTACATAAATGATCCAAATTGACATTTTTCTTGAAATATTTTAGTATCGGAACTTTGATCTTTGAATTTTTCATGTGATGAAAAAATTATCAGACTAACCCCTTGAAATCCTAATCCAAGAAGGAATGATCTTGTTACTGAATATTGTTGTTAAGAATACAAATTAGTTCGGTTCGTTGTCTGTTACGAATATTTAATAGTAACAGCTGATGTCGGTAGTTTAAAAGAGGTTAGACATCTGTCAATAATATTCAGTTCATATCGCTTTGAGTTTCATAAAAAAACCTGTTAAATATGTTCAATTTTGTATTAACTAAGCAGCATTTGCGAGAGGTTTTAGTTTTTTTTTGTTTTAATTCGAATAAAAGTGCAGCTGAAGCGCATCGAATGCTTGTGGAAGTTTATGGTGACATTGCTTCAACTGGTAAATCGTGTCGGGAATGGTTTCGACGATTCAAGAATGGAGATTTCAGCGTTGAAGACAAGCCTCGCTTTGAACAGCCAACAAAATTGGAAGACAAAGAGTTGGAGGCATTACTCGATGAAGATCCGAGTCAAACGCAAGAGGAGCTCGCAAAATCATTGGGAGTGACTCAACAAGCAGTTTCTGTACGATTAAAATCCATGGGAATGATTCAAAAGCAAGGCAATTGGGTGCTTTATGAACTGAAACTGAGAGACATTGAAAGGCGATTTTCCACTTGCGAGCAGCTGATTCAAAGGCAACAAAGAAAGGGCTTTTTGCCTAGAATTGTTACTGAGTATGAAAAATGAATGTTCTATGACAACCCCAAGAAGAAGAAATACTACGCTATGCCCGGTCGATCGTTGCCATCGAACTCAACATCAACACCTAAGCCGAATATTCATGGTTGTGTATCTGGTGGGACCAAAAGAGTGTTGTGTACTATGAGCTGCTACCACCTGGCGATATCATAACGGGCGATCGGTATAGACTGCAAATGATTCGTTTGAACCGTGCTTTACGAGAAAAACGGCCGGAATACAAACAAAGACATGATAAAATTATTTTTCTGCAGGACAACGCCCGGCTTCATGTCGCAAAAGTCGTGAAAAAATATCTGAAAACGCTCAAGTGGGATATTTTGCCGCACTCGCCGTATTCTCCGGGCATTGCTCCTTCTGATTACTGGTTCTTCCGACAGATGCAACACGATCTGGCAGGTAATTGGTTCACATCTTTCGCAAAATTCGAAAATTGGCTCTTAAATCACCTCAAATGACGAGACATTTTTTCGAGATGGAATTTGAAAACTGCCTGAGAGATGGAAAAAAGGAGGAACTAGCGATGAACGACACTATGATTAATCTTTTGATTCTTCTTATTTTGAAATAAATGTATTTTTGACCACAAAAAACTCACCGAATTAATTTGTACTCCCAATATAAAAACTATAAAAATCACTCGTTGCCTGGTCAAATGAAATCAAAATCAATAAATTTGTTGGTAACATCTACGTAATACTCAATGTACTTTTGATTTTATTGAAAAAGGATTCTACCATAGAGAATTTCAAAACAAAGACACTTTTATGTACAGGGCGGTAAGTCTTTTTACTGGGAGAATTTTTGGGAGTGAAAATATATAACCCAGTTACATAAGTATCCTTTGAGTTCTATTAACATTTTTAACTTTCAGCCGTTGAAAATATATATCCGGGCAGTATCCGCTAAGCACTTCCTAGCAAGCAATTCAAATGAATAAAACTTCATTTTCTGAAGCTTGCGTGCACTGTACTCTTGCACGCTGCTTCACTTCTTTTAGTTTAGGAGCCATCCATATATTGCGTAACGTAATTTTTATAGTATTTTAACTCCCCCCCTCCCCCATGAACCACTTAGTAATATTTTTAAAGAAGATTCATTGTACCCTTCTCAAAGTTTTAAATATTTTAATTGCAAACTATTTAAAATGCATCTAAATTTTGTTTACCGCGTCTAGTGTCTGCTGACACCTCGTGGCGCGGAAATAAATTTGAAATTTGACTTTATGATTTAGTGTTACAAAAAAACTATTTTAACTAATTTTAAATTTTCCTACGTAATAATTTGCAAGACCCCCCCCCCCCTATGTAACACTTAGTATCATTTTCAAGTCCCCTCCCTCCTCCTTTAAGTGTTACGTATTAGATTGGTGGCCCCTTATGTATTTCCTTCGCATGATTCTTGAAAATTTTCTCAATAAATCAAAAGAAAAAAGGTAGCACCAAAACAATAACCATATTCACTATATGCTTAACAAAGTCTACCGAAACAAAAAATATCTTTACTCGAGGTGACAATAAAAAATTGTCAAGACATTCATGCAACATATGATAACATCTGCATAACAACGTCTCACACTTTTTGTCCATAAACGTAAATTTTCTGCATGTAAATAAAACACGAGTATCCATTGAAATCGTACTAAACAATTGCAATTGTATTTGCATTGGTGCGACTAAAAAGTCTCGAAATACTGTGCACGAGAAGATTTGCAAAAAAGATTTAGATATTCGAAAAAGACAATAAAATCAATTCGCGCCAGTTAACACTTGTCTACGGTGTCCTAGGATAGTTTGCCTATGTCTCTAGTGAGCAAACAGCTGTTTAAGTTATCGTCATAAGAACAACATTGAAGGTTGTAATGCTTTTGAAATTAAAATAATTCCACATATAGCACGATTTTTTTTTCATAATGTTCTCACACCTCTTGAATTTCATTTATATATTTAAAAAACAAGAGAGAAAAATTGAAAATTTCTTAGCCAAATATAATCGCACCCTAACTCGTTCAGCTATCTGAGAGTTGAGACCAATAATAGATACTTACCATTTCGATCACACGTTGGGTGGTTCAATATTCATCAAAAGCACATACTCACTAAAAAGGACTGCATCGCCACGATGGCACAACCACGTGCAGAAACGCACCACATCCAGGCGTATCTACTAGCACTTCAAACATGCAATTAAAATATTCCATTAGCCAGCGTAGAGTGGACCTTAACGTGGTTCGCCATGGTCACCACGATCCTTGGTCACATCTATGGAGTGGACAAATAATGGACATGGTTGGTTAGATCGCTCTCATGTTCGCTTCCATTTCATCCTTTCTAATATGGACAAATATTTACGGGGCGGCATCGACAGCGTCTAAGGCCCGTGAAATATTTTAACGTCTTCGAATGGCCAAGAAAATGCGTAGAATTATGCATGCCGAACCATAAAATCAATTAAAGATAATGCAAGATCTGCACAAATTGCACAAGAGCAGCAGCAGAAGCAGTACCAGCCGACACCACCAACGGTCACAACTCGTTGGTGGAAGTTGAATTGCTGGAAAATTATTTTCTCTGCGCGAGCTGTTGTGGTAGGAATAATGCGAACATTTCGTTAGTCACGAGCGCGAGGGTAGTAGTAAATATGACAGGATTATAGCACTTTGAACAGTAGTGCGAATTCGCTAAGAGGACTTCGGGCTGACAGATTTATTTCAATTGGAATTAAATTTAATACAATTGCACTCAAGCCATTTGCTAGTTTGCAGACAAATTGAGCTATCCAAAATATATATTGTAATGTTGGTCTAATAATTTATTGGATAGATTAGATTTGTAATTGATGAACATTTCCAATTCATGTGCATTGTCATCCATAACAGAATGACAATTAGCATAAAGCCGAACTCTTCTTGCTATTCTGGTGTAAACTTAGCTGCCTTTTAGCTATATCTAGCATCTTTTCAGGACAATTTTATTTAGCTAGATTTTTCGCGACTAATTCTAACAACTTTTCATCCGCTAACATTGAAAATTTCTTGGCAATTCTTTGAAAAACAACTCACAGTTTAATATTTTGACGATGACAAAATGTTGTTTCCATGTAACCATGCCTCCTTTAATATACCTGTGAGTGTTTATTGTGTTGAGTATTTGATATTGTGTTGGAATAGCACCTGCTCGAATACAAATTTCCTTGATTTTTTGTCTTGAAATTTTTTGTGCAGTTAGCTACTTTTCTATACTTTTTATCTATACCATCTTCAACATTTTAAATAAGAACTAGCTACTTCTCAAGCACATCAGTTGGAATCTGTGGTAATAGCTATCCTGAATCAATACTACAAGTTTTGTCAACGAGATATCGAATGATTTTCTGCTAAGACCCGGGTTTACATGAATGCCAACAAGTGCTGGAGGATACCTCGATTCACTCAATTAGCTAACTCATAGACAATACGATTTTTTAAAAACACTTCCATTCTTTAAGGTACTAGTACACATTGAAAATTTCCAAATATCGGTTTATTTTTTGGATTTTTTTAACTTCTTGTACCTTTAACAATGACCTCGAATTCGAACGTTATAATAGTAGGCACTTTTAAGGACGTTCAAAGCTCCGCAATTTTTTTAAAATAATTTTTCATAAACGGTGCTGAATAGTGTCGTAAGGGACCTAAGTCTTTAAAACCGTTTTTGAGTTTTCAGTTCCAGACTTGCAAATTTTGAGATTAACTGTCGGCCATGCGATGAGATACTTTTCGAGGTGTCAACTTGAGCGCTCTCTATAAAATAGCTTTATAATGAAATATTAAAACAAAAATATTTTTTGTAATCTCAAAAAAAAAGATATATTGTAAAAAAAATTTTGCATGTTCATATTCAACGAAGGAGGATAAAAAAATTCAGAAAAATTCACTATTTTTGGTCTTCTAATGTGTACTAGTATCAGCGTTGGCAGACGTCCCGATTTTGAAATCAAAATTAAATGTCCTTCAACCTCAGTCCCTCTTTCTGGGGATTACTTGACCGTGCGGCGCGGGCATTATTAAACTTGACAGTTATATGAAAAATTTAACTTGTTGAAATTAACCTTGGACGTATAGCGGGAAATTGTAAAGAACCCACTGTACAGAAATGGTACCGGCTCTTTAAACAGTTTTCAAAAAATGATGCCGGGAATTTCATTTTTTTCAAATTAATTTAAAATAGTCGAATGCCAGAAATAAATGTTCCGTAAATTTAATGAAAGCAGAATTACTCATCCAATTCAATCTGACGTTATCCTGTGCAGAGTTCTTCATTTATATTAAAGAAGAAGAAAAACTTTAAAAGAAGTTACATATTCACAGAAATATAAATAATTATTTCTCAGAAATAATTCTTACTTAATTATATTATATAATATGGTTTATAATTGTATTTCTCTGAAGACTCGACTGCCTAATTCTAGGGCAAACCAGACAGTTATTGTTACAGTAACGTATTTTCATTAAACTACATTTTCTATGGCTATTTTTGCTATCTATTGTCATGTAAACATTAGTTAAAACCCAAATTAAAAGACAAGTATTTAAAAATCACTGATAATGTAGGTTTTTTTACTATGTTCCGCTTTCGACAAAACAATGCCGCTTTTTTTACTCAAAAAGTTTCGAAATCCCGATTTGCCGAAAAAAATATCTGGCAACGCAGACTAGTACCTTAAATGTTCATTTATTAAGTCATTACCAGTGGCGTACCCAAGGGGGGGGGGTTTACGGGTTCAAACCCCCCCCTTGAAGAAGAATTGAATGCTGAGTTGACTCTGTGGTACAGAAAGATAGGGCATCTTTAAATAGTAAACCGCCCAAAAACAGCCATAGATGGGTTAAGCATGTGTAATCCAAACATTTTGCCGAATATATCGAAATTGCTAGAAATATTGGCTGTTCTCCCAGTGTCTACGTGTACAAACGATCGATCATTTTTAACATTACGACGACTAAAAACATACTTGCGAAATTCCACCAGCAATGAACCGCTAAATGGATTGGCACTTCTAAATATTCATAGAGATCTCACTCCATCTACAGAAGATGTGTTAAATGAGCTATGAAAAAAAATTGTCGTTTAGATATTTCACTATAATTTTATCCGGCGAAGGGTTCTGTTTCATGCTTGGACATAAAATTTAAATCCCATTTTACACTGTTTCTCACCGTTACTGTACAAGCAGATGAGTTTTGAATACTAAGTTTGTATCATTATCGGCATTTTAAAACTTTGATCACCTCGCGTAAATTTAAAAAATTCGAAGATTCGAATGTTATGGATTATATATCTCAAGCATTTTTTTTTTCAATGTTGGGAGGTGGAAATCTTCAAAAGATACCGATCAGCTCCTGCCTCTCGGCATGCCGGATTTCTACCGACTAAAACCACTTCCGTTTCCTACAATCATTCTCTCCATCAAAATTTAGTAATTCTCCGTATTTAAAATTTTAGGACATAGTACTTCCCAGACGATAAGAATCGGTATAAGGGATAGTACCAAGTCTGTAAATTTTAGTGCCATTTTATTTAGATTAATAGTTCAGACTATATGTTTATGAATTATTTCCTGTTGATTACATGTTTGGTTTTGAGTTTAGTGGAGCTGATTGTACTTGTAACTTACTTCGAATGTTGGTCCTGAAGGAGATATTTTTTTAGTGTCGTTTTAAAGGAAGTTCGGTTCGCTATGTTTTTAATTTTGTCTGGTAGTGCATTGAAAATGCTGGCTGCTTTGTTGAAGGGGTCTTCTTTTAGCCGATCAGTTCTGGCAAATGCTATAGCTATATTATTCATGTTTCTCATTCTGTAAGTGTTTTCCCTCAATTCTATCTAATTTCACAGTGGTGTACTCATTACGGTGTAAATTCTTATGTATGAATTTAGCTGTTTCCATGGAAATCATGCCTTGCAAATTCAATTCTTTGGCTGTTTTGTAAACTTCGCTCGTTGGAGTTAGCATAGTGAGATTGCAAATGATCTTATACGCCTTGGTTACTAATCTGAAGATGATCATGAGGTTACCTTTAGAAGTTTGGCTCCAATTCAAGATGCCGTAAGAAATTTTGGAATGGAGATGCGCATACATAATTTGGATTTTTTTTTCTTTGGAAAGAAGTAGAAGCGACGTAGAAGACCAATGAAGACAGCAAGTTTTTTCCTTAGATCATTTATATGTGGAGTCCATAAGGCTTCGTCATTGCCTGGGAAGAGGTTGGTAAAAACAATAATCGATGGCGCAACCGCCAAAATTGGGCCTTCAGGCAATATTAGAGTTATTTCATTTACTTGACCAATGGAACATTAGGATGTGAAGTGGTCAGGAACACGCTCACCCGTGATTATTACCCTCATTTGATTCAGGTTCTCATTCACAGCTGAGTGAAATGATAGTGCGGCATCAAATCTTGTTTTTGTATTTGTCGACAAGGAGCCTTGAACTAGCGTTAACCACTAAGCCACCCACTTTAACAATTATTCGCCGAGACACTCTGGAACGTGGGAGTTGAGTGAGATTCAGTATCTCAACGCAACTAGATCTTTCATCTATTTCACAGTAAAACCCATATTGGCCTGATTTACGGCCTATGGTGCTTCAGAGATCTCACCTAGGAGTGATACGGGCATAATTTGCACAAATTGGATCCGTGTGTGCCGTTATCTTTTACTTATTGTATGAAGCCTAGCAATTTTATAAATAGATAAAAAGTTGGCAGGAACATTAGAATATGGTCCCCTGATTGAAAGTTTTCGAAGTAAAATTCCAGAAAAGTGTAATTTATTTAATTCGCACCCATATCTTAGTAGCAACAGTTATATTTTTGAATGTTTCTTTCTATCTTTGATCAGAACCCTCAAAAAATGAATTGTTTTATTTTGTCATATGATTTGTAATCTGAGGATTAGGCCACCTCATTAAAAAAACGCGTACAAAAAGTCTACCTCATGCGTTACATGGAAATGACGACAAATTTGCTTGAGAGCGCAGAGTTGCTTCTCTGCATGGGCTGCAAACAAGCTTAGCCAGCCCTGATTACGATAATACTCTGCCTGTGCTTAGTGACAGTTCACTTTCCCACGGCATTTACTTCATTAGTTGCTTTCTTTTCTGGCCTGTAGGTATTGAAGGCGTTTCAATATATGTACTTGCAAACATGCATATACACTTTACGGTTCCAAGGAAGTATACAGATACAGTGTAGATTCTTTCACACATCAAGCGCATAATTTTATAATTTGAATGAAAATATCATCAATGATTCAAGTAAATGAAACCAGCATGCAATCGGGCTAAACTCTGCCAGAATTATTTTTGGAGGACTCCAACTTTGACCGGTGAAAAAGTATGATTAAGTGTGATTACATAATTATATCTTCATATCTACACCGAAGAACCAGCAAACGTACCTAGTCAAGACTTCAAAAATATAACCCCCCCCTTATCAAAATCCTGGGTACGCTACTGGTCATTACAATCATGAAATATTGTGCTCAGAAAGTTATACAGTGTTTTCCATTTAGAAAAGAATGCGACACTTATTTAAATAGATTGTGCAAAGAAGGGCTGTGAGAACATCGACGAAACTAGCAAAAACCTTGCATTCAATGTAAAAAAATACTGAAGTGCCTACATATTAGTTTTTTTTTTTTGATCGATAATAATTTCTTTAATTGAAATACGGTGCTCTTATTTCATTTTTTATTTCTAAGACGTTGCAATCAACTGTTCATTTTTTTAACATATGCAACTACAAAATCTTTGATGGTTTGCTTAAAAGTTTAAAGAGGTGTCGTCGATTATTCGACGCTATCTATTTTTGTAGCTTAAATTATTTTGGTCATTAAAAAATTAGGTGCATACTATTTCTGTTTAAGATGGACTGATAACACGCCAAAATCATCTTTACAGTAATAACAATTGATAAATTAGATTCATTGTTTTGAATTTTGTTGGGTCAGTACATGTGTAAATAGAAGAACTCTTAATCTATTTCTACTCATAGTTGTTAATTATGGTTTCAATAAAAGTGCACAAAATTTTCGATTTTTCATTATTAAAATTTAAGCTTCTTCGAACAAATTTTTCGGAAGACAAATTAAAGCAATCTGGCAACATATTAGAAGGGAGCTAGATCCTTTTTTAACAAATTAGTTGGCAAGGGAAATTAGATGATCTTATCGGAACTTTCACTCTGCTATGGAAGCTATTCGCGAAAAAAAAATTATTACTGTTTAAGGGGTTACATACGTCTTGTATTTTCAAAAAATCGATCGAATTTTTTTTTATTTCATATGAAAATATAGTACTTCAAGAGTATTCACATCAAATTTGAAATAAATTCGAGCAATATTACCGGTTTTATAGAGACTTTAATACCGCATGGTCGGTACGTGCGTTCTGCCTTACCTACCGTATTATAAGCATACAGCGCGGTTCTATCGCGTAAAATCAGCTCCTTTCTTTTCCATTAAACATCACAACATCAAAAGGATGCTCTAAACATCGCGAATGAGTTGAACGAATTACTGTATAGACCTGGAATCGACGACTCGATGTATGTCGCTAAAAAATAATTTTAATTCATTAAATCGCGGTTAAAAAAAATTTAAACGCGTTTTTCTCTAAACTTTGTTTTTCCGTGCGGTGGGCACAATTTCTCGAGAACGAATCAATCGATTTTGCTGAAACTTTGAACAGTTTCTCTTTATAGTATTGACTCGTGCTTGAACGAAATGATTTTCATTCGGTTGACTCGTTTTTGTTTTATACAAAAAAAAATATTTTAAAAACGATGAGAATCAGGAAAATGCTAAAAAAACATGAGACGAAAATTCATTCAAATCGATTTTAAAACTTTAAATTTCATTTTTTTTCAATTCCTTCATTCAATCACGAGCCAAGGGCATAAACTATAGGAAAACTTTTGAATTTTTGATTTGAGATGAACTTGCACCGAAATATTTTGCCTCCCGAAAAAAAAGGTTAAACGAGGAAAACTGCAGAAAAATTGACAATTTTCAATGTTTGTACAACTTCTTGAAATGATAAACATTTTTGTGTGTAAATTTTAAATAAAATAGATTTTTGGTTTTTAAAAAACAATTTTTTGAAAAAGTTTTTTTTCTTCAAAACCTACATATGTAACCCCTTAAGTGAAGTTGATATAACCTTCCAAACTTTCCAAAATCAATTCTTCTCCTTCCGATTCATGTCAAAACTTAGTGTTCCTCTGTATCTCATTTCTTACCCAATGATTATAGCATAGTTTTCATTAATTACAACACTGCAATTGTGCGATTGTGTATTCCTCATGACTTTTAAATTTTCGTACAGTAAATAGAGACGAAAATTGCTACTCGTTTTCATAAAATATACAAAAGGTATAAAGTTTTAAAATCATACATAAAAACAAGTTAAATGTGAATATTCGTTCATATATTCGTAAGATAATATATGTCCGAAAATACGGACATTTATAAACCTTATATGTATGTTTTCTGCACTTTCTCTTTAACGGCATAATCTTTCAACTGTGTACTGAAGGTACATAGTTAAACTTTTATTCGAAATCAAAATATTTATTTATTGACTATGAAAATAAACATGTATGCTAGGAGTTTTTCAGAGTTTAATACAACATCAAATTAAAAATAAAGTAAAATATTTCTCATGCGGAAAATATGAACATAAAAGCGATTGCACAAACTCCACCTAGCCTGACACAAGGAAATAATCTTTCGCTATAATACGCTTGTCCGTATTCCTTAAATAATAATTTTCTTTCCGCCAATTAAAACCTGAACCTCCTTCGCTAGCAATAAAGTACCGCATATTGTACACAATATGACTTGGAAATCAGACTCGCCCTCAGCATTTTATTCACCATTAAACACTAAAAAAAATTCCAATAAAATACTTGCGGTGTGCGAAGACATGCAGAAAAGTCTTGAGTGGTTCCCGCCAACATGAAGTTCATTATCTTTTATACGCTATTAGATCGGAACTAAACCAGGCGAGGAAGTAGAAAATTTCAATAGAAAGGTGAGAATTTTTGTCTTGTATAATGCTTATTACAGGGTGGTGAGTGAGTCTAGTTAGGGTGCAATGAAGGAAAATAGAAAAAGGAAACCATTTCCCTTTTGAAGCAATCAGCTTAAAAAAAATGAAGAGTGTTGTGTGCTTTTTTTATTTTACTCAAAAATATTCGTCGTTATTATTTGAAAACCATGCACTCGATAAAAAGATTGCGACCCCAAAAAATTTGATTTACAATTTCAGATATTGTTTCAGGCTACATTCTCTAGTTTTTAGAATCGTTCGCATCGATGACTATATATCACTTTTGACATATTTGCCAGTATTAGTGAGAAAATACTATCGATCTTTGTAATGAGTTTTATTAGCCTAAGGGTTTCAACACTATTGAGGATCACTAAATCAGGCTTGCAACCGACATAGAAGCCGGATTTGTTGAAACAGATTGGTTTCCTCGCACTCATGATTGCATTCACAATGGGAAGATCGCTAAGAGGCAAATACTTACTGTATGGATTTGAAATATTTGCTAATTTATCAATCAACTAATGATCGGCGAATAATGGATCGATTTTCCATGAAATCGTTGATATTTCATGCCTATAGTGGTGGCTCATGCAATTCCGGTTGATGTCGTGCAATATTTTATTTTTATAAGCCAAAAAAAGCGTAGCTAAAATCCTGCCATTCGAAGCCATGCCATGAAGCTAGTGAATGTAAACTTTTCTTTCACAATGAAAACATATTCAGTTGAAAATAAACATCCCAAATGTTCAATATTTTCTTGAAATTGGGTGCAACGTTTATGTTCTTAGAAGCTTAACAAAGAAAAATTGAAAGAAAATCTAAAAAAAAAGAAGTTCGTAGAATACTCTGAGCACTACTCCAAACCATTCAAAATTTGAACGACGAGAGATCTTTATTATATCATGATTAATAATGTAGATTAAGCAAACTGGATTGAAGATCGAAGACCTGGATGCGTTTTTATCCTGAGCGGTTGTGCAATGTCAAGGAATTGGATTCTTTGTTATTCAATTTCGTTTGAAGATTTACTTCAGTTTCTTGCATCCAAAATCCCTCCTGTTCGATGAGCAAACTGCACAACAGCCCAGGGCGCACAGAGTCAAAAAACGTCAAAAGCGAAGCTAATTCATATTTTTTGAAAAGTTTCTAAAGTCATTTTTTAGGTAAACACAATTCTTATGTTTTCGCATTTTACGTTTGTGTTGTTTCATCAAAAAAGCAGGCAGAATACCTTAATACTTTTATTTAGGTAATAGAAGATATGCCAATAATAGGAATACGATGCCGTAATAAACAAATATATAAGCGATAAGTCCAGACAGAAGCAGTTTTAAGATAATCATAATTTTCAATTACACATTGAATTATAGATAAAAGTAAATTGTTAAAAATTTGCTTCTCTTACTTTTACATAAAAATAAAACATGCACGTAAAACTAAGCTCAATGGCTTAAACACAATTTTCAACCGAGTTGGTTGGAATAACTTGCAAAAGAAGCTACAATGTGGATGATAACCTGATTAGGTTTATCGTACAACTGCTAAGCAGCAGGAGCATCAACTCCACACTAGGAGACAGTATCCTTAGAAGGAGGCCGTGCAGATGCACCCCGCAAGGTGGGGTGCTATCACCCCTTCTATGGAACTTAGTGGTGGACAAACTCTTGTCAACAATAGAAGCGACTGCAAAGTCGTAGCCTATGCAGCAGATGTTGCAATAGCAATATCGGGCAAATTCGTCAACACACTATCTGAAAGACTTAACTTTGCCTTGGGTATTCTTACGAAGTGGGGCAAAGAGTGCGGTCTGAAGATTAATCCGTAGAAAACGGACTTTGTGCTCTTCACAAAAAGTCACAAAATTCCACGATTTTTCCCATCCAAACTCGATGAGATAAGCCTCATACCGTCTCATCAAGTTAAGTATTTGGGTCTAATTCTGGGCTCCAAGCTCGCGTGGAAAGCGCACATAGAAGAAAACACGCGAAAAGCGGCATGCGCAATCTACTGCTGCAAAACAGCCATTGGGAAAAAGTGTGGATTGAAACCCAAAATCGTATCATGGCTCTATTCGGCGATAGTGGATCCAATTCTTCTGTATGGCGCGGTTATCTAGTGGCCAGCGATGGCAAAAACATCAAACGCGAATCTGATTAACAGAGTCAGAAGGATTGCAGCTATTGTAATCACCGGGGCCTTACGCACTACCCCGACAAAGGCACTGTTTGTGCTATTGAATTGGCTCCCGACGGAGCTCCTTACGAGACAGCAGGCCAAGTGCTCTACAATTCGATTAAAAGCACTACATCTCTGACAAGAGGTAAATATTGGCCACATCACAATGCTATGGGGGGATGGACCAACGCCAGGGGAAGTAGACCTTGCGTCCCCGATTCCCTGCTTTCATCATAGTTTCAAGTCAGTCATCCTAAGCAGGGATGACTGGGCAATAGAAAGAGGTGGGATGCAGGAATCGGTCGACATCTACACTGATGGCTCCAAAATGGATGGAAAAGTTGGCTGTGACGTTTTGTCAGAAACAGCTAGGCCTGAAACTATCCTTCCGGCTTCCAGACCACTGCGGTGCTTTTCAGGCAGAGGTCATTGCAATATAAAAGGCAGTAGACTGGCTGAGAAATCAGAAAATTTCCATAAGAAACTTGAATATTTTCTCTGACAATCAAGCTGCTATCCAAGCATTATCCTAGCATTAGCTTGTATCCAACTTATATTTAAACCCGCTTATCCCATCTAAATTTCCGATGAAAAATTAATAAACTGAAATTTAAATTCGAACTTTCGTGATTCTTAGTGAAACATATTAATTGGCATTGCTTTGCTCGAAAAAAAGTAAGGTTCTTCTAAAGACTGTGTTGTGTTTTGGATTGATGGATTGATTTTTTAATCTTAAACACTTAAAATTAAACGAAAATTAATACAACAAAAGGTGTGGCCATGGTACGTAAAGATATTGATCATATTTAAACGTCAAATGTGTTTGGAAAGACAACATATAATTTTCCTTGGCACTTTGCCGAAATCATGAGGGTTCTTCTCTGAAACTTGATAAGGTATCACTGATAAGATGTTTCAGAATAATATTCATTCTAATATTTTCTGCAAAAACGTTCCACAATGAGTTTCTATGTGTATTTTCAAAAATATATTGTCTATAAGAAAGCAGAAACTTTCAACACAGCCAACCTTCTAGAATTTTTTCTAGTAGCTGATCTTTATTCAATATTAATAGTAAGAAAAATTATCGGTCATTCTCGTGAATTCGAAATTTCATAGCAGCATCGAATGCTCTGTTGCATCAAAGAAGATTCCCTATATAAATCTTAACAGTTAGTTAGTCCAGCCTCCCTTTTCTTGCGGTTATTACCTATACGTTCGCATTGCAGTTATTTAACAGATTAATGACGATGCAGATAATAAGTACTTTATACCAACGCAACTAAATAATTCCTCCCGTACACAAATCCACAGCACGTCTTTCTAAGCTGTTCATTCGTTTTGGCGAGATCTATCGTAAAACATTTCAGAATTTAACGATCGAAATGTTTGTCTTCCTTGACTCGAGGCGGATATTATACTTCTTATTGAAACCGTAGGTGCTGTACCGCAATGGTCTCAACCCGTAGATCTTTACACGTAGCTGCACTGCAAACTCTGCAGAAGAGTGCATTACCAGTGCACTATCCTCGACGAATGCGCTGTCGAGTACCAGCCCAAAGAGTGTCGATGGTATCCGAATGAAATGCCAACCTGATCCCGTGCTGATATCTAAGGTAAAACAATTCATTACTTCACGGCAAACATGCGATCGCGCAAAGAGATCATATCGGACGCGAAGGTTTCCTTTAAATTGAATTAACCAAAGGAATTCCAATTCAGGTTGGGCTTCTTGCGACTGTTGATGGTGCGATCGCGGTTTGGTTGCGGCAACAACAACGGTGCGAAACATTCGAGTTGTACTTCCTCCTAATGATCGATTATGAACGATTGTATCTGGAAATGTAATGATAGATTGATGGGATCAAATTGGGCTTTGATTAAGAATCAAGTCTGAATTGTGTTTGATAGTCGGTTGCTAATAAACACACTTTAAGAAATGTATAGAGATGTACATACCGTGAAGATAGATACAAACTAATATAGTGTTGTGATTGCCGTTATAAGTAAGCTTCGTGTAGAATGAAAATTGTGGGTAGTGCATTACCCTTTTGGTTTCCTATTCGTGCATTTGCTCAATAGCGATTTTTAATGAGCTCCAAAATATAAAATAACTTGGTGTATAGTATATAAAAAAACGACATTTAGCAATGAAATCAATCTCAAAAAAAATTTAAATGAAAATTGTGTACTTTAAGCTTAACGATGGTCTGCACCTAATGAAGAAGATATGCTTGAAAAATAATTAGATGCTCTCTAAATGAAGGAAAATGACCATAGCTTATTTGCGATATGTTTAAAAATATTAAATGTAACTCAATTTTAAGAAGAAGAAAAGATCAACTCTTTAATGATAGTCTCCAAACCATTACTTCATCATCCACTCATTCACCAGGAAGTTCATTAATCTAAAAAAAACATTTCCGCACAATAAAACAAAAATGCATTTCAGTCACCCTAGCACAACCCTATTAGCAATCATTCGAACCGGAAACATTTGATTCATTTTAATTACGAAGTGTTAATGAGTCAAACTTGAGTCAAATTCAATTAGATTTTAATGAAACCCGATTCTATCATAAATTCTCGTCTGAGTATAGTTCCTCCATGAAACGAACAATCGTCCGAAGCGCAAATCTAGTTCGAATTAGATTCAATGTGACTTGTTCAAGTAACATTACTCTAATAAGTTTATCTCTCCATAGTGGCCATTGAACGAAGAGGAAGACGAAGACATTGGTCGCACAATGTCCAGTGCATTTGGTCTTTGCGACAAGTGTAATGAATGGGACGATGCATTTGAACAGTATATGACGAAATGCGTCTTACGAAAGAATTTCTCAGTTAATGTCGAATAAAAATGTATGGAAAATGCCAAACTCGTTCCTAGGCATTTTCAGAGATAGAGAAAAGTGTGATGATCCGGCACAATAAGGATGTTACTAGGGTTGTCAGATTTTTTTGATCGTATAAGAGACAAATGCTCATTTTGGCAAAAAACGAGATTTTAAATTTTTCCCGGAATAAATGAAAAACATGTTTTTACGTTGATTTTATTGCTAGTTAATAGTTATATTTTAAAGGAGATCGTGTACGTTTTAACATATCTTTGTTTATAACATGTGTTAGAACCTCCTACTCTAGTCAACAACACTGTTTTTCTAGTGTGCAATTTCGGTTCGCAACTCTGCTAACACTATTTAATGCACATTAATGGAGGTTCTTTGTTTGTTCCCAGATTTTCGGCTGGTTCCTAATTAATTTTAGTAGGAAGTGTGGTTTCGGCGTGTCGGATGTCCGGTGACATCCTAGCGTCCTAGCTAGCGTGTCGTGCTGTCCGGTGACGCATGACAAGTGACAGCATCTGAAGAGGATGTCATCCAACACGCCGAAACCACACTTCCTACTAAAAATATCTTTGTTTGATTTTCCGTATTTGTAAAATTCAATGGAGCTATAATCATAGTTGGAAACAGTCATTAATTCGCTCTTTATCAAATCCGGAGTACATTTGTTGCGCACATCAGTTCATTTTAATGCCATCTGCGAAAAAATCCTCTCCTTGGAACTAGGGATACTAAAGATAATCGATATACAGGCAGGCCTCGATTTAAGTCGTTTCGATTTACGTTGTCTTACTTTTTAACTCCCAGTTTCGATTTACGTCGACAAAATTGCAATTTACGTCGGTTAAATAACTATTTTTTGTCAGGTTTTTTTGAAATAATGTTATTTTATACTTAATGTTATTTTTTATGTTGGATTTAATATAAATGTTGCTTTTCGCTAATAAAAAAATTGGTGTGCGAGACACGTTGTTCATTTCCATGGGCTACATTTCAGTTAGATTCGATATACGTTGTTTTCGGTTTACGTCGCATTTTCCCGGTCCCGAAAACGACGTAAACCGTGGCTCGCCTGTAACTAGAAAAATGTTAAAGATTTCACTCCTGGAAAATCCTTCCATTATTTTCTTCCACTTTTCAAAAGCACGGACGCTTGTGTCATCAAAAGACGTTGCCATTTCTAGGTTTTTTTTAAATAATTTGAAAGTGCCTCAAGGGGAGTCTAGGGGGAGTCTTAGGAGGCTAAGGAGAAGTCTAATAGGTCTAAGGGAGAGTCTCATAGGGCTACAGGTGAGTCTAAGAGGGCTAATGGGGCTAAAGGGAATCTAATGGGGCTAACGGGGGGTCTAAAGGGATCTGATGAGGCTAAGGGGATGCTAAAGGGAGTCTTAGGGCACTGTTGGGTGGCTGAGGGGGCTAAGGGGAGTCTAAGGGGACTAAGACTAAGGCTAAAGGGACTTTAATCGGACGGACACTCTTCGTTCACTCATACCTCATGCTCTTGTGCAGCTAGCGGTTGGTGTCATGCGCGCCGCGGTGCGTATTTTAATCCAATAATCTTGAAATACGGGACAGAGTCTGTGCCGGCGGAACGTTTGAAACTATTCCTGAAATACGGGATATCCCGGGAAATACGGGACGTCTGGCAACGCTAGATATTACATACAAATTTCATTGTTCTTCTTATTTAATATCAAATATCTGCTCTCTTGGCTTTTTGCTTTTGACGAGGCGATAGCTTTTGAAAAATTAACCGTGGTTTGCATCTCTGGTGTCGTCTTATTCTCAGGGCCTATATAGCATCGAATTACCAAAAGGCAAAAATCTGATCTGTTTGTACAAATTTAGACTAGAATCTCTAATAAAATAGTTCCTTCCTATATCCACATAAGGTTTAAAATGCAAGCCTCTATAATATTCATCCATAGCACAAACTGTAGCCTCTTGAAGGCGACATATTGAAGGCATGAATCAAGCAATTAGGAACCAAGTGCTCGAATAGCAAACTTCCTAGATAGAAATCTACAGATACAATTTTCATGTGAAGAGAGCATAGGCACTAATCAGTTGTCCATTACCGACCACGAACTTTCTACTGCCCCCTTCCTAAATTTAATTAATTATTTCATTCATAATGGTGCGGCCGGCCGTGCCGCCTCACTCAACTAAGCGGCGGTAATCGTAGTTTAATCAAACCATATTCGTACTTAGACTGATGTATCTTCAATGAATGGTCTTGTTAGGTCTAATTGAAGATTTCAAAGTATCGTTAGTATTTCAATTGTATGAAACGGGCATTCATATGATCGTATGGATAATGTGTTTGTTTGTAAGATTATAAATTAACATAATAACATTATAATTGTAATTTTAACATTTGATGAAGCATAAAATATTTTTAACTATCTAGGTAAGCCTCACAATAAATGAAGCGACGATAATTTTTTTAAAAAGGTAAAGCCTAACGCAACCTTTTGAAAACATGTATGAGTCAAAAATCTATTCGAGCAAGTCTTCTACTAAGCTCTATTTGTTTCCAATCTTATTTAAAGCAATTGAGGATTTTTTAAAAAATTTGCTATTTAGTAGGTACTCGGTTCAAAGACATTTACAAAAAAACTTGTTTCTTGATGTAACAGATTTGTTTAGAAGCAATTCAGGATTCATAAATTTTTATCTTCTACAATCAATGCTATTTACATGCGAAGCCAAAGTATCAGAAAAATTGCAGACAATCTTATAGATTAATCTCAGCAATAACGATTTGACCGTCCAAACTTGGATTCCTGTTGAACCGTGTGCACACCTTTCGCCATACACTCCTTCATAAAATAAATGAAGAATAAATTCCTATGACACATGACAAATTCTCTAATTGGTTAATTTGTTATCTGAACAATTTCAAATGCTCGAAAACATGCAAAATGTAAAAACCAAACATCGCTAATCCGCCATGCAACTGCTGGGCAAATGAAAACATGAATAATTATCAGTCAACGAATACAAAAGAAGTTTAGTGGTAAGATTCTTTTAGCCATTGCGGCTACACACGCGAATTGATATCCGTGTAATTGTTTGAATGCTTTATGTTATCGCTTTATCACACTATCCTGGCCATCTTGTGCAAGGACCACTTCCACGGCGAACAATACAACAGGGAAACGAGTCGCCGGGGCGGTTGGGTTGTGAGAATCTTCACGTCAATGATTAGGTTATACATAATGTTAACTCGCCTGTTGCGGATGCATGGCTCCCCTTCACAATAATACAGCAATATGTGCTGGAGGATGCTGATATAAACATGGCCAAGTGGAGAAGATGTCCGGCAACATTTTAAATGTTGAACCATCGAATGCAATGTTGATACCATTGCTTTGCAAGCAAACAGATAGCATTCGAATCGAGTGAACTATATATTGTCGTAAAGAGCAGAGCTTCGCAACCCCTAGTGATTCGTATTCAAATATTTCAATAAGATTCCACAACGATATTGTAAACCGAATAATATCAGAAAAAAGTCACCAGCAAAGGAAACTTTACTTTCAATTTATATTCTTATGTTTATCCTATTTTACTACTTCAATTATTAATTTAATTTTTTGGATTTATTTTATTCATTAATTTTACTGCTGTTTATAGCTTTAATTTGCTACTATGTAATTGGATCACTTTGTTTAGTAGTTATTGAAACAATAAACAAAACTGATGAATATTAGGCGGTCAATTTGAATAGAGTAAGTTATGTTACATAAGTTACACCACCTTAGTCAAGGGAGCCGAGCGCACTAACCAATATAAAACAAGGTAAATTTAATTAGTATTGATGGCAAATAAATTTTTGAAGTTCAAGCTGAATATTTTTACCATAACTTTACGTTTTATACCATAGCAGTATTGGAAATAATGTATTATCTGCGGTTTGAAAATAAATTTACGGGGAAGTGGTTAGTAGTTAAGCTAAATATATAACACCATAGTTTCAAACGTCCTTTGAATCATTCGTCGTAAAGCGCTTAAAATATTATATTTCAAATTCATGATCAAAACAAATGAATCGTGGTATTCCAATATAAAACAAAAAAGAGAAGAGTTTCATTTGTACCCACGATTTATTTTGAAACTTTTTTTTGTTTCATCCTTACATTCGAAAATCATCACGATTGTCATGATGAATGCTTAAAATATGTAATCCTACTGCTACGCAAAAATTTGATTGTACAAAACAAAATCGAAAGTGCAATAAATGATTTTCTGCTTATTTTGTCACCATTTAATCGGCATGATTTTAATATCCAGTCGAATAAAACTTTATCTTGAACATTTTTCTATTAGAAATTTTATTGTAAGTTTTTCTTTCAAATTTTCTGATAAAAATTTTTATCGAAAAATGTTTCGGTGTGTATGGGTACCGAAACATTTTTCGCTAAGTAATATTTTCCATGGATCCTAATTTTCTGATACCTTCATTTTCTTAAAGATATTTTGGGCACATATTAATTTTTCTTTCGTCAATTTCAAACTAAAATTTTCAATGATATTCAATATTATTATTTATCGAAGTTTGAGTGAAAATTTTCAAAACTATCCAATACCTATTTCCATATATGTATTTTGATAAATTCACCACATGAAAAGAAGGAAAGTAAAATAAATATGTAGATAGCAGAGGAAATGATTTTTCTTCTAAAACTATTAAATATTTCCGAGCATTATTTCAATGAGTGTTTTTAATGAGTTACATGGTTGCGAAAAAAATATTACAGTGAACTTTGTTAAATTAATTTAAACAATATTTCCTGAGAAAATCTTAGAAGATATTCATTACAAAAAAATTGTATATTATATATGGTATGTTTATATGTGTTAACATATGATTTTTATATTTTTATAAATCACATTTGAAAAATATTAAAAGATTTATTAAAATTTTCTAGCAGACATTTTTTTATTCAAAATTTATAATAAACGTTACTAAAAAAGTTTCAAAATGATTTTGTTGTTGTAAAATTATTTAGTCTTTAACTATACCAAGAAGTACCAATTCAATGCATTATTTAGCTTAGGTTCGTCGTTCCACCACAAAAATTGTTCTGAACCTCTGTGCCCCTTCCCCATAGGACGCACACTTAGCCATCAAATCAGCCCAACTATCCCTGTTCCCGTACGGGGTCTTACGATTCGCTACATAGACTAACTTCATTCCCGGCTGTTGTCCGAGACGAATACTGCCTTCAGTTGCTTTGCTATTATTGCTAGACTCAACGTGTTGTTCAGGGAGGCTCCCTGAGTCCATCCATAACACCGGAGGAGTTGCTGTCCAATACGAGTTAACAAGCGCTCTCAGTGCCGGTTGAACAATCGACAGGTTAGCTTGTCCACATGTGTACACCGGTTCTTCGAGGACCCTAAGACAATTACCTCAATCAAACCGTGGCGGACTTTTTCTAGTTCGAGCGAACGCAATTAGACGCTAATTAACATCTTTAGTGTACCATCGGAAAACATACTACGGATAGTGCTCCCGTCCCATAGTAAGACTTACCGCCGCCGGTACCGCGTGATTTGTCTCTTCTCGGGTACATTAAATTTTTTCTTGTTCTTGGTGTTGAACTAAGTTGAAGTGCTTTTTAAGTATAACAATTTACAGCGTTCAACGACGTTTGTTAGATTCATAAAAATGATATCAAATGCGGAAGATTTCTAAGTGGAAAGTGTCGTAATTTTTGTCGCTTTGTGATGCATGTTATGTATGTTTGTTTGAATGTTTCAAGAAAAATTTTGCGCAACACTTGATCTCTTCCGTTGATGTGAATTTCAAGAAAAATAATTCATTAAAAATTGCTTGTAAAGTGCGTCCATGCATAATTATAACTGTTACAAAGTGATGTTTTAAAATACCACGGGTGATAGTTTTGCTTGCAAATATTGTTATTGCTGTAAGTAGCCTCTCATGATATTCGTCAGCTTCTATCACTTAACTGCTGTATTACTAAGATTTTTGTTCATCTTGACCCTATACTTCAATGTAAAAATATGTGTAATTTTTCAATAGCAAGTTAAATTAAATTATATGCAAATAATTTTTCATTATAATATGTTCCCTCAATTCCAATATTTTATTTTCTATACCTATACATCCTTTTTCATCGATGCTTTCAGTGACTTATAGTATGTGTTGTTTCTTGGGTAAATAAATATATTAATTTTGAAATACTCTTTCTGAAACCGATTGAGGTACAAAATTTAAAAACAAAAGGTTTTCGGCCTAAAAATTAAATTTTTGAACAATATGTGGAATTTATTCTATCAATTTCATCTTTCCCAAAGCTGCCTACAAATTGCTTAACAAATTGTAATTTAAAATTCCATCTAAATAAATTTTTTGGCGTATTGGATTGGAATTCTTTGGCGTATCCAATCAATTTGAAAATGATTTTTTGAGCAGTTTAATTATTAATTTCAACAAATTCTTTCGTACCTTTTCAATGGAAGATGTCACGGCTCATTCCAACTTAGAAATTTTTACCTTTGGTAAACAAAAATTAATTTTCAAGTTTATTATCAGAATCTTGAATATTATGCTATATTTGACAACAAATATAAACAACATCTATAGAAATACTACCATAAAATGCTTGAATACTTTTCGTCGAATCACAAAGAGCATCGTCGACTTTTGAAGCAATCAACGGAAACATCAGAAATAGGAACTGAAATGATTCTTGAAGCATACCATAAAACCTGCTGAAATCATCCTTCATTTATACTTATATCTTACTTAATTATTGGAGTTGTCTAGTTGAGTTTTTTACTGATTGAACGTTTTCAAGTTACTGTGTTTAAGGCTCAATTGGAAGTCTTTCAGGACACATACGGGCAACTCAAAATCAGCCATTTCAGATTATGTCACAAATGTTCTCGGCAGCCGATATGTCAATAAAGTTGATCAGTTTTTAACAAATGTATGTATATATAAATGAAAACTGCAGAATCCGAATATCAGCATCCATTTTTCAGTTTTGGTCAGTTTGCTTTATATTTTGAACTTAGTTAATGCAAAAGCGATCTGTAAAAGCTTTGTTATTATTGAAACTACAGTTTAAGAATAAAACATCATTCCATAACATAATTATGTGTAGGAATACAGTTATAATGTTAAACCCTTTAACATTGTTAGTCACACAATCTCTTAAGGCATTACACAGTAAAAATTTCAAAAAATCAATTTTATTTTTATTGGCTTAAAAAATCTCTTGAACCCTCTAGAATAAGAGACAAACGGTTTCATATCTGCCAGGAATCGTTTTCATTGAAATTTTGAATCCTTTCTCGACCCCTCCCAACTACTCCGAAAAGACTACCTGTGGTAAATAGGACACCTACTGTCGCGTACAGCATTATGTCTTACCATACGATTTCTAATTTCTCTAATACACGAAAAGATGTTGTTAGAAACATTTTCAAGGATGTTGAACACAAAGTACGTTAGTACAGCGTCCTTTGATGTTGAGAGAAGACGTAAAGTAAAGTCAAAATCTTAAACGCGTCTCTCTCGAAACACGTTTTTTTTCAAATCGGGATGCAACTCAAATAATTTTCTATTTTCATATTACATCTTTAAAACAATATTCCGCATAGAAGTACGTAGCCCATTTTCGATAAGTTTATATTTCGTTTTTTTAAGTACAAATAATTACCCGTTTTTTGGTAGTAAAATGAACTTTTTTTCAAATGCTCGTCAATTTAACAAAAATGAATATTTTCAAATTCCCCTACGTATTTCTCAGCTATACTTATGTAGTTAACAAAGAAAAAATTAATTTGTTTCAGAATAATTTTCGGTGCACTTCTACTGCGGGCCGCGGAGCCCCTCCAAATAAAACCCTTCCGCAAAAACGGCTGGTGGGCAGCCATTTTGTAATATTTTTTAATAAACAGATTTTTTCTAAAACTTGAAAACATGCTTAGAAAGAATTACTCTTTTATTTTTCCTTCCACTTGAAAAAAAATCGCAAAAAAACGTTAATTTTTTTTCTCTCTACCGTGGTGTAACCCCTTAAATAGTTTCCACTGTTTTGTACTTCTTAAGTTGTTCTTATAAAGCCACAGGAGATATTAAGCTGGCTCAATTTAATTTGCAATTCAACAGGATTTGTTGAAAGGTTTTTTGAAACATAAAAAACTAGCTCAAATTTTGGTTTATAGAATTGAGCAAAAATAACGCAAACCTGCAAAGACATCTTAAGACTCTGGTTGCATTTCTGCAGAAGCAACGTTATAAAATAAGAAAATTCGTAAGAGTGTTCTGCGATTGGGCTATTCAAAACGTTAGTGAAAATAGGATACTAAAATTTTCCTGAGAATATTTCTACACAGCATTTATAGAATGATAGTTCCACTTGCCGAAAACGTTATTTACAGGATCCACATGAGAAGAAAATCAACATCGAATTGACTTTGATTCAAAATGTTTCGTAGGTTGTCAACTGCAGAGTTGCAGAACTCTGATCGTTAGGTAAAAGTATGATTTATTGTTCAATATCTTTTCTCTGTTGGTATTCCAAATACGCCAATTTGAAATACTGAAAATCTGGCAGGCGCGAAACGTTGTGTTTTCCTATAAAAGTAGCAAATATAAAGGTGAAAAAAAGACAAAATTACATGATAACAGCATTAATTTTAGTTCAGGAGACAGCATTGCAAATGAAAAAGTTTTGATTTTAAATGGGTGAAGTAGGTTATATATCCGTGATACGTAAATCACGCACATTCGTCAGATTAGTAGTCATATTGTAAAGAAGGTAACAACTGAATCCTTTTGTAACTCGAGAACCATGGCGCGCTCATAAAACTTCTATAACGTTTATATTGTGTAAAACATTATTTGCAGCAAGTTGTACATACATTGTATGTGCATAGTGGCAATTTTAAGAAAATAAACAGCAAACATCCAAGGAAAAAAGGAGGATCATCTTTTGGGCACGATAATTTTTTTCGTTTTCTATTTTAGTGGTAAAAACATTCAGCATTTACTATAAGACAATTTTGTCACGAGCTGTTTAAAAGAATCGTTTGTTGCAAGCCATATCCCAACACTGACTACTGACGATTGATTTACGTACCACAAACACCCATCCCTTCAGTTATTCATCCAAAGATCATTTTTAAATGTTCATTTTTACTTCGGTTCAAGATTTTATCCAATAAAGACCTCGCCTTTCAATAACCTTTTTAAATTATGTGATTTTGCTAGTTACGATATCACATTAGCATGCAACAGTGAATATTTAACAAAGCCATGATACTCGTCGTTATCGTCCATAAACGCACAATACCAACGACAAACAACAACAAAAAGCAGCCAAATAACATATAGGTAGATATATTATCTTTATTCAAATGAAAGGCTGGCTAACACAAAACACCAGTAACAGAACGATAGTGCAGCGCGTGTTCAGCGGAAAATGAAAGGAATTTTGGCGATTTTAACTTCGAGATATTTTAAACGGCAACTAAAAAAGAAGAATGATCAGTTGAAAGATACTTTGCCCGAATGTGACTGCAAGAATACATTTCAAATATTTGAAATTATAAAATTGAATTTGAAAAGGAATTCTTCGGGTGAACATATACTTTGTACGTTAAAGCGTAGGGGATAATTTTGTTTCCTTGATTGGTATGCAGTAAAGTAGGAGTTACATTGGATTTAAAAGAGGATGAAAACAGTTATCTGCCGTCTATTTCAATGCAACTGTAGCTAGATTGAAAATGGACACCGTTGTCAAGTCAATTCTGCAAATTTTTATTCTTAGCTTATTCCCCTGAGTAATTTGAGGCTAGTCACATGACATTTAAAATCCTCCTTTATTAATTTTAAAAGACGAAATTCCGTCAATTTTAGCAATTAAGCTTGATAAAAGCAATCTAAAACTTAACAAAATCTTCAATAAAAAGAAAAACTAACTTAGCTTCTAAAAATCAACGTGTTGCTATCGTGTTTCCTATTTTTAACATTATCTGCTATATAAGTCAATTCGCAAGGATATTAATTTCTGATTAATATGTTATAAAAATCAACAATTTACTTGCAATATTTAAGAGATCTTTTCATTCGACGTCGTCTTAAACAAAAAGAAAATACAAATTTAACAGTTTAATCGTAAAATATGGATCGATCTGCGCGAAACTTGATGTTTATCATACAACAATATCATGGAAATACCAGAAAAATTCATTGACCATCTAAGTTCATAGTTAACAACTGTGGGCTTTCGATAATCTCGCCTAGTTGGGACGAATTTTGAACCGATTAATCAACGAATCAGTTAACTGGTTTGATTTTTGTCATTTTGTCAGTTTTATGTAAATTCATTTAACATTTAATTAAATCTACAAATTGTATCTATTACCCTTGTAAGTTTACTTAGATCTTCTATCCTAAACTTCAATTAAGTTTAAAATGACTGACTTAAAATTACAACTTACTTTAGTAGCATAGGTTCTATGTTCGGTTTTACAATATTACCAAAACTTTCTCAAAAACTTCAAATTTTCGCCAAAAGTGTCCTCATTAAAGGGTTTACCCTCTTTATAATTTTCAAAAAATCGATTTTTTTAATTGCATTTTTGGAAAGTATATATATACAGAAATATCATATAAATTTTTTATAAAGATCCGAGCAGGCTAACTGTAATTTTGCGCAACTTTGACTTTGTCACTCGGGCGCGATTGTTCATTAAAATAAACTTTAACCGCGTTTTTCTCGAAACAACGTTCTTCGACGCCGCGTTGATGAAATTTCAGGAACTACTGAATCGATTCTCACCAAATTTTTACCAGACATTTTTTATGACTGCAGCTATAGCGCGAATAGAGGGTTTTTCAAAATTTTGATTTAAAGTATTTTTTTTGGCCAAAAACGGTAAAAAGCATGTTTATTCGTAATTTTTCGAAAAATGTCCGCCATTTTGCCAATTTTGCAAATATCGAAAATCACCTTATTCGAGCTATAGCTATTAACATACCGAACCTAAAACTATTTGATTTTTTTATTCGAGACCAATCGTCTCGTTTTTTTCGATATTTTTTCAACCAGCATTTTCATTGATAAAAACTCACTTAAATGAATAGAAAAATATTTTTTGTGTATTACGAGAGTGAATTTATTGAGTGTAACCCCTTCCTTGTCATTATTTATAATTTAAACCTATTGAATTACCCCATTTTTACACTGCTAAAAGAGGGTAGACCCCTTAATATAAAATTTAGCAGCCATGACTTTCTTTTTGCACTTATTGTTTCTTCATTATACTTTAGAAATTTACTGAAACTAAATGACCCAACCACTTCTAACAACTTATATTTTTAGTATGATTTTCGATATATTGGAAACACCCAATTTCATGTAAATAACTTTTCATGCGATCGATCAAACCTATAATTTAGTATTTTTTTCACAGTTTAATATTCTTGAATAGAATTTTTTTAAAGTATACCACCTCATCATTCGTGATCCGATGTTGACTACAATCTATGATTAATAATAACTCTTGCAAAACATACATTCAGTACTTACCACGCGCACCATCAAAGCAATCATTTTCATAACATTAAATAAAATTATCCTAACTTTCAATATTGCAGCAGTTATGATCTTCTGCTTGCTCACGTTCGTCTATATGTATGTAATGATTACGATGTGCTCCGGCTGTCGGCACTAAAGGAACGATATTTACATAAGTATATAATCGATGTGGAGTTACATTGTATTGAGTTTGCCAAAGAACCAATTAAGTTCTTTGATTTTGTATTATTTTTATTAAGTGGATTTTTTTATTCGGTTTTACTCTTGGGATGAGAAATTTAATACAAGTTTGTCGAAGCAAGTATGCCAGTAAAGTAAAACCTGCATAGAATGAACTTCTGCCGGAATCAACATTCTCAAGACATATTAGACAGCATTTAACCTTCTATCACTTCGATTATTCAAATTGAACACCAAACTACATTGCGTCCCCAAGAAGAGATAATAAGATTTTAGAATCCAACCACAACTTTGTCTGTCCCCGTGGAATCTGCATCCAAACGCGCTGTAACACTTTGTAGCAAAAAGTTGAGCATATCATGCAAATTGCCATTCATAGAATATCCTCGGGTACTTCCTTCTTTGCTTATCATAATAATTTGAATGTCAGATGTCATATCAATAACAAGCCACCACGTCCATACCAGCCAACCAGCCGAGCTGGCCGAGTGAGCCCTAGAAACGTACAACAGGTACTTGAATATAATTAATAGCGCAGAGATACAAAGACGTACCTCACGGATGTGGATAAATAATATGTTACCGATCACAATTGTCCGCGCTGCTCGCTGTCTTCGGACAATATGTGCCTTCGCAAAGCTTGTAATCGAATTATTTCTTCATTCAGCATATCGAATTGGATAACGTATAATTGCGACCACAATCTTTGCAATAACACACGGGATAGGCTTATAAACGAGCCTCGTCCAGAAGAAGATACTTTGCTTGGTTTGGTCCCAGAGTGAGCGCAAAAATTATTTCTCTAATCCATTGCGTTGCCGTCATCGTGTGCTGCTCTTGCCATTTATTCCTTTAAAAACCTGGACGTGACTTTATTCGCCACTCGATCCGCTTCATACATACATTCATGCATGTGAAGATTGAAGAAGCACGTTATCTTGATATTCTAGCATCTACACTCGTATCTTATGTGTGCGACCATGCCTTCTCGCAGGGATTCTAACTAAGAAAGTACACGATCTATACGTGCAGATCGCAAAATGATATTCCGATTATGATCTCGGAGGGCGTTTGATTGTTCTTTGTGGTAAAGGAATTCAAAACTGTTCCGAATGAGTTTGCAGAATGGTACATGAACGGTAAATTTTTAGTATCAATGTTTCTGATCAATCATTTGAATATTTTGCGTTAAATATGAAACTTTTCTTACGTGAATATCAATTGAAAATGTTTAACTAACCATCCGAATCTTTAATCAAAAAACTAATCAGTTGTTGGCTTGAATAAATATTTCAGGGAAGAATACGCAACAATTATTAACTTCTTTCTTCGTTATTTAAAAAAAACTCCAGCCTTCAAAGATAACGTATGCAGTGTGAAAGTTGCATTTCAATAGTGGCAGCTTAAAATTTGAAATGATTCAAATTTAGATCCTTTGCGAGATAGAATTAAAAAAAACAAATCCTGGCTTAAAAACAAAAAAGAGGGCTAGTATGAAAGAGTAGAGAAGTGAACCGTACAATTGAAACCAATATTAGTAAGAAAAGTGTCGATCTTCAAATGGAAATTGCTCTTCATTTGTATTCCATCTAAATAAACCAATGACCATTGTTTTCATTTGCGAAAATGAAAGTATTATATGAAGTATGGAAGATGTGGTGTGAAATTTAAAAATCAAAAAACTATGCTCTTCTAAAATTAAAGGCAAATTACCGAAACGGGAAGATTAAAGAGAAAAAACTTAATTAAATCGAATCTAAATTAATGCAGAATTTTTTTAACTAAAATTCTTGCTAAATCATGTTGTTCACACTATTTACTACAACAAGTTAAATAGAAGAAAATAAAATATTAGATGATGGCAATAAAGTTCATAAAATTTATTTTCATTTCAAAAAGTTGCTGAAGTTGAATCAGATAAAATTAATGTGTGAATTGTGTAATTTTGTTATTTTCAGTTTAAAGTCTCTCATTTTTCATAAGAAATTATCGTTATCTCGAAGTTTATTGCCATTCACCGCTCCCGTATCAATTCAGATAGAAGCAATTACTTGAACTTATTTTCACAGCTCCTTATCAACAATATTTCTGCTACAATTTTTTCCACAGAAAAGAAATGATTTGAAATTTTTCGGACTAAGTAGAAAATTGAAAATGAAGCAAAATATACATTAAATTGCTAATGGCAAGTCCAAAAACCTATGTCCAAAGATATTTCCTTAAAACAAAGCTACAGTGAAACTTATACCTAGGTACAAAATTCGTATAAGTCCATTTGAAACGTTGTTATATTTTAAGATGATGATAAATACGCTGAAAAAAATTGAAACAGATTTATAGAATATTACAAATATTCACTGTGATATAGAACCCCTAATTTTCAACTGTTTTATCAGCCAAAATCTCACAATATTATGAAATATATCATCCAGTTTCGTAAATATGATTCCGAACACGCTCCCTAAAGCAAGCATTTCAAAGATATAACTGTCTAATTAGTTAGTTCCATCGAAAAGTGTAAAAATGTTTCAATTCTAAAAAAAAAGTCTTTCTAATTTCCATAATCATTTATCACGAAAATTTTACACAATAATCTTTGGTTCAATATCAATGAATGAAATAACCGCAAAAGGCAAATTACACAAAATTCCCATATCATTTACTATCTGAAGTTTCTACAAACCCACACTCTCAACTCTTACCTTCATACCCATTCCCGTATAATGAATCTAAAAACTAAAATATCTTTGACTATATCTTAAAACACCATTAAAAGTTGATGTACCTTCTTCGAAATTAAATTAAGCGAATCACATAAAAATGACTCCTCGAAAAAAATGTCACACTATGTCTTGAGTATCTTGAACTCGTCATAATGCCATTGAAATTATTTTTATATCAACTCTGAAATGAACTAAAGTATCTTAAGCAGAAGCAGAACAGTCTCACAAATGACATAGGTACGTACAGATTGAGATAATCTCGAATTATACGAACAACATATAAGCAGAAGTTCTAAAGACCATTATGTCATTTTTTAAAGTAATCTTTTTCTAAATGTATGAAACCACAGTTTGTGTTGAAAATATGCCTGATTATTTTAGTTACAAACATAAGTTGAAAGTATAACATAAGACTTCGAAAGTATGCGATAGTTGCTTGATGAAGTTTTTATAATCTAGATAAATACAGTTTTGTTTATTTCTCATGTAGAATAATTAATCAAGGGTAGGCTCAGATCTAAAGGTATAAAAATTTAAGCAACAAAATGTTCATTGTTTAAGTGCAGTCAGTGATGAACACAGTAACCATAAAAATCTAAAAAAACAAGTTTACCTACCAAAACGCTATAGAATACCTGAAAAAAATCTCGTAAAACCTCGTTGATATGTTTATGCATTACGCTCAATCCATAACATCGTCACCATAGCGGCGAGATTTTGTCTTTTGGTCATTTCTTCGTAAATGTTCCGTTTTATGAGTTGTCATCGTATCTCTTCAGTGCAACATGCCTTAATTCACAAGATACAACCGAAAGACATTCCCTGCGATTTTTACCCGCGGACAATAATATGAGCGGCTGTGTGGATTGTCCACTTGCAATTGGAGTGGCCACAACAGCAACAAGCAACCCTTCAGGATGCAACCAGCAGCCTCTGATTTTCAAAAGAAGATTAAAATTTTTGGACATCGTCTCCGTGTACAAATTAAGACCACAAATGAGCATCTCAGTCCTCCGAATCAGTCACATATGTATGAACAAATTTAGATACACCGACAACATTTGTATAAGATTGAGATTAATTGCGGTGGTGTACGTACCTAATCATGGCAATAATTTATCTCGTGGCGTCAATGTACACACGATTCTACATTTGGCTTTCATATAGATCTGCAGCTTAATTTATAGCGCGGATGATTGAAAGAGTTGGTCTTTTTTGCATGTACGTGTTTGAGAAATAAATCATCTGGCTGCTAGATTTGTAAGAAAGAAAGGCTTTCTTTAAAAATGTTCCATTATGCAATCAAGCAATCAAACTAGATTTGGCTTCAATATCTTTAACTGACTAACTGAAAAGACAAATCAAACAAGCAGGCGCAAAATCAAACCATTTTGTAGCAATGCTTTGGTTAATATTGTAAACGGAGCGACAAGTATCTCTCACCACGTGATTTTATAGAACCGTAGAGTAGAAGCTCATGATCAATTAAATCTTCAATGCTGCTAATTGTGCCTGGAAACCGATTTATCACAAATAAAAAAATCTGAGACATCACCAAAGATACTAAAGACAATCCCGATCTGTTGTTCCAATCACAGCTACATATGTATCCATACGAGTACTACCTGCAATAAATTCCTTTACCTACATTCGAATTGATCATGTGTTTACATACATGTGTTTCGCCAGCTCACTCTCTTCACCGCGATTGAAATCAATATTGATCAAACAAGATGAGTTTTCGGGATTCCAGGCTACTCCGTCATTGTGCACGGCTCCCTCCCATGCATATAACACATGACTCCCTGCTGATTTGTGGCTTGTGTAGCTAATTTCTTAATTTAGTTGAACAGCATGAAACACGGATTTCCACACACATCGAACCCGCAACCGAGAAGGGCTTAATTATATTCAGACTGCATAACGAACTCGTAACCAATAATAATCTACCATTTGAACCGGACACTGTACTACAACGGTATGCAACTAATATTGTGTTCTAAATTTTTGTTTTGACTTAGAAAAAACATGAAAATAATAGTCAAATGTAAAATAGTTACATCATATGCTTGGATGGTTCATAATGCGATGATGTATATGTGGAAGTACATATGTATTTAGCTATAATCGGAAAGTACTATCAAGCTTGTCTTGTCGTTCATCTTTTTTTTTCAAGAATGAAGTATGAATTTCTGACGACAGTACAAAATATTTATCATTTATATTTTCGAAGGATACTATCATTGCTAGATAAATTTTGGAATGTTCTCTGTTTAGTGTGGTTCTGGGCGATTCTTTTGAAAGTGCCTTGATTGTGTTTATCATTTTTTCAGGACACATAGCATAAATAAATGCTTATATGGATATTAGGATATCTATGTGCATCTTGGAATCGAAAATTATTTCATAACTTTGTCAGAAATCTTTTAAGGGGCTAAATCACCTCTCTTCCTATTCGACCGTATACAGATTGTACCTCGTCATATATGAGTAGTTTTCCCTACTGATTTCTTATGTAAAAAGTATAAAACGTATCACATAATTAATTTTTAGTATGTCCGGTTCCAAAGCTTAATGAATATTATCAATTTCCACGTATTATTTAAAAATCGTTTAACAACACTGAAAATTCGTTGGAGGTCTCAAATTGATAAGATATTTTTTTCATCATAACCACTGATTATCTATTTGCAAAACAAACCAACCAAGATTCAATTTTTTTCTTCAAATTTTAATTGTGTTTTCATATTAACCCTCAACAGTCAGCCGGGAGATATTATACCCAGGGAGTTTTTGGGCCTAAATTTCAGATTCTGATGCTTTAAAAAAAATGCTTTCAATTTTGCATATCAGTTCAGAACGCCTTCGTATAGATGCACCCAGCGTTTTTATTTACAATCCATTAGTAAATGGTTGGCATTGGAAGGAAAAATATAAGCGAAAATTGGGGCGTATCGCACACCCCATATGATTATTTTAGTATTTTTTCTGAAAAATTGCTGGTATTGTTTAGTGTTGGTAAAACTGATTAAGACCTCAAATTAGGTAAGTGTACATTTCCGTGCAATTATTTCATAATTTTATGAATTTATTAACCACTTTGTGTATAACTGAATTATTAGATTTTGTCTTCAAACATAGTTTTTGTTCATTAATAGCTAACTTTTTTGTCTCTAAAACATGTTAATTGGTTATTTCCAACTTTTTAAAAAATATCATTATTCCACAACCGATATACCAGGTTTTTATATCGCACATTAGTAGTGCGTTCTTTTACCACTGACATCGTTCATAAATAATAAAAAAACACTTCGTATCTTTTGTCTCATCGCTTTTTACTAAAATAACAATACATACACCATTATTGAAAGTTTGGATGATAGGATAGTTTGCAGAAAATGTGACCTGTAAACTTAAGTTAGAAGCGCTTGTGGGTATTAGCCTTGCCAATACTTGGTTGATATGTGCAGCTATTAAATTCAAAACTACGAAAAGAAATAATATAGGTACTTGCAGAAATAGAAAAGGATCCTTGCGTTTTCCATGCAAGGAAGACAAAAAAATAAAGCAGATTTGCCTGTGTTGCGATCAGTTTATGTGCAATTTGCGTCACGCATTCATGCACAGAATATGAACACACTTTAGTGATTTTTCTCCAATTTTTTTTTATTTCAAACGTTTTTTTCATTTAAAAAATGTATTTTATTATTTAATAATTTTGTTTATTAATTTTAATACACAAAATATTACGATGTAGAAGTTTTTATTTGAGTTAAAACAGTTCGTGTTTAATCCCCAATATAAATACACTCTTTGAATTGGTGAAGTTTCATTTCTATTTTATCTTTTCGTGTATCCATTCAAATATGAAATTCTAAATGTTTAATTAAAAATATTGCAAATTAAAAAACTTTTGCAACTATTGTTAAATGTTAAAAATAGTATGTTTGCGAAATATTTAGCCAATCGTATAGAAAACCGTTTTATGAGTACACATATTTCCGAGAAGTTCCATAAAATCTCAATTAAAAGGGAATATATAGTTAATGTTAAATCATATGGCCACGTACTTTTCTGTCTGATAATATTCAAGGAACAACAATTAAGCTAAAATTAATGGTCGTGACATATCCACAAGTTGTCAGCCATTAAGAGTGTTCCATAAAAATTGTTTACACGTGAAAAGCCGCAGGACTGTCCAAGATATTCCCCGGGTAAAAACCCAAAAAGATACCTCGTAGTATGGATATACAAATTGTTCGCACATTGACGCGGAGCACGAAAAGATCAGCTGTCGAAATTAATCGCCAACTTTTCGGAGAAGGTCTTGTTAAAGCCGGACTACATAGTAGACCAGGCCGGATCTGTAAAAAAACGACATTTGCCCGTTGCGAGGGGGCACACTGATTTTCGCGGGAAAAGTTGTGGAATAACTCGTATAACAATAATTGACTTATGCTCCCTCTCAAAAAAGTCGGGAACATTAAAAAAATCAAAATGTTTCAAAAAATTAAAAAAATCGTTTTTTCCCTACCTTACTCACTCCTAACTTTAAAACGGTTCATTTTAGGTCAAAGTTGTGTGGCAATAAAAGTTGCGTTATAAATTTTACTATAAGATAGGGTTAAAAATCTTAAAACATTTGTCCCTTGCCACGAAATTGCAATAAATATATAAAAAACAGGCAGAAAAATACCTTGTTTTATTTAATTTTTTTACCACTTAAAATGCACTAAGGACCTTCATATTTTGTCTTAAAAATCTTTACAATATCATAAAATAACAAACAAATTTACATCAAAATCGATTCAGTAGATTGCCGATAATAATTGTGCAATCTAAATTTATTTAAAAAAAAAATCAAAAATTTTGAAAGCTGTCTGGTCAGAAATTTAAGCTTATAAAAGTTTGAAATTTATTTCACATATAAAAGAGCACTTCACCTCAGCAATTTTTGCTAAACTTGGTAATAAACTCAAAAACAATGCTGGGCGGCTGCGGATCCATTCGTAGGAGCCATGCTTCCATCAACATAGACGAAATATGAAGGTCCTTGTCATGGTTGTCATGGGCTAAAGAGAATATTCCTATTATATGGACGTTTCAGCACTACAACGACCCCTTTGTCGAGGACAATACCGTCGCCATTTTAGCCTGGCTGTTAACTGTTGACTTAAATCCAATCGAACATTTGTGAGGAGACAAAACAAGTGAAAGCAGTAAGAAATTTCACAAATATGGACCAATTGTTCGAAGCAGTGAAAGAAGCATACATGTGGAGAGATGCAGCAGTCTTATAGCAACAATACCGAATCGCCTCCAAGAGGTTATAAAGCAGAAAGGTTTACCGACACGTTACTGATATATTTTTGTAAATTATTTCGTAAAATATTTGCTTCAATAAATGAATTTTAAAATAATTTTTATTTGTTTCTAATTTTGCGCCCACTCGAAATTTTGGGTTTTCCAAGACATAATTGTCCTGCCGTCGTTTTCAAGGAAACTTCAGCTAACGCTTTACCTTCTTTAATTGCTATTGAAACAGGTAAATACTAACCTAAGGGGATGAGTTATATCCAAGGATTCATTGACAAATTGGGTGATTGTTAGTAAGCTACAAGTATTTCTAATTACATATAAGTCCACTGCTGTACATAAACATAATTTTAGTGATATTTTCTTATATGATACATAATTAAGGTAGTTTTTTTAGTTGAACTTATTTTGTAATCCTGTCAGCCTCCCACATGTAGAAATGTTGATGACATTTTTCAATTACTCAAACTAAAACTGTAATTAATTTTTCTTCGATTCAAAGCGTACTCTGTGAAACATTCCTCTTGAATTCTACTTGATTCACTCATAAGGACAACAGCGCCGTCAAATTTATCATTTCTTGTGCAATTTTGAAATGCCCTCTCAATTAAATTCAATAAATCAGCATAAATATCATTTAGTAGATATTTCTAAAATGTTTCACAATTGAGGCTCATGCACGATGAAGACATGATTGCGCCCATTGAACACATATGTACACACATTTATTTATCGTGCCATCGGGGCCGCCATATTTGCGGCTGGCATGTCAACTTCGGCAGCAACGCGACAAGCGCATTTACATATGTATGATATGTGAATAATGTTATTTTCTGTTGCCCGACTGATAGAATATTGATGACTCTTTTAAAGTCCCATTAAATCAGTCACATACATACCGTTAATAATGCTTGTCTCACCATTGGACGCCACCGTTCAGCCAATCAGGATCGAATGAATTATTAATATGTGTTTGTGGGTACTAGCTGTTTTTTTTTGTCGTACAAAGCGTCACGAAAAAAATGTAAATGTAGGGGGAACGCTTATTTGCATATATTATGCATAAAATAGATATGCATTAAGATACATGAATAGACCTAAAATTGAACGGTTTAGTTACTGCTGAGTACTTACTGGAGTTTTCCAGGAATATTTTAATTCTTGCACGTGAACGACTTCATTGCGGCATACATTGTCTAGTCTAGACAATTTACTACGGATACTTATGTAAAAAGTGAAGGTTTTGTGATAAATAATAATAAATAACTTGCCTATCAGATTGAGTGAGTATAAAAATGATCACACTGTATACAATGCCTCCCTATTTATTTACGAACGAAAAAACCAAGGGATATAAAAAACTATTTTCGATAATTATGCAAAAGTAAGGCTCCACCTTTTTAAAGCGAGTTACATTAATACAATTTGTGTTGTTAGAATAGATTGTGTATTTAATTGTTAAAAAAACAGTTCATGTTCATATATTTGAAACGCTTCAGATTTAGAAATTAAAATATCGGGATATTCAATTTTTCTAACGTTGTTATCATTTTTTACATCAACGATCGAAAAAATCCATCCATCCAAACAACTAAAAAATCATTTGTATCAGCCCGCAAGCAAATGTTCTGAATGAAATTAATGACAATTAAGAGAAAGCATTGATTTTATATTCAAAAATAAGTCTAGAATGCCGTTCGTCTGCATAATCACAAGTTATCGCAGTAAAATATTTAAAATATTTACGATATAAAAGTGAAAAGTTCCTTTAAATCATGTGGGATTACCAACGCAAGAATAAAGGGTTCAAAAATATAGAAATAAACACAACAATAATACTGCAAAAAACATTCAATTCAAGATTAATTATGAAAATAATTTCGTATTTGAGTAAACAATGAAGAGAGCAGACCAACCTTATATATTTTGAAACAACCCGAAAGGTGCCCCTAATTCAACCAAAAATTATAGTTCCTTTATAGTTCAGTCATACAAATGGAAAATTGATGTCCATGATGCAAAAATTATGCACGCAAATGCTGCATGTGGAATTAGTAGAGGAGTGCACGGATACTGAAATCATAAAGCTGACATTGTAGACGGTTAGCGATAGTCTCCATCTTGAATTAACGATTTTCCTACTATGTATCTCGGAAATCGTTGATCCCACGACGAAAATACATACGGTTTGTTTAACCACAAGGCCATAAAGTTTTTTTAAACTGTAAAGTGTATAATATTTATTTATTTATTTTATTTATTTTTTTTAAACTGTAAAGTGTATAATATTTCCCTATAGTTTTTGATTTATATTTTTTTCGTCGGCTTATCAAATACAGTTCCTTTTAATAGAGATAGTTTATACTTATGTTTATTTATTGTGAATTTCTGAGTAATAATGTTTACTACCCGAACACGGTCGCACAACTGGCCCAGTGCTAAGCCATTGCTGGCTGAGCACCACATTACGCTCGCTGAGTCTCGTTCGCCAGTGCTGGCCCAGTAACATATCAGTGCTGGATGATAACTACGGGCGGACGTTGTATGCCAGTACTGGGCCAAGATCCACAAGCAGCATTGGCCCAGTACAGGCCCAATACTGGCGCACTACTGGCCCAGTACTGGCATACAACAAATTTGTTACTCCGCCAACACTCAAATGGCAAAATGAATCGGCGGCGGCAAGAGCCACGGAAATTTGTATGAAAATATCATTCTCACATGATATTCGTCGCCCGGCATGTGAAGAAGACGCCGGCATTCGATTAATATGTGAGTGATGTATCGCCTTTGCCACTGAGAATTGAACCCGCGACGTCCATCGCACGAAGCAAGCGCTGTAGCGTCGAAGCCATAGAGACAGTTAAGAATTTACGTGCACACATTCGAACACATTGGAAAGCAAGCCGTCAGCCGAGCATCGATGAGAGAGATTGAGCGGGCCGCCGTCGGTGACTCTCCGTCGTTGTGCGACGGGTGAGCGTCGGCTGAGATTTTAACGTAGCAACTTGCCAGCAATGGGGGAGCGCTACGAAATAGCACTGAGCGTTGTAATGTGACAACTTGCCAGCATTGAGGAAGCGCTACGAATAGCACTTATCGTTGAGTGTTCGCTGAGCGTTGTAACGTTACATTTGCATTGCAAATAGTCGTTTATGTTGCTTATTCGAGACACGGAATGTGCCAGTCATCCGTATAGTGGCGGATATGAATGCAATTTGGAAAAGAAGTCATTTTTATCAATATCTCGAAAAGCACGACTCGCACGAAGATGTTATGTCCAGCAAACGTGGTCAATATGCATTTTTATAAAATTCTGGATCATCCATCTAAATTTATTTTATTTATGTTTAATGATGGCGCCAAGGACAAAATCAATAAAACTGCCGACGCACTGTTGCGATGGGACGTCTATCAGTTGAACTTCTATTAAATAAATAAGAACAGAATTCAAAATTCCAAAAATAAAACAAAAAGTCTCTTCTTCAAAGTCGACTGCGTTGCAATTAATTGAATTTTATGATGAACAATTGCTGGAGTGCAAATGAAAAAAGCTTCTGCATTCAGAATTGCTTTTTGGCCAGTCTCTCGTAGCTCGTTCGTATTTCAACATCAACAAAAAGTTATGATTGCTCACAGATCTAGTAATTCAAAAAATCTTTTCAGCCTAAGTTAGTTAGCTTTGTATTAAGAAAAAAAGATTCATATCAAACTAGATCAATAAATTGCTTTTTAGTCCACATAAAATGTTTCAATGAAAGCTTGATGAAAGATTCCTCGTCACATTTTTTTGCAAGCAAAATTAAGTGTTGTTAAAAAATTCAAATATTATCAGGAAAATTAATTTGGTCGAAAATGGTCAATTAGTATTCAACAAATATTTCTATCAGAAAAAAATGGTTAACTTCTTCAATTGACGAAATTTGATTTAATCAAACATAACTTTTTATGCAAGAAGACGTTGTATTTACGCTTCAAAAGGATTCAAAATCATCTTGAACGTTTTCTGGTTTTGTTAAAAACTTTTCAATTTAGTTTGGAAGAAAAATTTGCTACGAAATCCAAAATTTATTCGTACGTCAAAAAAAATTTAAAATACCCTTGAAAACATACTCATTTGTTTTCATGGGACACTTCTAGTTCTTTTAAAAAGCAATTCGGGTGTAAAAATGAATAATGAAAAATTGTATACTAGTGTGTTCGTTCTAAGAACAAAAAATAACGTGACTTTCGTGCCATTTACTTTCGCCTGCAACACATTTCTTCGGAATATCGACGACTACAAAAGGGAATACTGTACAGCCTACACCCACAAAATGATTGTTTATGCGTTCAATCAATATTAACTATGAATTCAACAAGAATTGCAAATAATGCAGTGATTTCTGACATGTTTTCTTTGCCATTCACTTTACATTTCAATATTAATGCAATACTATAAATTTGCGCATTATAACTAAGCAATACTTATTAATATAACGAACTTGCACTGAAGCTCAATAGGGAACTTCCTCCGAATCGTTTAACATTCTGATTATATCATAAATTGTTATATTTCAGTTATGGCTTCAAGCATTGGGCCAGTGCCGATCGCCAGTGCTGGCGCAGTGCCAACCCCCAGCACTGGCCCAGCACTCGAATGCACCACTGGGCCAGTAGTCAGCCAGCACTCAGCCGGCACTCAGCCAGTACTGGGCCAGCACTGGCAGCTGACCGTCGGCCGTTCGTTGTACGCCAATGCTTGGCCGACGCTTGGCGTTGTTTCCACTGCCATGAAACCCTGCTCGGGTAACTAGCAAAACTATCTCTAGAACGGCAATTGCTTTAGGAACTCAAAGCCGAATTCATTCCTGATTCATAACAATGATTGAATCGAAAAAATAGAGAATATTCTCTATATTTTGGTTGGAATCTTAATCATAGTCTAATATTTATTGTTGCCATCAATGTAATGCTATTTAATGGAGCTACTTCAATTTGTTCTAGCGAATCACCCCTAAACAAAACCTTATCGGCAAAGTACGAAAATCTTCCAAACACTACAAACTCCATAATGGAAGCATTTTGATAAGACATTATTATTACATCGCAGTATCTCGTGTTAGCGAGCGTATAATCCCAAGTTTAAAAAAAATACACTATGTGTATTCATCTACATACTATATGTATTAATTTCCTTATCGGTCAACAGATATTCTCAACGCTAATGTTTCCAATTTCCATTTAACAAAAATTGTATATGAGTACATTTTTGTTCCCGAGACACATATTTAACAATTTTGTAATTTGACACGATCCATTAAGCATTTATTTATAATTGCCCATACAAGAAATTTCGAAGCGGATCTTGATAACGAACAAAATATTTGTAGCTGTGGAATAGACATAAAAAACATATCTACTGCCGATAGATCGGTTTTTTGAGGGTTTTATTTTGAAATGAACAAGTGATAAGAACTGACAACGGCTGGAAACTTCAGTGATGATGTGTTTTCACCGCAACTATGAGTATTTTCTGCTTGCCATCTTCATTTGTATGTACATATGTATGTGATCGATACGCGGTGATAAATTAAGAAAATAAACTAGAAAATATATTAATTTGTTGATAAGACAGAAATAATGAATGGCGAGATATGATCATCTGAGAATGAGAATATTATCACAAGCTGTTGAAGACAAGACTTATTACTTGATTTGTGTACAGTTGTTTTGATAAGCATTTTTAAATATGGTTGAAAAAATAATGTTCATATTGATACAATTGAAGATTGAAATTTGTGTTATTAAGAAAATAATTGATTTTCAGAAACGAAAAAATCATAAACAATTTATTAGAAATTTCATAATTTTACCGACCACAAACCCATTTTAATGACAAATAAAACAGAAACATTCTAGCTTTGTTCTTCTACACTTCTTTATCAGAAAATATTTTATAAATAATTCAATGTTAATTTTTACTTTCAGACTAATAGTTTATTAGATCTCAATGTTGCACACAAATCATCAATAAATCGAAATCGAAATAGGATATTGAGTAAGTTGATTAATTGTTATTACTGACTGGCGATTATGGCTCTTAATGGAAAAAAATTATAATTTTCAAAATATACTTTTAAGAATACACGAAAATTTTCAATATATAATATAGAACTTATTTCGCATCACAGTTAGCCTAGTTATTTTAGACATAAAAAGACCTAACTTCGAAAAGAATTCTCGAAATGCCGAATTTTGCCATGCAGCTTCATCATATGATTCCAATAAAAATGCGGAAGATCCCGAGCGATTCGTGTGACGCTTAAAATTTAACGCAATGTTAAAAATCATCAAAACACTGCAAACGTCACCTTATTTAAAAAAAATGTTATGAAATAATTTTGTAACTTAGAAAATATACTATAAAAAAGATTACGTAATTTTTTCGATTGGAGTAACAGTTTTGGATATATTTCAAACGGAAATGTAGTAATCTTTGTTTTTGTTTTGTACATCTTTCCGCACCATCTCAGCGGTAAATTGCAAGATGCATTTTTAACGTGATATTCTGAAAAGAAAATTCAGGGACTTTATCCGACATTATATTTGCTAGATTAAGTAGGCATATGTACTTATTCTCGGTAAGAGTAAGTATATATATGTTCTAGGTACTTACTTAATGTTTACGGCACTTTTAATGGCATTCTAAAACATTTTTCTATGAATCCAATTCTCATAACATTCTCTACCCTTGAATATAATTCTCCCACAAAGCTATCGCAATTTTAAATGGCTACAAAGTGTGTTCGCAATGCAAATTAAAATCAGCGAAACTTTTCGCCACATATATGAAGCTGTCGTTGTCAATACATTAACTCACTATTGCATGCATGTCATCTACTTGTACAGTCCTAGGAATTACTAACTATCAACACTTGACGGCATAGCTACACCAAGAAATTACCCTTAAGTGGTGGCTCGAAAACCATGCAATATCACATTTAATGGAGGTTCACGTCTATTTCAAAATTCAATTTAACACATTATTACGCCCACCATCAATCAACGCCATTGATCATGTGCGGGGTGCTATAAATTGTGTAGATAATTGGTATTAATTAGGGCGATATGGTTTTTTGTTTCTTGTTTCACTTGACAATCACTGTAATTGGTGTAAAATGTAAAATATGACTCACATTGTTGTCCAGCGCGACGATCTATAATCAGATTATACAGAAATAACAATGAAGTTAATTTTATTTAAAGCAAACTCAATTACAGTAATACTTTTCTTTATTCAACTTTTATCGTACTCAAATTGGAAAATATTTTCTGTTAGTACGAAATCATATATGTAGGTCCAGAGGACAAAACTTCTGGATTGAAAACAAGTGAAGACGATAGTGATTTTTCAGTAAGAGGTATTATAAAAAATGTCGAGTGAATGCAATAATTGCACAAATAATTAGAACCGCAATTGCAATCGATAGCGTAAGTTTCTATAAAGTGAAAATAAATGATATCTGATTATTAATCGGTAAATCTTACCATTTCATTCGATACTCTTCTCAGTGCAAAGCTCTGCAACGCAGACAACGGAAATCACAGTTTTCAAATAAGTATTTCATCAATTTCCCATTATTTGGAATGAAACTACTGGTGTGGGCATCAATTTCTTAAATAGATTTTGGGAATTTAAATTTTTTTGTAGAATGGAGGACTAGCACAAGTTGTTTGCGGAATCGTTTGTTGTAATCAATGCAAACAAACAGGAGTTAGTGCGCCACAAAAAACGCGTATTTTCCCCCACAGAATCATTTCCCTTCGAACTCAATAACTTCGGTCCTACATCGATTATAACAAATGATACTCCAATTTACGTCAACTTTTCAAAATGGTGGCCAAATAATGGAGCAAATAGGAAGTGGCCAATTAAGGGAGCAAACTATTAAACCCCCTTCACATTGCAGAAAAAAATGTTGGCCTACTGAAGTACATGATGAAGTTGCGCAGTGGTGGGTTTTCCCTGGCGAACCAGTTACTTGGCTTAAAAGTATTAAACGGGAGCTAGTTTCATTTGGGACCCGTTTTGTATGGATTGCAGCAAACGATTCCGCAAACACTTTGTTACAACATTATTTTAAAGAAACCTCTGAATGTTTTTCGCGTAAAGTTGTAGGTCCCGAAGAATGATCGCGCCATCTTTGGTGCCGTTTTTTACTATTGACGCTAAGTAAAAATGATATTTGAACAAGTTTTTGTAAATTTAATTTGCCACAATATTTTTGTGCATTCACGACTGCCGAGCTATCGAGGAATCAAGTTTTCGTCTTCTCTCTCTCTTTTTACACATAATTGGAAAACTTCCGCCCAGACATGATTGGTGTATCTACCAGTGGCGAGGCGTTCATATAAGCCGATTCCCATCGGCTTCCCTTTCCAAATATGTTCCCAAAATTGTCTAACACTTCAGTTTTATAAGGGAATGAAGTGTTTATTTACTTGCATGCATCACTGTAAACATGCACAATCGTACCACTTGATCTCAGTGTTTATTCCATCATACTCCATTCTCTTCATTCTCCACATCCTCATAGTTCCATAATAGCCGGCAAAGCGATCAACAGCTGAAAGAGTTGCAGCAAAGCTTTCCGAGTCTCGAATTCATCAATAGTTTAAAGTGCCGTGTGCATTCAACTCCCGTTTGTTGGAATGGCAGCTCGGTTTTCCTCAATAGGATATGTAAACAAATCAAGAAGCCGATAGCGTTCCCGGCTTGCGAAGCAGCTGTGAAAATTGATGCTAGAGAATCATCGAAAACTCCCAATTGGAAATACATACTGTTGCAATAGTCTATATGTCTATACCTTGATTGTTGTAGCAGGAAATTCACGTAAGCTCTACTAGTAACTGATCGTAATTTAAAATGTGTGCAATAGAAAGAATGATTACGGTAGTATTTCTCTATATGCTCATAATATACTGATTTGTCTGTTAAGGGTCCATGTCTCTCAAATAGTAAACGGCTTACCCACATTAATTTTTCACCTCTCGCCACTGGTATCTACTACTATTTTAAAAGCATTTCATCCTGTAATCGCATAAGCTCGAATTCTTGCGGTCCGCTCTTGCTCTATAAAACATACTAACTATAAGATTGCCACGAGAAACTGGTCGAAAAAGTACATAAGTTTGACGAAAACACATATCAGGAAGAAAATTGAACAGTTTTCATATCTCTATCCGTAGTTCACTTCCGCAGTAGATTCGATAGAAGAAATTCTTAGCAATCTCTCTAAATACAATAGGGCTGTTGTTTTCTATTTTTGAAGATTCTGATCGTGCTTTCGTACATGTGCAGTCCACTCTTTCAGCGTGGTTTGATCATCAAGAGCATGCAATAAAGATCCGTCCTTCTGTTCCTCCGTTTTGCGTTCTTCCGTGGTTTGATTTTATTCACGACGTGATGGATCTTATTTATGGTGATATTGTTCAGGCTCCACTATCTGCGCCGTCATCATCTTCAAATTATTTCTTGTTGAATATCTAATCACAGTTGAGTGCAGTGCATCGAGTCAGGTTTAAGGGGATTCGTTGGATAGAATGAAAAACTGTTTTGTTTCCTAGATAAAAGGAAAGCTATTAAAGGACGATTTCTTCATTGTTTTATACAGACTGAAGACTGGAAGGCATATCTCTTGTGAAGATTTTTAAGCAAGTCTTTGTTACTTTATAGTCTCAGAGTTCGTTACTTTTCATATAGGAATAAAGCTATGTTTAACGGTAATTTCACTTACAAGTACCATAGCCCCTTAATAAGGTTGCTTAAGTCAGTTGGTGGTTACTTCACATCTTTCTCCATACACATTCATCCCAAAGATCTTTGATGAAAATCGCTGTAGATTCTGTTCTCTTACCTTCGTCGCCCAACACCGCACTTCATATCTTTCCGTTGTCTAGCTTTAGTCTTCTGCAGGCTGAAGATCCTCATCTTGGCACACACGTGAAGCCAAGATGATTCACTTGTCATTTACGTGTCAATCATTCGATTCTTTATTTTTGATTTACTGATCGTCCATGATCAGTCTCGTTGTTCACGACGACTATCATGATTCATGACGTGTGAAGAGAAAATATTTCCCACTGATCGAATCAATGGTGGCTAACGTTTTTGGTGACTTTTTTGGTTCGTCGTATTGCAGGTAGATTCAATTGATGAATACAGTTAGAGAAACATGTTGGAATTGTTAATTAACTATTGTATTTCATCAAGTTGGTTCTTTTTTCGTTTGTTGGTGGCCTAAATATGAAATTATGATATATGACGTGTTACTTCGAAATGGCAATATATTATATCGTTGAATTTTTAGATATTGATTATTGATTGCGGTGAAGCATTTCTTGGATGGTATAGCTTTGATGCTGAGAGAAAAAGCAGGAATTAAAATATGAACTTGTACTGTTATCTGCAAGAAAAATGGTTTGCCGTTGAACAAACAAAATTAGGTGTATTTATTTTGAATATTATTAGTAATTTCCATACACATGTGTATGTATTTTATTCTATCATATATATATATATATATATAAAACGTCTCATTCTCAAGGATGTACCTGGATCCTATTCTGCAAGAGGATGCCAACTTTTAGAGTTTACATCTTCTTGAGACGTCGCTCGCAAAAAACTGAAGTAAGCAATATCAACATCTTCAACAATACCCGTAAATTTTTTGGCTAATTTAATTAACTCCCATCTGTATGAATCTCCGAATAAATAGTCCACCCACACAACTATGCTCCATGCAAATTTCAAAAAGAAACCTTTCGGCAACAAAGATGCCTATCAGTCGCACTGATTATTGTTATTGCCATTGTTGTGGGCCCAGAAATCGCAAAGAAAGACCAAAGAACCGTCTAAAGACAATGTAACCAAACCTTGGAAGCATCATCATGCCTCGTTCGATCCACCCGCTCCTCGTCGTCGACCTTTTGGGCTGCTTCAGAGTGAGCGAGCCTACGTCAAAGTCCAGCCCGTCGTGCATATAAATGTATTTACAACATGTTCGCCGAGACTAAACGTGATAGTTAAAACCACTCGGAACATAACAATTTATCATCTATGAACGCCCCTATCTACGATCTAGTTTTCACATAAGTAACCAAAGTTCTGCTCCTTTCCTGCTTGCGGAGGGACTTAGCCTTCTTGAAATGGCAGTGGCGCACATTGATCACAACAATTCGCACAAGAGTGGGTACACTCACTGTTGAAAATCGATTTTGTTATTCTGGTTGTCTACAAGGATGACATGATCCTTTCAAAAAAGTCGAACCGAAAAAGATTTTCTCCCGTATTGAATTGATATTCCCCATTTTTAAGTAGATGTAGTATTTTATTGCTCTGCTTAAAAGATTTTCACGTAAAATCTTACGATAAACTGGAACTCCAAAGACGTTCGAGTCAACATTTCTAGGCGAGGACTGTAACGACAGAGTGTAGCCTTAGATTAGGAGCTATTATGCATACCGATACTAGACCTGTTTCAGCTGCAGATTAATCTATAGTTTCCTTATAAATGCAGCTAGCAGAACCATCTGGCTCCATAGGAAGGTCCAGTTTCCTCGGATCCAAAGGAAAGCCAAACCTTGAGCGCAACATAAATTGAATGAAGGAACCATGTGCTGAACGCGGATAGCGCTCAGTAATTTATAATTGGCATCGCGGTTGATGACATTGTCGTCTTTGCTGTCATCGAACGTTACCCAAAAATGCAAATTTAGCAGGAACTCCACACAATGCTGGCATAAGCCACCAGCTAGCCCCTCGATGTCTTCCAATAGTTAATTACGCTTGCGGAATGGCATTAGCATGGCGTCAGCGAGCGACTGTCGAGCATTCGAGCCTCGTTCAAATTCAAATTAAGTCGAGGGTTCGATTCAATTAAGCACACGAGGAATTGATTTTAAATCGCCTTACAAGCAGTCTATTACCAATCGATTTTCGAGCTATCTTCATTTTTGCGGGTTTTCCCTCTGAGTCCGCTCGTTACTAAACTCCTGTGCTATGTTTTCGATTCCGACCGTTAACGATAGACGGAATTTCGTACTTAAAAAACGAAAATAAGTATCTAAACTGCCGTGGAACTATGTCTTGGATACTAAGATGGCACGAGATTCGCTGTTTCGTTGCCAGGTTGTGTTGTGCCGGTGGAAAAGATGAAGAAGGAACTGCACAGCCTATGCATTACTTGTCTAGTCGTTGCCGTCTTCGTTGTCGTCTTCAATATTAGGAATCTCGTGGAACTTATACTGTGTGCGAAGCACGATCCCGGAAGAATCATATGGTTGTGCTGATTTGACGATTTGATTTCGTTGGAAAAAGCAGCGCGCGCACAGAACTTTTGGAATCCGCAAAGTTAGCGTTTACTATCACCAGGTACAGCACTCGTAGTTATGGATGCTCTTTTATGGGACTGGGCTACTAAACCCATAAACTCCTGGCAAATGTGTAATGTACCATGAACGAAAATGCTTCAAGGAATTTTTTACAAATATTTCCATCAAAATTCAACAAAAGTGAGTCGAAAATTTGATTAAAATTAATGAAAAACTTGAAAAATGGGTCTATTATTTTTAAGTTTCATCAACAAGCCTAATCGTGGTCGTGCTGTCTGGTGGTGGATGGTGAATGACAGCACCTGAAGAGGACGCCGTCCGTCACCCCGACACCACGCTTCCCAATTTAATTATATTATCAGGTTTGGGAGAATGAGAGGAGAGACGCTAATGCGGTTAATATTGGATATTATTATAAGTAATTTAATATTGGATTTAGGATCTGGGGGATTTAGAATATGGGGGATTTTGGATCTAGGAGGTTTTTGATCTGGGGGATTTTTGATCTGGGGGATTTTGGATATGGGGGGATTTAGGATCTGGAGGATTTTTGATCTGAGGGATTTAGGATATGGGGGTTTTTGGATATGAGGGATTTTGGATCTGGGGGATTTAGGATCTGGGAGATTTTGGATCGGGGGGATTTAGGATCTGGGGGATTTAGGATCGGGGGGGATTTATGATCTGGAGGATTTTTGATCTGGGGGATTTTGGATATCCCCATATCCCATATTTAGGATGTGCGGGATTTTTGATCTGAGGGATTTAGGGTATGGGGGATTTTGGATCGAGGGGATTTAGGATCGGGGGGATTTAGAATCTGGAGGATTTTTGATCTGGGGGATTTTGGATATCCACATATCCCATATTTAGGATGTGCGGGATTTAGGATATGGGGTATTTTGGATATGAGGGATTTTGGATCTAGGGATTTTGGATCTGGGGGATTTTGGGTCTAGGAGATTTTGGATCGGGGGATTTAGGATCTGGGAGATTTTGGATCTGGTCGAGACTTTGGTAGATGACGAGGGCGGAGACGTCTTCCACTATCAAATGGCTTTTATGCCTAAAAAAATTAAAAAAAAAATAATTATAATATTTTAGAATAATAATGGAATATATAAACATAAATAATAAAAACAAATCATAGTTTCTTTATTCACTCCACTGGAAAGTTAGTCGTGAAGACCATAAGGGTCGCACATGGACCAAATTATTTCATTTTTAATTTAAATCCAACTTATTTATTACTATTTCAATGTTGCCAGTGTTTGTTTTAATATCTGTTTTCACCAGCACTGATTATAAATGAATCGTTCAGCAAAAAATAACCGTAAAATAAATTTATTACTTTGCTTGCTGCAGTGCATATTAATTATATGCAATTTATTAAAATGATGGTAAAAAAGTTATTTGAAAAGTTACATAAATTTAGTGAAAATAATCTGTTAGCCGGTATGTCATTAATTCTATTGATTAAAGTAGCGTCAAAAGACATTTTGCATCATTTTTGTGCATTAAATATCAATAAACTAGATGCGTAGTAAAATTATTTTCATATAAATTTCAGTTAAGAGGTAAGATTTTTAAAATATGAAACCAATTCCTGCGAAATGCGGCATTTATCCTCAGGACAAAACAAAATTCTTTAGCCTGTTGACAAATATAACCCACCAATTAGATGAATTATTTGTGATACATGATTAGAAAATTGATATTTGCCGAGTTGAACAATTTGTGTTTGTAAAATTCCTAAGAGTAAATCAAGTTCTCACGATTTTAACCATGATATGTGCAGCCTAGCTCTGAAAATTTATGATTTCAGAAAAATGCTATTTCATATTAAGAAAACTGAAAACTTTTTGTCTGGTATTGCAACTTTAAAAGGCATTTTGACTTTACCAGTATTCTAATAAACATTATATTTGGCTTATAATATATGCTGCCCTGTCGTTGTTATCCTGGTTTGAAAGTTGCATATTATATGTATGTATTTTCTGAAATGAAACTGAAAACGGTCGAATTATATTATTTAGTCAACATTAAAATGCCTTTGCAGCATTTATTTCAACTTGTGAAAAACCTACTGACAAATAAGTTCTTTTCGTGACCATCTAGGTAGAGTTCAATAGTTTCATAGCATCCCAGCAGCTTTGAATCTAATCCTGCTTCCGAGTCCATGTATTATGGTAAACTTTTGCTAACCACAGATTGTAAAGATACTCGATATACATCAAACTGTCAAGCGGAACATTTAGATACTATAGTTGTACCTACTGCTTGAAAGCTACGACCTCTGAATCCACGTCGTCGTAATTTCCAAACAACCATACTCTCACACATCACCATCAAGCTGGGAAAATGTTTTCCACCACTAATTAGCTCAAATCTTAAGTGAATTGCACGAAATCGTTAACTGGTTCAGTAGCAGAACAAGTTAAACGTTTTTCCGCTATCGCTTTTCACGTCTTACAAGTTAATAGGTGTAAAATCATCTTATTTGCTGAGCTCTGATGCAGAACTGTGTGACGACAACGAACAACAAAAAAATGTTAGCGATCGTAGATAAGATGAAAGAATACCAGAACCTACCTAAAGTGCACTATGAATAGATGGGAAAGTTTAGAATAGAAAAGCAAAAAGTAAAGGTCAAACGGGATCTTCAGTTCTTTTTTATCAAAGAGCGTAAATGAATTCTATAGCAAGAATCTCGAGCATCAATAATAATTTCCACAAAGTGGCTATGAAAAATGCAAGTATCTTCAATTAAAGTGTATAAGCCGAAACCTGGTAGAACCAAACGTCATAATTTTTCTAATATTTGTACCAGCATTAGATGGAAAGATTTATATTAAAACCCAAAAATTATCACATACTCTTCACCTTCCTACATTCTTAATCACAAGATGCCTGCCTTGAAATAGTCAAGATGGATAAGTTTGACTAAGCTTTGGACAGTGTTCACAAAATGATTAATGATCGCGAGTGTTACAGTTCCTTTAAAACTTAATCAACATTGCATACCCTTCTAACTTTTTTCATTCAAATTATAAAAGATTCCATTTCATATGCGCTTATTTTACTATTGTATCTTATTCGTAGTACGCAACGCAAGATTCAAAGATAAGATCGATTGGCGATTCAAATTAATCATATGTGTTTTTCCTGAAACTCATCTGAAGGCAGGTTGTTAACTTCATCCGCAATTGATTTGTGTGTGAGGATTGGCATGTGTTCCGAAGAAAAATTGCAATTACTGGTGGAGTTGCAAACGTGAAATAGGAACAGATTTATTTAAAATATTGATAGATATTTCAATTATTTGAAATTAAATGTTGAAAAACTTAACACACATATATGTATATATGTGTAAAATTTGGAACTAACGATTTTATAATAAGACTCCACCTTATCGGAAATATTTTATGAAAGTATTGGGTCTAAAATTCAAAAACCGGTCACCGACGTTAGATGGCATCACTTGCTTATGCGTTGTTTGTATGTCATGAGTTGTCATTTGTCATTTGAAAAAGGGAGTCATAAGCTGTCAAAATCAGTCAACAGTGTTTGGTTTGTTTGTGCACATCATAATTTTTTCACTATGGAAAATTTTCCAAATTGCTGGAAAAAGCAGCATTTGCGGGAAGTTTTGCTAAGCTACTTTTTCGCAAAGAAAACTGCACGTGGGAGTCATCAATTGCTTGTGGAATTGTATGGTCAAGATGCTCTATCTAAAACACTGTGTATTGAGTGGTTTGCACGTTTCAGAAATGGTGATTTTGACATCAAAGACAAAGAGCGTCCAGGCCAGCCAAAAAAGTTTAAAGATGAAGAATTCGAGACATTACTCGATCAAGATTCATGCCAAATACAAGAATAACTTGCGGAATCGTTGGGAGTGACTAAACAAGACATTTCGAAACGATAAAAAGCAATTTGATTCATTCAAAAGCTAGGAAATTGGGTGCCATATGAATTGAAGCCGAGAGACGTCGAACGCCGTTTTTGCACGTCTGAAATGCTGCTCGCTCGCCACAAAAAGAATGAATTTCTGCATCGAATGATAACGGGTGATGAAAAGTGGATCTACTAAGATAATCCAAAGCGCAAAAAATCGTATGTCAAGCGCGGCCAACCAGCCAAATCGACGCCAAAGCAAAATATTGACGTTTCGAAGGTAATGCTCTCTATTTGGTGGGACCAGAAGGAAGTGGTCAAACAATCAAAGGACCTCTCTACCGAACACAATTGATACGTTTGAAGCGAGTGTTGAAGGAAAAACGGCCAGAATGGGAGACCAGACACGAGTCATTGATTTTACACCATGACAATGCTCGGTCACATATTGAAGCATCGGTCAAAACCTACTTGGAAAATAACGGATGGGAAATTTTGCCTCACCCGCCTTATAGCCCAGACCTTGCTACTTCCGACTACCATTTATTTCAATTGATGCAGAACGCTCTTACCGGCATACGGTTCATTTCCGTCGAAGGAATCAAAAATTGGCTCGATTCAATTTTTGCCTCGAAAGACGAACAATTTCTTTGGAACGGAATTAACAAATTGCCAGATTTGTGAGAAAAAGTCGTAGCTTCCGATGGCCAATACTTTGAATGAAATGTTCTTTCAATAATTTATCAGAATAAAGCATTTATTTCAATAAAAATGACCGGTTTTTAAGTTATAGACCCAATAAATACAGTAGAACCTTTATTATCCGGAGTAATGATGGGGAGGGAGGTGCACGGATAATCGAAAACCACAGATGATCGAATTTGTTTACATATTTACTTATGGTTTATGAAGATGCAAGAAAAACCATAATAAAACCATAAAGCTTTCTCGCTACTATCGGTCCGGAAATGGTTATTCCTTCTGTCCGTTTTTGCTTGAACCACTGGTAAACGGCTCTATCGAGTTCCACCATTCTTGATGCCTTCAACGTTTTCCGGGAAGAACAAGAAGCAATTAATTTCACCGAACAAACGAATTGCGAATGTCTGCTCTATTTTTTATTAAATCCCGGAGAGTTTGTTCGTCAATTCCAAATTCTTTGGCGATTTTTTTTACACTTTCACCTTTATCGCCAACGCGATTTATAATTTTATCTTTTTTTCGGGGGATAAAACGGTACGCTTACGTTTTGTCGAAATTTTCGATGCGTACAGTTAGAATTGTTGAACAACACTGAAATAAGATGCTAAAACATAAAACGTTAAGGGAAGAGTTTCGCTGAGTTTTCAAACGTGAACATTAGACGGAGGATTCTTTTTAAAAGTGTCAACACCAGAAGTTCATACATAATTACTTTTCAAAAATGATTCTATTCTCATATGTACGAGTATTTATCCCTTCACCGCTCAGGTACATTTAAATTTTATTAGAACATTCAACCACAACGCTGGAAAATTGAAGGCAAAATGAATACATACATAGATGAAAAAATGAGAAATCCCCGGTGAATCAGGAAAGTTAAAGAAAAAACGAATAGAGGAGAAAAACCCCGAACGTGACCGAAGACCCAGATAATCGAACCCAGGATAATCAAGGTTCTACTGTACATATGTAAACTCCCAAAGTACTGTTTAACTATGGACATTATTTTCTAAAAAAATTAAATGTTACATTAACAATATAGAAGATGAGAGAGTTTTCGAATAAAAAAGGAAGGGTTTTTATCAACAACAAAAATTGTACACTTTGGAATGCCTGGCTCTTCCATTCGATGATTTATGATGCTCGTTCATGTCCCGCTGCGAGAACCGACATTTCATTTAGCCAAGAAGCACTTTTTCTTGTTAACGTATCGCATATGTGCATATGAGAATTTTACTCATCCTTGTAGAGCCTAATCTTCTTGTCCAGACGTTTGAATGGAGCGCCCAAGAATAAGATCATCGTTATCGATTTCAATATGATAAATAGGAAAAGTCAAGAGTTGAGTAATCTAAAGGTGAATGCTGTCGCCATGCAAGATCAAATAAATCTTTCCTTCACATAGGCTTCATATTTATCATATCATCTTTCATAGATGTTTGCTTTCTTCGGGGCGTGTCCGTTATTGTCCTACTGATCCTTGCTCATAGCAAAACTCCACATCAACTCGAAATTAATGTACCATTTTCAAAAAGGCACTAAATTCTTACACATTCAATGCATAATGAAGTGTTTATTGGCTCCATGAATTATTTGTGAAACAATTTGTCTAGTCAACTACCAAATCCTTCTGTGCGGGAGGCAACAGCCTTTTTCTCACTAGAATATGGCAGACTATCTTCCTTATCCCGCATCGGTTTACAAGCATAAATGCAATATCATAGCGTGCTACGACGTTTTTTCAAACTATAATAAATGTATCTGATAGATAAATGAATGCCGGGGTCAACTTCTTACACTGGGACGACCATTCTTGTCGGGAGCCTCGTTATAATCGAATCACTATCACTTTTCTCGAGCTGCTCAGCTCTTCCTCGGACCAACAGTCACGCGTATAACTGCGGAATTTAACGTGATCATAAATTATCTTCGAATATGATTTGTTTAATTTCAGTGTAATTTGAAAAAGAATAATTTATCGTCACTTCAGCTACAACCGGCCGTTCGACAGACTCGTTTGCTTCTTTATATGTGTGCTCCTACCTGTAGACTGCACACCTATAAATGCATGGTACGCCTTACAAGCAATTCATAAAATGTGATATCCTTTTTTCCGTAGTCAACTTGCATCTTATTAACGTGCTTTGTTGGTTGAGTGGCTGTAAATTGCAATTGAAATTTTAATATGTGTAGTTTGGAAGTTAGAGTAGTCAACATTCATAAATTTCAGTGTCTGCGTGCATTCAATTATGAGTTGAGAATTGGAACTTTTACGATTTGTTGTCGATCGTTCATAAAATTGAATTGCCACTTTTATTAAGTGGATACATATATAAACGAATATCCTGCTGTGCATGGTTGCTCTAACAAATTTAATAGCACATATCTATGTATATAATTTATACAGATTATTTGTAATATCGTAAATAGGGGGAGGCTAATTTTCAATATTTTAAACACATTTTTAAGGATTATTTTTGAAAATATAGTAAACATACATTTAATAATAAGTCGAGGACATAATAATGCAACATTTCAATAGTCTTCTGTTAAATTTTTGTGAGAAATTATTATGAATTGAGCCACTGAAAGCAAATCTTCGTATACACTAAAAAAAGTTGCTTTTGGGTGTTCATCATATCTCACTACTGGATCATCTGTTGACTAAAAACCAAAAAGATTTCGTTAATTTATAAGTTTTTCCGAGGAAGCAACAGGAGGTTTTTTTACTATATCGATTTTTCAATTCTAAGAATTAAAAAAAGGTTTTTTTTTGAATTTATGAAAATTTGCTGATAAAAATTGGCGAATTTGTTATTTTAAAGTAAATTATAACAATAAAAAATACAAAATCTCGATATTTTTACCTCGTAATTCATGTATGATGTAAGTGTGCAAAATTTGCGAGAAATATCATAAGTGTTTTTGAGTTACAGTGATCATCGACTTTGAAAAAACTAAATCTGAGAACACGCGTTTAAAAATTAATATTAATAGGAAATTTGTTTGGAGAGTATATATTGAAAATGTCTGTATCTCCGTCAGTTTTGCTTCGATGAAACTCAAATTTTAACTGGATACTCTTGAAAAGTTGCACTATTGAATGATTAAAATAAAATAAAAATAAAAAATCCAAGTTAGCTGACTTTATGCAGGAAAATGCCGAAAATTCGTTTCGAAACGAAACTAAGGTTTTCCTCACGAAAACTGAGTTAAATTCGTCATTGATTGTCAGCTTTAAAAAAATTAAAATAATTTGCGTTTTCAATGCGCAAAACAGCACGTTTGAATATTCTCAGCAAAAACTTGCAAGAAAATTGACTGCTTTGGTTTGATTTAAATAACAACAAATTGGCACATTTCGAGACGTGTAATGAATCCATTGTCGAAATACAAGAAGCAACTTAAAAATTATAAAACGATTATTGATAAATTGATTGAAAATTGTGGTGCCGGTTTTACTGATTTTGACTAATTTAAACCACAGCATGACATGAAAACAAAGCACATAAAATACCAAATTAATTTGTGTTGTGTTGTAGAAGTAGTAGAAAAAAGAGACTGCAGATTTATTTCGAATGTTTCCTAAAGAAAAATGTCCTTATTGATAAGATTTCGATTTAAATTTAATATCGATGTTTTCGCAGTACCTATATTTGTGAATATACTTCTTCAGATATTGAACTTTATTGAATGTGAAATTTATTAACTCTAAAAAGTAAACAAAACTCGGAGTACAACTTACATATTTAAGGAATCCAAAAAGAGATGAGTCAAAAATCGGTAGAGGTAAACAAAAAGATGCTGGACAGTATTTATGACCAAAAATTAGACTATCGAAAAAATATTTCGTACTTCGTTTGCTCGCTTAAAAATAACTGTACAATATGCAAAACTAAATATTCCATTGAAGAGTCTTAAATGAGCTACTTACAAGCACCGATATTGTAAAGTGGAGAGAATTGTTTGTTTCGACCTTTGCAAAACTTAAACATAAGATTTATTTTTAGATTCTAATTTTCCGAGGATTCTTAATAGTTTTTAATATATCTCATTTTAATTGTTGTTCTCGTCCGATAACTATTAATAACTAAAAGCGTATTCTTCTGTAATATTGCTGCGAATTTGATACTATTGCGTACGCGGTACAGCCAATATTTTATCATAAAGCCTATTATCGTGTATCTTTCAATTCTCATTTTATTTCCTTTTACAGAATGGTTCTTGTTCTAAATGGTGTCCTACAGGACGAATGTCCCATGGACACGAACACACTCTTTCTGCAGCATCCCGTGTATCGAGACTATGCATCTCAATTGTTGCAAATACCAACAAAAACTGTTGGTCCTGTCGGTCTATTGTATGTCGGTCAACGAGAGTTGGCCGCCGTCGCTCCACATGACAAAAATGTTAACATAATCGGATCGGATGACGCGACCACATGCATTATCGTTATTGTTCGTCATTCTGGTAAGTTGGAAAGGTGAAATGAAATTTTAAATCCTACTAAACTTTGCTTCCGTTCTATTGCACGATTGGTTTTTTCAGGATCTGGTGCTGTAGCTTTATCTCATATCGATGGATCAGGCATCGATGAAGCCGTATCAACGATGATTGGTCGTGTACAAGAATTAGGTCTAGGATATCCTGAAGGACGAATTGAATTACAATTGGTCGGTGGATATAAAGATCAACAAGGATATGCTGAGGATATATTTTATTCAATTATGCGTAAGTTAGGACGATAGTGATATACTTGACAAGTAGCATGTTCAATTTATCGACTTAAATCGCATTTCTGCATGGTCACAAAAGATAACGAAATTTAATCTCATTTCTAGTGACGATAAAATTCAGAAAGCTCATATTAATTTTCTTAAAATCGTTTTTCCAATTTAATTAAGGCCTGAAACCTTAGATTCTACCAATTTGGTCAGCACTGAATAACCTTTCAATCTTTACAACAACCCAGTGCTGAACCTTGCCCTTAAAATATCTCCTTTATCCAGGAGTACGAAAATATTGAATTTCGGACATGATATACACATTTATCTTGTGTCCCGTCCAATTTATCAAAGACCAAGTAGTTTCTCAAGATTATGGATTTTAGTGGCAGAACGACACCTAAAAGATAGAATACTAGAGCCTTATAATACCAACACCCAGAATATTATAAAACCTTCTTAACTTACAGTAAATCTTGGTTGGTTCTTCCTCCTTCCATAAGCCTTCTGCATTCTGTTCTTGAGCATTTTATCACCATTAATTATACGTCTACACGTTCGTTTAATAAGCAGTACATTATTCTTTGATGATTTCATGTCACCATTAAACATTTCACCGAGCAGTATTTATTGCTAATTCCAGAATCATTTCACAAGCACCATCTGGAAATAGACCTGACGCAAGCATGCGTCGGGGAGCTAAACACCATCCAGCGGGGTGAAATCAATTGGCCAATTATTTATGGGGTGGGTGTGAATATAAAGACGGGCGAAATATTTCCCGCCACATTGCCGGACAAAGGACCCGATTTGCAATTGCGACTCGCTCGAAATTTCACCGGTGGACAAAGTGCTCAATCGGTAAGTGGGGAAAATGCACTTGCACTTGGAAAAGCACAACATCATGCAAATGGAAATTAATATTTTTATTATCTTTGTGTGATGGCTAGGTGTTAGATATTTACGACTCGTCGTTAGGAATGCTTAGGATCGGACCCTTCAATTATGACCCGTTGCGGGGCGTGGATTTATGGCTGGCGCAAAGTGATGAATTTCTTTTGCAGCATTTATCGACTAGTCCGGAAGTGGAACCGCCACACTTTGCCATGCAGGTAAGATGTTTCCTATAACAGATAAAGTTTGTTTAAATTTTTCATACGTGCTAAAAAAATTAAATCAGTATTTTCAGTTAAATTTTCAATAAATTGTGCTATTTTAGGTGTATATTCATAAGAGGTTAGGTAGTATGAGGCTGAAAGTTACACGAAAACTATTAGAATTTGCAATGACCGTTATTAGTAGTAGTATTTTGAGACAATAACTTCATGATATACCATGAAGTTATTGTCTATAAATCCTCTTTTTTTTTGAAGAATTTTGTACGTTGTTCTTTAGGAAAATGTACATTTTACAAATGAAGAACTATTTCTAAAAAGTATATTTTAACTTATCGGAAGCATAGAAAAACGTTTTTTGAATTAAGCAAAAGATTTTTTTTCAAGTTTGTATCATAAAAAGCTTTGGTCAAATCATTCTCAAAATTGACCAAAAACCTACCTACCTCACTAAAAGTTCGTCTATACTCCTGGATCGTTTTTCAAAGGAGCGCTACAAATGTCTAAAATATTTTAAAACATAATTTTTTTCCTGAAAGAGGTTTATCTCAAATGATGTGTATTTTGTTTGAAAGTTTAGTATAAATTAATTTTGAGTAATTATTTTATTAAATCATTATGCATTGTGCATTCACCCCCCAAAAACCGCAATGGGTATTGAAAACACAATTCTGGAGGTATTATTCCGTTCGCAGTAAAACTTTTAGCAATTTTTTTCGATAAATATAAAGAATGATTACCCATAATCTTCCAAAGCTTTGTTTTATTGATCAATCCAGTGTGAACAAAGCTTCTTTTTTTAAACGATCGTTAAAACAAATGTTTAAACGTCTCTACATGGTTAAAAAAAAAGCAACCAATCTTAACTTGATTCTCGGTATCAGGATCCACGAACGCCACTATGTTTAAGTCTTTACCAAGGCCACATCTGCTTCTAATATAGAAATATCGAATTCTTCTATCCTCGCAGTATCAAAAATATTTATCGGTATTTTATCTAGCTTCGTAGCTTAATTGAACGATAATTATCAGCACCAGAACTAATATTAAGATCTTTTCGGATTTTGCCACAGTATCAACATTTAATTGAGCTTTGAAGTTACGTTTAGTAATCGATATATAATTTCAAACTTCCTTGAAAACCATAAACAGAAGGCGCAAACTTTGAAACACCACCGAAAAGAATGATTTATGTTCGGGAATGTTAATAGATTGCTTTCTTCTTCTATTGAGATAATTTATATCGAAACTGTTTGCTAGGATTCAAATTATTGTTGAATCCTTGTAAGTTGTGGTTAATTATTCTTGTGGATTTGTGCAGGCACCCTATAATAATATCTACTGCTTAAATTTGTAGCGACTTGATGGTCTTATCGTAATTTTGATTAGAGTTCATGTAAGTTTTTCTAGTGATTTGACCACTTCAGAAGAAAAAAGTACACAATTTACTTTAACCTGTTGTGCCAAAGAAATTTCTAAATCAAAACACTTTCAATTTTCAGGTACGCCTTACCCTGAAATACATTCAGGACAATCAATTTCCAGCGATCACAGTTTTCCGAGACAATCGCCCGCACTACTATCGACGCGATGAAACGACAGGATGCTGGCAACCAGTACGCTATTAGAAGAAAAAAATATATAAAATGACCAGAAAGATAAATATATAGAACAAGTGATAATTTTCCCGCTTTACAACTTTCCCGCACTGCAGCTTGGATAGTCGAAAAATTAATTCACATTCATTTAAACGATAGTTAAGGGGAAAACTTCAATTTCGTATGCTTTCGATTTCATACAGCATAAGGCAGTCACAATTTTCTTATTCTTATTTCTTTACTGCGCCTTTTATTTATAACTAATAATATTTGAAACAGTTATTGTTAACATTTTCCAGAACATAAAAACTAAATTCATGATATTTAAATCAGGATACATTTCTAATTCAACAAATTTCCAGCAGCAATTATTTCTGTAAATATTAACAAACAACACCAAAAGTCTGCAATTTTCACATAAAATCGATCAAGACAAATTATTTTCAAGGTTCGTTTCTAATAATCTTAGTTATTGTTGAAAATAAATTTGCTTTAGAATGCTTCAAATCGAAAAAATATTGTAAATAATCTACTAATGAGCTTGAAGCATTTCAAATCTTTTTTTTTAAATCTATTCAAACTGTTACTAGCATAGCAAATGAGAATTAAATTTAAATCAAATTATTATCAGTAATAGAAAATATGGGAATAAATGTTATTTTTATCATGCAAGCGTTTTCCAATTATTGTTGAAAGCGTAAAGTGAAGAAAGGTTGATGTGTATTTCATTTTAAAAATCTGAATAAAGCACAACATTTTTAAGGAAATTGATACCACTTTGCTTCGGCAGGTAATATGAAACAGGCAAGATATTAGCAGCAATTATGCAACAGGTGAGCGTAAAGTGTTGTCACTGCAAGTACATTATCTGGAAGGTGTGATCACTTGTTCTTGTCTACCAGCGTCACTCATCAATGGCTCCTGCCAAGACATGAGCACTTTCCAAACACAAAGTCATGTTGCATATCAAACAAGTGCCTGGTCTGTACTTGAAGTGCAATTTGCATATCATTCAACGTAGGCGGGCACTGAACAAGCTCAAAGTGCACAAGTCAAGATTAAATTGGGAGATATTCAAAGCAGTTTGAAAGGAACGTATTGGATTAAATCTCACCTCGAGCAAATTGTTGCAATAAAATAATATTGGATTCGAATTGTTGCTTCTATATTTGATGGCTTGTTTTCAAAGAATATGATCGTGTAAGAAGAATTTGAAAAAGTTGAGTTTTCCGGATTCTACCATTTTTTAGCTAACAAAAAAAGGTTGAAGATGTCACATATTGCAAAATAAATATAGGAATAATATTCAAAACTTAATTATAAATCCTTGCAGACGAATCCGTTAAGAATACTGACTTAGCGTTATGACACGTTTTAATGTTAGTGAATCTCAAAGCATAATGAAATTGTTTGTATGTCCAGTTTTGCGAACAATCTAAGCACCTAACCACTAAAGCGAAAATAAACTCCAATATTCTCACAGAATTGGAGCTGATTTGTTATTTTCAATCATTTAAAATGAATATCAATTCTTACGTGTATGACCTTTTTTAAAGAAATGTGCAAGAAAACTGATACACCCAGACCATCTTCTGACGAATCTTCATAAGTTCTACAAAATCAGTTATCACGTAGACCATTTAAGAGTGACTCAAATCGGGATTGCTTGATTTGTAACCAAGATACACACTAAAAAGGAACTCAGCGTTCATGAAATCTATTTTAGCAAATTTTTTTCTAACGAAAAAATTTGAATTGTCTATATCTATACGCTGCACTCCAGAAGAAAAATATTGAGATGTGCACTTTATTCAAATGAAAAATACTATTAACTTATGCTAGAAAGGTATTGTTTCCATTTTGAAGATATCCTACGTACAGCTTTGAAGAAACCAATTCTATAAAAAATTCATTCATACAAAATCCAATTTGGTTAAACAATAATAGCAATTTATATAGAAGGTCGTGTGTTAATTTCTTTTCAAAGTGCGTGTTATTTCAATGTTGGCAAAAGTGACGCGCTGGAAACATTGAAACAGATTTGTAAGACTTGTGGTACCGAAAATTCATAAATAATCGTAGAGGCACATAAAATTGTTTGATGTGGATTTTGATGGAGTGACATCATTGGTCTCTACTTCTTTCAAAATGAAGATGGTAACGTAGTGATGAATGGAATGCAATGCAGAGATTATTTGAACTTGGACGCGCTTAAGTTTCAGTAGGATGACACCGTGAAACAATTGGTCTTTTGGGCACTAATTAGTTAATCCTTCATCATTAACCATGTTGATTAAGAAAGATCATCACTTGTCATGTCTTTGTAACAAGCAAGCTACCACAACACATGCATATTTTCTTGGAGAATATTGGTGAGAAAGTTTTTTAGTTATTCAAGATAAAAACTCAAATTATGTTCTATAAATGATTTTTTTGATTAATAATATAATTACTATTTAAATGTATATCACTTCTCCGTCCATTGGAAGGTTGTTTATTATCTGAATCTGTAGTATCTAGAGAATAAGGAAGATGCAACAAAATTGCTCAACTCAGCTCCTGTAATTTGTGCAAGTTCTTCAAAGCAAAATGTGGTCTAACATTGTCCTGATAGAAAAAGACTTCATTTCTGTTGACTGAATTTGGCCTCTTAACTTGCAATGTTTTGAATATTTTTTTTCAATTTGTAAGGTTATTACTAGGGATGCATCCAATATCGATATATCGGCGATACTTCGGGTTTGCAGATATATTAGTATCGGCGATATTTTTATGGCCGATTCAGCGATACTTTTCAAATTTCACGCTTTAAAAATGATGTAATGTAAACGGCCGTGTTGTCTCGTCTATTTCGTTGCGAACGAGTCTCGAACGGACTATGCTCGGAGAATCCCCGTGCTTTATTCAGTCTCTTGTTTCGCTTGTTTGACAGTTGTTGCGTAGTATTTATCCATGCAAATAAAATTAGTAATTACATATCGTAATTATTTGTTTATGTGTATATCATTTATTACTAGTCGTTTGAGTCAAATAAAGTAAATCTAAATAGTCATGTCAATTTGAACAAATTATGGGAAAACATAAGAAGTCCGTCGACAGGAAGGGAGAATTCATAACAATCGAAAAAAATAGCGGCTGACTTGGTATTGGCTCTTAATGAAAAATTTGATGGTTTGGAAAATGAAGAAGCATACAAAGCACGAATATTTCAATTACAGTCTACTATTACTACGGCAAAAAATAGTCTTGTTCAGTTACTTGATCTTAATGTAGCACTGCATTCCGAAACTATCTCAGATACGGCCACACTTACATCTACTACTGTAACTGGAAGTTCTGAAATGCCTAAGAGTGGTGGACTTTGGAGCCTTTGTGATAATATTATAAGAGAGTCCGAGGAAGATGAGCATCTGTCTACTTTGAGCTGTAATTCCCTCAAAGAAGAAGTGGAGAGATACCTAATGTCTCCTCATATATCGCAAAATGCAGATCCGTTTGTTTGTTTGTTCTCAAGATATAATTCTATGCAAGTAAGGTTCGTAGACATGTGGACCACTCTTCAATCACTAATTCCACGGATTTTCAATGGTATTTGTTACTGCTTTTTCTTAGAATCGTATTTGTTTTGTAGCACACAAAACTTTTGAACTTTTGATTTGAAAAGTCTAAATAAGAAATTTACACAATAAGTTGGATTTTTTTTGTAACATCTGCTTCGTTTCCAATTATGACCACAGTGAATGAAACCCAAAATTTCTGTTCCCGGAAACTAATTTATATACAATCTCCTTTAAAAATTAATTCCTTACATCCCTTCTTCCAATAATTTCCATACAATGTAAATCATGTTGTCAGCATTTTCACTACACATTCCAAAACGATCAAACTGAAATGAACGATTCATTTCCGATATAGCCAAATGTTCCGACAGGAAAAGATAATTAAAACCATAAACTCCAAATCGCGTGTATTTAATTGCAATTCCACTTAATTAATCATAAGAGCAGACTGAACAATTCTGATGGCATCGTTCCAAAGGCTTATTCAATAGGATGCAAGTAATATGAAAGGATAATCGGAATTTTGTTTTATTAGACTTGAAGTATTGGAATTTTTATAATGTGTCGAATATGAACAAGAAGACGACCACACGCCTGGAGGATGTGTAAAAGATAGTTTCAAACATTAACAAACTGAAACATTGCAATTTCTATACGCATACAAGTCTGTTTATTCCGCTTAGCCATTTAATCGTCTTATATTGTTAATTGTTACTAATAGCTCCTTGTTGTAGTTTAAAGGACTCACTATGAAAACAGTGTCATAAATTAAATTATCGACATAATCATTGACCAATTTTTCAAAACTATTCAGAATTAAGATGCATATATAACAAGATGGCTTAAGAGCATAACATGTCCAAGAGGCAGTCTCACAAAAGATCCTGGCGGACAATTTATCCATGGTAAGTACCTACCTGTGTCTAGCATTCAGGAAACACATTGATTATATTGAGGACAGAACAAACTTAACATTCCGGCAACATGCCAAACTGTAATCCGTTTACAAATCTGAAATGTAGGTTGGACCAACCCTCGTGCAGGATGAATATGCAAACTCAAGACTACATCGACAGTAGATTGATTTGATTAAGGTGAATGGACATCGAATGACCGCTATTCATAACACTCCTCCCACTCCCGGCAGAAGGACATTCATTCGGTGCCAGTGTAATTGTAATCCGGCAAAAGAGAAATTGTGATCATTTAGAAACGACAGATTCGACCGGACCGAAATTATTCTAAGGTATGCAAATAGTGATTGGACGATTTTGTTGTAACATGGTCCTAATCCCATTGATGAATGTTAAATTCGGTTCGGACGATGGACAATTCGAACAAAGCTGATGTTTGTGCAAGAATATTATCTTCGATTTGGATATTGAGTTAAGTTGACTTGCAGATGAGGCTATTTATCATGTAATAAGCTGGCAATGAATACCAATATGTAGAGCTTTGCAACGATTGTGGGAAAAATATGTAAGAGCTGAGGTTGAAAAAAGACTCTTAAAACATTAATAAACAAGCCGCGAAGTGCGACCCTCGAGGTCCGCATGGTCATCTTCCCAGTAATATCTAGTTAAACATTAAAAATATTAAACACAATAATAATTTTGAAAATAATAATACTTTAAATTATAATAATGAGAGGTTTTCATAGCAGTAACAGGAATGAGTTAATATTAATCATATCATCTACGGGAGCATTCATTGATTACGTAAGGCTTTTGGTGGATGGGGGTAGATTGACTTGATCAGTCAATCGGTGGGGACCTTTTCTACGTTATTTGTTATTTTCACATCGATGCTTGAAGCCCAAAAGAGCGCTGGCACAAATGAATGCAGTTTTTGTTATTACGCCCACTGAAGAGATTTTGTCGCGTGATGGCCATTTTGAATAATTGATTTCAAAATTGACTTCAGCATAATCACTGAATTTATATTTTTTCACGATTTTACATCAATGAGACTAATAATTACTTTATATTTTCTATTGATCTTGAAAATTTTGAATATGCAGTCTGAAATAGGTTCAATTGCATGTAAAAAGTAAAATGTATTACAAATGATGGAGTAATTGTAATCTTACGAATACTAAAAAACAAAACTACTAAAAACTACAATTTTTTAATATTAGATATTTAGCATGGGTTACAACCTCCTAGTCTAGTCAACAACTTCGCGTTCTAGTGTGCTTTTTGGTTAGCAAGTCACTAACACTATTATTTCACATTAATGGGGGTTCTTAGTGTCAAGATTTAATGCTGGTTCATAATTAATTTAATCCATCAATAAGCCTAACCGTGGTCATGCTGTCTGGTGGCGGATGATGAATGACAGCACCTGAAGAGGATGCCATCCGACACCCCGAAACCACGCTTCCGATTAAATACAATTTTTTATTTGATGAAAGCTTTTTAAAGCATATGATCTTGCAAAATATTGACTATAAAACATTTTTCCATTCAAAGCGTTGATTACCACAAATGCAAATTTGATTGAAATTTTGATGGTTTAAAAAGGTTTTTTTAATTAAAAGACTGTAAAAACTATTAACAATGTGTTCAAATTATCCAAATATTTTAAAACTTTGATTGGCTTTACTACAAAGTCTTTAGAATAAAAGATATAAGGTAATATCATTCGGAAGAACCCTTTTTATTTGGTAACTTTGAATGATTTTTTATTTTTAATTTTTTTTTTTCAGAATTATCAAAGAAGTTTCGCTGGTTTCTCTTCAAAAACTGATAGGAATGTATAAATTTTATAAACATTTATTACTATGTTGTGCAAATCAGGTTAAAAAAATATTTTTTATGGAAAAATCTCATTTTTTCCTATTAAATTAAAAATTATTTTTGATGAAAAAATCTCAATTTTTTCTATTAAATTAAAAAAAACGCTGAAACGGATCTTTATAATGTTAAAATAATCAAAGAGATTTTAAAACACGTCGATTGACACCTTAATGATGCAAATATTATATATGGTTCGTGAGATATAGTGAATGGAAGAAATGACCTTGAAGATCATGAAGACTGTTAATGAATTTTTATTTTTTATTTAATTTTTTACGTAATCATGAGTAAAAGTTGTGCTTGAAGTATATAAATTTTGTTAAAATTGAATACTGTCTTTCGTAAATCAGGTTAAAAAATTGTTGTTTATAAAAAAACCTAATTTTTTGCACTTTTTTTCTTAAATTAAAAAACGGCTCCAAGAATTTTTTTCAAAATTTTATGGATTCACACAAATGCTAATACGCGTCGATTGACACCTTAACCATGCAAATAGTATGTTTGGTTCGCGAGATATAACGCATGACAGAAATGACCTTCAAAGGGGCAAAACAACAAATCCCCCGACCGAAGTATCCCAAAAACTCAACTCTTAAGATTGCAAAGACGCTTCAACGAAGTCGATACGACTTTGTTTACGTGAGTTATGTTCGTAGAAAAAAGTGTCCACGAACGTACGTACGTACGTACACACACACACATACATCTCTCTTTCTAAAAACACTTTATATATACTCTATAGACCTCAAAACGTAAAGAAATGTTGAACATTTCAATTTTGATTTTCGAGGCGATTACAAGAACTTCCCATATACTGGGAAGTTAATAATTGACTTATGCTCTCTCTCAAAAAAGTCGGGAACATTAAAAAATATCTAAATGTTTAAAAAAATTAAAAAAAAGTCGTTTTTTCCTACTTCGCTCACTCATAACTTTAAAACGGTTCATTTAAGGTCAAAATTACATGACAATAAAAACTGCGTCAGAAAATTATCTATAAAAAAGAGTTGGTTAAAAATTTTAAAACATTTAACTCTTGCCGCGAAATTGCAATTAATATAAAAAAACGGAGAAAAAAGCCTTTTTATTTAATTTTTTTACCACTTAAAATGCATTCAGGACCTTCATATTTCGCCTAATAATTCTTTACAATATCATCAAAAAGCAATCAAATTTTCATTAAAATCGATTCTGTAGATTGCCCATAATAATTGTGCAATCTTAATTTATTTAAAAAAATTCAAAAATTTTGAAAGCATGCAAGTCAGAAGTCATGTTCCTGACTTTTTTGAGAGGGAGCATAAGTCAATTATTGTTATACGAGTTATTCCACAACTTTTCCAGCAAAAATCAGTGTGCTCTCCTCAACGGCCAACTGAAAACAGATCCGCCCTGGTCTATTTCTATTAGAGCAGTTTTTCATTTTATTGATAAAAGAATTTGCGACGAAGGATGAGGAAAAATTATCCACTCAACTCTTGCCAAACAAATTTTAAAAGATTCCATATATATATATATAAACATGCAATATTCAATAATAGTAGGAAAAATATTTCAATTAACCATTGACCATGAAAAATAACGATCTGTATTTAAAATATTCACAAACAATGTTCAATGTTGTTCAGTTAATATAGTAACAAATCACGAAATTAAATCAATTTCTTAGCAAATTAACAGGAAAATTTGTTTGAGCAAATGATCTTCGTAATTCATTGTCTCAGAGGACACATGCTTGATATTGTTAGCATTTGAAATTGTATATCTTTTTCAACTGTTTCAAGTGTAATCAATCCATGGACAGGGTCCAGCAGACTGTTAATTACATTATTCATTTTCCGGGTGATAATGAGAGAGTTGCATGTCAACAGCAATTTCCAATATACTTAAGATTAGTGCTGATCATCCAAAAGCAGTAAATAAGATATTAAATGAGTTTTTTATCGTTTAGATAAACTTGAAAATGTGTATCTGACGCAAAAAAGATATACAAATTGATATGGTTATGTATCTGCTTTAATTGGATTGATTACCATGAGGTCCGCACGTATTCACTGGCCAATTGATGGTGAACCGCACAATTACCCTTATGATCATCGTTGCGTAGTATTCATTGATTAAATTCAATTAGAGCCAAAATCAATGAAATTATGTACGTGTGCCAGAATACGGCCATAAAAATCGACTTTTCGAAGGGAGGAATCAAGAATAGATGCGTTGGTCGTGTGGTGGTCAATCGATAATTATATTAACTAACCTCTTGTGACATGGAGTTGCACTGATTGATCTTCGATTTGACACAGACACACATTTGTTTAAATAAAGGCCGACAATGTTGGACTATTGTCTGATGATATCTCCATCAATTTGTGAATTATGGCAGTGAGGGCTATTTTTTATGAGAACTTTCGGTTACATTTTTTCACTATTGATTGTTCCGCAGTGATTTTTGAAATAATAGAATTCACGCCTGTTCAGACGGTTATGTTTAAAAAATTCAGTTAGCTATTATCTGAACCAAGAATTGATTTGATTTTTCAAATTAGAAACCCTCCAAACATCGATTTCCCAAATCTATAAGAAATTTAAAGGAACGATTGCCTATAGCTACATAATGAACTTATCTGGTTCGTACCTTTGAAATTTTAGACTAAAATATTTTTAAGATGCTCTAAAATGTATCTACTGCTATCTGCTACTTGACCTATGGGATAAATATCGAGCAATATTTGTAAAAAAAATGATTTGAAAAGGAATTGTCTATTGTTTTTTAATATTAATTTTTGTTATCATGAAAAACACTTTCATAATTTTTTGATGAAATCTTTTTAGAGCATTTGATTTTTATAAAGATTGGTTGTTTGAAGTGCAAATCAGTTGTAAATTTTTTTTAGAAAAATACCTAATTTGTTGAACTTTTTTATTAAGTTAAAAATCAGTCCCACTGAACATATTCAAAATTTGATAGAATCATACAATTAATATTCCACTGTGATTGACGTCTTGACAATGTAAATTTTTTCTCACGTGCGGTACATGACAGAAATGAACTTGAATGTGTCAAAACCGAAAAAAACACATGACCGAAGTTTAGCAAAATTTAATCAGTTCGTTCGATTGAAACCTCAAGGAAGTCGCTTCAAGTTTTTTATTTCGTTATCGTCGTAGACTTCGTCATACAGACTTCTTTCCAAAAATACTGTTAATATACTCTAGACTCCTTAAAACGTAAAGATATATTGAAAATTTCAATTTGAATTTTCGGGCCGATTACAAGAACTTCCCATATTCTGAGAAATTAACAATTGGTCATGAAATTGTAACAAAACTGCCAACAATTCTGCCAGCTTTTCTTAAAACTTTCCCAATTTCTTCTTTCCTAAAAAAACCAATAGATTCTCCGAAAAACCATACTGCACCAGTTCCAGATAATATCTGTGCTGATAATATTAAATTGATTGTTAATAAACAAATGCTTTAAGAATGGAAAATCCCCAGATCATTTGAATACCTACACATTGATATCAATTTTGATAGGGGGAGCCAAAATTGACCTAAAAACTATAGATCGACTTTACTATTAAAATATCAGAGCATAATTTTTTTTGAATTTTCGAATTAAAAATTTCATATTTCAAATCGATATTTTGGACAGAATCCACGGAATTCAACGGTTTTAAATTCAAAATTAACTCCATGGTCATCTCTGGATTAATAAACGTGTTTTACAAAACTATTTACTTCCTATGCTAGCAGCAATGGTCGATGTGTGTAAAATAGACCAAGAACTAAATTTTGAAGCCTTTAGTCTCATGGATAGAGGATTCATACATAAAAAAGTGGTCTAGGTGCAACCCTTAAGGTCCACACGACTAACTTCATAGTGGGGTGAATAACGAAACCCAAAATTAACAAACTCATGGAAAATTTATGGGCAGGGTGATTTTGAGGAACCGGATATGGGTTTAGTCGGCAAAATACAGCGATGTTGGAGCTGATCGGTACATTTTCAAGATTCCCACCTCTCAGATATTTGAATACAAGCAGTTAAATAAATTTAAGGATTTCTAAACGATAGTTCAAATCCTGTTCCTCTCCTAATTCAATAAATACGGAAGTCAAATTTATTTTCCGAGAAAACTATCATTATTTATTGTTAGTGTTTTTGCAGGTGGAAATTTTCAAAAAAAAATACCAATCAGCTCCTGCTTTTCGAAATGTCGGATTTATACCGACAAAAATCACCTCCATCTTCTCCAAATCACTTTCTACGCCAATTTTCATTAATTGTCCGTATTTAGATTTCAGTACATAGTACTTCCAAGGCGATAGGAATCGGTATAAGGGATGATACCATTTATTGTTGATATTTTATATTATTTGTAATTCCGTCGTCCAAAGAAGTTAAATATGAAATAAATAAATCAATTTTTTGGTTTCTGATAACATATTTTTTCATTAAACGCCGGCTGATATGCAATCTGTGGTTAGTCGGCATTTAAGAATGCCACACTCCATAAGGTCTGACTAGAATTGACATACGAGCTCGCAAGTCGCGTTCGTCAAATTGTCTTGCCAAAGGCAAGTAGCTGTCAAACTATGATCAAATCTTCATCAAACGTAAGTTCATCTATAGAAACATATTAAGTATCTTCGGTGTGACGTGTGGCTTGGATATGAAGTGCGCTGTCATCGATGACAGCAGCCGTTGCAGTATGAGAAATTTTATTTCGAAAGCTGATTGTCGCGCATTTGTAGAAACGTAGTTTGATATATCGACTAAAGATTGTTTGGGCATCGCACGATATTAACTTCGTTTTACTTCACTCACTAAATCCGTCAAATCCATTAAATTTCGTGATTGATTGCCGTTTGTGAATATACATCAAATGTTCGCAATGAATGTGTAAAAATCCATACTTAAGTGCAATAATGCATGGGTTTTGTGATCTTTTGTAAGGATTGAGTAACTTTAAAAGCAGTTTTAATTAAAGATTGCATAATTTTATGTTTACTGAAAGAGCCAATACAACGAATGACGTTTCTTGAAATTGATTTCAATCGTGCATCATTGGCATATCAGAAATTAATGTCACAAGATATATTTTGTCCGTTAAGTTTTAATATCTCTCCGAATATTCTTTCCGTTTAATATTGCGTTCTCTCATTGCTTTATGTTGAAGTTTATAATCGATTACAGTGTGAACCAATTTACGCTTCTCATACGCATAATGTATATGTTTTCAAATTAGGTTACGCTCACTATAAGCTTTTATTTGGGACAGCAATTTTTTTTTCAACGATGGGAGGTGGAAATCTTCCAAAGATACCGATCAGCTACTGTCTCTCGGCATGCCGGATTTCTACCGACTAAAACCACCTCCGTTTCCTTCCATCACTCTCTCCATCAATTTTTAGTAATTTTTCGTATTTAATTTTCAGTACATAGCACCTCCCAGACGATAAAAATCGGTATAAGGGATAGTACCAAAATTGTATCCTTTTAGTTAAATTAATCGTTCAGACTACATGTTCATAAATTATTTTATGTTGACTACATGTTTGGCTTTGACTTTAGTGGAGCTGATTGTATATGTAATTTACTTCGTATGTTGTTCCTGAAGGAGGTATTTTTTTAGTGTCGTTTTAAAGGAAGTTGGGTTCGCTATGTTTTTAATTTTGTCCGGTCGTGTATTGTAGAAATTAGCTGCCTTGTTCAAGGGATCTTCTTTTAGCCGATCAGTTCTGGCAAATGCGATAGCTATATTATTCATGTTTCTCATTCTGTAAGTGTTTTTTGCCTCAATTTTACCTAATTTCACGGTGGTGTATTCATTACGGTGTATATTCTTATGTATGAATTTAGCTCTTTCCATGAAGATCATGCCTTGCAAATTCAATTCTTGGCCTGTTTTGAAGACTTCGCTCGTTGGAGTTTGCATAGGGAAATTGTAAATGGTTTTATACGCCTTCGTTACTAGTTACTAGTCTTTTCTTGTATCTTCTTCCAAATGGTACAGAATTTCATATACATTTTAAATCTCGTCTTTCATTTGTCCATTTTTACTTCCATGCAATGTTGGTCCTTAACGCCAACAAGATAGTGTTAGTGTCACGACTCCGCTCATGATAGTTAGCCTATCAAATTTGCCTCCTCCTTGGCTCTTACGTAACATTCCAATTCGAATCTTTGGTGGTATATATGTCAAATTTAGTACTGCTGACAGTGACACGGCCGGTACATTCCATGCCGACTGGCGGATTCTGAAGTCAATTGTAGTCAGACCTTATACATATTTTTTTACCACTACATCCTCGCGTTTTGTCCGCAAACATACCGTTGCGTTTGTGTGCTGGCATTTTGGCCGAGTTTTGTTTTCCTAAAGAACGGTTTTTCGCCAAATTAATTTGGAAATTGGCGTGCAGCACAAGGCGACAGTTAATTTGTGATTAAACGAGCCGCGTGCAGATTCAAAGTGTTTGGAAGTTAAAGACATTGCCGGGTTTGGCATCAAGCAAGCCAAGAAATCGTGCAAAGCTAAGGAAATCGTCGTGGGACGCTCACTACCCCGCATATTTCGCTGTCATTTTCTTGGTGTTAGATCTGTCGGAAAGAGGAATTTGGAATTCAAAGAAGTGCACGTTGCGGCGGAGTCTTGCGAAAATCGAGGCCAATTCGCCTGCCATGCTACTGCGCTGTCAGTTGGAAGTAGAACAAATTGCGTAGCGCGTCATCGGCTCATCCCGCACTTTCCAACCTCAAAAAGAGGGGCCTGCGCTTGGTGCGGCACCGGGCGATTAGCATAAGCGACGCCTGCGAAGGAGGTGGACGAGATGCTCGTGACACACGTGCAGGCCGTGGGCCCGTTCCTGCGGATCTTCGGACAGCTCGACCTGGAGCGGATGCAGCAGATCCAGCTGGCGATCAACATGACGATGAACATCGTCAACCAGTTGCAGGTCGCGGCGGCGCCCGAGATGTCGGAGCTCCCGGTGGAGACGATCTGCCTGGCGCGGTTCCTAGGCACGCAGTACCGGCGAGCGCGCATCATCGGCCACTGGGGCCACAGCGGAGTCTTTGTGCAGTTCATCGACTACGGGAACGAATGCAACGTGAAGCTACAAGAGGTGAGTGCCCGTTCTTCGGCGATAGATTCTGGCATGCCCCCGTGGAAGCGCCAGTTCTTTTAGATGAGTGGACGCGTGGTGGAGCTTGCGGTTGTGGGTACCTGCTTGCCACACGCTCCGGTTTGGCTCCACTTTAGCTTTTAGCGGACTGGGCGGTAAGAAGAGGTCTGCCTACCTGCGAATTTTAAAAATCGATCAGACCAACGGCAGGTAAACAAACACCGAGTTCCGCATTAAGTATAACTCTGGAGAAAGATTTTATGCATGTCCCATTGCGACCTTGTCGTTAGGTCCCGAAATGTGGAATTGCTTTTTATTCTAAGCATGACGAACGTAAAATTGTGTAACACCTTACCATTTCTTGTTTTTTTTACCAAGCCAACAATATTCCCAATGTGATTTCGTTCTGAAAAAGAATAATGGAGCGTGAATTTTCAATGAATTGTTCTCATTTATGGCGAAGAGCTCGTGTCATCTTTAGCTCTTAATTTTGAAATGTTTTCTAAACATTATTTCTTGAAAAAATTGTTAATTTACACTTAAATCTGAAATGAGAATACCCCCCATTCTTGTTTGGCAGTAATCTCGCATTTGTGCCAGTCTTGGAGATATTTGATGATTTCTAACCTATTTTGAGTCTAGAAAACACGACCCGATTGTACTTTTTAGTTATCTCCGTTTTACCTGGAAAAACCAGCCAATCTAAGCTTCATAAGGACATAAGTTAAGGAAAGAGGAAAACCCTTTGATGGACGGAAAATCCCTCAATCAATTCTAGTTGTTTTCAACATTTTTGACGATTGAAATATTTTTCAACGTTGGGAGGTATAAATTTTCAAAAGAGTTGTTCCTGCCTCTCGGCATGTCGAAGGTTGGCAGAATTCCTATAAGTTGAAAATGAAAAATAAACGCAGCCAGGCTTGGCAAAATACTGAACTGAAGAATAGCAATGTGATTCGTTTTTGACAGGTTGTAAAATAATTTGTAGCAGATCAAAAAATGTGAAAATTTGTCCCTAAACCTGGACGAATAGCTCATTATGAGCCAATGAATGTGAACCGGAACCATGAATCTAAGTGGCAATTTATTGGATCGTATTAGATCATTTTTTTATTCTTTAAGCTTTAACGCCGTCTATTTGACGATTCTATTGCTTATTCTTGATTTGTGCGATCTCCTGTATTCCAATTGTTCGAAAATAGGTTTTGACGTGAAATTCTTCATAAGTTAATGCACTTTTCACACATTTCTCTGCTTTCTCGTCGATAGTAAATCATAAGAAAATTTAGAGCGAATTGAATCTTGTTTTGAAGCGTATATAACTATGCTTCGGCTGTTATATTAGATCGTTCAACTACGCTATAATTGATATATCGTACAAGTGTTTAATCAGTTCTGTAAAATGGTAGTTTTATTGTTCATTCTATATAAGTAGCCAGATTTTTCTTTTGCGATTCTTAGGTAACCAAATGTCCTCAATGTCCAAGTTTCTAGAGTTTTATGCTTCCCATTCGATTAACATGTTGAAAAGAAACTGGTTAGAACTCGAAAATCGTTTGGTTTTCGACAAAATAATATATGGCAATTTCATAAGCGCCGAAAAAATTGGGTTGAAAAAGACGAAAAAGGATAGCACTCTGATCGTTCTGGGTTCATTACTTCCTTGCTTTCAAACGGACTCAAAGCTCGACCAAGCCAGAGAAATGAGTAGAAGGTTCACGTCATGCAAATATTTCGGACTGACAACAATAAAATAGTGACTGTACCAAAAATAGATTAATTTGGCGAATTTCACCGTTTCAATATTGAACCCAGCATTTTTCGGACAAAGATGCAAGGAACAGGCTGGTTTTTACATGCTCTGCTGTTAGCCTACATCTGTCATTTCGAGTCACAATATTTACAGTGCAGGCCAAACAAAACATCAGAGGGATTAAATATTTTTTGGATTATTTTAAAAAGTACTAGTAGAAACAACTTTCGTTGAAATGTATACTCGTTTAAATCAAGAGTTCAAAATTGTTGCTTTTTCAGGAATGTATTTGCTGCCAAAGGTTGCAGTCTATCCAACACTCATTTTGGTAAGCTACCTTGTCTTACTGTTTAGATGGTTTCTATTGTTGGAAGTCCCTTTCGCAGCAAGTTCAAAAGAGAATCTACTAGAATAGTACTAATATTTATTTATTTATAATTTTTTACCAATGATACCTTCTGGGACTTGTGCGTGAATGTGCGAGCAATGCTTTTGCGTCACGCCAATTTCTCCTTGGCGGTCGCAATTGTTGATAGTGGAACAAACAGTAAACAGTTCCAGAATGAATTCTACCGGGTATTCGCAGATTGTATTTATGTTAAAACAGGTACGTTTTTTCATGTTGCTGCTTTTACATTCATTCATAAATGGATTGTTTAAATAATCAATATCATTTAGTGGTTTCGATTCAAGTTCAAGCTGAGCTTTGTGGAAATTATAATTGGTCCTTTTTCGAAACGAATATCGTTTTTGATGTTTTCATAATCTAGTATCGATGTATCCCAAATAAAAATGTTGCTTGGTATATTGAACGAAATATATCGATATTTTGCTCTCGTCTGTGGCACTACTGCATCGATCCTTGGCATTCCAGATAAGTCGCTACCACTTCTCTCCGTCTAAAGACAGCGTCCGCTAGTTTCTTAGATCGTGGACAAATTCGGCTTTTGCGTCGTCAGAGTGCACTTAGCGGTTTCTCGACTATCGTCGCCCCATACTATGCTTACTATTTTTTGAGCGTAAAAGAAGAAATGAGCTTTGCATCCATTACCGGCAAACCAGTACAAGTTAAAAAAATATCTTTAATGAAAAGAAGTATACATACAGTGACTCAATTAAGTAATCGGACAGTACCGCGGTGTGAAAATTTTTTGTCGGTAACTTTATGAAAAATCAATTTAGGAAAAAATTAAATGCATATATATTTACTAGGTAACAATAGTTTATAAAATAATAAAATAATAAATTTCTATTTTATTTCCAAAAAAAATAGCTTTCCTGGTCCAGAGGCAGCCATACAGCCTCCAACCATCAATGATCCAGCTTCATGTTTTACGGTCGGTTGAAGGTTAACAGGTTGAACTACTCATTTGGTCGTCTCCACACATATGTTTGTCCACCTGACCGGAAAACATTAAATTTGCTCTCGTCAGTAAATAACACTGTGCTCCAATAGGAAAAGTCACGCGATTTTTATTATTTGCAAAAGGCTTTTTGCGTGGACCTTCTGTACTTGCAGTAATGTGGTTAGACAATTCTGATGTCAATTTTGTCGCATTCCGCTTGGGTTTTTCTTTACTTGCTGCACGATCCACCGTTCATTTGCCTCTGAAATTTTTTTCGGCCGTCTGGATCTAGGATTATTTTCAATACTTTTATTAATTTGAGACCATTTTATGATGTCATGAACTGTCAAATGGCTTCTACCGATGATTTGCCCAATTTCTCGCACAGACATCCCGTTTTTGTGATGTTTGATGACCAATTTCCGAACTTCGTTAGTAGTTTCTTTACCTCGACGACCCATGTTAGTTTTGTATGAGAATTCACTATAAAAATTTCGAAACAAGTAATTTATTCTTTTCGTTATTGGTTTTGAAATACTGGTGAAAATATTTGTATTAATTTCTTTAGAAATTTCCTGATGGAGGATGGAAATGATAACAATGACGAGCGTTCAAATTATTTATCAGAAAATGTACTCCTTGAACTGTTGGAAGAATCGGTAAGGAATGGCGGTATCTATCGCATCAGCTACTGGAATATCAGGATTTAAGGTCGAATTTATCGGACTGCGAAGTTCTTAGTAGAAAGCATCTCTGGTTATTTTAATGGTGGCGCTAATAGTATATCCGTGATTATCTCTACTGGAGATTGTGCTGGATTTAATATCATTGACGTGCCTGTAGGCTTCTCGTCTTTTTAGTCCAAAAATTATTGCCAATGCTTCACACTATGTTGTCAAAGTGTTTTCAGTGATATTTCTTCGCATTGCCTCTTATTTTGTGAATACTTGGATATTATCCATTCAGAAATATATTTGTATTCTACCTAGAGAAACTATCAAAGACACATCAAGTCAAATCTAGAATTAGCATCGTTTGGTTGTATCTCTGCAACGATTGCGTCCGGAAAACGTGGAAAAACTATTTCTTCCCCAATTTGACGTACAAGCGATTTGTGCGTTGAAATTTTAGTCCCGTGAATGGCTCGAAAATATTCTATCGCACATTTGTGATTGGCAGCCAAGTTTATTGCGTAACAAGGCGGTTTAATGGTGGCCATGATCCAAATTTCTGGGGGCACCTTTTTCCATTCACTCACCATCAGTAATAAGTTTAGCAAACTCCGCTTTCCTTAGGAGGACTGTCCCAAACCAGTGTAAAGCAGGAGGGATTCTGACCGATCCGCAGAACAACATCCTTACAACAGGATGCTGAGGTAAATGTGTGACGAAAAATAGGATGGCATATTGATGATAAATGATGATAAGCCCTAAAATACGGCGGTCAATTCGGAGCTTTGCAATGGGGCTCAATTGAAGAGGTTGTGTCTGTGCTTTCTCGAAACCTTACCAGGGATATACTGGTACCAAGGAATCCGGGGTCCCAGGGACTTGTCCTTGCCGGTGTTGGTGAGAAACCTGTGCAGGTTGAAATTTGGGGGCAGTGGTTGACACCCAAATACGGGTACTTTCATTTCTAGTACAGTTTGGAACCAGAGTAATTCGGCAACCCTTCTGTATGATGATGCATTGGCGTGTTGTTGCGTTTACGACAAGGGTGCCGTTATCCCAAAAGCGGCAAGGATGCTGATAGGTTCAAATCCTCACCAAGGATTATGAAGGAGTCCAGGCAAGCTTTGAATGAGATCTGGTACACATAACATAAGTTATGGGTTATTAGTACGTTTATGGGGGCTTTGGTGCGAGCTAATCATAACCCGTGGCTCAAGAGGCCAGTGTTTAATGTAATGATTTATTTCGGGGAAAGCAAGTTGAACAAGGAACTAATCTGTTGAAAACTAATATTCGTTCGACTATTGGGGCCAAATCTCAATTTGTATCATTGATGAAGTCAAAATTGTACATCTTCCTAAAATATTTTTATTGCTCTGGATCGTACTCTTACTATATTATGTAGAAGCATCGTTTGTATATATTTTTAGAGTGAAACTCATATATTTGACTGTTATATTTGCAGATACGCCTTCTGAATTTTCAAACACCCGAAGTAGATTTGCTGCAATCAGTACCAACTCAGGCCACGCCGTTTATTTTAAGTGGAATTTACTGTCAATGGACGTTGAATCAAATGAACGAATTGAATGCCGATCTCGGCGGACAGTACGTGACGACAGTAACCGATGCTCAAGTGAGTAGTTTTCCTTATGCGTTTTAAACTTCTTACTAGGTTCTAATTCGGTGGAATTATTTATTGGAATTAAATATATTTTTTTCCTTTAAACTTTTCTTCTAGCTCGGAGAATTTATATTCATAAGCATAATTTGGCGTAATGAGAATCTTGTCAACTATTTAGTACATATAAAAAATATCGGAACAATGATAAGCTTAGAAGAGCAAACAAGTATATTTAACACGATACTAAGTAAGTCCGACAGACTCGTGAAAAAATCGTCCAATCTAACCGCAAATAATACCAATTCAATTAAAGCGACATCACGTGGACTTGTCCCCGTTCGACAATTGCACAGTGCACTTCCCACACCTCAATACAATATGGTTAGTATCCTTTCTATTGCCGATCTGATGCTAGAGTTGGTGACGGTAACGTTTGCACATATATTGACAAGGTATGAGCATTGTTTGTTTCGTAACTAGCAAATTTTTGTTTTGCAGCCTCAAATTAGTCACACACTATCAAGTGCAGTTCCTATACAAGCATCAATAGCTTCTCCCATGATTCCAACACCTTCAGGTAAGGCTGCAAATGTTAATAGATATTCTATTTGACAAATGGAATAAATGACCAATTGATTGGTGTGAAAAAATATGCAAAATTTCAAGAAATACGACAAATTGGTCAAATAAATAAAAAATATAAAGACTGTAAAAGCAAGTCAGGATTTTATAAGACTAACTTAAATATCATATTTTCCAGTGATTCGTATGCCATACAAAAACAATATGATTTCCTCGAATGGTCGCCACGAAGTCACCATGATAACGTCACCTCGTCAACGCAATGACATGATAACAATTCCGTCACCTCCCAAGCGCTCAGTTCTAACGTTCAAATCGAACACTCTTATGGTAGGAACCTCCTATGATGTTTACTGCTGCTTCGTAGAGAACGGGCCATGTTTATTCACTGTCCATCTGAGATCGACCGCAGACGAACTGAACGAGTTGATGAACGAAATCGACAGCATAAAGCTCTCAAACTTAACCGAACGACCCTCGATTGGAATGGCTTGCATAGCGAAATATTCCGAGGACAATCACTTATACCGAGCAGTTATCATGACAATAAAGCCAACGGCCTGCCAAGTAGCGTATGTAGACTACGGGAATACAGAAACAGTACCGTTCGCCGATATATATGAGATTCCACCCAGCCTGCTCGATCAGAAAATATTCGCTATTAGGTTCGCTCTGTCCGGTTACAAGGAGCTCGAGCCACTTGACGATGTTCTGAAAAGTGCGTTTAAAGATATGGTTCTGCATAAGGATTTAAGATTGAAAGTGATGCCTTTAGAAGGCCCGCCTCTCGTTCAGTATTGCGAGCTCTTTGACGAAAATTTGAATATTTTAGAGGCGTTGAAAACGTACAAGAATAGACATTTGGCGTACTCGCAACCGCCTCCGTTGTCTAACAACGACCTGGTTGTGATACGGTACGTCGAGTCGCCAAAGAAGTTTTTCGTTCAAAGAGTCGATACTATAAGTGGTTTTGATCAAATGATGGATGATTTGTTTCTACACTGCAAAAAGTCGCCTACTGCACTTCAGAAATTTACAACAGGAGCTGCATGTGCCGTGAAATTCGAAAACGCTTGGTATCGAGCTGAAATTTTGGGATTGCACGAGAATCGTGTACACATTCGTCACATTGATTTCGGCAACGAACGCTACGTAGATGGCGGTCAATTGTGTGCGATTTCGGAAAAACTTGTAAAGTTTCCGATTCAAGCCTCGAAATGTTGCCTGAAAGGTTTCGAAAATACAGAATCTCTGAGTGAGTCGGCTACAGTTCAATTGGAAATGCTGGCCGAAAATGCAAACAACGAGCGTCGTCATTTTAAGTGTCAGATCTATCAAATCGAAAAGAACGATACGTTCTTAGTGAACCTGATTGATGACAAAATTCGACCGGAGTTGAATCTCATGAAACGGCTTTATAAGCTGAGTATGCCATTCAATACGTATATTGGCTTGGAAAAGGAAGAGTATCCATATCAAGAGAATTCTCAGCCTGGGAAACCGGGCACCCAATATAATCCAGTGTCTCCAGGCTTCGATTCGAATCAATTGAATAACGAAGACCAATACAACGCGAACGAGTTGAGTGGCGATTGGAATGTTAAGAGCTCGAATTCGATACATTCCGATGATTCAAAAGAATATTCAAATTCCTCTGAAAAAGGTGGTAGGAATCAAAACCATTTCAATTCGGGATCACAAAGACCATTCAAAGAGAACAATAACAGAAGGTAGGTTTGAGATTGTTGAATGTGTTGTTTTTAAAAAGCGTCTTAATTTCAGGGAGCCGAAAGAGCAACCATTCAAGACATTCGGCGGAAAAAATACAGATCTGCCGCCTCGATTTCAAAGGAATCAAGATGAGAACAGGTATGTCCACATTATTTTTGCTTTAAGCAAGGATACTACTAAATATCGAAAACAAATAACCTGATTTCGTCCAATTATTACCTAATAATATTTGATCCGCTGCTCCTAGATCGTCTCTGTTGAAACCTCTTAACTGATTTGCTTTATTTATCTTTCCAGACGGTTCAAAGAAAATCGAGAATCGGGCTCTTATGATCAAAAGCGAAATAACTACAATTCTGGCAGCTACAACTCGGCACCAGCCAATCCACCACAACAAATATTCAATCAGCCAGTCCAGTGCGACGATGAATGGGATTCGAATCCAACTTCTACAGCACCCGCGCCATTGCCTAAGTCAACCGCCTCATCTTTCGCCAACACTCGCGAAGAATATGTTCCCCTCGACTTTACATACTCACACTCAGACGTGCTTGTACCATCGCGAGAAGAAATCATCCTCTGCTGGTGGGTGTCGCCGCATCAATTCTACACCCATAACTGTGCTTCGGTCAGTAAGTTTGAGGTGATAATGCGTGACGTACAACTGTTTTACAAAAACAAGTCGCCAGCAACGAATCGATCGCTAGATGTCGGAGCGAGTGTGATTGCCCGCTATCAAAAGGATCAGGTGCTGTATAGAGCCACGATCTTGGCTCACAATGAATCTCTTCGTAAATATAGGGTGCAACTAGTTGATTTCGGGAATCAGGCGACGGTGACGGCTAACGATATTTGGCTGTTGGAGAAGAGATTTTCCCAATTTCCAATTATGGCGAATTTATGTGGCTTCGAAAATATTGTATCGAATTTCGAGCACCGAGAAATTACAAGCCAAGTCGAGAAGTATTTGAAACCCGGATTAAAGTTACACTGCAACTACTTGCGACGGGAAAATAAAATGTATTTTGCTGATATTGATGTGGATGGTGTGTCGTTGAAAGATTTGCTCATTCAGGATGGTTCACTCACAATAGTCCAACCAAGTAAGTTGCTCACTCGATTCGCAAAATATCAATTGAAAATGTTAAACTAGTGGTTCTTTGTTGATCCTTTTATGACATCCACATTAATCAACAGAAAATGTTCAGCAGTATTTATTGGACACGTTTTAAACTGTGAAAATTGTGTTTACCTTTCCCAGATGTGAATCTCGAGATGTTATCTGGACAACAAATTCGAATCAAAATCGTAAATGTGAAAGATCTACTTAACTTTCAAATTGAAATCGAGAGCTGTGATTTAAGACTGATGAGCTCATACAATGACATCAAATTTGTAAGATCTAATCCGCATTTGAGCACTGAATTTAGGAACAACTATGAAGGCAAGTGCTGCATTGCCGATGTGATAGACGTATCAAAGGAAAAGATGTAAGTGTGAAAAGGGCGGCACGTGCTGGTCGACTTCCATAATCAAATTTCGATTATAATTTCTAGATTGATGCTGCAACCGATCATACCGTTGTTCGTCAGCAATGTTTCACAGAAAATATGCGAATATCCAATTGTGTATCGTGACTTCAATGTTAAGGTGGCGTTCATTGAAACAGAAAATATCATTTACGTTCATCCCGTGATGATTGAAGAGGAACTCGCCGGACTGTTGGATTCTATGTACAGTTTTTATAGCAGCGAAGGTGAGATTTAATCATCCAATAGTTTCGTTATTTTTTTTTTACCGTCATGCGCTTATATAAATCGAAGATCGCTTTAATCTCTAAATTCTTCTTCGTTCTATTGTTTTCTGAATATCTAATTCTAATCAATATTTAATTTCAATTTTCAGGATCGCCTATGTCTGACTACACTCCCGGAACACTATGCGCTACCCTGTCATCGGACAGAAATTGGTATCGTGCAAAAATCGTTTTCTTCGATAGCAGTCAATCTAGTGTCGAAGTATACTATCTAGATTACGGTAATATTGAAGTTGTCGAAGATCTGGATAATTTGCGAACGCTCGAGAAACAATTTTGCGAGTCAAGCGCATTGGCTGTTCGTATTATATTTCCAATAAAGTGTGAGAACAGTGACGAGACAGCAACCGAAACAATCAAAACCTTGATCGACGGCTACGAGCTGACCGTCATAATTCTCGAACGATACAAACACCGATGGATTGCAGATATTCAATCGAACGGTCATAGTCTGATCAATGTGCTCAAGGATAGCTATTCCCTGACCAACGGAGTGGATGTTGAACATGCCAAAAACCTTATCGACAACGATACGTCTTGCACGGACATTCTCCCGCCAAGTCCTGATTTTTCTGCCAATACACATGCATTCGAACCGCAATTCGCCAGTGCTGCGTCCAGCGCCGTCGAAATAACTCATTCGGACTCACAACGTATCGCTTTGGAAATATCGAAAGAACCACTTGAAACAGCAACGAGCAGCATGATATCTGCCTACTTAAGTCATTGCGATAATCCCGGCAGGTTTTTCCTCCACCTCACCAGCACCTACACCGAATTACAGCAATTGCAGGACAACATTCAGATAGTTGCTGGCAGTCTACCGCCTCTGATGACCGCAGTCACCGGTGCTCTATGCATTGCGCTCTACACGGTTGACGAGACGTGGTACCGAGCAAAGATCATCGATAGCGAAATAATGGCTGTGCAGTTTATCGATTACGGGAACACAGATGTGCTTACGGATAGCTCGTATGTGAAAGAGATGAACGAGGCGTTCGCAAACATTCCACCATTTGCGATTTCATGCGCGTTACCTATTTCTCCGCGGAACACGACGGACTGGGTGGACGAAGCTAATGTTATTTTCAATGAAGCATATGATAAAACGGTGTTCTTTAGCTACGTCACCCAGAATCCAAAGAAGAACTATGTGAACCTGAAAATCGATGAACTAAACGTGGCTGAGAAACTAATTGCGGATGGTCTTGCTCGAAAATTGGAAGTGTTGAAGTCGGGCGAAAGTGGCTTTGTCAGTCACATCAACAGTCTTTCGGATTTCTATATACAAATGGAATCGTACGCCGATGGTCTCGAACTGATTGCAGGACATTTGGCCGACTACGAAAACTTCCAGGTGCTAACTGACTTCTCGATCGGGAATATTTGTGCAGCAGTTTTCCCTGAAGACAGTAGCTGGTATCGTGCTAAAATTTTGTCTCACGACGCAGAGGGTACCGAGGTGCTGTTCATCGATTTCGGAAACACGGCCGTCACAACAGAGCTACGTGAAATTTCGGCTGAAATAGCGAATCTTCCGTTCTTATCAAAAAAATGTTCACTTCGAATGCCTGACTACATTTTGGGTTGGTCGGACGAGGCCGAAGCAAAATTCCACGAGCTCTCTGCGATGGGCGAAACAGTGTTTGTGGTGGAGCTGATCGAACCTTCAGATCACGCCATAATCGACTTGTATATCGAGGACAAAAACATTCTGGAAGATCTCGAGCCGCTATGCGATAAACGGCCCAACATCGAAATGGACCTCAATTCCAGTATGGGCAAAGATGACTTTGCCTTGCACGAACATGTTACCGAGCTGAAATTGGAGGACGTCATCGTCAGTCACGTGAACACGCCAACCGATTTTTACATTCAATTGTCATTGGAAAGCGATCAGTTGGATCAAGTGTTAGAGGCTCTAAGTGCTGGCGAGCAGGGCGAAGCTTTAGTTAAACCTGAAGTAGGTACGATTTGCAATGCAGTTTTCAGTGATGACGGTGGATTTTACCGAGCGGAAATACTATCGAACGATACAAAAGATGGCTGCGATGTGATTTTCATTGATTATGGGAATACAGCAACAATCAATGAATTGTATCGACTGCCCAACGGTTGGAATACCAAACCTGCTCTGGCACACCAATGTACTCTTGATCCAAACGGACCGCTAGATCTGAACTCGTCATCTACAATTGATGATTTTCTCCAAATAACCACGGGTGACGAAGCGAGTATATTCAAAGTGGATATCATTGATCGATCGGTGCAGCCGTGGAAGGTGTCGCTACAATGTGGCCGTAAAAACGTTTATGAAGAACTAGAGCGACTGCAAGCAGAACGTGCTAATGGAGTAAATGGTAGCAGTAGCGTCGCAGTGGTGAATGAAGTTGTAGATGAAATAATCGAAAATAGCATTCGCAATGTCGCAAATGAAGAAACGTCCAAAGAAAAACTAATTAGTGACGTAGTTGACGATATTATTGACGAAAGTATCTCTCAAAGAGATGAAGTGGTTTGCGAACAAATAACCATCAGTCATATGAACTCACCAACCGACTTTTATGTCCAATTCATATCAGAGAAAGATAAACTAGACCAAGTGCTAGAGACTTTAAACTCTGCCGAGCTAAGCTCTGCTTTAGACGAGCCTCAAGTAGGGATGCTGTGCAACGCGTTTTTCAAAGACGATGAAGCATTCTACCGGGCAGAGGTCTTATCGTCTCAGGAAAACGAATCTTTCAGAGTACTTTTTATCGATTATGGAAACGAAGCTGTTACAAATGAATTATATTCCTTACCAGCGAGTTTAAATACGTTGCCATCTTTGGCTTATCACTGTACGCTCGATGCAAGTGGGTCACTAGATCTCAGCGACTTATCTGTGGTCGATGATTTTCTACAAATAATGAACGGTTATCAAAATGAACAAAATGCAGTATTGGAAGCAATCATCTCCAATCGCTGCAAAAAGCCATGGACTGTATCCTTGAATTGTAATGGTGTAGATGTGTATCAAGAGCTACTCAATAGAAATATCAAAACAGCTAACGCTGTATTCGCAAATGCTATAGTCGACAGTATTATTGAAGAAAGTATCGGCAGTAAAATATCTGAAAGCAAGGAAGAGGAAGAGACAGAGACCATAGGTAGCGACATAGTCAATGATATAATCGACAAAGTCATAAATGAAGCAGCGGCGGAACAACCGCAAACGATAAATGCGACTGATAGTTGCATTATGAACGCTAAGAATGAAACTAGTCCAGAAGTCGTTATAACTCAGGTATATCACCAAACAGATTTCTACATTCGGCCGTGTTCAGCTGAGCAAAAACTTGAAGAGATTGAAGAACGTCTTAAATGCGCATCGGAATTCGAGCTGCTGCACGAACCCCAGACTGGTAGCGTGTGCGCTGCTGAACACGAGGAAGTATATTATAGAGCAAAAATATTGTCCATTGAAGACGACGGACAGTTCGAAGTGGAACTCATTGACTCAGGACTTCGCTTACGCAGCAAAAATCTGCGCGACATTGATGAAAATTTGAAAAATTTACCTGGGCTAGCAAGGCATTGTCGACTTGTTGCCGATGAGCCTGATGAAAAGCGTTCAAATATATTTAAAACTTTTGTTGAATCGACTCCTAATAAGCAATACTCTATGGAAGTAATAGATAGTCACGAACATATTTGTACCGTTCGCTTATCCTCTCACGACATGACCATGGAGGAAAAACTTGCGGCCATGAGTACGGTCGAAGATGTAATCGATACCTTGCTTGGAAAAATTCTCAAGGACGCTGTTGTGAGTCACATCAATTCGCCAAACGATTTTTACATACAATTGTCGCGTGATACGAAAAACCTCGAGAGCATCACGGAAACCCTTCAACTTGCTGTAAATTTTGAAAAAGTGGCCAGTCCCGAAGTAGGAATGCTGTGTGCAGCCGCTTTTCCTGACGACGGAGCATTTTACAGAGCTCAAGTACTCCAGGTGCACGATGATAGTTCCTATGAAGTTCGGTTTGTTGATTTTGGTAATATATCAAAAACTGAAGATATTCGATTGTTGCCGGATGATATCAGCAAGAAAGAATGTTTGGCAAAGCAATGCGCCTTGGAGAATCAGCAGGAAGTGGATCTATGGTCGGAGACAGCGAGCGATTCATTCAAAGCCTTGATAACAACACATTTCGGTGAAACATTCCAAGTAGAGGTGAAGTCAAACAGCCAAACACCTTGGATTGTACGTCTGTACCGCAATTCAGCCGACCTGTTTGACGAGCTGAAAAAACTAATTGAGGAACAGCAAAGTCTGGACACTAGCACATCGTCAGACGTTTGGGCTGAAGCAAAGAATTCCAGTGGAGCTATAATGTGTGAGGAAATAGTGGAAGATATAATTGATGAGCTTCTTGCAACAAATGCTGAAAAATCAGCTGAGCGTGACGATTCCTTGCAGGATAAAAATAATCTAAACGATTCGGACTCCAGTTCATCAGAAACGGCTGCTAAGAACCCCATTACGTGTGATGATTTGGCTAAACAATTGTGGGATGGCCTCCAGAAGCTGGGCAAATCTGATGCTGTTGGGCAGCTGATGGGAAACAGAGCGAGCAGCACGTCAAACCTTTGTGATAATAAGCTGATGAAAAACGCCAACTCCGTAACGGCTCTGCTGTCCGGACAAACCGATCCGACACGATCAAAATCTGTCGAATGCGTTATCGATACTAATTGAGTTCATCATCTGAACTATTTGTTAAGCTTATTATCTTGTCGAGAGTACCAGTTTAATCATATATGAAAAAGAAGCGTTTAAAAAAGGAATATTTGAATATTTTTGAATCGATGTGTTTTGATTTATTTGATGTTAATGTTATACCTTAATCACTATAGATCTTAAGATATTTTTATAGAATCAACAATGCAGGAATTATATGAAGTGAATACGTGATTCTGGCTTTGTAATTTAGAAACCTGATATTGAATTGCTTATGTTACTTTGTACTTTTATCAATTTTACTAATAAAAGTGTTCAGGAAACCCAATTTGTTTTGTGTTCTCTGGACGTAAATCTGTGGAGTAGATTAGTATTCTAGATCTCATAGAAACGAGGAAGAACTTAGCCCAAGCTGTTTTAAAGAGTTCGGAATGCCTTTGGTATGATCTCTGTCTTCAGATCATGGCTTTAGGAATTGATACCAAAGAAATTCGATGCTAATTCGCACTGAAAAGGTTTCGAGATAGTTAACTATGGCATTTTGTTAAAAGATTTTACATTCAAGCGGGTTAAGCGTTCCCAACAATGGGTAATCTTTGATGAAAAGATACGAATGTGGTGAACGAGCTCCGAGTGAGGAAAGGATCCCCAGAATTTTGGGATTAACTTAATAATTTCGATCCCTTCCATATCGCTTCCATTATACTGGCCTAGTGTATTTTAATCGGATGTACGTGGGTCCGAAAAATGCAATCTCTCCCAAAAGCTGCCCATCTTTCGCAACTGAACTTTCATGGAATTTTATGGATAAGAGAATTGATTAAATACTACGCAGCAAACATCTAAATTAATTATTTTATGACTTACGTACACAAAAGCTTTTGTAAAGTAAAAAAAAATCAGTAAATGTTGAGTAAAAGACCTCATAAACCTTAATTAAATCAAGGGCTCCCCGTCATATCTTCAGCATGATGGTGCATGATATCTAACAATAAGAATAAGTGCCAGGTTTGCCTGCAGACTCCACAGTTGATAACATAAACTCGTGTTGTTTGGGACTAATATTCACTAGTTGTGTTAAATTATGCATATCTATATTAACTACATATCTGACGAAGCGAAACGTTCAAGGCAGCACTATCAGATTTTGATTGTACACTATTGACAACTTATCCTAAATACACAACCCAACGTTTGAAATCCCCTACAATCTTATATAAAAACGCTTGGCGGAAAGCAAACAACATCTACCAGGCCTAATTCCGTGAATCAAAAAATTTATGGAATTTGGAAGCATCTGCATTTGAGGGTTTGCTCTAACTTCTAATCAACAAAAATTTCGAGTTCAAATAGAAGACATCAAATAGGTTAAATCTCGAGATAACATTCATTGGCTAATTCGAATACAATAGGCAAGAACGATGATGCGTTCGTACTAGCGCAACCCTAGCTGCTTTGTTGTTTTTAATGTGGTGAAGCTCTCTATCAATTGAAGCCATAGACACACATCTAAAACGCTTGATAAGAAAACTTAAAAATTATAAGAAACGAAGACGAGCTACACATCTTGGTCGCAATCTTGTCACAACACATTTCGTTATCGTTATCAGAAACAGTTGAGAAGACAATAATATTGTGTTATGGCACTTAAATATAGGTATGTATGCGGAACAATAAGAGACAGGGAGATGAGGTGTAGTCAAGGAGTAATATTTCGTTTGTCCGAAATATACAGGCTACAATAAATGGCCTAAGGTTGGAATTTTGTCGGATTTAATCTATGAATTTAACAGTTGTATAAAATGGTTTGAAAATATGTACCTTTGTTTACAACTAACCCTTGTTTGGTAGAGCCATTTGTTTGTCGCAGTATGAAGGTTAAATTGCTTCATGTGAAGAAGGTTCAGTAATTTCTTCTTACAGCGTAGTCGCTACACAACTCCTTACAATCTCTCAACAAGTATGTTCCAAAATTTATTAGCATAGAGTCTTGCCGATTGATCGCAATGTAAAGCCTTGTCGAGGTTTGCTAACGAACAGTGGCTTAGGCAGCTTTGGATGGATCCTATAGAATTTTTTTTGAAGGCACCTCTAAATTAAACATGTGTTCAATATTTTTTTTGAACTTAACACGCAAAACATTAAGCTTATAATTAGTTTTTTTTAACGGAGTACGGCAAAATAATAAATAGCCCCCTTTTTCAATAGTGTTTTAAAATACAAGCAATGTTCAGAACGAATAGTTATTTGGTAATCCTTAATGGTGTTTAATCGTAATATATAAATAATAATAATATATAAAAATATTAACATGTTTTCAGTATATCTTTGGTGTATAACATTGCATACGATTTAGTCTCGTATTCTCACCAAAAAACCGTTTATTTTATTTTTATTTTCAAGTTTAACTAAAATCATACAATAATTGTAGATAAATTTAAGAAGATAATACAACCTTTGAAATATTGTTTAGACATTTACTTTGCTCTCATCTTTTCCCATATATTTAATTTAAAAAATTTATTGAAATTTTCGAAGGATGAGTATTATTGGATGGATTCTGTAGAAAAGAAGGAACATGCAGAAAAATTAATATTAAAAAATAATGACAGATAGGGGCATAACACTTTTCTCTGTGAAGCAAAAAAAATTCCTTATATATTAGCTGAGTAAAAATGTTTTAATATTACTATCCCCAAAATTCATTCAAAGAAGCATTGCATAAACTTTCATTATATTAACATTTCCTATTAAACCACATTTCAAATATACATATTTAACCCTTCGTCTGCTTACGTTTTTTCGGCATCTTCGGTCTGCCTACATGGGTCGTTTTCGTCTTGCCGTTTTTTCAAGCTGTTAAAGTCCTGCAAAAGATCTGAAAAAATTCATGGAGATTCTTTAATCCTTAACTTCAAGTATTAACCAGAAAATTATCAACAATTAGATTTTTTAATATATTTTTTATCAAAAAAATGAAAGAAAACGGAGTAAATGCATTTGTTCACTAAAAAAATCATAACTTTAAGATGAATAAAGATATCGAAACGAGAAAAAAAAAGAAAATTACAGGGGAAGAGTGTGGCTTTCAAGAAAAAAATATACCGCATTCAATTTATGTTTTAAAAAAATCCTTAAGTATGCAATCTCAAAATGGCCAATGGTTCTAAATTTCTAAATATAATAATTCAAAAATATTTGACACGTGACGATGAGCCGCTCTCAAATCAGGGGCAGTGTTTTTGGCCGAATATCTATGAATCTCGATGTTTGTTCACTTCAAAATTGTTTCCATCATATCAGTTGTAAATAACACGCTCCAGAAATCTAGCGGTGTGATCGAAGAGGCAGCTGCTCCAATGGCTTTAGGTAATATTATTGTTATGTTTGAACTACTTTTACAGCCACAATTAACATTTTTAAACGAATAAACGGTAAAAAATTACTTACCGTCGTCTGCCAACGTGAGTTGTTCTCGTCCGGATCGATTTTGATATTGTCACCACGTTGGTTAGAACGGGACTGGGACAGCGAAAGCTGGTAGACAGGTACTAAAGGGGAGTAACTGTGTTTACAGAGGCACAGCAGCGCCTTCCTATCGGTGTACAAAAGTTACAACTTTCAATTTTCGCTCGGTAGGCAGTCGAAGGGTTAAAATCAGAATAAAAATACAAAATACAATTAACAAACACCTATTTCACTTATGGCTTCATCGGTATTTTGGTTCTGATAATGAAAATAGGCTCCGAAACAAATTTGTAGTTGAATAATAAAATCATATTTTTCAAGGCATAATCATAGCATTTGGCAAATATATTTATACCATAAAAGTTTCAGACGTAAAAATGAGATAGCACTGCATGAGCATCGATTTTGCGAAATACTATGTAAATGGACAAAGAAAATCGTAAAAAATACTTTTTGAAAGTAAAATTTCTGTGTTATTTAATTAAACAATATGTAGATTTAAGCTACATACTGTACAATTAAACATACATACTTGGAAACTCATATGTAATGCAGGAAAGTCCGAAATAGCTCCGTTGTACAAAATGGCCGTTATATTATTTGATTGATGACATGCCAGGGAGGCAATGCATGCTAAGCCTTTGTTGAAATGCCTAACATTTTTTATGGGTAAAAAAGAAAAGGACGAATTATCAATAAAAGTACACACACACTATTGGGATAGTCGGGACTAATGAAGAACATACCGATACAAGTTTTGCGGCACAAAAACTTTAGTTTGAGATCGATAATGCCACTTCTAGTTAAAAGGCTCTGAAAAGTTGCATATCCTAGAAGTGGTAGATTAGGGATACTGTGCTTCTTCTAGTATGAGATACTCATTTGGCTTTTGATGCCTAAATTCATACATACAATTATGCCCTGGCGAGAACACTTCTTCGTATATATTTAATCCAACGAAAGTAAGTCAATTTAAATCCAGGGCTATTTTGTATGAGATTATTGTGAAGGAAGTGCAATGGATCCTACCAGGAACATGTGTCAGTCCTGTGAAAGCGTACAAAGCAGCGAAGTAGCTTCCGAAAATGCTATGATCTGTGTAACCCATACCAAGCTTGCTATAATAAAAGACTCTGGTAACGGATCAAACGGATAACCAACTGCAGGCTTTATCAGTATCTTGTATTTGAAATGACTAAAAGAAATTATGGTTAAAATTTTGTAATTCTAATCATAAATGGAAAGATATATCGAAATTCGCACGCTCTTTTCAATTGAGGCAAATAATTAAGTGGCCCTAAATTTCAAAGATTTTTCAATTTAACTACCATTGAACCTTCATCTCTTAAAACCTACTTTCCATTATATTTACAACAGTATTCTGGTATGAAGTACTTCTAACATGATTCCAGCGTTAGCCACGAAGCGTTAATAAAACAATAAATCATCTTCCCGAACGTAGTGCAATGTTACTTTCCGGAGTTTATATTTTGCTGTTTCAGAATCAGAAAGCTGATGAACCGAAGAATATCGTCGATTCCGCTTCGCCCTGTCGTCGAAATTGTAGCATAATTCTTCTGAAGTTCAGTTGGAACCTGGTGGTGGTTGTGGAACGACAAGATTCGTTCAATTAATCTAAATTGAAAATTGTTTTGAAGCCGACTAGCAAGTGCGCGCGCAACTATCTCATTGCGACAAAGCCAGCTCACGTTTAGCTTGGAGAGGGTGTGCATCCAAAAAATCATTACGATAAATTGCTATAGTTATTTTTGGGGATCTTAGAGCACTGTTTTGAAGAATCCTAAAAATCTCGTCTAGTATCAGAAATTAATTTTGTTCCGTTACAACTAGTGTTGAATTTATGTCCGGATTGTGAACAAGTGTTATCAAATAGCAGTGGAACAGTGTTTAGCAGGTTTGCTAGTTAGTGTGAAGTGCAGATTTATGGAATCCGTTTGGCATGATTAAGTTTCCGTTGAAATTCTGTAAGGAGAGACCACGTGAACGTTAATATGTGGAATTCTCTGTAATCACCTTTCTTTTCGACTTCACAGCGATATCAGGTAAATATTTGTAGACGATGCGTCTTTGCAGAAACATGAGTGATCTCAAAAGTTTGCTTTTCTATGATACATTTCATAATTTCATGATTTGTGTAAATTGTAATCCTAAAAAAATTGCGTTAAATTTTCCTGGAAGAGAATATTTAAAGCTCGCGAGATATTGAAACTCAGCATTTTCGTTTTGTCAGAAATGAAAATGCACTCTTCAAACATACTCTTATCAGAACTAAAATATAGAGCTTTATTTTATAAGAAGAACAGTTTCAAGTGAGTCAGCCATTTTTACGTAAAATACACGCAGAATTAGAAGATCTGAAAGATTGCTGCGATTTATAATCAATCAACACCAACATGGATAAAAATGAACTACTAAGCATTTATATCGATAGGAAAATTTAAATTTCTAAAAGCTTTCAGCTTCAATTATCCTTCATTAAGAACATGTATAAGTGATTGGTAAAGATCTGAAATCGAACTTCACTGTATTGTCAGGATATAATAGTTTTCCTCTATTCGAAGAATGTGTTGAATTTAGAAAAAAATAGCTTGACAAAATTTTCTAGTAATACACACTCGACTATTTAATGTTTGCAATCTGAAAGGATTTTGGCAATGAATTAAAATTAAAATTTAGTTACTTTTCCTCTAATATTCACTTAAACATTAGTTGAGGTATAAAAAAACGAATCGAAAACAAATTTACAGTTTTGAAAAAGTTTGAGGGTAGTGATCAAGTTGAGATAAAATGAAATTTTGAATAGTTATAAAATCTGCAAATTTACTGACGTCGGAACTATAGATCATCGTCCTAATTATTCATAAATTTAATAAAGTGATTGGATTAAATGATGAGGCCTCTGTGGCAAGATTCCCTTATCATAGACATAACAGACCAGGGCGGATCTGTTTTCAGTTGTTTGTTGAGGGAGGTACACTAATTTTTGAAAAGTTGATTGAAGCATGGCTCCAACGACTGAATCCGCAGCCGCCCAGCACTGTTTTAGAGTTCATTTCCAAGCTTAACAAAAATTCTTGAGACCGCCCTAATAATCCAATTTTAATTTTGTAGAGAGCATTTGAAAGGAGAAGTGCTCTTTTAATATGAAAAAAATTTCAACTTCTATATGTTTTAGTTTCTGATTTGCAAGATTTTAAGATTTTTGATTTTTAACTTCCCAGTTCCCTATGGGAAGTTATTGTAATGGGGTCGATTTTGCGAATCCCAAATTTTGACATATCTCCACGTTTTAAGGTCTCTAGAATCCAAATCCATCGTTTTTAGAAAGATGTCTGTGAGTGTGTATGTACGTATGTGCGGATGTGCGTATGTGCGTATGTGCGGATGTGCGTATGTACGTATGTGCGTTCGGAATAATTTTTCGTCTCGATTATCTCAAGAACCAAAGATCGGATTGACGTGAGACTGGTTTTAAACGACGCGTAATTACGTAACTTAGAACTGAATGATTTTTCAGCAAAATCGGTTTTGCCGTTTTTTATTTAGGATGAAAAACCTGAAAAAACGACTAAAAATTGCTTATTTTTAAACTGTTGATACGCACTTTTAATTCGTGCAGATACCAAATACCTTCATATTAATGTTGTTATTATTGTGCGTTTTAGCAAGATTGTGATCAAATTTGTAAAAAATGTTATTTAAAAAAAAGATTAATTTGTAAAATTCCAAACTTATATTATCAGGTTTGGGTGAATGGGAGTAGAGACGCTAATGCAGTTAATAATTGGATATTGTTATAAATAATTTAATAGTGTTAATAACAATCAAATAATATTAGTTATAATCTGATATTGTATATATAAAGTCAATTATAATTATTCAGTAACGGTCAAACATTCTTAATAACGAATGGTTATTGTAAATAATAAATAAATACCCTCAATAATAGTTGTGGATTCCGAGGCCGAGATGGAGAACGAAGTTGAGGACGAAGTGGAGGACAAGAAGGATGACGAAGACGAAGAGGACGAGGTTTCCGAGGCGTTGGTAGAGGATGACCAGGTGGTGGAGACGTCTTCCTCTACCAAAGCTTTTATGGTTAGATAAAAAATTGATAAAAATAATAAAAGTAATTATATTAATTTAGAATAATAATGTTTAATAATAGTAAATATTAATAAAAGCAAATTATAGCTTTTTATTCACCCCACAGGGAAGTTAGTCGTGTGGGCTTCAAGGGTCGCACTTAGACCACATTTTTTTAAATAAAATAAAATTGCAAAATTTTTATGCAAAATCTACTGAGTCGGTTTTGATGAAAACTTGTGTGCTTTTTTATTACATTATAAAATTTTCTAGACGAATTATGAAGGTCCTAAGTACATTCTAAGTGTTAAAAAAATTAAATAAAAAAAAGGCTTTTCTTCTTCTTTTTAATTATTGGCTATTTTCAAGCAAGGATAATTTTTTTTAAAATTACGCAACTTTTATTTCCTCTCAAATTTGTTCTTAATTGAACCGTTTTAAAGTTAGACGTAAGAAAAGTAGGAAAAAATCGTTTTTTTTATAATTTTTAGACATTTCGATTTTTTATTAATGTTTCCGTTTTTTTGAGAGGGATATACGAGTTATTATATTGTTATACGAGTTATTCCACAACCTTTTCTGCCCTGGTTTATAAGGGAATCTTACCTCAAGGAGCATCAATTTGCCAGCTTCGCATGTTGGCAAGTCCATTCTTTATCTTCATTCCAGAATTCAATGAGTTTAAAATTACAGCCGCAGCTAACTAACTTATTGGCAACGACCCGTAATCTATATGTCCAGCTAAACTTTCCAACAAATTAACGATGAAATGTCGCTTGTTGTTTTTCTCTCGCATTTATCAACAATTGCTAAGAATATTTACACATTTTTCAATGAAGAAAGGTGTAAACCTTCAAAAGATATGAAAAATCACTCTTTTCCGACCGCAAAGAACTAACGCTGTAAATCAATACATTTTACATGGTCATTTAGCGAAAAATTGTGTTTCTCAACAAAAAATTCATGAAGCGATTGAGCTTTAGTAAATGTTTTTTCTCTAACCGATGCTACCAGCGTTTCCTTACAAGAAAATTATTTGAGGAAATAAATAGAATCATTTGTCAAATATAAGTAAGTATATGATTGAAACTATAATCCTAATTGAAGGACAATTTTTGTCCAATGAAGGAAAATAGTGGTCGAATAAAAACTAAGCGATTGCTGTATGTGATCCACAAATATTTCTATTTAAAATGCTTGTCTGAAAACTGTTCATATTATAAACAAAACAGAATATCAAAATCGAGAATTCTCTGAACATAATCTGAAATACTCTCCTGTTACAAAACATCGGTTATCGTAATATCTTACGAATGTATAGTATCTGATTGATGAAATTATGCATTTGTAACACGCTAGTCGGCATTTTGTGTTGGCTATAATGCTGTTGTGTTATTTCAAAGATTTCCTCAATAGTATCTAATCTGGCTAATGCATTGTTCTTCATGATTCTGTGATTTTTTCAACTTTAATTAGCTAACAGTGACATATTCTCATGTTGGACGTTATGATTATCATTAGCAATTAGTGTTAACTAGTTTCTGGATGTTTTTGGTGAGGAGCTTCCAGCGATCATGCACGAGTAACATTCGAAACTAATCAAAATGGCACACGCTAAAAGTTGCGTACTATGCAATAGATGCATCCCTATTGTTTGTTTTAATTCGTCCAGCTTTTATAATGCAATTTCAATTAAGAGTTTCCTGATTAGATGAGAATAGCGCAATGATTGTGTGAACATTCGGTTCGACCAGATTACTTTGTTGGTTGTTCAGCTACACATCAGGTGTGTGTAAGGAAGATAAGATGCAAAAGCATAAAACACATGACAATATGATATTTCTTGCTATCAACGGAAATGAGATATTTTAATCAGAACAACAATATACAGACAAACAAAACAATCCACGAAAATTTTCCAAAACGTACAATAAATTTACGAATTTGAACGAATGAAAAATGGGATACGAAACAAACATTCGATTATCAAAATGGCAAAAGAAATATACAGTGGATAAAAAAAAGTTAAGGAACGATGTAGCCAACGAGAAAAGTCATAAGTTTTAGTGGTATTTTTCATTGAGAATGGTGTTCTTTTACAGTACATCAGGAGCTGGGAAGATATATTTCAGTATCATACCAAAAAAACCCAAAAACACAACAATTTTTAAACACAAAAAATGCTTGTCTACCATCTAGAAGCGACCCAAAAATGTTAAGGCACGATATAGTTTTGTCTGAAATTATTTGATTTGTTTTAGATTTATTTCCTTTAAATTTTAGAAACTTACTCACTATTAATATTTTGTGGACTTTCCTCGCATTTTTCTGACTGGCTGGAAGCGTTTCGGCATCGATTTGACCAACGTTCTTCAATAATGACTGTTTTTAGTTAGTTTTTATTTGTTACTTTACGAATCGCAACTTTTTTTTTAGATGGTACCATAGATGCTTTATGGGGTTTAAATCTGGGGACTGAGCAGGTGTTTTTTATCACTTTTGGACAGTTAAAAATAGCCCAAAGTCGGCATTGCTCCGAAATAAAAAGGCCAAAAGAGTTTAAAATCCCCATCTTTTGTCTAATATTCCTTTTGAGGATATTTAGATAGTAATGCTGATCCACCTTGCCATTTATAATTTCTTAGCTTCCAGGTCCAGAAACCCCCATACAACCCCATAGAATAATGTTCCCACCGCAATGTTTTACTGTGGGATTGGTATGCTTGAAATTGAACTCAGTATTTGGTTTTCTCCAAACATACCGCCTCCCATCAGATCCCAACAGGTTAATTTTTGTTTCGTCAACAAAAAACCCTTTTCCAGAAGGACTTTGGTTTTTTACGTAGGTACTCTCTTGCGAAACGTAATCTTAACATCACATTTTTTGCGCTAATGTACGGTTTTCGTCGGCAAACCCTGCCCCTTAAAGCCCGACTTTTTTGTAATATTTCGTACCGTCTGAACAGACATTTCTTTTTTGAAGTGTTTTTATTAACTTCATTGCGTAAAACTGGGGTACTTAATCTTGGATCGTTTTTAATTTCTTTCACAATTCAGTTCTCTTCTCGCTCACTTAGCATTTTTGGCCTTCCTGATCGAGGTTTTGTTTCGAATGATTGTGTTTTTTTATATGCTGATACAACGTTTCTGACAGTATATTTTGATTTTTTAACTAGTACGCCAATTTTAGCATATGGCACTCCTGTTTGCCAAGGCTGAACTATAATTTCTCGAACTTCTGCACTTAATGGCATTCTCTTGGCACTTATTATTTACTCACTTTTAAAATTTACTTTCCTTCATCATTCAATCAACTCAAATGACAAATATTTCATGTGGCGATCTATCTATCTATCGGTACATTTTTCTCATAAAAATAAATTATTTGCAGATTGCCTTAACTATTTTTACGTTGTTTCTGATTGGAAAATTATTTCCCCTGTATTTAGTAATTTTTGTGTGATTGGTGTTATTTTTGTTATGTTACTGAAATATACCTTCCAGTCTCCTGATATAATGTGAAAATAAAAACATTCTCGATAAAAAATCACTGAAAAGTGAAAACTTTTCTCGCTGGGTGCATCGTACCTTAACTTTTTTTACCCACTGTATATGTATCTATTCCTTATCCGTAAAAGTGAGAGAATGACGAAAACAATACAATCTTACATATTGTGATTTATGTGGTTTTTGACTCCAGCGTGCATCGTTTGTCATAAACTGTAGTAAATGTTGTAATGAAATATCGCTTTTGCAATGAATTGCTGAACCTTAACCTTAATATTCATAGCATTGATAAAATGAACATTAACAGAAATTTTTTGGAGTCAAAAGTCTAACACGGTTAGCATGAAAATCCTTTCAGTTAGTAATTCACATTTAAAGAATCATTAATGCCGTTTAAAATACAAAACCAACCATCACTCTTTGCAAGAAAACATCAAAAGCTTCCTTGCCTATCAAACGTGGTTTAAAATCATCCCTTTACCTTCAATCTTATTTTATCTTATAGGTTAACAAAAAATTTTCTCCAATCTCAACCAACAAGTGACGATATGAACATAAAATTGATTTATAGAGTGCTTTACATAGTCTTCAAAAAACAATAAAATATATGAAGACACTTAAATAAAACAACGATATACACAATGCAATATTAATTTTCAAGTGACTTTAAACACTTTTCAGAAAATTCTTTATCAACTGTTCAATGTCATAGATTGATTTTAATTAAATATCAGGAATGACTAAGTACAAACATTATTGATAGCCATGTGTAATTGATAATGAAATGATCAAACAATGAACGATTTAAAATAGCAAAATAATGGAATCTAATGTGTGCTAGTTTTTTTTGAACGAAATTTAAATCGATTAGGTGGATTTAAATTGTCTTTGAAGAGAAATGTTTATTTGAAGAGAACGTTTTCAATATTCAGTTGTATTTTGGACAAGTCGTATTGTTATGTTTAATGTTACAGCAAAAGTAATGGACATTGAAAACTTTCCTGTGAAAAGACAATTAAAGTTTATGTTTATCACTTTAGTTTCACAAAGAAAAAAGTAAAAAACACATGGCATCATTAGTAAAAACGATTTGGTTTAAGGGGTCTTTTTACCTTCAATTTTTCAAAAAAGTGTCTGTTTTTGAAAAAAATCATATAGAAAGAAAAAGATATTTATATGAAATTTTACTATTATTTAAAGAACACAAAAAATATTTTTTAAGTTTTAGAGGGCACTTTTGGTCCAATTTCTTTTGACAAAAAACGTCAAAAAATAGTAGTTGACATGATTTCCGACGTCTGGTTGTTCTGAAGAAAAATACCAAAACGAGATATTATTTTGTATTGAACACGGTATCGCATGAACTAGAATAAAAAATTTTGGTCAAAAAAAACAAAATGACAACGGAAAATATCAGTTTTTGAGGTGAGAAAATCGGTGAACTCGCACCCGATCTTTAAAATTCTAGTTCAATATGCGATAGCCATATATGTACACATACTTTATAATATTAAAAATCAGGAAAATTGGTCTAGGGTTTTTTTTGTAAATCGTGTCAACCAGTTATGAAAACATGGTTTCGAGAAAATCACGTTTTAAAATTTTCAAACAGTTGTTTGTTACAATTACACTTAAAATTAATTAGCGTCGCCTGAAGCATACAAAAGTCTTTCCTCTTTGTCTTGCTGGCTTTTATGATATACAAAAGATTATATTCAAGCAGCTGATCAAAAAATAATGGGGCGCTGAGCACAGTGTACAGATCGTAAATTTCTAAAAGTGCTGTCTTACGGTAACTCTCCATGCAGCTTTATAACTAACGTTAAAATTTTCATTTTGCTTTGAAAACATTTAAAACATATTTTGATGAAATTTAATAACGAAATAATTCAAAAAACAATTTTGAAATTTTCAAAATTTCTAGGTAGAAGACGCCTTAAGCAGAAGTTTTATTTTTAAGGATGCTTCAGATTGAACCTGGTTGACTGAAAATAATTTTTACCTGCCAGGTGATTTTCGTGGCAGGCAACATTTCGAAATTCAAAGTTGATCTTTCGGCCTATTTTATATTGTTTCATATTCGTCTCTCGATAATTCGAAATCCAAGGGACCATGATTTTTGCTCGAAAAATGGAGAATTTGACTTATCAAATAGTTTGAATTAACAAGAAAAAATAAAAATAATTCTAATATCAAGAGTTTGTGTTTACATACATTGAATACGTTGTTTAGACAAAATGTATTAATTGAAAAAAGTCGGGGATCACTTTTTGTTTCAATGATGCTTGGCGTCCTCGGTCAATAAAATTTCCCGGGGTGATCAAAGCTGAACATATTTTATTGTCCACATCTGTTTTTAACATGAATTTCCGGAGTATGTCAAGGGATTTTCTTGCTTCTTTTATTGTAGTAGCAGGTATCGGCTCTGTCTCGTCTTCTTCATCAAATCAAAATTTCAGCATCTGACGAGGATCCACAAACAGGTCCTTGGCAAAATTTATAAACTCATCAAAAGTCAAGTTGTTGTGAACTTCGGGAAGAAATTCTTATGTGATTCCCAGTTCCAATATTCGTTCCTCTCTTGCCTGAAGTTCCAAGGAATTCCGTGAATCTATGTTAAATCTACATTTCCGAGACAGTTTGATATTATAGTGGTACATTTTACCATGCTTTAACAGTCACCATCATATTTTTGAATATTGTTAAAATCTTCGAAAACCTATGAAACCCTTGTATAAAATACCATAGAACCTGAAAATTATTGGCTTTATTCCAGGTTCAACTTATAATTATTGCCTTTATTAAAAGTTGCTAGCAACTTCGGGCCTTCACATACTAAATGCAATATTTATATCATAAACCCCTATATAAAAATTATGTACAAGACAATATTTATAAAACCAATAAAGAAACAGGGAAATGCTACTAAAATCAGAAAAATATACGATTTTTTTCAAGTAAATTAATTTTCTTTTTATAACAATTAGTTAAATAGTTTCGACGCAACATTAAAGTGAGAGTGCACAATAAGCTATGAATCAAAGGGGTAATAAATAATATGAGAAAAGCAACCGCAAAGTTTGTGGCTAGGATTCCATTTGAGTAGTGGTGATACTAACAAAATTTCAAATTGGAAAGGCATAATAAATTTAAAATGTTCATGGGGCAGCGATTAGACGTATATTTTTAAACGATTCGATGTTAATGACTTTCAATTAAACGATTTAAATATGTAACCAGCAAAGGCGTTGCGCCATAACATCATTTAGATTTCGTCATTAGGTGACAGGACAAAAATTAGTATATTTAAGCTAGTTAGTTGTAACAAAAATCGCATTAGTTGATATAAATTAAGGATAATCAATTGATGACAGAAACATCAATTGATTATCCTTGAATTTATATCAATGATTTACGGGAGAGTATAAAGCTGACCAGTTTTCAGGCTAAAAAATTGATGGTTTTTGTATGAAAATTAGACCAATTCGTTTCCCAGTAGTGTTTTCAACTAACTGAGGCATCTACCCCGACAAGAGGCGATTTGCTTATCCCGCAGCTGCTTACTTATTTGACTACCATATTTTTTAAGTGGAATTTTGTCATTAGAATCCAAGGAATATTAGAAAGATTGAGAACTGCTTCTTTACTGTTCGACCTACGGAAGTTTAGATGCAAATTCAACTATATTTTTTTAACAAAATGTTTGGAAAAGTCTAGTCGGTTGTGTCGTAGGGTACACTTCAGTGGCGAAGCGTTCATATAAGCCGATTCCCATCGGCTTCCCTTTCCAAATATGTTCCAAAAATGTCTAACACTTCAGTTTTATAAGGGAATGAAGTGTTTATTTACTTGCATGCATCACTGTAAACATGCACAATCGTTCCAATTAGAAATACATACATACTGTTGCAATAGTCTATATGTATGTGTATAATTAGCTCTTCAAAAGGATTTAATCACTCTCTGTTCTTGGTGTGAAGCAAACTCTCTCTTCCTTAATATTCCTAAGTGTCATGCAATGTCCTTTTCCCTTAAGTCTACGCCCACTTCCTTCGATTACTCCATTGACCCCATTATATTGAATGTGGTTGATCAAGTGAAGAATCTGGGGGTAATCTTTGATGCTAAACTGAAGTTTGATGCTCACATTTTCAGTCTTGTTACCAGGGCTTCAAAGCTTTCGGGTTTTGTACTGAGACATTGCCGGTGCAATTATTTGTGAGCATCGTACGTTCACTACTCGAATATTCTTCACAAATTTGGTCATCTCATTATGTCTATTTAATTGCCCTACTTCAATCTGTTCAGCGTAAGTTTACACGCTTTCTAATTGTAAATTTAAAATCCCTTATTTGCCTTACAATGAACGTCTTCTGTTTCTTCATATTTCTCCATTGACTTCTAGAAGGATATATCTTGACCTATGCCTTCTCTATAAGTTGTGTCACGGCTTTATTGAAATAGATATATCCAACCTTATTTCGTTGAGGCAACGCTCCAGACCATCTCGTGTATATAATATTTTTGCCTTACCATTTGCTAGAACTGAAGTTTATTTCAATTCTAGATTACTCCGTTTACCACGAACTTATAATAGTCTACAGCTTGGACCTTTTCCACCTTCTCTTGCATCATTTAAGCGTAACTTAACAAATGTAATATTTAGTTAATGGATTTATTTCACTTTTTTACTTTATCATCTAATTTCTTCTTATGATTTTTATTTACTTTGTTTTTTTTCTTATACATTTTGTAATTGGAGTTAAACTCTGTAAAATGTGCTTGAATAAATAAATAAATAATAAATAAATAATATTTCATAACTGATCGTAATTTAAAATGTATGCAATAGAAAGTATGATTACGGTAGTATTTCTCTATATGCTCATAATATACTGCTTTGTCTGTTAAGGGTCCATGTCTCTCAAATAGTAAGCGGCTTACCCACAGTAATTTTTCACCCCTCGCCACTGGTACACTTACTACTTTTGTATTCTCATCACATGTAGTACTTGTAAAAATTCAATTTTTTGACGACTTTAATGTTACTGTAACCACCAATGAATTTTAACATTCTTATAAAAAAAATTATAAGACATCTTTCATTATAATTACGATTTCGAAATAAAAACATTCTTTTTCAATATTTTCTGATTAAAAAAAACAAACCGAATTAATGGTTTGTTTCGTTAGCTTTTTGTGTTATTCTCTTGATAAGAAATGTTAATAGTCCTGATATGATATGCATATGTTTCTTCTCTATAAAATCATGTTAGCTATATTTTTCGTATATTAAAACTATCGATTTAAATCTTTTTAAATGGCAGTGGACAAGAAACTTTAATTCTTAAAAACAAAAAAAAACTTAAATGTTAAGGAGAAATTTCTCTTGCTTCTAACTCAGTTGTTCACTTCGATTTTAAGAAACTTTTGCTTCGTCTTTTTGAACTTTTGACTTGTGTCCATATCAGTTTTAATTCCTAATAAAATGTTAGCGCAATCAAACTGCATGTTATCAATAAGAACACTTTCTATCGCCTTTTTTTCGTATTGTATTTTGTTGATTGTATATCAAACATTCATTGGTAGTTACAAAAATATTTTTCCAGCTTGTATGTAATTGGGCTAGGAATGCTTTTTGCTTTGGTGCATTAAATTTTTTTTCACATGGATTATTGAGTTATCGATTTTCAACAATGGCTTGTGGTAAAAAATGGCTTGCAAGCAATTTTTTTATTAGCTACCCGAAAGAGGTGAAGGCTCGATTCTTAAACTTTGGAATGAAATTTTGCTGACTGCATTTCGGCGATATTGTAATTCATGCTTATTCATTTTGAAATTGATAATGTCGTAGTTTGAAAAATTTAAAACGCTGCTGAATTGATTTTGAGAGTTCTACATCAGTTGGGGCATGATATTGTGACCGGAAAGGTTCGTGAAATGTTTTGGGGGCACATGAATTAAAAAGAAGTTTAGTGATAATTCAAAAAACTTTATCTTCAAGAAATGTTTAACGTACCGTTTACTCTGCTATCTGAGCTTTAGTGTTTACTAGCTGTTAGTTTCGCCATGCATTACGTGTCGATGATAATAGATTGTTCGTTAAGAAATGACTACTTTCAACGAATTAGCAGGCGAGCGCTAATTATAGTTAAAATACTTTAAAGCTCAACTACGCATGTCAACAAGCTGCACACAATCGATCATGCCGACATTTGTGGAGGCTAATATCGGTTTCGGATGAGTAAACTCCGAACTAGGTAATTGGTGATTGACCACCAACCAGGAGCCTCCCCCGAATCCAAGGTTAGAAGCATTCAATGAGCGATGAACCAACGTTTCCACCTCTAATGGCTTCCTAATAAACTGTCATGGTCAGCTAACAAGCTTTTTGCTCCAATTACCTTTTAGATCACTTGATTAGCTGGGGAACAACAATAATTGAGTAACAATCAGATTTTTGTGGAGACAAATTGTTTCTGATGCTTCTTAATAGGAAGTTATTCTTGGAATAGAACTATAACACACGCCATTAATTTTGCTTTTGTTTGCATTGCACAATATCTTTCAAGGTGTATTTCAAGCAAGGTATGTAGATGCAAAAAATAAGTAAACAATTTAAAATTCCCACATTATTTACAAATACATACCATTCTCGTGGAAATCATGATTATAAACAACAAAATTTTGTAGCAAAAATCAGAAATGCTTAAACTGTAAATTGATTTAACAGAAACAAATTCTTCACAACAAAAATAAATCTGGCTTTTAATAAAAATCTTTGCCAGAAAAATTTGCAATTTACTCAATTTCAAGTAATTTTGGGCAATATATTTGCTTGAAGTGATTAAAATCGTGCCGCCATAAACTGTGAATCTTCAAATTTTCATTTCTTGCGCGTCCAAACATCCAGACACGGTTAACGTAACCTCGAACTTGAAAATGAACTGTATCTTAAGAAAATTTCAAGGAGCCATAAACAAACAGCAAGCGTTACCATTTCACGTAGAGAATATAGATTATTTCAAAAATAGCCTGTGTTTTGAATGATTCGTTTCTTATTTGGGGTTTTATTGCTTTCAATGATGAGAAAATTATTTGCATTTTACAAAGTAGATAAAAATTAACTTTTGTTTATTAAAGACTAGTATTGAAACTTAGGTAATGATAAGCACTTTTTATGAATAGGCAAATTGACTATTTATAATAAAAACATTTTTGGAAGCATTTGGAAGCATATCTGAGGAACTTTTGGAAGCATATCTCAAGAAGATAAACTTTTTAAATAAATGAACAATTTTTCTCCAATATACCATTTGAAGCGCTAAAATTAGCAGGTATGCAGTACCGTAGGGTAGCCCTTCGTGAGGGTCAACGATGCAGTCGCTAGATTTAAAATCTCGGGGATTTAGAAACTGGGGGATTTAGGATCTGAGGGATTTTGGATCTGGGGGATTTAGGATCCGGGGGTTTTAAGATATGGGGGATTTAGGATCTGGGGGATTTAGGATATGGGGGATTTAGGATCTGGGGGATTTAGGATATGGGGGATTTAGGATATGGGGGATTTAGGATATGGGGGATTTAGGATATGGGGGATTTTGGATATGGGGGATTTAGGATATAGGGGATTTAGGATATGGGGGATTTTGGATATGGGGGATTTTGGATCTGGGGTATTTTTGATCTGGGGGATTTAGGATCTGGGGGATTTAGGATATGGGATATTTTGGATATGGAGGATTTTGGATCTGGTCGAGGGCGGAGACGTCTTCCACTATCAAATGGCTTTTATGACTAAAAAAAATAGAATATTTTAGAATAATAATAGAATATATAAACATAAATAATAAAAACAAATCATAGTTTCTTTATTCACCCCAGTGGAAAATTAGTCTTGTGGACCATAAGGGTCGCACCGAGACCACATTTTTATGACATGATTTTATGTAAGGTCAAATTGATATAAGTAATATATTTTAGATGTAAATCGTATTATAATTGTTGCCGTCATTGCTGGAAAGCATTCATAAGAGCGGCAAAGGCTCTACGACATAAACCCTGGTACCGAATTTGAAAGTTGCACAAACCATTCGTTAAACCATGTTTGTTTAAGAGGACATATCGCTTCAGTTGAATTGAATTTCGTAACTGTTCTCTGTATTTTATAAGGTCATGATGCATTCATGATCCATGTCTGCAACGTTGAGAAGTTATATTTGATGATGCAGCCAAGACATATAAAGGAATTCAGAATATACGATCGAGCGCAGGAGCTAATGCTGGAATATGACGTGGAGAGATTCTAAGATTATTTTAACATGCCTAGAAAAACTTCGCTAGTGAAAAAGTAACCTTATTTTTTTTCTATATTTTTAAGGCCACTAAACACCTGTGCTGCACGGAGTCAAGTCAGTCCAAATTATTTGCAATAAAGGGATTCAATGTGAATGAAAGTGTTTCAAAATAAGTGATTTGAAAATAATACTCACAGAGAAACGAGAGGATTTGGAAGTCGATACTTTGAGCTGTGCTAAAAATTTGTGTGAAGATTTAAGCATTTTAATGGAATTTCTTAGACGAATAATGAGCAAGCAATTTTTTATGTCTGAAGTAAGGTAGCAACTCTGTTTTTTGAAAATAAGTTGAGAAGGAAGCTTTTCGCCGGAGAAAATAACTATTAAAATGCATAAGAGGTTGTGACAGTTACAAGTTTGATTTCCTTACGCTAGCAAAACTACTGGACACTGATGATCACGAATGTAATTCAGAACACGCATGTTGTATCATTTACCAAAAAGGTTCAAGCTCGGAAGCGTTTTTTTAAGAACACATGCAATAAAAAGGATGAATTCATTGAAGCCTACTTGAGTTATAGATGTTTACTATTAAATTTAAGGTGGAAGTCACCATGCATAGCATAATTACATTGCTTCAAATATTCTTTAAAATTGCTCTATGAGAAGCTTCTCCCAAAAGGGATCGTTAAAAAATACGTAACGCTAAAGTTTTGCAATTTAAACCCCCTCCTACCCTTAACATCCAACATAAGGTTTAAAGGTTTAAAATTGTTTTCATCATCATCATCACACTCTTAATCGTTCTCAACAAAAAAAATCTTCATATTAACTGAGCATTTAATATGAATTTTAGTTAACTTCTATTAGAATTTAACCACACTTGACTAATCTGGCTCCCTGGGTTATTAAGAAAGAAATGTCTGATACTGATATGGTTATAAGTCATGTGGAAAAATGAAAAAATACAAGAAACAATAAATTTTCTAATGAAATAATAATATTGATTGTCATTAGAATTCAAAAGATATTTTTACAATAGAATTTTGTTATTCAACTTTTAAGAATTTTAAATTTTAGAAAAAATATTGTTTAGAAAATTCGTATATTTGCAGCCTTATATTTTATTTCCTGTAGTAGACTTTAGTGCAATAGACAAAGAGTGAAAAATTCGGCATCTATCCGGTGCGGTAGTTTGCTACGCCATTAAAGATATGTGAGATAGTCAGAGCTTTGTAGTACCTACTGAATATTTCCAACATTAGATAAATAGTTACAGCTAATTAGGTTGTCTTTTTTGTTAAAATAGAAAACAGTTTTTTCAAACCTTATGCACAACATTTAATTGTTAGTATATCATCTATTTAGTTGATCCTTTTCTTAATGTTTGAGACTATTTGCATATGCGTATGTATTACCAATGTCCTAGGGTTCTTCAAACAGTATCGAAGAGTGTGGAAGGAAAACTAACATGATTTCCTACTTTGAATGAGGTGTTCTAGAATAGATACATTTTATAAATGAGTGAATGAGATTCTTGATAAGCTGACATAAAAACAGTCTTCAGAAAAAAAATTTAGGAGCTGCATGTGTAAGATACTCGAAAAAATAATATTCTAATCTCTTGAATGGAAACCAAATTACAGAACGAAAATAGTTCTGTAAATTGAATATTTTCAATTACAATTGCTTCAAATAGAGTCCCACCGTAATTCCAACAAATTATGGTTGCAAATAACCAATTAAATCGGAAAATTCAATTGGAAATTATGTTTGCAACTGCATTCAAAGATAAGGTTATAAGATCAATTAATGTCTATATAGTTCATTGCAATCACTGTACCATGAGCTTAGGCTTAATACGAATATTATAATAAATCAAACGAGATATTTACTCCTGTAATTTTATTTTCAGAATGCTATCATGGAAGATTTCATTTTTTTGGATGTATATCACCATCAGTTTTACACAAATGGAAATTGCAGGCTTTCTCACAGTCGACGAGAAAAAGTGTCACTACTTACGACCGGAAAGAATGCTAAAGGCGCGATGCTATCACATGGATCTCAGAGAAGTTCCACAATATCTCAAAACTAGCATAGACGTAAGTTAAAATTGAAGCTCCTACAGAAACCTATATAAGGAGCATACGAAAATAAAGATCGCATTCTTGTAAATTAGCGCTTCATAATCCTCCGTTGTTCTTGGCGATACGGTCCCCTATTTTGATGCCACCGTTTTAATTGGAAGGTCAATTGATCAGTCTATTTAACGCGAAAAAATACAAATCAATTGAGGTTAATTTATGAGACAACACATACGAAGCCCAATCTTCAGCTAATGTTCTGCCAGCAACGAAGTAAACTGGAATGGATTCCAACAATTCAAAGTCTTCGTTGCGTGTCTTAACTTTTCCGAAGCTATGAAGTCCACTCACTGTCTTAAATTGATGACTAAGAATATTCTGTTTCAATGTAATACAATGATGGTTTCTTGTGACGAGTTTGAGCATAGTGGGGTCATTTCGACGTATTCGAATGTGTTGTACACTATATAGAACTTCGTTAATAAAAGACGGAAAGATCCATTAACTGTGTAAAGGAATTTAAGAAACTTATGGACTTTTCCATTTGTTGCGTTTATAGAGTTGCGTTGAAAAGCGGTTAAAATTTTTATTAACAAACATTTTTGTCTTTGATTAAATAACTGGATTTCAAGAACAAAAATTAAAAGAACCTACTCTATGGGCACTTATCCATAAGTCATAGGCGCAAGGGAAAATTTGGCTTAAATTTGAAGTTTTAGTTGCCACGTTTTAAGATTATAAGAACTAAGATTAGGTTTAGAAAAATCTCAAGTAATTAAATTTCGCCTGATAAACCGTATCTTCAAACAAATATTCATATTTTTTGAAGATACGGCCTCTCAATTTCAAAAGATCTTAAGCTCAATGAAATGAAAGAAATCTTTTTTGCATTGGCGACTGCACAATATTGAAAATTTTAGGAAGAATTCGCTGTTTTGAATAATATCTCATTTGAGCCTAAAAGTGGCAAAAACAAGAAGATATATAATCCTTGAAAATTGAGGAAATCAATCATTTTGTTATTTTCATGTCTTGTAAAATCTTTTCTGAAGCAAAATCTTAGAAAGATTACACGTTTGAAAATATATTTTTGGCATACAAAAATTTATTTAAATTAAATCCAACGAATTTAGCAACAAACCTGGCAATTTCACCCTCAAGGATTTAAACAACTTGGAGTTTTGGTACTACAAAAAGCTCCTTGTTTCGCTAAAATATCGATAGCTTCGTTTGAAAAGTTGGCAAATCTAACATCATTGAGACATTAGTTCATTTTCATCGCGTGGTAAACGTTTATCATTTTTGATTAAAGAATTACAAGATTTTATTGAAATAATTATTTTGCCAGAGTTCATGTTCAAAATAAATATGTCTCTACCAAATTTGTACCCATCTTAGTAAATTTGCTTGGTAGGTTGGTTGTAGTGGCAGCCTCCTTCATTGAAAGGTGATTCACTTAGGCCACGATAGGCCCATTTTCAGTAAATTTACAATTGGCTTATATTGGCGAGCAGAAAAGATATAATATATGTTTATTTTAGATCAATAAGAATTTATTTGAATTAAACCTTAGCTGCACACTTTTTAGTAGCTATTTATCAATTTATATCAATTCACAGTAATTAAGAGCAATGATTAATTGATAAAAGCCTTGGTAGAAATGGACGATGATTAATTTTCCTTCCTTATAAATTATTATTCTGTATAACAAAAACGTTTGTCGAATTTTTCTTAGGGATTCCCATTTTCTGCAGGAAATCAAAAAGTAATCAATTTTTTTCATTATTGAGATTTCATTTGTTTAAAAAATGCATCGTATGAGAACTAATTATTTAAAATTTATTCATTTATTTTAAACTAAAGCTAGGCATTGATTATGTTCAAAAACATACGTGAAAATCAATAAACCGGAAGAGCTTTTAATAAATTACATTTGAAAGTGGTTTTAAGAATGTTAGGTGAGTAATCCTTGACCATACTGTTGAATATCGGGCAGATCTGTTTGTGGGCAAGAGCCGAAAAAGATTTCGCATAGGCAATGCTATGCTGGATTTCTTGAAGCAAACGGGTGTGCCCTATTTATTCCTTTCCTAAATGACAACCAAAACGAAGCAGTGGGATCATTCTTCTGAATGATAGAGGAATTAAATCAAGAAAAATGAATTGATGCATATATTTATAGTGACAAATCCAAAAATTATTTAGATTGTAGAGATCTTTAAAAGGAAAGAAAGGATTGATTTTGGACTGATGCAAGTCTGTCTGAATAATATACGCTTCATGGGATTTAGTGGAATATTTTTTAGCTAAATTTTCGTAACTTTGCTTGACCCTTTATCTTAGGTAGAGGCATAAAATTCATTTTATAAGAGATAAATTATTTAACAACAATTACAAGTTGTAGTCTTAGTGATTAGAGCTCTTGCTTCCTATGAACTGAGTACCAGGTTCGAGACCGCTTGGTAACAAGTAAGTAGTTTTGGGAAATCGGATTTGCTTCCGGATTGTTAGTTCACACAGCTGTTAAAGAGCATCCAAGTCAAATCGGGGTAATAATAACGAACAAGTGTGCTGCTGACTACTTCACCTTCTCGTGTTTCGTTATTCAAATAAATAAGGTAACTCTAATATTATCTCAATACTTTGGCTGTTTAGTCATGGATTATTGTTATAAGTTGTGCGAAGGTCATAATTATTTCAAAATTCAGGGTTCTGTAAAAATAGATCCATAAAACCTTCTTTTGTCTATTTTGCCGAAGGGAATCATACGAACTTCTACAAATTATATTTGTTTGTTTGTCAACTTTAAAGATTGACTTGATGTTTAACAACAACGAAAGCTAATGCAATTCAAAATGCTAGTTTGTCATCATAATGAGACAAACAGCCCCAGTAATCGTTTCTAGGGAAACTCATTCTTTTCGTAAACAATTCAAATCTGAACGCCTCGCAGCAGTTTTGTCTTCTACCTTATTGATAAGGCCACATTATTCATTAGCATAATATTTACTCGGAACACTAACAGGTGAATTTTGTGTAATCTAACTCCACAGATTCTAGATTTAACATTCAATCGAATCAAAAAGCTGAATGTGACATCGTTCCAAAAGTATGCCAGCATTCGATACCTTCTGTTGTACGATAATATGATCCAGTCCATCCAGCCGGGGACATTTTCACATCTAACTGCTTTGGAGGTAAATACTGCTGACTGAATAATTTTGCCAGATGTAATGCTAACATGCATGTATCTATGGCATGTGCACTTATGTATATGTTGTATCTGTTGGTATTTATAGGAAATAGATCTAGCAAACAATGGTTTGCTGACCATACCAGCCGAGCTTTTCCAGTTGCCTTCACTTCGAAATCTTTATGTGGATAGCAACGATTTGGTGGACTTGGATGAAACAATTGAGGTAATTGTTTGAATTGAATTTTTATATTGACATTGTATATAAATAAGATTAAATGTGCAACTGTATTTTAATCCGTAATATTTTTATGTTTTTTCCTTTATTTAATCCTATTTCTGTAGCATAGAAAGCTTTGAACGGTTTCCAAAGTAAAGAGTTTCTAGCAACCTTTGAATTAAATATCTTTTGAATTTTTTTTGGTATGATATGTTAGAATGTGAGTTTAGAGTAAACATACTTGCTCTTGAACAAATGAAATTTTAGGATCGCGAAGAATGTAAATTTTTCCATACAATATTTATATCCTCTTTCAATAAATTTCTAACCCGGATGAAAGGATTTGAATGTTTCCAAATTTATTGAGAACTGATTCTCATAATCAAGTCAACTATGGCTTGTTAAGATTGTGGTGATTAACGTAGTTATAATCAACCTAATTTTTGTTCGAGACCAAAATAAGTCCAGATACTACTATCTAAATACTGGTATCTCTGGAGTAATTTCGATTTTTGAATTCTGAAACTTGAATAGTGAAAAGCAAATTGTTGTATGTAAACCAATTACTATATCCAAAGTATTCAATTATTTGTGAACTGTTTGAACCTAAATTCTCTTCCAATATTAAATAAAAAATTTTGAAGTATTTATTCCCTTTATTTCTGAAAACCTAAAAAAATGACATCAATGTTCAGTGAAAATTATGCCTTAATTACAGACGTCAGGAGATTCTCAAGTTTGTTTATGAACATTGCGATGCAGGAAGTAGAATTTACCAACATGTTTTGCTGACCATTGTTGTTAGTATTTCAATCAAATATAGTTGGAGCTAGCAACATAACTGAATTTATTCAATTGTAAAGTGGACGTCTGGATGTTTTTTTATAGATAATATTCTATTTTTATAATAGAACTCATTGTTCTGCCATTTTTCATAAATATGCATAAATGTTGAAAATATTCATGTCATGAACACTATACCCTCTGCGATTCTTTGCTAGTGTAACTTTTTCGTTAATATCTTCTAGCAGGATCTAGACGTCATTTGGAGAATCGTAGCTTCCTTCTAGGTTGTAATAAAATTTGCCTTTGACGAGTTCTATCCATTTTTTTTAGTTTGAACGTGACAAAACCATTTCATATTAACATTTGTGGTGCACACATGAAGATTCTGGTTGTTTATAGATTGTGGTTTAAAGATATTAATTTATACACTTGACATTATCAACTCAATAAAATTTTCATCAATTTTAGATCCTGGATAAACCAATTGGGGCGCCATTAGAGTATCTAAATGTTGCCAACTGCGGATTACGAAGAATACCTCGTTTAGGACTATTGCCATGTACGTGATTTAACATTTAACATAATAATTAAGCAATTTATAGTTTCCAATAACAATCCACAAAGTTTATAAAAATGTTGAGAGACATTTTTTGTATATGAAATATGTATTGCATACTAATAACGTCATCTATTTTAAAGATCTTTCGCATTTAAATGCATCGCTCAACCCACTGCAAGAGGCTATAGCGCAGGACTTTGTTCCAATGTGCCGTTTAAGAAGCTTGGATCTGCGCCGAGCTACCATAAGTCCTTGCAATTGCATGGCCATCATTATGTATCTTGAAAGCTTAGGTATAATTGCTTCTGGTCGAATTGACTGTGATATTGTGGGTAGGTTTTCGTTTCTACGCTTTCATTAAATAATGATTATTTTGTTTGATAAATTCTCAATTTTGTTAGATAAAAAAACCTGCGATCCCGACGCATTTGCCATCGATACCAAAGAAAATGTTGATTGCAAGTCAATAATTCAAAATCGGGAGTCACAAAATAATTGGATAATTATTGCTGCTTGTATTGGTGCTTCGCTAGTAATATTAATTGGTTAGTACGAATTTGCCAACTGGCATGAATCATCGATATAATATTCAAATTTATCGATTGGGCGTTACAGGTGTGCTATGTTTGTGCCAAAGACGAAAGGTGAGTGCGCGTAGGGTTCAAAAACGAACCACAAATCTAGGACAAAATCGAGAGCTGTTAAGAAATGCCAATAAAAGTTAATTAAATATGCCTTTGAAACATGTTTTGTGAAGAATATTTGTGTAGTATTTATTAAGATGGTAATAGTAATGTAATTGTGTATATGGAAACACGCAGTAGTATATGTCAGGTACGAATATAAATACTTGTTATTTTCAAATCTGAATTGTGTTTCTTAGGAAAAGTTCAAATAGTACCGTAAATTTCTTAGGCAGTTAATTATGTAATAAATTTTTTCTAACAATTATGATGTGACTTTGCTTTTGAGAATTCCACGGTAAATGTACGAAATTTTGCAACTTTAAAAGATTACTGACAATTTTCACGGAGATCTGCAGATAACTATGAAAAATTGATCCAGCAGCCTGAACAAAATCCAATTTACTGTTCTTCAATTTGCAAGCAATTCATTGAATTAATATAATTAACATGTACACGTATTGGTTTATAGAATAAAAAACAAATTTATTATAATTTAATTCATATTCACTCAGTGTCATTTTTGACACCTTTAATTTTCAACTTCCAATTCAGCTTCTTTAGTCACCGCTTCCGTGATAGTTTCCTCTTTAGTTTCAGCTTCCTTAGGTTGCCTTTCTTTAGCACGACCTGATCGACGTTCTGAATATCGCGACACTTTCTTTTTAACAGCTGCCTTTTCATCTTTTTGCTTAACACTTTCACAATCGGAGGCAGGATTACTTTTATAATCCTTCATTTCGACACTTAATCGACCACTCTCGTCCTTATGTGTGGACGCAGATAGTCGCATTTTTCGCGGTTGATAGATTTCAATTGATGGGCGATCCTGCAAATGAAACACAAAAACACAATCATAATTTGTAGATGATTGATAAGGGCTATTCAGTACTCACAATTTTCTTATTTTGTGAAATAATGAATGAGAGAACGACCATCGAAACCGAAAATGAAATAACGAAATTTTATGAGTCTTTAGATTGATTTTATTTCAATCAAACGCAAAATTAGGTGTGTTTTTCCAATTGTAATTACAAAACTATGAAAATTACCCGGCGAGTTGTTACGAATTAGCTGTAGGTTAATGTAATGTGCGTGTCATATGTTTAAACAAAACGAGGGTGATTTTTAATAAACAGGTCATAAAATGCTATCCATCGATATCATCGTTAATTGCAGGCAAACAGTTTTTTTTACATGAGATCTTACCACATAAATAATGTTTAGTGAAAATCATAAATCTAAATCGAAGAGCAATTTCGAAGCGTATTTTATTATTTCACAATATAGGCGATTAAAAGAAAATACCAGGTTGAATAGTACCAACTAATTTATGCAAAGATGACACCTTAACCAATGTGAAATTCACTGTGAAATTATGTTTGTGTTTAATATTTAACGAAGCAAATATATCCGATACTAAAGAAAAGAGTACTGCGAAGAAACTGTAGGACAACCACAACCGAAACAGAATAAAATAAAATCGTTCTCGTTGATTCAATGCTGTCTTGAATCAATTTACTGTACACAGAAGAGTCACACCGAAAACTTACACCAACAAATGCGAAAAGAAACTTTAATCGTACAACAATGTCTACCATTAGGGTCTTGAACTTATGGATGCGAATGATTAATATTTTAAACTGAAAATGGTGCACTGCCTTGGAAATAATTACTCATGACGTACTGAATATTAAGCATGCTTGGAATGTGCCATTAAATCATCACAATTTGCTGTGATTTAGCTTATTTTAAGATTTCAATATATTACGAAGCATGTGATAGTTCTTGAGCTACTTTGCAAGAAGAACCATCAAACATTTAGTTATTGTACAACTGCAAGATATTAAGATGTCATTGCTATTTATTTACAGCCAAATTAGATGATAATAAACTATATTAGCCCAGTATTAAGTGGAAGTTTTTTATTCGCAAGTTTCCTGCCTTACTTTAAAATAAGCTACTGGTATGCCAGCTTTAGATAGTGTTCAACTTGTCTATGTAGCTGTTTTGACTAATGCGTGCCAATACATAATATTTCGATACTCACTTTGTTTCTAATCCGTCGGGCATTTCTTTCCTCTATCCTTTTCTCTCTCTCCTTGACTCTATCGATGTGTTTGCTTGTTGACTCGACAGCTCGCTTTTCAATTGGCTTGTTCAAAACCTCCTTATTCGAAGCGCTATCTTCCTTCTCAGAGGTCGAAAGCTGTTCCAATTTATTGCGAACTTCAGCCAAACCACTTTCGGTATCTACGCTTTTATTACCCTCCAATGATGAATCTTCCAGATTCGGCTGACTTCGAGAAACCAGCTCGTTGAAAGGAGTTAGAAATGATGTCGTCTCTTTAGAGCGTTTTAATTGAATGCCCTTCTTATTAGCATTTGCACTTTGAATGCTTGGTGTACTAGGCTGCGAAGAGCTTGAGTCTTTGGCCACGTCTCCGATCGATATAGCTTCATCAGGCTGACTTTTTTCGCATGTTTGCTGCTTTTCGCGCCTACCAAAGCTGCACTTCTTCGTTTCTTTATTCTTTCTGTCCTCCTGTACGCGTAATTTATTTTCAGTTTTGTCCAATGTGTTTGAAGCGCGACTTTCGTGAGCTTTTCGCTCGCGCTCCTCTTTGCGTTTTTGATCACGTCGTCGATTTCGTGATTCTTTTCGATCATCGATTGCTTTCTCACGATCCCGCTTCTTTTCAACTAATTTTTCTCTGGATTTGTCATCTTCCTAGAATGAAATAAATTAATCGGTCATATGTTTGTGAATGTTAAAAAGAAGAGAATTGGAGTTGACCTTTAAAAATGCTGCAATAAAAATCTCTAGCAATCAAAAAAGATCAAAAATGGATGGAAAAGTTGGCTGTGATGTGTTTTCAGAACAGTTAGGCCTGAAGCTATCCTTCTGGTTTCCAAACCATTGCAGTGCTTTTCAGGCAGAGGTCATTGCAATATACAAGGCAGTAGACTGGTTGAGAAACCAGAAAATTTCTATGAAAAACCTAAAGATTTTCTCTTACAGTCAAGCGGCTTTCTAAACATTATCCAACGTGTACACCTCATCCAAAATTGTAATGGAATATCGCACACAACTGAACGTGATGTCGATTCACTGTGAAGTGATCCGATACTGGGTACCGTTGCATAGATATATGCCGGGAAATTGCGAAGCAGATGCTTAAGCGGGAGCTGGTATTGAGTTCCAGGATTATACACTAACACTAACCGCTAGCCTCCATAAAGCTAGGTTTCAAGCAACATTACATTGAGGCTGCAGATAGGGCCTGGCTACTGGAAGAAACTTGTAGGACAACCAGCCAAACTTGGCGCGCATTGAGCTGTAAACGCACCAAGCAGGTCCTCAACACGAGCCGTGAAACCTTAAGTTTCATCTTATCCGTACTGACGGGGCATTGTCTGATTGGTAGACATGCAGAAAGATTGGGTGTGCCCTTCAACGATTTTTGCCGAAGCTGCAGATCGGAAGAAGAGGAAGGAACGATCCACCATTTTCTGTGCGAATGCCTAGCACTATTGCTCGCCCTTTCTGGACAGCCTCACGAAAGTGGCTAATTCGCTTCATACAAGAATCTAAATGGTTATTATCATCCGGCAGGTAGGTTCCAGTGCCGTTTCAGTTTTTTGTAGTATCTCAATGGGTCTATTGTGGCCTAAGTGACCCATCTTTTGATAAAGTGGGCTGTCACTTCAACCAACCTACCAACATTCCAGAAAAGAAGAACAAAATAAGTAGATGATTATTATTTGAGCGTGTAGCAATGCCTCTAGTTCCCATAAACTTCCGATAGTAAGCATAGAAAAGTTTTGAAAATCCCAAACCTCATATGTTCTTAGGATTATTCAGATTAAATTCACTCCCAGTCATTATAGAACCCAAAGAAGTGAATGGATGGCTTTAGGACTTTTTCAAGAATGTTTCCATAAAAGGATTGCATCAAACGATGCATATTGACGACTGAATTGCCAAGGAAGCCGAATTTAATCAAAGATAATGTTTCAATACACCCGAACATTATGAAAACTTCGTTATACGAAATGCTTCGCCCCATTTAGGTCAGTAAAAGTAGATTGAATCGTGTTTAAAACCACAAAATCGAAAATGATTATAGTCAAATTCCTAGCAAATATGGCTTGCAAGAAAAATGGATAAATGATTATGTGGAAGGAGACCAGCTTACCTTGGAATCTTCTTCAGCAATAGGTGGCTGATTGCTTTTCGTCAATTGGGCTTTGATGTTGGCCAATTGAACTTTCAGGCTTGTACGTTCTTCTTCCCGTTGCCGGCGTTTTTCTTCTATTTTACGTTTGCGTTCATCACGACGCTCCTGTTTTTTGTTGGCCAAATATTGAAGGAGAGGTGTGGATGTAATTTTTTTGTCTGAAAATATTAAAGAGGGATCGTATAGTCTCTATAGACGAATTCAATGTTAATTTTCTCATATCAAATTCCTTATACCGATATTCATTGTTTGCGAAGTACAATAAACGGTATATAAACAACCAGCGCATCGAAGAAAGATGGAGAAAGTGGCAAGGAGGAAGCGGTTTCAGACGATGAAAATCTGGGAAGCCGAAAAGCTGGAACAGATTCGTTTTTAAGAACATTTCCAACTCTTAACGGCGAAAAAGCACAGTTTTAGGATATATTTTGCGAATTCAATGATCGAATAAAAACTGTGTTCCATAAACTAATTGCATTGTAAACATTTCAGATCACCAAAGTGTGTCCAAAATCCATGCTTCAGAAACCTACCATCTTTCAGCTGAAATGAATACTCCAACTTGAATTCCGTCTTGTTTCCTTCATTCTCATCCTTGTTTAATGTCTCCAGAAAACTTATAAAATGCGGATCCGATTCAATCGTGCTGGCTTTGGGGTCCTTTTTGCGACTCTTGTTACGTGGCAGCCCTTGGAACGCGGCGAACTCAACTACAGCCGGGTACTCAGCACCTTTGCTATCAACAAACACGTAGCCGTCGAAGCGATCCTTGAACAAAAAGATATCGTCTTGATTGACGAAATTAATATACGCACGGGCGGTTGCGTCCTGGCCTAGCGACCAATCGGCAGGAATAAAATAGTAGTTTTCATGATCGGGCAATGGTTCGATTTGCTTTAAGAATATCTCTTCAGTCATGCTAGGCGGCAAACGGCGGATAATCACCTGTAAATAGGACATCGACATTGATTCATATTCGCGTGTGTGTAAGGATCACCTAACCTTTTTTAGCACCTTTGCTTTGTCCCATTTGTGAGATTTCTCTCGAATTTTGGATGGAGATTTTTCGGTACTATTCACTTTTTCACTGTTTTCTTCGGTCATATTAGGTAATATTCTTCCTTTTTGACAAAAAATAGAGTGCAGGCAAAACGACCAATGTTGTTTTTTTCATGAATGTCAACGTCAAAGCGAGTCAGCTGATTGTTGACATTTTGTTTGTTTTGAAATTGAATGTCATTTTCGTCAACATATTGCAAGAATTCCCGGGGGACCTTCTTGTACTGTATTGTCAAATTTGTTGTTATACTGATGTTATTCCTCTATTCATTTGTTCGGAAGTCCTTTTTGTCGAAGATATGATTTCAATATAAGAAACTACCTGTTATATAGGCGCAACTTCGAAATCACGTATGTCAGTTTGGAGGGGAAAGGTCGCACTTTTCGAACTTTCAAATTTTGTTGCTCAGACGTCTTTGACGCATGGTATAAAGACAATGCTGTTTAGGTTAAGCTTTAAGCCGACAAGTATAAAATGGGTTCGTGCCGCATTTTAAGTAGATGTTTATTGAATAAAAACTGCCCGCGGCTGAGCTTTACAAGATGCCAACTGTTGAGAAGTTACTGTTCCACTGCAGACACAAAAGAAACAGAAACGACAAAGGGAGGCTTCGCTAAAGCATTTGAAAAATACACAGCGCCAACAATCCCGGAACCGAAGGAACAACAAACATTCGCTTCCCTGCTAAGAAACTCCAAATTCACTGATGTAATGTGTCTTAACCGAATCTTATTATATGCTATTTTGATTGTTAAATTTTATGTTCCAGCTTGGCGATCCCGAAGGCAAGGTCGTTACCGGCAAAATATTCCATATTGTGGAGGACGATCTCTACATTGATTTCGGCTGGAAATTTCATTGTGTCTGCACTCGACCGACGAAGAATGCTAAGTATAGTCACCCTGTTCTGTTTGACGGAAACTGTTTTCTTTACTTTTCATAATATCCTTCTAGCGAATATGTGCGTGGGGCTAGAGTGAGATTGAGGGTAAAAGATCTCGAGCTGTCTACACGATTTTTAGGCTCTTCGAAAGATTTGACTATTCTGGAGGCAGACTGCCAATTGCTTGGACTTGTGGGAAGCCGTAGCAAGAAGCAATAATGGTGTCACGATTATTTGTTAGATTCAAAATAGCTTAATATAGCCAATACTTATATAATGCTGTTTTTAATTTGAAAACGACTGGCTTTTTCTGTTGCCGGGGACTTGTTTTATGTTAACTATTCACAAGTTCGTATCAGTTCATCCCGTGCGAAGTAGTTACTTTGCTTTAAGGCGGGATACGCATCGTTTTTCCAACGTTGGGAGGTGGAAATCTTCAAAAGATTCCGAATCCTGCTTCTCGATATGTCGAGCTTTTTCTATCGACTAAAACCACCTCCGGTTTCAAATCACTCTCCCTATTATTTTCATATATTGTCCATTTCTGTTTCCAGTCCATAGTACTTTTCAGAGGAATCGTTATATGGGATCGTACCTAACTTGCGGAGTTTAGAATCATTTTAGCCAGACTTATAACTCCGAACATATATTTATGATTGTATTTCATATTAAGCTTAGATTTTTGTGGAGCTGGTTGTATTTACTACGAATTTTGTACATGCTGGAGGTATTTTTTAGTATCATTTTAAACGAATTTGGAATGGCTATGTTTTTTATTTTGTCCGGTAACATTGAAAAATCTGCTGTCCGCGACACTAGCGGTTCTCCCGTTGCAAAGTCCTGCTGCCATAACCAAAATGATGAACACATTTGATTCACTATTGCGTTAATTTCACCGTATTTCTAACAACCAGCTATGCGAAATTTAGCCTGTACAAAAATACATGGCACATCCAAGACAAAATTCTTTACATAGAATTCAGTGAGAGCATTTAAAAAATATTTGTAATCTGCGTAAAATCTCCCAATGAAGAAAGTGAGGATTCTCTTTTATTTCCAGACGATAGAATCGTATAATCGTGAATGCCGCATAGGAACACTATTCACTATTAACAATAGAAACATATACGACACTGAGATATAAAAGAATCGGATGGGAAACAACAGAAATTGCATCGGTTCAGATAGAATAATTACTATAAAAAAGAAACAAAATCGAATTCGATACTCAGAGTTTCCAATTAAATGTAATAGAAACATATGAGGCAAAACTTAATTTGTATTGCTTTCTAATAGATTAAATTGTTTTTTCCAATGCTACGTAATATATCGGAACAAAGGTCTTACAATTGAAATTGTTCAACAATCTAACCAACATAGACGCAGAAAAAACCGCCATGAAATACCAAATGGAACTATGTACGCTGCAGGTTGATTAATTATATAAGTCGAGAAAAGAGACACTGTGATTTATTTCAAAAATTACATAAGAGAAATATTTTGAGGCACCAATTTTTGTCAACGAGCTTTTCTAGATATGATTGAAATTGTTGATTAAAATTCATAGCATCATCGAAGATGTCTGTATAGGCTATATTTTATGAATGATTACTAACCTTTTTTACTAGCGGTGTTATATGTAAAGGGTTTTCCAATAAGAGGTTTCATTTTAATATTTAAAAAAAACAGTATTTTTAGGAGAAATCAATGGATGTTTATTTCATTGTAAAGAGGAAGGTATACCATTAACAATGGAAAACGGTATCATTCAAATGCTACGCTTGCAGCACCATATCCTTTTCATGAAATTTTCCATGACCAATTCGCACATTTGCGGCTGTATGTCATCGATAACTTCATGAATTCCATCTTTAAGGTCTTGAATTGATTGTGGAGCATTGGCATAGACCTTATCTTTCACGTGGCCCCAAAGAAAAAAGTCTAAAGGTGTTAAATCACAAGATCTCGGTGGCCAATTGTGATCACCTCTTCGAGAGATAGCACGGTCAGGAAACTTTTCTTGCAAAGTTGCGATGGTTTCGTTGCTTGTATGGCACGTAACGCCGTCTTGTTGAAAATAAACGTCGTGCACATCAATATCTTCCAATGTCGGCCATAAAACATCATTAATAATATCTCGGTAGCGCATTCCATTCACCGTAACAGTTACGCCAGCCTCATTTTCGAATAAGTAAGGTCCAATCAAACCGCCAGCCCAAAAACCGTACCAAACAGTGACACGTTAAGGATAGAGAGGCTTTTCAACAATAATTCTTGGATTTTCCGAGCCCCGAATTCGACAATTCTGCTTATTCACGTAGCCTGCGAGGTGAGAATGGGCCTCATCACTGAATATGATTTTTCGATGAAAATCTGGATCATTTTCATGCATTTCAAGGACCCAATCGGCGAAGATACGACGTTGCTGGTGATCGACCGGCTTGAGTTCTTGTGTTAACTGAACTTTAAAAGCCTTAAGAATCGACAAACCTGGGTTTTCGTCAACACTATGGGCTACAGCAGCAATATTCTCAGTTGTTCTTGAGCGACGCACACGGTTTCGATTCTTCACACCACTAATTTGTCCCAACAGCTCAAATTTTCCCACCAGTTTCACTATTGTCGGCCGAGAAGGTGCTTCATGACCAAAACGTGCTTTAGTTTTGCGAACTGTGACTGTAAAATTTTCACCATTTTTGTAGTGAATTTTTACAATTTCAATGCGTTGTTGAAGCGTGTATCGTTCCATTTTTAATAATGGCGTAGTTTTTACTTGTCAAATGTCAAAAGATGACAGCTTCAAAAGTGACAACTGCCCAAATAGTGGGCTATTCAAAATGAAACCTCTTATTGGAAAACCCTTTATTAGATCGTAAAGTGTATTCATACAATCTTGAAGCATTGTTCACTGCTTCGAGTTTTCAAGGTTTTCTGGGATGATCTTATAATCCATATAACACTCCACGGGAGGGGGGATCTAGCAAATTTATATGTAACAAACTTTAAAATTAGTTAAAATAATTTAATTAGTTAAAATCGTTTGAAAATAAAAAAGGATTTTTGGTTAAAAGTATTTACATTGCTAATATTTTTTAATTAAAATATTTAAGAGTCTAGGGGGGGGAGGTAGATGAATTTGTTACGTAACAAACAACTGCTTTGTTTAGATAACTCATGGACATTTAATCTATCAGACGGGCGTTGTTATGAATAGCGTTTACTAAGGGCATTTATTTATCTTTAAACTCGTTGTAATAATTTTCAGGACTTCTGTATGTGATTAGACTGAAATATTAAGTCGATTTTGATTTTCTTTAATGTACCAATTCTTAAAAATCTTAAACCAAATCGCTTGAGCGTTTTTCAAGAAACATAGTTCATTTTATCTTTACTTCAATAGCCCTCCCCCCCGTTTCGTTTTACATTGCTAAGTTTTATATAATGCATAGTCCAACTTCCGAGCAAAAAAATGCTTCCTATTCACAAAAGAAAAGATGCGTTTTTCGTTCCTTGTCATTTTCGTTATATTTGACAACATCAATTAAGTAACTACAATACCAAATATAAAATTAAAATCACAGCAAAAATCGAAGATTCGTTCGCCGAAGCAATACATGTGCTATAGCATTTAGTTATCATTTTAAGAATATAAATTTGCAATTATGTATTTCATACCTTACATAACACCAATGTATTGTCAACACTCAAATTTTATAGTCCATACGATACATAGAAGAATATCAATAAGATAATTATTGTCGCATTTAAGTTCTGTTTTCAATTCTTATTACATTTCGTTCGAAATACTGACTAAGTTAATCAAGATAATTGGAATCAATTGCTTTTGGAGAAAATCGCTTTAAAGACTAAATTATTTAATGTAAATTATTAATGTAATAATAATTTTGAAGAGATATACACATATGCATTGCATTACGTTGACTAACTCAACTTACTAAATAAACTAGCTAGCTAGATAACTAACTAATTGGCTAACCTATTCGTAACTAATATCATACCTTATTGTCTTTATGGCTTAGTTTCGAAAGTATGATTTTTCTTATAGGTTTCATAAAAATAGTAATAATTAAATATTTGTCTGATGATGTATAAATAATTTTAAAGTTATCTTGAAGTGAATTCGAAATGAAGTAAATTTACATAATATCGATGAGAAGCCCTGCCCGTAACAACTCATTGAAAGATACAAGTAGCCTAGATAATGAATTAAAGAGCTCTGTACAGTAGATGATTAGTCAAGGCTTCAGGTTTTAAGAGTATTGTGAATTAAGTTGAGTCTTAAAAGCCTGGTTTCGTCTGACTATCAGCATCGTTGGGCAATGGACTTGCTGTTGCACTACGATCATATACTTTTAAATTTTCGTCCTTTTTCAGTAAATCCTTTAAGAAAATCATTATTAAAGAATTTGTAGAAATTAATATTGTAAAGTCTTACATCCTGAATCATCAATTCTGGATCATCGATGCCGTTCTCTTTTGTTTGTTCGTCCCCCTTTTGTTTTTTCTCGTCCCAACTTGCCAAAAACTCAACAACAGTTCGATGACCGAATGTTTCTGCCTCGTCGATGGGCATGTTTCCCCAACGATCCTTGCAATCGTGCGGAACGTGGCATTGCTGAAGCAGAAATTTAACACATTCAAGATGTCCTTCGGAAGCTGCCAAATGCAACGCAGTGCGACCGTCATAATCAGCAAGTGTAATGTCCATTCCAGAGAGCTTATGTCGGCGCAATGCTGTAACATCGCCACTAGCTGCCGAGAACAACAGGTTCACAATAGATAGACCTTTGGTTTCATAACGATGACGACGCGGATCCTTTTTGTCGGTGGCATGCTTGAGGTTATCATATCGATGGAAGTTAAAAATGTTCACCAGTTCCTGAAAAGGGGTTTCGATGCTTACAAGTAGTCTTTTGAACGAGCAGAATTTAAATGTACCTCACAAAATTGCACTCCTCGACAACTATTTCCCAATGGGTCCAACGGCGGAGACCAAGTGAAGATTCCCATAACGTTCGGTATAACTACCAGCATACCACCACATACACCTGATTTTGCTGGTAGACCCACTTTAAACGCAAACTGCCCTGAATAGTCATACATTCCGCATGAATGCATCAAAGACAGAACATCGCGCACCACGTCAGGTCTAAGTACTTTCTCTTCAGTAATAGGACAGATTCCTCCATTAGCCAGGGTTGCAGCAACTACAGACATACTGTCGCAATTAGCTTCCATGGAACAGCACTGAAGATAAAATGAAGTTTGAATAGTTTGCCAACACAATAAAATGATAAATATATTACTTGGAAGTAAAAGTCCATCACTTCTCGCAAGTTTGTTTTCTCAGGATAACAGTTGTGTTCGCGCATATAGAAGCCAAGAGCATAGTTTCGATCTGCAGCCTCTCGTTCTGATAAGAAAACAGCATTGTTAAAGCCGAAATTTTCACCACCTGATAATCGCTGTGGATTTCGAAATACCTAATCAACCCCTGTCGGATAACATGAAATTAAGGATATACTTACGCTGAACCATTGCTTGGTGTATTCGAATTTCTCGCCCAAAGTCATTTCAGGAGCTATAAGAGTTTTCAACAGGGCGCAAGTTAATATCGCACCAGCATTTATCATAGGGTTGTGAGGTTTTTCTGTTACAAAAAGATACAAATGAAAATAAAAAGGATTAGAGATAACCCGTTGATGCTTACTATTGTAATCGAGTACAAGTTCGTTGAAATTTCTACCACTTGGCTCCTGTCCAACATATTCATGGACTATTTTCTGTCCTATTTTTTCTAAAGCAATGGCGTATGTTAAAGGTTTGCTGTGAATGGGAATAAATATTTTTTCTTGATAAAGTATTCGATATTTAAAAAATACACCAAAAAAGTAGAGAAATTAAATATGGTGCTTTAAAACTGGAATTTTCAGTTAGAAATTGTTAATTTTTTTCCATTTCCCAGACTCTTATAGTATGTATTTAAAAAACAAATACGCAAACGTTGAGACTGTTTAAGATTTTGGAAAAAACCATGCTTTTAAATTATTAAAGAATTATGAACTTATCCAATAAGTTATTTTTTTCACCAAGCGCACTCTTAATTTTTGATTGTAACGAAATAATGAAATAGTATCTACTACTTACCTACAACTTTGCAAGGTGAATGGAATATCAACATCGCCTATCGAAAAACGTTGTCCATCAATAGTGCACACACTAACACCCCAAAAATCAGGATTAAATCTTGCCAACTGTGGAATATAGCTTGCGACCTTGCCATCCGTGTTGCTCTTACACTTCCAATACATTTCCTCGATGTCTTTGGTGAATCCATGAAAATCGGGAATAATAAATTGATGTCGAAACGCTCTTGCAATAAGAACAATATTTGGGGCGACGACACTAGAGACATAACAAAGGATTATTGCAGTGATGCTGCTAATTATGATTAAGGAAAATGTACCTTTTAAATGTTTCCCGATTGAGGTTTTGAGTTTCCGGCGAGCCTCCTTCGTAGTTTGCTAATTTATGAACTTTTTTCAAGTTGTCCTTTAGTTCGCGAATCCGAGGATCCGACATGCGTATGCCGATGGTTCTTAAGGCCTGCAAGATAGTAGACAGAGTAGGGAATTAAGGTCAAAGATACCCAGATTATCAACTTGTGTACTGAAATATCAAGAAAAAAATATTTCCATTTACTTACTGCCAAAAATTTGCCAATCGGAATAAGTCCGGAATCCTCATTACGAAACATATCAAATAGCACATCTTCAGCATTTTGTTGTTCCTGTTCGCGTTGGCTGTAAGAAAAATGAAAGCATTATTCCATTTGCTTAGCAAACAATCTTCCCAGTTTAGACTTTGCAGTGAAAACAATCAGAACCTGAGTTCACTTCGAAAGTAACGCTAAATTATGAACAGAAAATCAACTTATTTTATGTTATTTTTCCGGAAAAAATATCATCCACACAAAATTCAAACTACATTGACTACGCCAGACATATGGAAAAGTTTTTTTTATCATTATATGCAAAGAGATTGTAAGAAAACTTTTTCGAGTCTTAATGGCGAGTGGAAGACGCTATCTTCCATACAAATATCAGATAAGTAACCCATTTTATTTTAGGCTTTCGAATTAATTCTATGAACCGAAAATTCTAAAATCAAATTGACAATGAGTTTTTGAAATCAATCCAAACATAAATCGAAAACAGAGCCAAAAATTTACAACGTCCAAAGCGAAAGATGCATTCGAACTTATGAAAATACTCACGGCCGTAAGGAATAGCATCGTTTTTGCAAACTGTGAAATTAGATTAGAATTTTGTTATTTTCCAATTGATTACCAATAATTCACTGAATGACATCTAGATTAGATTAATTAATGCAGACAAAAAGATATTCGAAAAAATACTAGCAATAATCTATTTTGTCTTTTTATATTAATAACAGTTTGATGGAATTGAACAATATAGTTTCTGTAAAAGTATATTGAATATTTTTAAACTCAAAAGTCAAGCAAAACATGCAATGTATTATGTTTTGCCACTTCCACCGAATAAACAAGGACAGAGAAAGCAACAAGGAAGCTGATTTAATTAATTCAAGAGGGAACACCACTGTCGAATTTTCAAAAAATCATTTTTTTTTCGTTGGTCTAAAGTATATCTTATAATCATGGAAATCATGTAGAAAAGTATCATATAGTGGAAAAATCTCTAAGTGTTCGAAATTTTAAATTAGCGCGGCGCCTCTCACTGCTCCTTCGGAGCGCAATCCGCGCGTTTCTCCGCGCGCAGTTGGTATTGAAATTTAGAACAATTTTAAATATAAATCTTTCAAAACTGTACACGTGCTCTGTTAGTTGAACGTTAGCAGAGAAGGCTAAAGTACGTCTTTTGGAGACTAGAGGAATGTCAAATTTGTTCATGATTTTTCGATAACTTAAACTTTAAACGTGTTTATCTCGGAACAACGTTTTTCAAACTGGCCGGAATCCTTTCTTAAACAATTGTTGTTCGCTTTACTTGAAATTTTTACAGTATGTTCAAAACTAGTGTTTGCTAGGAAGTACGTAGAATTTTCTGATTATTGCATATTTCAATTGTTATTAACAATTTTCGAGCGTTTTTTCGTATTTTTAACATTTTTTTCAAAATGACGCCATTTTGTCAAGAATCAATTTAAAAAAAATCCTACGTACTTCTCTGGCTGTTATTATGCTTTATGGACAATTATTTGTTTGATAACCATAACCTTAACATTTCAGGAGAAAACGGACCGGCCGCGAAGCCATGAAAAAATAAGGCGTTTCTGGAGAAATGCTAACGAGCCGCCATTTTGTTTTTTAAACTTCTAAAAAAAATTCAAAGAGGATGTCAAATACTTGAACAATATAGATCTTTTTACCAAATTTTGATATGTTGTTTGGTTTTTGAGAAAAAATTCCCAAAAAATGACTTTTTTTACCTCTACAGTGGTGTTTCCCTTTAAGTCTTTAAAATTACCACAACAAATATACTTCTTTTCAATCGTAGTACATTGCAAATTTTGGAAAAAGTCAATAATATTTTTATCGGGAAAATAAAAAAACACATTATGGAAAAAAATACATGTTTTTGAAGAGACATCGAGTGGTATTTTTATAAATTAAAATAACTATTAGATGACTAAAATTATTTTCCAACGAATTATCAATTTAAAAAATCATTTCTGTACGAATAATGAGAATAATTAAGAGCCATTTTGTTTGAATGCCAGGAAAATGGTTTATTTGAAGAGTAAATTTTGTGTTGCCTGGCTTCTTCTTTTAAGCTATCGCTTAGAAAATTATGATTTGTGTTTTATATGAATGAAAAATCAAATATAAAAGGCAAGAGGATGAGTGCACAATGCAATTTATTTCAATCTCGATACGGGAGCAACATTGCTTTAAAATGTTCGGCCCAGCAGCAAATTAAATTGACACGAATTTTATCCTTCAAAACGGTAGGTTTCAGCAACTTTTAATTTAGTTTTCCTTCATTACAAAAAAAAATTGTTGTCATAGTAGCTAGTCTTCTTGTTCAAATGTGGCTATCATTAAATTTTATTAACCTATTTATTTTTACAAAAATATTAGGGTTCTAGCGTAATCATCATATCATTTCAAATATGCGAGAAAAAAACCATCTCCTTAAAGGAGTTGAGAGATTAATTTAAAATCAAAAAGTGAACAAATAAAACATAGCGTCAAACAAAATTGAAGATTAAGTTTTTTTTGGAAATTTAGACTCAAATCTCACTATCAAGAAACTTGTGAAAATCGATACGAAATAGATTTTGTACAAAATTATCACCACTTGCGAGAGAAGTGCAAGATCCAACCATTTATGAAATATTTTTCTTTCTTTCAATTTAGTGTTATTCGTTAAAAATCTAAGCCATCATTACAAGATCGCCAAAAATAATAGAATCTTTACCAATTGAAAATGATGTAGGAACCATTCCAACCACAAGATATTCAAAGATTACAGTGAGTAATTTTTTTAATGATGCAAAATAGATTGTCCTTTCATTTTCTGGTTGATATTTTTTTTAAATATTGTGTTGATAATTTCAAGTCAGGAAAAATACACGGCAACACAATTCTTCGAAATTAATTTGAAATTTGATTGATTTCATTATAGTATGCAATTTAAACAATAATCAGAAAATTAAATCCAATAAAATGGAAAATGGATTGCGTGCAATCATCACAAAAAACACTTCAGGGAGATATTCTTTAAACTGTTTAACAACTCTTCTGAACGCGTTCAACTTATCACAGTCAGAGTTCTATTTTACCTAATAAATCGCGACAGGATTTTCACTAGAGCTTCCTTCTGTTTCACTGGCAAGCACTGAATCGATTCATCAACAGTCTTTACATTTCTATTGTCAACTATTTTTTCCATGTCGCGAATCAAATCAAATTTGGATCACTTCGAAACACAAAAAATCACTACCGAGCACCGATAAGGGTTCTAGAACGACCGAAAAATTGTATCTAAGCAGTTTTCAGGCAGTGTTATCACTTTTATACTTAAAACCTCTTCAGGAGCTAATTGCTTCAGCAAATGACTTTAATGGCTAATAAGAAAGAATATCGAAAAACCGTACTGATTTAAAAATCCACCAAAGTATCCTAACTAGGCAAATATGTATCTTTAATCACGTAGGGGTGTTAGTGACAAAGACTCGTGCGAATACTTTTCACAAAAGTTGTTTTTCTCAAAAAATCTGACCGTTACTGGCAATTAAGTGTGAAATTTAGTGCAATTAGCGGAGATTTGTTAACTCAAGACGGTATTGTTTTGGGCCAGGGAATATGATAAAACTCATCACTAGAACTTTTCGGCTCGTGCATTATAAGAAATTAGTTAGCGTTAGGCTAACAATTGTGAAATTTACAATGGATAGAATGATTTGATGACAAACAAATGATTTGGTTATTGGAGAAATTCCGAAAAAGAACAGTAATTTTGTTGTGACGGAAAAGCGATGGGGTAGAAACGTGTACTAATTAAAGAAATAATAACGCTTCTGAATTAAGGAAGAGATGATAAAGTAGTTTCAGTATTTTAGTAAAAAACAGCTTTGGATCGTTGCGTATCACACATCTGAATTCAGAGGTTTCAATTAACGACTCCTTTTTTAAAATTCACCTATTTAGAAACAATAATCTTTGTACAAAATTTCGTTCGTTTATGATAGCATTAAGTTTTTTGATACTGCATAAATGCATAGTTTAGAATATATATAAGAGTTTCGTAGATCCTATGATGAAGATTATAGTTGATAAAATTAATTATCACTTGCGAATGTCACACCTTCCCTTATATTTGTGATATTTTTAGCGAATGATAATGGAGTTTAATGTGACGAGGTGTATTTATAGCATTGAAAAGGAGAAAAACGTTTATAGATTTAATTATTATGTTTTCATAATTAATTCCATAAAAAGATTTAATAGTATAAATTCGAAATTTAAATAAATATCGTATCACACCATCTTCAAGATTGGAGCAGAATTATTTTTTTTCTAAATTAAGCTCGAAAGTTTTCACTGATTTCAAATGGAAGCAAATTTAAATTTACTTAAAATGTTTTAACTTGCAGAAGAGTGCAAACGAATGTTTAAAAAATTAATATCCCAAATTTATGATTATATATATACATATATACATATATGGGTATTTTGAAAACATTTATTTCCATTCTTCTTGAATTATTTAAGTATTCTAACCGAAAAAATCACCCATTATTTCACATTCTCTATATTGTTCATTAAACGGTAAGTGCAGCAAAGAATAAATCAAAATTCTCATGCTTACGCTCGGATCATTTGAATCATTTCGAACTGTATCCACATAAACAAATATTATAATATTCTCTTTTACACTAAACAACCACAATTTTCAAATCCAACACGGAATTTTCACCAGAAATCCTTTTGAACTGTTTCCCTCTAAACGTTTAAAGAAACACTGCAAACAGTTTTCAACGTAGGTATATGACGAACTTCTTTATTCTGTTTCAAAGTTCCTTTTGTACATATGTTATCGGCGACGAATTTAATTTAAATCAATCGATACGGATATAAAACTAGTAATTGATATCAATGAAGTAATTGAAAATAAAAGTTAATATACATCTAAATGTCGAACTCGGAGAGACTTGTGACGAAACGTATTGATTTCAAGTGTATGAAAGTTTATTAATGCTTGCATAACTTTTAAATTTAGTATCTAATAATATGTTTGCATGCGCCGTTTGTTGTGAACACTAGTTGATCTTGTGCACATTTAATAAATACTGCAACTGAGAATAACTATATAAATAGAAATAAAAGAGAATATGTCTCCAAATGTGCATAGGCATGATATTTACGTAGTATTTTGAAAACTAGGCTGTGACCCTAAAGTGTTTCTGTAAATTGTTTACATTTTTGTTGGTATTTTTGGAAATCTTTCAAGGGAAAGAGCATTTAAGAAAATTTTCAACGAATTCACATTCAAAATTGTTAGACCACATAAAAAAATATTTTTTTTTTCAGGTAAGACTCAAAAACCGCAAAAACTATATTTTCTCATATTTACTATCAATTTTTGAAGGTGTCATCACCACAATCATCAATGATTATTCTAAATAGATAAGGCAATAATATTTTTATCAATGATCCTTAAAGTAATGCGGAATGGGTAAAACCACACCATAGTCACCTCGTAGAGTTTCTTTTGATATCCGACTTAAGATAGGACTGGTGAGCAAAAGACACTATATTCCAACTGACTAACGAGTGGCTATAGCTTTCTAGTATTAAAATATTGTAACGAATTCTACGGACAATCAAGGATTGAATTACGGCAGAATTGATGATCATTAAAAAGCGATTATTTCATCGAGGAACAAATAAGATCGACTTTTGACTAATAAGCTTTCGTCCTGAACAGGACCCGATCTAGCTATTTAGCCGCTCCTGACAAAAATAATTTTTGCCGCCCTTTATAATGAAATATTGTAAGTCATAAGCATGTTTTGTGTATGAAATATTCACATATATTTGTCTATTATTTTGCCGCTCTGGGCGTTTGCCCGGCTTGCCCCCCCCCCCCCTAGATCGGGCCGTGGTCATGAAGAAAATTGATAAGTGGTTCCATTTTCAAGGCATAATCATGCAACAAATGGTGCTATAATTGATTTTTCAGTATCAGAAATCAGGAAAATAAAATTAATCTAAATAATTTATGCACTACGAATAGTTAAACTTACCAATTTTTTGCACTCTCATCCAAATCATAGAAAGCAAGTCTCTTACTTGCAGGTAATAAGTTTAATTTTGGTATTGGATATACAGGACGGAACTGGAAAAACAAATAAAAATATTATAGAGAATAGTTTAGATACAGAAACTAGAAGTTTTTAAAGAATTATTTTTCATCTGAATGATAATAAAATTAATTTCGGCAAGTTGCAAAATAAGCAATGATCTTTCTTAACTTTTGCCAAAAAAAGAAGAAAAAATGAATAAATCAATTGCTTTTTTGTGATTAAATTAAAAGTTATTTTAAAGTGGCTGGCATAGTTTTCGATTTTTATTTGCTTTATTTTGCTTATTTATTTTTAATGATTAACCAAAATAAATAATATGTTGGCGTTTCATTAACAAATTGCTTGCCATTACATATTCCACTTGCCCAAACCGTTAAAATTATGATTATATGATTCGATTGAATTGCCAACCATGGTTTAGTGTCACGCATCATTCATTAATCAATTAATTCTTAAGGGTTTTTTGGTGCGAAAATCTGATTTTATCAAGAAGTGAAGTTTTATGGTTCTATTGATTATTGTTGAAAAAATATAATGCCCAGAAAACTCAGTTACACAAAATGAAAGCAAATGATAAGGTTTTAAAATGTTAACATCCAGAAGAGAAATACAATTTCGTTGGTTCGGTTCGACCCTTGCAAAATCGGTCTCAAAAGAAAGGATGCAATGTTTGCTAACTGTTTACAGTTACATCAGCGCCAGCAAAAATTGAATTCCAGCGGAACAATCGAAAGACACTGAAAAAACCCAATCCGGGGGATCGAGCGCAGATCCCCCATACTATAAAGTGAATATAGAAGGTGTTCAAATGATTTTTCTGCACAATTACCGGTTCGATCCTTGCAAAATTGGTCTCCAAAGAAAGGATGCATTTTTTTATGAGATTTTAAGTAACCGATACGGTCTTATTACAGGGAGTCATAGTTAATCTGTCATTGGATCAGAGGTGGACTGAAATGCAGGTTGGGTATAATACGTAGTCGTGCCATGAATATTGATACAACTGTAAATTGCGCCCCCCTGGATGTTAGCATGCAGGTAACTAATTGCTATGTTGGTAGTCCTGATTGTTGACATATGTTTTAAAAACGCGCCAAATCTTGTCAGTGTAGCTAAAACCGTTACGATGGAGTGATGTAGCAAAGAGAACCGCATCGCTGTGATTGCTTCACACAAATGTGGAGTGAAGAAAGGCCGAATTTTCGAAACACTAAAGCCATTAAAAATCACGGGTTTTCGTGTATCGAACTAGAGCGTTATTCATTGAAACTGGAGAAGAACTAGACCGTAAAAGATCCGGCAGACCTCGCAAGCCACAAATCATCAAAGAATCGCAAGAAATCCTGTCCGCAATCAGAAAATCATGTCTCGTGAAATTAACATTGCACCGAAACTCATGAGTCGTATTATCAAAGAAGACTTGTAGCTTGCAGCTTTCAAGAGACAAACAGGACACAGACTCAATGCCGCTTTAAAACGACAATAGGGTGGAAAAGTCAAAACAGCTGTTACCGAGATACGGTAGAGGGCAGTACAAAAGAATATTTTTTACCGACGAGAAAATCTTTACCGTGTAGGAACCTTCCAACAAAATAACAGGCAACAGAAAAGATTCCGAGGGTTGAGCGAGCACATTATCCAGCATCAGTGATGGTTTGGTCGGGAGTGTCCTATGAAGATGTCACTTCTAACCATTTCTGTAAAAAGTGCGTCAAAACAGCTGCCAAAAACTATCAGTCGGATATCTTAATGAAGGCAGTAAAATCTCTAAGCCGAACCATGTTTGAAAATAAAGAATGGGTGTTGCAAAAAGGCTCTGCGCCTGCCCACAAAGCGAAAACCACACAAGAGTGGCTTGGGAAAAATGTGTTTATCAGCGTTAATTTGTGGCCATCAGCCAGTCCAGACCTTAGTCCCTGCGACTACAAATTGTGGTCAGTATTAGAGGGTCTTGTCTGCAAAAAACGTTAAAACAACCGGGAGTCGTTAAAACAGACATTGAAAAAAGCTGTGGACAATTTCCCGACGGAAGTCGTGCGAGAATCAATAGACCTGACAGACTTCGGCGCTGTATTCAAGCAAAAGGCGGCCATTTTGAATAATTTCTTATGTAGTGTGTTAGTTTTACAATAAATGGAAAAAAAATTAAAATCCAACTAGCAGTTTCATTATTATAATTAAAACATCTTGTATCAATATTTCTGACACGACTAGGTAATAGAAAGGTCAAACGTTGTAAGATTTCTGCAGGGAAGAGAGAAGGATTGACCAAACTGGTAGTAATTCAATTTACTTCGTTTTATCAAGCTCAAAGGTTTCCTTAAATGCCATGCTCAATGACTATGATTTGAGTTTTAGTGTAATTGGTCTTCTGTGTAGAACTGAATTTGATATTATCATATAAACTGTGTGCTAATTTTGTATACATTATTACGGAGCATAGACTAATTGATTATTTTGCATCCATAGGATATCTTAAGTATTTGTAAATATTTTACACACACTATACACACCTTATTTTTCTTCTTCGAAAAGCCGCAAAATATCTTGGCTCGTATTCAAATGAATGTTAATGAAATGCAAATACCACATACCCATTGAAAATTCCACAAACACTATCCCCATAGATTTGAAGCTCTCTTTGCATCTCCACGAAGAAATGCGTAAAAATCTATTTCGATTCAACTGTAACATGTGATCGGTTTTATGCATAATATACTAAAATATGTGTATTATTCTATAGAACATAAAGCTGAAACGTGTGACATATTGACGCCATAGATGCTCCATCATGAATGAATGATACGTTGAAATCTCTGTAGATTGGAGGTGTGTTTCTGACGCGATTTGAATTCAAACGCAAAATTGTAGAAAGTACGAATCCACCTCTATTGAGCTTCTAAAAATTAAGTACGTATACAATGGCTTTCAAAAACGATTAAATTATACAAACGTTTAGTAGGACATATTAGCTTGAGATCTTTAAGTTATTTAAGATATATTTTTAACAAAAAATCACATTGAACTTTGGTCGCTATAACTTGTTGGGTGTCGTCTCATCATTAATTCAGGTTTGAAAGAATTTGTATTTCGTTGGCGCGCAAAAGCTAAATATATTACGTCTAAACGAATATTTCTGGCAAGATTTGTTCAACAACGATAACACGAAAAACATGACTAGAAACCAATTTACGGATGATTTTGAATAAGTTTGAATGACATTTGAAGTGTAAATTTTTCTGGTACCACTTAAACCGTGATGTAGATTTATTTTTGAGCTTACAATATGGAAATAATTAAACATTAGAATAACAACAGACTTTAAATTTATGTATCAAAAAGAAACACTGTCTATATTTTCTCCAGGCGAACCAAATAAGTAACCCAAAATGGTTTTATTAAAAAATGTGTTTCAAGATTCGTTGAGTAACTGAAAAATAAAGACTACACGTCTTTGCCAGTTTTCAGCTAGACTCAGATTACATAGACTAAACACAACCAGCCTACTTCACTATCTAAGCACAATTGTAGGGCTTCTCATTCTTGATGCCTAAGTGGCAACAGTAGTTCAAATCTATAGTAATTTCTAATATTTCCTCTAGTTATTGCTCGTTACCTAAGCTGAACGATTACATGGAGATTGTGTCATTTTGAGCTAGAAGTTTTTATTTGAATTTATTTTTGTAGGTGTGGATATTAATTGTGGCTTTAGAACACGTTTCACTAATTCATATACACTTCAAAGCAATTTAAATGGATTACAAAAAATATTACTGGGTCGTATCAGATTTATTTTAGATTGTGTAGTGTTTGCTTTCTCTCATCATGTTTAATGGGTCAGGATCATTTGCATTAACTATTAACTGTTGAGAACTTGCACCCTTTTCCATTGCGTGCCACGATAATTAATATTTTACTCTAGATAAAATAATTCAATTAACCATTTATGGTAAATTCAAAGACATATTACCATTGCCTAAAATGAATCATAGATGAGTAGAATACTTAGAAGATGACAATTTGAATATTGTCTTGCCTTCCATAGTCTATAGAGTCTCAAAATCAAAAACACAGAAAATTGTTTTGATTAGTTTCAAACCAGATATAATTTCAACTGAAATAGAACAACAAATAAACTTTACTTTAAGAACACATTTTCGTACACCGTAATATAAAGCAGTCATGAAAATATTGGTTGCATATAAAAACGCTATAATCTTTTGATTATGTTTATGTAATTTTAATAAAACTTTCCATCCCCAAAAAATAACGTGAACAATTTCATTTAACGATAAAGTTTTGATTTATCGTTTTCACCGCTACGCATTCAATATTAATTAAAAAGCTCTTGATATCGATTTCGACATGTTTAACTTTAGACGATAAATGGTGTAGTTGAAATTAATAGGATTGTCTGAGTATTAGTTTAAAGTAAATGAAATCACAGTGAATTCACAATTGATGAACGGTTGTATGTTATCATTCTTAGTTTTAAATAGACAAATGATAATGACGATTAAAAAAAGTATACCGTAGGATATATCGTGTGGTTTGGTTGACTCTGTGATGAGTTAATATTACTCTGGGCCTTAATTTACCATCTTTTAAGTTTTTGTGAAATTTTTTCAACAACATCGAAAAGTTGCTATTGGATTGATGGTTTTGAATCTGCCACTGACATGCCCAGTCAAAATTTTTAAAGGAGCTGTTGAGCTTAATTTTATTATCACCATGATTCATATAAAAGTCAAACTACAAATTTTTTAAGAACGGCTTGAGGTTTGCATTATTAAAATGATGGCCACTATGCAAGCACTCCGCAGGATATCATTGGGGAAGTGAATCTAACAGATCAATAAAAGGAAAGCAAAATTGTCGTATCAAGGAACGCGTTCATGTTTAATCTGCTGACTATGAATACAGCAGTCCACCCTTAGAACATCATATTTTTCTTATTTGATTTGAATCTTTCCATTTGATTGTTGAATACGATTCGTTTTCTCTTCCATGGGTATGTGTGGAGTTTTTTGAAAGGTAATTTAAAAATTTCAGGAAGAGATGCTTTTTTTTATTGATATTACTATTTTCTACGAATTTTAAGCCGCGTTGAGCTTATTTGTATGATCTACATATTAGGTACACGTTTTTCTATTGATGTACTTTTCATTGTGTAAAAAATATCTTATATGATAAACCAATTTTCTCTCTGAGTCTTTAAATGCGAGAACCGCCACTGAATACTTATACTTCTTAGTTTTGGGCACAAAAATAAATAAATAAATAGCTACCTTTTTGCTGAAACCTATTATAAACAGGAAACACCACATGTTTCGGTAAAAAAGTCCACTGGATTTATTTAGTATTATTCTAAACTGATCTTCCTAAATAAAAAAAATACCTTCTTAAAAAATTCAATCTAGTGACTGCTCTGAAAAATTCTTCTTAAAGCTTAAAGCAAAGTTCAGAGGCTGTTGGATATAAAATAAGAAAGACTGGTCATGATAAAATGCAAAATGAAGTCTTTTAATATAAAAATGACGCATGTTTTAAAAGATTTATTTAGTCTTTCATTTGTGTTTTTATCAAACTATAAATTTCAAAAAATCTCAGTTTGAAATCCTGAAATAACAAAATATACCTTAGGCTACGTCATCCGAAAATTTTAATCTGAATTAAAAAGTTTACATAAGTTTGGAGATTCAAGCAGAATATTTGGAATGTGAGTAGAATTGAAGACATAAATAAAATTGAATACATGAATTCTTCAAAAAATGGAAAAAAAACTATATCATTTTGCTTTAAAAATAAAATGAGCTGGTTTTATACTGATGAAAGATGTTTCGATTAGGATTTAAATACATATCCACATTAATAAATTTTTATGTATTAGGTACTGCCTAAAAAGATTTCGTGTACATATTTATGTTCAATTATCGCTTTTTATTTTTGTAAAAGTTTGTTGACGCAAAACGGAAAGTTGTCAGTACTTATTTAGATAAAAAGACAAATACTTTGTTGTTATAAATCTACAATATAAAAGTGTTTTTGGAATAAAACTTAAGGTAATTGAAACAGGTGTTTTATGTACTTTCCGAGCTCTAAACTATGGACTATCAATTATTAATTAATAATTATTTTATTCTACGAAGAATATTTGACAAAAATGCTAAATGAGTTATTAAAACTGTAAACTACTCTTGGTACGCACCACATCTGTGTTTTTTGGTAAATAAGTGCAGCAGAAAATATTGATATACAATCCGACTAAATAATACTCCAAAACATGATTAGAATTATACAAAATCAACACCACACAAAGCTTTATCAAAATTGAATAATGAACTTGAACTTAACACTACTGGCATACAAAGGCCTAAAAAAATTCTGCTATTCAGTCTCGTGGGGGTCTCTTACTCATGATTGTGTCTGCGATAATTGCCATGCAAAATTATTTTTGCCATGAACCTTTTCAAAATTGGAGATAATTTCAAGTAAGAATATAGAAGCTGCTGCTAATTGCTTAGCTTCCCCCAACATAACATTTGCGTAAGCTAAAATGGTACGAGTCCTTTTATCTCTCATGGCGTTGGAGATACCAAAAATTTGGGGGGCGCGACTGGTTACGTCCACATTAGATTAGAATCATTGCCTTCTAATCAGCGATAAATGCGAAATCTATTAGCGACACAGCAAATTGTACCGCAAACAACACGAGAACGTGTGATAGTGCGTCAACAACGTGGTTTGCGGACATGCTAATCACTTAAAATTGTTACTGAGTGTATCTATCAGTCGCGATAATAAGTATCTTCTATGTTGAGTGGGCTGGGTTAACGACTGTCTGCGAAAATAGATTTACGTACAATCAGGTAGCGTTTGAGCAAACAATCATTTCTTTGAATAAAAATGTTCAGCTGATGAAATAGTTGGACTTTGCGATATGTATTCACGTGAAATACGAATAGAAGTTCGATTGCGAAAACAAAATGATCTAATTAGGAAACATGGCTCAGAAAGTCGAATGAATCACGCAACCATGAAAGTATTTTGTAGAAACTTATTTTATCCTAGATTTACTCGAAATTAAATGGAATTATTGGAATTATTATTTAGCATATTCATTTCCCAGTTGTTCACCGCCAAATGCGACGAACCTAACCATTCCGTGATAAACGGTAGCATTCTTTTATCAGATCTGTGAAAAAATTCCTGCAATGAGTGATTCATTAGCAGCGCTTTACGCAGACAGTAACATCTACAATCTAAATTAAACAATGAACAGAAATTCATCATGATGATGGAATTTCGCAACAATTTGCCGCAAAAATTGAATGAAAAAAATCATGGATATCAATAGAAATTGATATCCATGATTTTTTGTTAAATATAAAATGTAGATGATTGGAGCACGAAATAATCACGAAGCAGTAAGCAAGTGTACGTACTTTATGCGATTTAATCACCTTCAGACCTTTTCCTGTTTTGACGACACCAAGACCCTAAATGAAATCAACAAAATAATAATTATTTTATCGATAAAGTATTTGGCGAATTTTCAATTAACTATTCATTATTTCAAAAGCAGGGATTAGTCTAGATAAAAGTCAAAATACGTATTCTTAGCGGCATGAATAAAATTATTTGTTTGGACCTCGCTGATAGTATCAGCATGTACTCGTATGAAAGTAATATAAATGAGTAATGTTTTTTTTAGCTTCGTACAAGGATTAATATAGAAAATTGTTCAATACTTTCTTGCCTTGTTAGAATTTCATCAAAATATTTTATAATATTGTAAAAATATTTAAATAATTTACTTTTTCAATGGGATATGCATTATAAGCGTCAAACACATATTAAAAAAGCTATATAACGCAAAACCTCAAGTGAACAGCTGAATGTTTGATTAAACTATTGAATAAAGTGTGAGCTTTTTTTTTTTTTATCTCTAATTTTTGCATTGTGATTTGTTTACACAATATTTCTTCACGCAGTCATTAAATAATCCAAGAACTTTATTTCCTAAATTATAATTGAAAGTAGTCTGAAATTATTTAGAAAGAGTGTCATGAGTGCTTCCATAAGCTTGTGTTTCTAATTGTTTCAAGGTTGTGTTAAATTTACCAAAATTAATATTTGCTTGGCTTTTTTGTATATTTCCATGGGCAATATCTCAATCTTAATCAAAGGTCATTTTCAACTTTTTCATTATTGTGATGAAGCCTTCACTTGGAACATGATATTAGATTTAATTGCTGGCTAATTTCATTACTACTTAATTTTGTTTTTGAATACCATTGACTGCTTGTAGTGTGAACCCTTTTTGTAAACTATAAATTAAAGGCATATTTTAAACAAATGATTTTTGATATATGACCATGTTTTCTATTCATGTAGATATTTATTATTAAAGTTTTGTTTATAAAGATTACATTTTATGCACGTTTTATAGCACAACATATTTTATTCAATTTAGATGAGGTATAATCTTCCTCCAGCAAAGTATTTCTGTTCAAACTTTAAGCTAAGTTATGAAGTAACCTCAATTTTCAATTTATATACGAAATCACTTCAATTTTAAAATTACGGATTGTGTTGTGTTTTTTGTGTAGAATAAAATCACTGTTTTTATCTCAAATAAATGAATGTGGTTCTATGTACAAAATGTGTTGAATGTGTTCTATGTACAAAATTGAATTAAGAGACTTTGAAGTGTAAATAGGATCTTTGCGACTATGTCTGTTTATTTGTGTTTTTTTTTTTGGTAAATTTTCAAACTATTTTCTGCTCTCTGAAGGTTGCCTTCAGGATAATCAATAGCGGTCATTTTTAACCACACGATTGGAATAAAAACCAAATTTGATTACAAAACAATTAACTACAGCCGAGTTTTGCTACAGAAACATTAATTTTTAATAATGATTTTAGTTCTGGTAATGCAATTTTATGCATCGGGAATAATGTAAACATTTTTCTAAAATGATAGAAACGTTTGCAAACAGTTCTCTTCTGATATTGAATTTTTTTCAATAAAAACACGCACGCATTATATCAATAGCAGAGTAACGATTTGTGGAAGTACTTCAAAAAAACGGTCGAACTGAACTAAATCCACTGAAGAAAATAATATATAAAGTTTACTATGCTGCAGCATTTTTGACTGTTTCCAAAAGAATTTTATGTGAAAATATTTTAATTGATCTGATCACATCATTTCTAATTTCTCTTTCAATTCATTCGCAATTGTAAAGCAATGTTTTTCGTAAAAAAAATTATGATATTAAACTGAACATGTATTGATTCCGACTAACCCACGCTGGGCGCCGTTTTGGAAATTTCTTATTAAATTGAATTAAATGTAAAATTACAGATTAAGGAAGGAGCCAATACTTTTGAAGGTTGTTTATTTGGAATATTGATGTTGAATTGATATTCTGAATTTTGAGTCCAAAAGAAATCTGCATTTTAATTAAATTGCTACACTGAAGAAGCCATTTTTGAAAAACAAAAATAAAGGAAAAAGGGATGCAGTACAATATTTTAAATAAAGCAGTATTATTTTCTTCGTTTTTTTCCTTGAATTAATCATATTGTTATTATACTAATAGTTGAAGCTTTGAAAAAGGTTTATGACTGCATAAATAAGAAAATGGTCTCCTAGCTCAGATAAATTGTTTGTAAGCAAATTTCGTGACATATGCTTTTTTTTTTTAAAAAAAAAAGGCATTAATGATAATAAAATGATTTATCTTATACAATGTAGCGCAAGAAATTATCCTTACGTTCAGTAAGTAATTGCATTATGATTGTTTCAGTTGGTATTGAAATCCGCAGAATTTTTTTGCTTATTTTTAAATTAAAAAAATCATTAATGATAATACATTGATTTTTCCAAAAATAACTTGTTTTTCGTTGCATATTGTTGAAATCTATTTATAAAGTAGTTTTTCTAACCCTCGATAACTAATTTCACCGAACTTTATTACTAACTTTCACATATTCGACGACGCTCGTGAAAATGACGTTTTCAACAGTTTATTGAAGTATAAAATGAATTGTTTCAGGTGTGTTCTTTATTTTGTAAATACTTCGAGTTTTCTAAGAAACAAAAAGTAAAAATCTGTTTGTTTTTGAGCCTTTTATTTGAAACCAACTTTTTCGTGTAAAGTCACCATTGAGTTACTTACAAAATCTGCGCAGGTTCGTTATCCACGGTTAAGAAGCTAGACTTTATTAACCAAAAATTTAGCTTAACTTTAGATTTTTCTCAGAAAAGGATATTCAATAGAACAACGTGATATTATATGCTTTCAACATTTAGAAATACCGCCATAAATTTTCGAATATAAACTCAAGTGTCCACCGTTTATTTTCATTATTTAGTATTTTTGCTTGTCAGAGTTTTTTCTCAATAATTCATTTTCCCGCAGTTTGTTCTGAGTAAACAAACATCACATGATCCCTGGGGCTATATTTCATTAACACGCGAAATTTGAATTTTATTTTATGAATTTAATTCTGAAACAGTTACGAAGAACAATTTTTATTTCGATTCTCTCAAATATCATTATTTATACAAACATGATATGCAAATAATATCGAAAAGCCACGATAATCCGAATTCATTTGACGCCAAGCATTCCACCTCAAGAAATAATCAGGTAAAACAAACTTGTTAGGCTCTGTAAACAGAAGATTTCTGAAACTTCCACCACATGAACTTACGAACTACCGGCAAAATACCTATCCAACGGATATGAATCATTCTAGCTGGTTGCACCCTGCTCATGATGTTGCGGGACGATTATGTGTAATATCTAAATATGTACGTAAGTAGCGCGAAGAAAAGCGGGTGGCAGCAGTAAAAATCAATGTTGGGCACCAGGCAGAGGTAAGTACATGTGCATGCTAGATGGGGGGTATCTATGGATACGTTAGGCTGGGTGCTATTGATTTCCCTCGATACTTACTTGATAGCTGGAATCATGAAAGTCACGTGCTGAAGGATTTCGGGAATCTCTTGTGCCGCCATCCAAACCGCGGTTCAACAATCTCTCGTCTTTCAGAAGGTTTTCGTTCGAACGACCTTTACTATTACTACCACTAGTTGACGATGAGTACGCGGCCGTTAATTTAACACAACTATTTGAATTTCTCATCAAATGACGAATCGATGTGTTCGTCATCATATCGACGTATTAAACTAATTTATCTATTCACAGCAAAAAATATATCTTATTATCTGTGCAGCAGAAAGAATTTCCGTAAGCTTCAGCTTCTGACTATCCTCTTCTACACCTATGGCACTTTTCACTCAGAAAAAATCTATATTCGAGGCACAAAAGAATTTCACGGGCTGAAGGTCGAACTTGCTTCACGAATTATTGACGAAATACTGACTGACTAGCAAGCAGGCAATGTTCGCAACACAGTCTTCCAAAAGCCAAGAATGACCGAAAAACAATTCAGATTAGAGGTTCCACTCCTCCGCCGTTTATATGTGTGCTTACTTTTGCAAAACGCGAAATTATCTGATAACACGTATGAACATCTTATATGAGTGCCCACGTGTATATTAGATATACATATAGATATTCGCTTCTAGAAGCCGGCAGAATATTCAGATTAGCACGGGAATGGTGGCGAGTGTGCCAGGGAAACCTGCAGTAAACGTTACAGTCATATGCTCCACAAAAATGGATATTTCATCAGATGTTTTTATCCTTTTCGTGTAATGTCATACAGCGCGTGAGCTATTTGAAAATAGTGCGTCGAATCCATGGTGACGTCATTGTTCTTGGGAAATCCGCCCACTCAACACCCAGACAGAATTATTCTATTTTAATGGCTCTGTACTTAAATAGATTTGTTTAGAGGAAACTGGGAAGCTTTGTGCTTTTATTTCCTTTCGAAATTTGTCATTAGTAGAAAAATTCAAAATCAAACTTTATAAGAGTGAAAAACCAAATTGAAAATTTCCAAATAACTTTGAATCTTATTCACGAATAATTCCAAATTAATTGCATTTTTGAAAATCTCAACATTTGGCAATGTCTTGAAGACATCCCATTGGATTCGTCTAAGTATTCCTAAAAATGGTTACTGACGAGAATATTTACGGCAAACATTGGGGGAAAAATGTAGATTTAGAGGAAAGGCTCCACAAAACATGTAGACGAGTCTTCCAAGATAACAAAATAGAAAAGGTTTTCAAGTGTCGGTACTATGAAGAATTATAAATATGACCTAAATATTATTGAAATTACTGATAGCTATTTTAGGGGTGCTTAAAGTACAGTTTATTAGCTTATTGTAGAATGCAACTTATACATATATTGGAACAGCAAATGCAAACAATTCAAACAGTCTTTTTTTTTAGGTGCAGAATTAATTTTTGAAGAAAACTCATGAATTCATTACAAATATTGCCAAATTTTCACGTGTTGCTTCGATATTCAATAAGAAATTAAGACATGTGCCTAATCTTTTAATAGAGCATTTTATGTTAGTAGGCTATTTTCTAGTCTTTAATTTTGGATGAGATGTTATGTGTCGCAAACTATTTGATGAATTTTTCTTTAGTATTTCAGTGTCTTTAATTAAAAGGATACGAAAACGATTTTTAAACTAAAATCGGCTTATCTCAGTTTTATGAAGGACAGTGCAAATTGTTCTCATTACATACCATTAGAATTAAATGGCTAAAAAGATTTACTAGTCTCATATTTAGATCAATCTGAATTCTCGAGGTAAAAATCAATGAAATTCTTAAACTCTTACATACAATCAGTAAACCTAATTTTAATAGACTCGTTCAATGATTAGTTGATTGATTGATTAGTTGTCTTACCCAAAGCAATTACATATTTACCAATAATTTGAATAAAATGTCTGCCTGTTTACATTGCCAGAGCAAGATTTTCGGAAGCCTGAGATTAAATTTCTATGAAGGGTCCTATATAAAGGATTTTTTTGGAAAATTAATGTATACTGAATTTCCATTAAGTATCGAAGGCTTTCAGGGCGTTCAGTACAAAAACGGGACAGTTTTTGTTAAGGGCAATACACACGAATTCATTCGGCCTCTCGAATGCTATTTGATGGTGATTTCTGGTGGGCTAGTTCCTCAGTTCAACGGGTAAGCGGTTAGTTTCTTTCGTTTTTCTCGCACAAATCGCATCGCGAAGCAATAACACTTCCAAAGTATAAATTACATTATTCTACTCGAGATCCAAAAATCAACAGGCGAAAAAAACAAATAAGAAAAAGACTTGGAAAACAACTAAAGTTCCAGGGTAACCGTATAATCCCCCTAGAATATTCATTGTTATTTAAAAAAATCTAAATGACGAGTCTCACCCGAAAAAATGTTCTATGATAAATTCAACTTTGTCGAGTGATACTTGCTGCATATTTAAATGCTTAAAACCATATAAGTTTCTTCTTACTTCTAAAAAAATACTACAGAATTTTTGAATTATTGAAAAACGTTATTTTAGATAAAGTTCTTATTTGGGTTCTTAAAGAAAAAAATAGTTGTTGGCGCTGAATTGTTATTTGAGTTTAAATTGACTGAACTGTTTCTGCGATAAAGTAAATTATCTGCACTCGAACGAATCTTCAAAATTTAATCTTACGACGAGCGGTTACTAAAAGTTTATATTGACCGAGCCCAATAATCCGCTAAATTATTTCCTTTGCCTCAAAGATATAATAATGTAATAACTTTTTCAATTAGCAGTTTTATTCATTATTGATCAATCGAAATATTTTTAACTGCAATTTATAAACGACTAGTAGGTATGTGTAAATACTTTTGAAAATTTCAATAATTCTATTGAAAAACACTTTAAGTAAATAATTACATATATAACATATAAATAAGAAATGCATCAAATAATTTTAAATTGTAAACAAATGACATTTAAAATAATTACAAATAACATAGCAACCAGAAAATAGACGCTCGTCAAAAAAACAAGAATCTTTTCTTATCACAGAGCATGAGGAAATATTGTTATCATTGTTCTATAATCTGCTTCGACATTCTCACAATTTAAAGTTTGCCGAAGTCAAAAAGCTCTCATATAATCCTCCCCAGTCTTGAAGATGCTCTTAGAATCCATTCAAGTGCTTTCAGATGTGCAGATTAATTTTTTGCCGCACTTCACATGTGATTCTGTGTTGGGGAATTGAGTATCAAGGACACGCTTCCAAGCCAGTTTTACATCGGAAGAGGTAGATCTATAGAAAATCAACCTGTTTTGTAGATGACGTTCGAATTCCTGAGAACTGTATCAGTTCAATGCGACCGTTGGCTTAGATGACGTAGTATTGAAGTGTGACGTTCTTCGTGATACCCAGCTTAATTGGTGACAAACCTGTTTGCAACAGGTGAAATGCTTTCAAAATATGCTAATAAATAAGTTTGGCATTGCTTAACATATCAAGCACTTAACAAGGGCGTCATGTTACCGGAGATAGTGATTTTGTTTTTTCCAGAATTTTGGGTTTTTATCAATAAAATGGGTTTTATCGTTATTTAAATTAAAAGTCAAATATCATTCATTTTTTATTATAAAAACAGCATAAAAAACTAAACACTTTTTATCGTCAAACTGCGTAGAATATATTAAAACATTTCCAATATTTTAATCGCTTTGACAAATTACTATAAACAAATTGGATAGGAAGTGCAGATAATCCTCCTCTATCAATTTAACATACGACAATGGACTATATTTTGGTTCTTCTGGCTCAAATAAAATCTCATTTTCCTCCTCATCGGTGCATACTTTCTTCGTAGTGTCCTTATCTACCGTTGAAATACGTTTGCCGTTGCGATCTAAGCTTGGTGTGGAAGACTCCACAGGAACATTTAAATCCGATTTGGCTTGCGATGTTGAGACGATGGGGCTTATAATTCGCGACATTTCAAATGAGGGCTTTCGCGAAATATCGGTCGGAGTATGTTGTTTGAATTGTTGGACTTGCTGGAGATGTTGACGACGCACCACATTAACACGCATTGATTTTCGACTGTCGGATGATTTGGTAGACGTGGTTGATGATGATTTTAGATTATCGTCTCCGTTAATTTGCACGACATCCATCATCATCACAATGCCATGCTTTTTACGATGCCACGGATTCCCCTTATATTCGCTCAACACTCGTTTCTTCACGAACTCGTGGTAGGACATCAATTCAGTACTAATTTCTCGTCGAATCAACTGTTTTTCTCGGCTCGATAAATGGGTGTTTCTTAAAGCAAGTAGAGTTTGTGACGCCAGGAATGTCAAAATATATTCCAATGCGGCCAAACAAAGTGAACTATCCAAGAGTGATAAAAATTCGTACGATTGAGCGGCAGTCGAGGACATAATGCTTGTTACAGAGGTCACAGACACTGATTTAAGGTATGAATTTCTCGACGTCGGTGAGCTGTGTGTTGTTCCTTTTTTGGTATCTACAGGCAACTCGTTTGCATTTTCGTTCTCCTTTCTTTCAATCGGTAGGGAATTTAAGGCGTCTTCGTGAAATTGATAGTTTTGCTGAAATAAAAATAATCAGTTTAGGTTGCAGATATTATGTTGTTGATTGAAATTACAGAGTTCAATGCTCTTGTAAACAGACCAACTGCACTTAAAACTGTCCCGAAAGTTAACAGCGGACACGATCCAGCATCCAATTTAGGAGCTCCAAATTGAATTTCAATAAGTGGGAACCATCTGCTCAGCAGGAACTCTGGCTCGGCAATCAAATCTAGAATTTTCGGACTGAATCGCAGCAAACACTTTGCGCTGGCTATAATTATTTCCATGAGGCTGTTGAAATTGAATTGAATATTGTTTCTAATCAGATATTTGCGAGTAACATAACTTATTTGATATTTTAATTTTAATAATAATGATATTATAATTATGACACTTGATCTTTAATGTATTTTCCACTGATGTGAGTCTAAATTAAAACTAAACTTACTCATTCATTGCATTCACAACCGTCTCGGTGGAATCGCTGCCTGTTGATTCAGGAACTACATCCGCCTGATTCGGACCACCAACCAGTCGCTTTAATATTTTCGGACGATACAGCAACGATATTGCGTAGTCCATAAGCGTTTGAATACATTTCTGAAGAAAATTCACATTTTACCTCATATAAGTGGTTAAATAATGAATATTTTTAGTTACCACTAAATTGAACATGCTTTGAGAATGCTCCAGACGCCATTCCTTCTCATACGCAACCAGCTCGGATACGAACAGTACAGCATTCTTAACTAGCACCATAGCACTTGGCTCTAATGATTGTTTTGCCAATAATATCGAGTCAATTAGATATTCCTCATGCACACCAACAAATATCAACACTTCCTTCAGTAGTCGGTAACTGTGCTTTTGAAATAAAGTCGTCACTAAATCAATTCCACGAGAATATATGGACCACCAATTCTGGCATGTCCACGCGTTCTCCTTTGCCAATTGTGGCGTGTAGGTCACTTGAACCAATTCTTTAGGCGGTAGTAGTTTTAACCACAAGTAATCTCCGATTTCGCAGTAAAGGAATTCATCGGAACAATTGCTTTTTGCGAATACTATTAACACATCCAACAGTTCAATAGAAAGCCTGTATTTTTTGGGGTTCTGAAGTAGAGCGTGAGTACAAGCTAGGAGTCGTGAAAAAATCTTCTCTGCTTTGAGCGGGGTGTCCCAGTTAGCAGGACCCTCGGTACTGAAAATCACAGACGTGTTCTTTAGGAGGCTTAAGCTCAAAATTGCCACCTCTTCAGCGCGTTTATCATCAATATTGGATTTTGTCTCAACTTTTAGCTGACTTTCTAAGTTGTCTAGTTCAAATGATATAATACTGACAATCGGTTGTAAAAATCTAATTGACAGAGTGGAATCGTTTGTCCACTCCCCTGACATGAAACTAACGATCTTTATGGCAACCGAAAGGCAGGATTCCTTCGCTCGCGGATGAATATTTTCGTATGATGCTGACAGCGTAGTCAAAAGCTGTACAATATTCTCAAGCATTTCTCGATCTTCCTCCTTATTTTCTGTATATTTGTACTTGAAATGTAAATTTAGCACAAGAAATAGTTCAGATAGCACGATGAATGGACGATAGTCCTCTGCATATTTAGCTCTTTCCACTAACACACACAGACACTTTTTCGCTAGTATTTTCAACGATATGATTGGCATCTCTACGCCAATTGCCTTCTTTTTCAGCAATATCACAATGAAATCCTTGAACGATTGCAAACGAGACAGCCAATCCGGTATTTCGTCTTCGACATGGCTATCGTATGGTTCCTGAGGCATATTAAAAATGTCCTTGATCCATGGCTCAAATAGTTCGGGATCTAGGAACTGTTCTAAAACTTTTTTAAATTCTGGACTAATTTTGTTGGTTTCGCTACAACAGAATATTTCGATTCCCAGGATGTTTAACAGTTGACTGTAAGCTTTCGCGTAACCATTTACTTTGCTCAATAGTGGATTGCACAGAGATTTCCAGAATGTTGATTTCTCCATTAGATCTTTCACCAAAGTTTGCATATTATTTTTCCACAGCGCATGGAATAAGGCAAGAATTCGACTGAGAAGCGGACTGTTGACGGTTTTTGCGTTCTGAAAATAATTATTATAAAAGTGTTGAGCACATCTTTTTGTTTGCAGCGAAGTCATGATCAATGAAATGGGCGTTCAATAAATTGTTGTTCCATTTTCCAATGTTCTTTGATATTTTACAACCACGCGATGTAGCTTATTTGCACTTACCTTTGATATTGCCTCCAAAAACTCCTCCATGTACGTTAGAATGCTATCACCAATATTTGGCGTACGTTTCTCCTTCACCAAAAAGCTTCTCTCCTTATCGCTATTCACTTTGAAAAATGCTTCGGTCAGGCCGGGTTGCTTCTCGATACACGCTTCAACAAATTCCAGCACAGCAATCTTCAATCCATCACTTTCCAATTCTTCGGGAAGTTTCTGTAAGAAGGTGAGCCGAATCTGATCGGATTCCATATCGAGACAAGCCAGCAATGATATTTGAAATTCGAGTGCGATTCGTCTCAACAGTCGACAGGACAATATGGGTAACGAGCGGTTGAAGATGTTGCTCATATAGCTTGTCACCACAGGAATTATGCGAAGCGTGTCGCGCTGTTTGGGTTGTGTATAGATTAACGTTTCTAACGGCGACAGTGTGGCCTTTTCAAATATTGTTGCTTTCAAGCGTAGAAGCTGCATCAGGATCGCCATGGAAAGTTGAACAAGATGATTTGGGCAGAATGGGGAAGACATCCAATTCGTTTCGTTTTCCATGACGGATTGCAAGTACGGGTTGCCGACAGCTACAAATCTGTACAATAAATTAGTTTGAATGTGAATTTGAAATACATTTGAAGCTCTCACTTTAATAAAATGATTCCATTGTCAAAGTTCAACAAGCTGTAAACACAAATGTCCCGCAACAAGCGCCGATCTTTACTTTCATCTAATTGATCTTTAGACATTTGCAAGACATCAAAGAAATATTGCATGACTCGTTTGTAAAGTATATTCTTTTGGTAGCTTTGCTGGAAGCGCCATGTGTGAATGTGAGGAAAAACCTCGCGCAGCAGGAATATCAAACCAGGGATCTCCATTGCGAATAGGTTATTTCTGGAGAGCTGAAAAATTCATGATATCATTATAAAAAAACTGTAGCTATTGCAATCAACTACCTTTGTGTAACTCTTCAAAAAGTTCAGATACGCGAACAAGAAGTCATACTTCTCAATATTCTTTTCAAAGTTAATCAAATACAATCCTACAAGGCTGGAATCGAAGCAAACTCCGTGCGCATACTTCTTATAATCTAACGTCTCGCTGGTCATGCATGGCAGAATGTTTAGGTTGACAACACGTTTAAATATTTCCATATCGAACAACGGAAGCAGTGATCCACAAACGTCCAGACAATTGGCCAACAGTTCGATCGGTGGGTTTTGAAGAATTTTGAGTCTAGCCAAGAGATCAATCACCATTTCGGTTGGGTGCACCATCTCCGCGGATATGTCGGATGGTGTTTTGATTTTTTGAATTGCCAACGCCAAATATTTAATGCCGGAGTTAACGCGAGCTAAGCGATAACCACTAAACTCGCTGTATTCAAGGGCTTCTGCAAAAAGGGCATTGATCTCATTGTGCAAGGCATCGAAGTAGTTTAAGGAGTGGCGGAAGTGAATATATGTTCCATTCGGCTCGTCAGTCAAGATAGCTACTGCTTGAGCTGGAATTTTGTAGTCGACGCGGGGAAATGGTGTATAGTCGTTTTGCAAAATGTATTCGTCTTCAGCTTCTAACGAGGATTTCAGGGAATATATTGTACTGTCATAGGGTTCTGTATATATTGGAAGGTCACTGAGCTGCGCCTGAACCTAGTTCGAATGAAATTACTAATCCATCCTAAACTGAATTTTAAACAAGTATCTACCCATTTACTATCAGATATTCTGGTTGACGACAGGCCTGCAGCTATCATCGACAATGGCGTGAATTCAGCAGGGAATTTCTCCATGGCAGTGTTAAGTAAAGATCGACATCCAGAATCTAGAACACAAACCATATTAGCCTGTTATATTCAATTAAGGACAGGTAGAAACAAATTTACCTTCGATTTTCTGAAACTCGGCAGCAATGGATGGCCACGAAATCAGTTCACAAAGCAAATCATAAATGTTAGCGTGACGCGCAACTGAGCCGTCCGTATCAAACAAATCGCATAGGTGAGATAAGAAATTGAAGATAGTTCTGCGCGATATTCGTGAAACTAAACTTTCGTCCTGCCGAAAAGCAATCAATCGATTTATTAACAAAATTCATTGCAGTTTCAGAATTTACCTTAAACATTTGATGGGAGACAAGCTCGAACAGATAACCAAAAACTCCAAGCTGCACTGCTTTTGAGCCGAACTGTCGATACTTATTCATAATGTCGTCGTCATCTTGAGGAATTGTGTGGAAATTCAAGAGCATCCATCCTAGTAAGAGGGGACCATGTTCGGGATTGTGATGCAGCTGGACAATTTGCTTGTCGAGAAGTTTATTCACTTCTGTGATCCATGGCTCTTTTGGACTGTAAAGAAGCAGACTTATTCTTATTTATTGAGAAGACGCATATGATTGGTAACAATGTTATGATGGAAGCCACTGGGGTTCGACACGAAGATTGCAGGAAATCATTGAATAAATCGTTATCATTGCAAGCAAATCATTAGATTCAGTATTTTTCGGAAATATTTAGCGTCAGCAAGTTGAAGTTGAGATGCTTACGATTCAAAAAAGAAAAAAAAACATACTTCCAAAGTTTTAAAATGTGTTACAGAGAGAGAAAAAATTAAATTTATTGATCGAGATAGTTTATTCTCGAAGCCAATGAAGGAAGGTGAATCAATGAAAGATGTTCATCATAAGGAATATAACGAATGTTAAATTTAAGAATGAATAATCGGGTGCACAGATTTAAGGAGGCTAATGAAATATTGATATTGAGGTGACCTAATTTGGGATGCATTTTCTGGAATAGAATGTACGATGCTCACAAACTAATGAACAGCAAAATGACGATAGAGAAAATCAGGCTATGGTCTAAGCACAAAACCAGATAACTTTGAGGCGCTCGTCTGAAAATGTGAGGAAAAAACTTCTGTTTACAATCGAATATGACACCAAGACCTTTCAATCAAACAACACTTAAAGAATAGAACCAATAACATACTTAAAGAGAGATGGAAGGGATCTCACGACAGAAAGATGTACGTCATTTAGAAATATTGAAAGAGTGATAGTTCGCTTCACATCAATAACTAAGTGAGACTAGATCTTTTGGAAAGGCTTTGTAGTCTTCAAGAGTTCTAATCATTTTTAATAATTTGAGACCATCAGCACACAGTAGACAGGAAGAATCAAAGATATCAGTAGATTAGAGGAAGTTTAACGGTTACGAAGGATACCATGCTACTTGAGAATTATAACTTGTGCTTAAGACCTGTAATAGGAGCTGAGACGGACAATGGAATAAACAATTAGATATGGCATCAGAAACTGTATCAAGATTGGGGTCTAAGGAATCTAAATTTACTAAGAGATAATCAACTGTGATTGTTGAAATTTCAAAATTATCAGAACATTCATTCATCGAGAATAAAGAAAGTTGGGGAACGATAAGAAAACGTCGAGAAGTAGTAAACGAACATAAAATTGATGGCAACATCAGATGAGGCACAGTTATTGTTCTAGTGAATAGAGCTAGGAATGTACGAAGAAGATGTAAGGGATATTTTATGGAACCAGAATGCTTTAGAATGATTCGAGATGAATAATTCTCCAATGGACGAATTTCTTCTTTAGCACCTTATCGAAATCTTCAAAACTTAAATTGAGCTTTAAATCTGTCGACGAGCTGTTTTTTTAAGGTTGAAGATATTTAAAATCGATTTGGTAAGCCGAGGAGGATCGCGAAGCGGAGTGAAATGAGAGATACGATCAGACAGGAGTTGATATCATTTGGTTATAGTTTATTCAAAATTGAGGTTGAAGAGGATTGTGGACCATTCAACAGAGGATAACTCGTGGAATAAAAAATAGTCTAATTTCAAGAAATTGTAGGATGGAGGAAAAATAAAGTGCGGTTACCTGGTAATAGGTAGACTAATCTGGATAGCAGCGGGAGGCGATAAGGATTAACAGGAGCATAGAGGACAAAAGCAACAGACGCAAAAACAAAGTAAGATGGTAAATTATGATAAGATCAACCAAACGGCCAATTACATTAAAGGAAGAATTTTGCTGAAAGATGTTTGAGGATTTGTCAATAGAAGAAGGATAAAATGACTATACCGAAGGGGAATTAAAATCACCACATATAAATAAATTTGTAAAACGTTTGAGGGACTGAGATTTATTCCAAAGAAAAATTTGAAGATCAACACAGGAGAGCGACAAGAAATAAAAACTGAACAGACATATATGTGACACAAAAAAAACCTGATACTCTCACTTACAATTAGTCACATTTAAGGGGATGAGATGAATGAGATTGATCACAAAAAGAGGATGGAATAAATTTGTTTACAGCTTCTAGAACGACACATCCATTAGTTTAGTTAGAGAAAAAAAAGTCACATCACGGCAAATTGTATACTCTGTAGATAGTTCACACGCTTCGTTATCAAGTCATTCAACAAAGTTTCGGTTAACAAATTACGTCATCACTAGAAAGACACTATACTAATAAATATTAAATTATTCGTAGTCATTATTCATTAGATGTTTTCCGCTGATTTTCGCTTCTGTTGAAAACTTCCTTCGCTCTCTTTTTGAATGTGATTTATTTAACGAGGCCACCGTTTGGCCAGAGTGATTTACGAACGCACTCAAGCTCGTATGGCACAGTCACTTTGAAAAAGACTATCCGTTTAGTAAGCAAATTTTTTTTTCGATTAATTTTAATATTTAAGAATCATAAGAGTGTAGCAAAGTTCTTAGTAACAGCGAAAAAAGCTTTCCTTTGATGTGTTGTAGAGTAGCCTGGAAACGAACATTTCGATCCGAGGCTTTACTGTTTAAAGTATAGTATTCGAAGTAGAAATGCTAGGGAAATAAGAACTTGTACTTGCAGGTTGAGATGATGTGGTTGACTGTTCGAGCTTTTTGGTAAATTGGTTTAATAATACAAGTCGTGAGTTTTTCTTTTACCAAATTTTATTTTCTTTTCAAATATATATTTCGGCTACTACTTGCAGCCTTCTTCAGTCGTGAACATATCACTGAAGAAGGCTGCAAGTAGTAGCCGAAATATATATTTGAAAAGAAAATAAAATTTGGTAAAAGAAAAAGTCACGACTTGTGTTATTGAGATGATGTGTTATCCAGTTGGAATATAACTCTGTAGGTTCAAGATGATAAGCTTGCTTAAGACAGTTCACTGACACCAATTTAGAAATTCTATTTTCGGAAACTAGGCCAAAACGAGTCTCTAGTTTCTATCTAAGGTAAAAATAGCTAGGTTAAGGGTACAATTGTTTGTCTAAACGACTGAATATGCTTATGCGCTGGTCATTAACATGTAGTGTTCGTTTCAACTTCATGCAATACATTTTCATCAAAGGGTATGGACATCGTAGGGGATAACTGCACAAAAAATTCATATTTAAAGATTTATAACAGTTAATATTCGCATTGTCAACCCGCCGTTGGTGACGCATATGTCTGTGAGACCGGTTTCGTAGAAAAATATGTAACATAATTTTTTAGTGTTGCAGGGGAATTTGATTATTATTAATAAACGTGATGTGATGTTATAATTTTTTGTGTTTTATTATACTTTACCCTTGTATTTTTTAAGTTCAATTTGCTACACTTACAGAAATTGTGTTATTTTCGATTGATCTTCACTCGAAAATCTCGGTCTCTGAGACCGACGTCACCAACTATGTAAGATAATTTTGCGTCACCGCCGGCGGGTTAATGGAAGGACGTAAAAGATAAATTCAAGAAAAATGCTGTATTGAATTTGTATTATTATCGAAGGTTGAAATCCAACAATAGGATGGCTTACCTTTCATAACACCATTAAAATCAAAATTAAGGAGCCTTCCTGCAACGTAAATAAAAAATCTCGCTCACCTGCCATACTGATCGATACACTTCAAAAACAACATCACTTCGCAATACGTGATTTTCGTGACCAGCTCTTTGTGGTAATCATTTGAACTTTCCAGATATCTTTGCTCCCTACCAAAACCGTGCATTTTGAAGCAGTCCAACAACTTTTTCACTTCATTCGGTTCAACCCCGCCGTAATGAACAATTAGAATCAAAATGTGCAGTATTTCAACAGTTTCGCGTGCTTTTCTCTCCGCCCACGTCATCAGTTTCATTTGATAATTGAAAAACTCTCCAGCCGCCAATTTGTTCGGTGGACTGTCCTTGATTAGATACTCCAATTGTTCTACGTATGATGCTCTTAGCTTTTTCAGCGTTATACTCTCCACTACGGATTTGTATTGTGCGTTGTACGGATGACCAGCTACTTTGTGGAATTCCAACAGGTTTTTGACGATTTTCAGGACTATCATCCGCTCCAAGGAGTAGTAGCCCCAGATGTCGTCCAACAACTTGGTCATATTCGATTCTGTCGATATGAAATTGCTGAGCGAATGGACTGAGCCGCGATACTCGTTGACTAGATAAAAGCACAGCAGTTCCCAGCACATTCCGGACTCGATATCCTGAAAATCGTTCGGTTTTATGAAAACTATCACGGAATAACAGAATCCTAACCAAAAACTGTTGCAATTTGTTAGTGAACGGGAACAGCTTCTCTTGCTTCTTCTTTTTCATGAATGATTCCAAGTCCGAGCTGGTTGTTGTGCACTTTTTGAATTGAAGGACTCCGTCCTGAAGTTCTTTGGTGACATTCATTAGTTTTTCGCGCACTGTCTCGTTCGGGGTGGCATAGTGGATGCCCGACACCAGCTGCCACAGCTTTTTCCAGTCCGACCTGCAATCGATTTGGGTTAGTGCTCATTGTTAGAAGGCAATGTGAGCGATACTTACAGGATCTCATTTTCAGCTGCAGTCATTGTTTATAAATTGTTTTACCGGCGTAAACAACAGATGACAGGGCGCGAGTAATAAAGTGTGGTGGATGTCAAATTGACAGTCATTTGTGTCTGAGAAAAATGTAATGTGTCGATGCTGCTGATCTATTACATTAACGGCTTTGCCAGTAAGAATATCGGCATCCGATTTTTGTTTTGTTTAACTTCGGGCAAAACAGAAAAAAACATGTTTTTTGCGAAAAATTGATTTTTTTTTGTTCTTGTTTTTTAGCTTTGAATGACGAAATATCGACATATTTCGGATATTTTTCGAAGTTGGAAACGAAAAATACAATTCGACTCGGGAAATATGCGAGACATTCGCCGTGAATTCTGGCTATAAAATTTAATTGACACGTTCAAATCAAAAAGATATTTCTTAGAGAATTGAAACTATCTCTGTTCTCCGGTAAAAATTTGGAAAAAGTAATGTGAGGGACAGCTTCCCCGGAATGATTTAAGGGCATTAATTTTTCATTGGACAGTACATTTTGCACAAAAATTAAATAGCAAGGTAATATTCTGTGTGTCACTTTTGTTAAGCCATTTTTAGAGGCGATTCAACGATGTACTTCCCAGCACTTAGGAAAGTTATTGTTGTTAGTCTGAAAATCGAAATCGAGAAATTCAACATATCTTTACGTTTCAAGATCTTTCGAGTATTTCCAAAGTATTTGTGGTAAGCAATATGTACATATGTGTGTGCGAGTATTTCTCTTCCGAAAGATATCTCACGAACAAAAAGTCGCATCTACTTCTTTAAGGTGGCAATCGAAGCGTTTAAGCAATGAGCTGAGGTGATTAGATTTTGTAAGATTTTGTAAGTAGTTTTTAGTTTCGACACATCCAAGCCTTACACGATATCTCGCGGATGGAACTATAGACCTAGTTATTGTTAAAATAAAGAGACTAAAAATTTACTAACAAAAATATTCTTGTTAATTTTGATTTTGTGGAAGACAGTATCTTTAAGATTTAATTATTTCAAATGAAGGAAATAAAAGTGTGTATTGTATTTTGTATGTGCTCCCGACTACAAATTAATAATTTTGGGATATTTTGAGCGTAAATCGAATATCGATTGTTATATGTTAAAATGAAAAAAATTAGAATACTCAACTTGTTTATTTGATTAATTAAATATTTGAGCCTATTAATTTATGGTTGACATTTTCATCCACTATCTGATGTCTTATATGGAATGACTTAATCATCAAATGCTTGGAATATCGCAGTCGGAGGATTTGGACAAATGTTTGGTCCTTGCTAGGTTACAGATAGACATGGGTTTTCGATGATGTAGTAACCACTTATTTTTTGGACCACAAATAGAAGCTAGTATTTAGGAAATATTGTTGTTTGTATCCTTTTCTATAAATATAATGCATCTTTCAATACGTGCTGAGATCAAATTATTTTTAAAACTAAATATCGGTGTCCCACTAAACGCTTTTTGAAAATATGCACGTACATCAGTTTCTGTGCACTGCGTAATATTTTATTACGAAAACAATCGAAGTTAATTATTTTTTGTTTAACTTTTTCCGAATTTATTTTATTAGATATTTTCATTTTGTCACAACATGACTATTACTCAATAAGCTTTTTTACGGTTCAGCAAATTTTGTGGGAGGCAAACAGCAATTATTGCACGACAATATGACAATATGTTACAACTGTTTACTTGCGGATACTAACAGCGAAATGACTTAATCGTTATTACATCTTTGGATAAAATATCGAAATATGATCTAGCAGCAATTGAAAATACATAAATTTCTCATAAATCGTTGAAAAATCAATCATCGGCTGAATTGAATCCTGGTTAGATCACACTACTTCTTTTAGTTAGTTATTGTTTGTTTCTGAAGTCGGACAATTAATTTAGTTACAGTTCCAAATAAAATTACTTGTTTTGAAATGAAACTTACTTAATGCAGCGTTAAAATCTTGAAATATGAATAAAATATTAATTTCGAAAGCATTCAACCCAAAAAAAAAATTAAAAAAACTCGAAAAACTCTTAACAAATTTTTATTATTAAGTAATCAATAATTTTAAAACTAATAAACACGCTTTCATTGTTTACTAACAAATAAAAAAGAGTCGCAAGGCCGTTCCTCCATCGTTTGAACACACACAATATACAACCAAACGACACACTAAGCCAAACTCAAAATCGATGGATTTATTGTTAGTGATTGAGGAATATCCATGACAAACATGCATTTGATTATTCCTTAGAAATAATTTAATGGAATTCGCGTGAGTGTTATTAATAATTACTCACGAAAAAAGTTTTCCACTATTGATGTTCTAGAATCGGTAAGCACAAAATTCATCTAGTTAAGTTATTTAGTATCTAAGTTTTTAGCATTTCTTGTTTCAAAGAAATTTATTCGAAGAAATTCGGATGCTTTTTTATTAATTCTTTAGAGTTTGCATTATTTTCTAATTAACTTTGTTGGAACTACCATCATTATGCACAAAAATACACGAAAGTCGAACTTGCAAATGCTATAAAAATTACTTGAGATAGGAGAAGTTCGAGTTGAAGTATTAATTTTGATGTATTTAAAGTTTCATTCAAAATCAAAACAGTCCTTTGAAAATGTGGAATGTTCTCGTTGCAAATTAATTGCAATTATTGGGCTTGGTACTCGTTTAATGAAATTTGAAGAAAAATACGTAAAACAAGTCTATCTTTTTCATTTTTCAACCAGCTTTCAACAATATTCTTTGCTGGCATGATGAGGAAACTTAAGAAAAGCCAAGATAAGAACAAATGCCGAAAAGGACGAACCGATCGTAATCTACTATCTACCATGCAACCGCAACTGCAGAGTTTTTTCAACTGAAGGGGAAGGATGCAAAGAGCAATCTGCAGTTCAATCGAAAAGAGTAAGCAAATTTGAAGTATTCACTGAGCACCTAATGGTGCATTTGAATTTCGAGGAACTTTTCAATGATGCGAAGGATACTCAAATGTTCGATCAAATGCCTACATTGTCTTAGAGTCGTACTGGCAGCAAACGTAAGATCGTAGACGTGGTTTTCAAACTGTTTGAATGATGCTCAGTCGTTAAGGGTCAAATATTTTAATGCTAAGCAATATGTAGATAGAATCTCATTAAACGTTCTTCAATTCTCCAAAAGCCGAACGAAATCAATAAATCCAATTTCACCTTTCTCCTAACAAACAAATGCCGGTCCGACCGGGCCACGCACCTGACATAGGTCTATTCCGAAAGAGCGGTTACGTTCTTTATGATGTCTTTTCCTATTTTCCAAAATTATGAGAGCCATAACCAATTTTATTATGGACCGAGAAAAATTCGGGTTTTATTTGAATGGCGTGTGAAATTTGGGGTAGATTTAAAGGATCTCTCAGTTGGAAACGTAACATTTTCACATTTTATTGAAGGGGTGGACAGTTTTATGATGTGGTCTATTGTTCATTTGGATTTTTGTGGTTTTCAGTGTTTTGGGCATGCGCATTTGCACGTTAAGAGTTTTATGAGTCTACCAAGTGGCTGATCATTATTACTGAAAATATTTGTGAAAGGAAAATGAGAGACAATGGTTTATGATTATGGTGATGAGAGGTTTTTGTGGTGTAAATGGATTGGAGGTTTAGTTTTAATTTGATGTTTCCAATGTGGACAAGTACGATGGCTGGATCTTTCAGACATAACTTGCTTCCATGCTAGGAATAAAAAGACGTCTTTTTCATATACGGTCGTGTATTTAAACTCTATAATGCAGTTCGATACTGCGCATTTTTAAATTTCTCGTATTAATCAGGCATGGCAGCAACTTTTCCTAATAATGCGAAAAAAATTTGCAATATCTTACACTCGCAGATATAAAAAGGCTAGAAAGTATCTAACACCAGCTAGAGATCAACAGCGGTCGTACTGCCGTGTACTATGTCTACCCTATATGCCTTGATGCCTGGTAAAACATGCGAATGACTTAAAATATTGAAAATTGACATGAAACGCAAACGCAACATGTTAAATTTTTCAATAATCCTTGAAAGTGCCTAAGTAAAATCCTCTGCAATATATTGAATTGAAACTGAGTTTATTACATGTACTATTCGACGTATTCTCTGACGGTAGCAATTCATTTGATCTTTCCAATATTTAAAGCGAATATGTTTGATATTTAATGATAGCACGAGTTTTTTTTCCATTTTGTAACCAAGGCGCCAGAATAATGATCTTCAAATCATTCCCTTTTCAATTCGACCCATGCCTACAATATTTCCTACAAAAGAAAATAAATGATTAGAGGCCAACAACACAAGGTGAAAAGTTAAACTGAAGCGTGAAAATCAGTTTGAAAATGTTAAATAAATAGGAACAGGAGAATTCCATAAAAACGACACTCACTTCTAAACAATTGTGACTGAAAAGATTTGTCAAAACTTGGAGGACCTGACAACAAAAAGAGTTTTGCCGCATCATTGTTGTTTTTGCGAAAATGTCTCGTGGACAGTTGAAAAGGGACATTCGTATGAAATGACGAAGATTGATGGAAGGATGACGTGGATGAAATGAGGTCTTGTTGTCCTGCTGTGTGCGTGATGTCTTGTAGTTTGCGGATAGTCTGTAACATCTTATGATATTGACAGTTTTTGAAAGATTTTTAATGAGTACGAATGTTAACACACATTAGGTGTGTTAATGAGAATTTTTTTATTTGGATGATGAAGGATATGTTCGAATATTATCTGATGCCTATTTGTATGGAGGCTTGTTAATTGGCTTGCGATATTTTTGAATTGGGTGGTCGAAATGGTTGGCGAAGAAAAAAATGTTTCAAAGAGCCGACAAACAACATGTTGGATTAAACTGTACTGAATAATATTTTGGATTAACTATCAATTGAACCATACATTTAAAGCGTTTTAATGGATTTTGCATATAATAAAATTGTGATTTGTGATGTTGAAATTATTTTTGAATGTTGATATATGCATACATCTACGTCTTCTTGATAACTACCTATTAAATTCACCCCGTTCAATGTCATGCGTTTTTAATGTTTCGTATTCTTTCCGTTTCCAAAAGAAATGATGAAATGTAAAAATTTGCGCAAGGCATAAGTTCCCGTATCGAATGATTATATGTTAATAGACACTCAATTTTGAAAATCATTCTAAAAAGTGTGATAGAATCCAAAATATATCTAGAAAGTTATCAATGATGAAATATTGAATATAGGAATCAAGTTAATAACTTATTCATGAACAATTTTGAGAATAAACCCTTTACATCTATTGAAACTGTGACTTAAGTTCAAAATAAATTTAAATCGTCGCATAGTTTTTGAAACAAATAAATTCTTCAATAATATATCGGAAAAATGTGAGTCAACGATAGGGAAAATGTTTGAATATAAGTCCTACAATAAATATAATGCTTAAACTTAGGTCTGATTATTTCCATAGCATGCTTTGCTTTACATTTAAATGAAAATAGATTCCAATGTAAATAGTAACGCAATTTTATGGACAAACGCCTTGAAAGCATCTTCGGAGACTTCAATGATATAATAACAACCATATATTAGAAACTACTTTAAAAACGTATTTCGAGGGGATTGATTTAAATCATTCTCGTATACGCCAAGCAAATGTAATTTCAAATACGCACATCTAAGAACCACTGTTCATATTGTACGTTTCCTTAATATTTTAGTTTTCAACGGTTGTTAGCTATGCTTCTTCTTAAATTTAGCATTCGGTGGAATTTCGCCTCGAAAATGAAAACTATCTACTCGGATTCACAACTACAAGTGATTATCATTATTATCAACAACACAACTCAACGAGTTCATCCAAAATAAATACGTCTAAACCAATAAATTGCATCAAAGTGAATTTAACAATAGACCACAAGGCAATTCTGCCAACGCTAAGTCTTTCGTGGATAATTCCTGATACTGGATAGCACGTGCCGAATAACAATGCAAAATTGCATTGCTCCTGTGCTGCCCTACCGCTTGATTATTGTTTGATTCAAATGTTCCTTGGCCAGAACGTCGCTAATATTGCCTAGGCCTTAGTTAAAAAGATGCACGCAAAACAAATCGTCTATGCAAAATCACGAATATTCGTTCGACATGCCCGGCAAAATAAATGCATAACGAGAAAACTGAAATGGGCCAACAATTATTGTCATCAGTGGACTCAATTTGTCATGACGGCCGGCATATCGTCAGGTAATCGCAATCACAATCATAATGATAATGATTCCGCCAATTTTCCCGGCATTTGTTGTTATCTCCATGGAAGAGGTTTGCAAAGTAAATGCAATGGCGGCCAGCAACAGCAGCCACAACAAACGACCTCAAATCACTATCATCCAGAGGTGCCCGGGACATTTGAAGCAGGGAAGCTTTGTCAAGGAGAGAATGCAACAGTTTGTTGTATGAGGCAATCAGCAAATAAGTGGTGCCAATAACAAACGATCATGCATTCTTGTCCAATAACTATCATTCATATCAAGTAGGTTATCAGGGCGTGCGGTCTAAGCAGCTACCGATCGGATTGGCCTGGTGTTCCTGGCTTCACCAAGGATGCTTCGTAGCTACGTATGTTGATTTCAAACCTTAGATTGTCTTCATCACATCACCTGCATGACCTCCCAGGAAAATAAGACGTCTTCGTTGGGAAAACTTTCGCTAGCCAGGCGTTACACAATAACACGCTTTTGAGCAAACAGCCAAATTTGTTTCCCAATATGTGCCAGAAACTTGATGGGCTTTCAGCGGTTGTCACTCAAAAGCACATCATAATTTCCCATAATCCAAGACATTACCAGTAATGTTGGACGTCACAGGTGTACAATCTGCATATGTTTGTCTATCTAACGACACATAGCATTATTATGCAAATTAAGCTTCAATTTGAGTAGTTGTCCGTCATTAACATGAACATACCGAAAATTGCCATAATCAAAGAGGGTGATGTGCCAAAAAACTAACTCCTGTCTAATATAATTGAATAACATGCTCGTCGGTGGTGTGTCCAATGCGACATTTCTCTCGAATGGTTCTTATGATTCCTCACCTGTAATCGCTGCAACTTCCTCAATGAAGCACTCCGTTATGCTGCTACCAAAGCCAAGCCGTTATTCGTATAATTTTTCTGCCACCTTGGCGGTGAATGGAAGCTGAGCCTGAACCCTACCTGCCCAGAAATAATAGACAAGAAAAAAAATCGTAACACCTTAATAACATTACATGCACAAAGATTCGAAGATTATCTGTCGGAAAGCTAACAATCGTGAGAACAACACATCGTCCAAAACTACTATTCCGCACTACACTGGGCACCATCAAATTTTCCGTAATGAACGCTCATTACGGATGTGTAGTGTAAATACTCGATAATTTCGCTGTACCGCCTGTAAATTGGTATGCGGGATGTCTGTGCGGTATGGAGTCTGCAAGCGAACGGACGTGTAGCCTATATGATCGTTGAAGATGAAGGAATAATACGAATTGACTACCTGAGCAAAACGCGCAAGAAACAGACAAGCCATTAGAATTAAAAAATGAAAGTTCATCTAGGCCGAGCCTCATGTAAAATTAACAAATGAGCCTTGAAGACAAACCAATTGGGTCGTTATACTTCAAATGTAAATGAATTCAAAATGTGTTTAAATCACACTTTCAAAATGTTGGAAAAATCTTAAGATGCAGCCTAAATAATATTTAATACATTCCAATTCAATTAGCTTCTAGAGTTTTGCTCAGTTGACGATTTCTTTACAATTTATCCACGAATCTGAAACTAATAACGTATCCTTGTTATAATTGTCTATTTGAGGTGACAGCTTTGATGCTTTTCGCGCGTCTGGATATTCCCCACTATTATTTTATGTGGCTTCTACCACGGATGTAGGATTTTTTGACCCACATTGGGCGCCAGTTTGCAAAGGACAAAAAATATACAAATAATGAGTAACAGACATTAAGGGTATAGTATCAATAACATTAACCAATAAGCAACCAAATTTTATCCATCCACATTTAGCTTATGCTGCAGATGCCATTTTGACACAAGCAAATCTTTCTATTTCATGTTTCATCGGATTCTGTTTGTTTTTATCGTGGCATCCATTCATTCGAAACAAAAATTACCATAAACTTTATATTTCTTAGTACGCTTGCAATTCTGTCAGTCTCAAAAGTAGCACACTTTACGTTGATGAAAATGTTCAGTGTAAAAGTTTAGGAAAAAATTCAAAAAATTTATGTAGACACATATGGTACGTTTAAATTTGAAAATCAGTTAAATGTTTTAGCAATTTTACAGCAATAACGTAACTACGATACATGATCTTTACTATATTTTAAAAAAGACTTCCTTCATATTTACTAAGCTACTAACTAATATGGCGCAGCACAGATTATTTCAAAAATCACGGAAAAACTCACTTTTTGACGTTTTCACGAACGAGCTCATAATTTCTAAATCATGATTTTTGGCGATTCTTTGCAGCTACACAATGTACCCAATTTTTTATATGGTCACGCAGGGTATGCAGTGTCGGATTAAGCCAGCGCGAGGCCTGTAGCACATGCAAACAAGTGACCCTTGGGCTTTAGGTATTAAAGTTTAGGATAAAAAATAAAACCGCACATTTACAAGAAAACATTTCGTGATTTAATGTGTGCAAATTTAGACATAATACTAGTCAAATCAATATTTCTTAGTAAATCATTTTCTATGTTCATCAAAGTGAGGTCATTTAGACGTTCGTGTCCCATTGTGTTCCTTAACTGATTTTTAATGCGTTTTAATGTTGAAAAAGAACGTTCTCCGCTGCAGTTGTTGATCGTCAAACTCAAATAAATGCGTAACACTATTTCTACGTTTGGAAAACACGATTCAAATGAATTTTCCGTTCCTCGTTTTCCTCGTTTTCACTGTTTGATGATAGCCGTCAACGATATGCAAAAAAACAATAACACAAAAGAAACATAAGAACTATGAAAAGGCAACGCGATTTTTAAAAAATAGTCCGCAAACAAAAAAACAATTTCTCCTCGAGATGGCCCTTTCGCATAACCACTATGACAGTTTGGTGTGACGATAAGTCAAGAATGCATTTTTAAACCACTGGTTATACAAACAGCTCAAAGACAATATTAGAAAATTCCCTTGTAAGTATTGTGGTGTTGTCAACTTGCAAGAATATAATGTAGAGTAGACTCCTGTTAAGTGTGCTCTCCCGTTAAGTATTTCTGAACTCCAAATTTTTGGTAATCCCGAATTCTTCTAAGAACTCGACAGCTCCGCACTGTGGTGCGATTTTTCTGAAAATTTATTCTTTTCCGTTTGTTCGGACGAAATCGTAATATTTGTCTGCCATATATAACGGCGTAACTTTGATAATTAATTACTCGTTAACGAAGAACATGATTGTGTCCAATTTTTTATAATTTTTTTTGCATAAATAACCTGTAGCAATTTTTTTAAATTTTTTTTTCATTATTTTCGATTTAGTTTCGAAACTCCTTAACGAGAGTCGACTGTATATTGTGTGGCCAGCACTCATTTTTAGAGTAATTATGAACTACATCTTTCCACTGGACTGTGGGTGGTATTGATGATAGATTTTTTTGCTCACAGTCGCGAGCCCCCCCCCCCCTCCCCAAGACGCGGGGCCCGTAGCATTTGCTAACTCTTGCTACGTGATTAATCCGGCACTGAGGGTATGCAGTTAAAGGTCAAAAAAAGACAATCGCAGATTTCAAAACTTTTGAAAAAACAATTCTAACAATTTTGCGATAAAATGCGGAAGAGGGGACGGGTGTGCTTTTGGTCTTTAAGACAAACTTTATCGGTTAAAACAAAAATGACATTTTTCTGAACACTAAAACTTTAATGCAGGCGATTTGACAGGGCATCTGACATTAGCACTGGACTATTAAACATTATATAGATATAGACTCTTTTGCATCGAAGGATGATTTGAAAAATATTTTTGGCTTCTAGAACCGTCAAAAGATTTATTAAAGTTTGAAAGTTGATACCAAAATTAGAATAATATTTTTTCGTTGACTCTTACTAGTCCAAATTGAGGTTCAACATTGAAAAAGGTGAGCCAAAGAGCATTTTCAGTCTGTTTCGATTCGAACTTTTGTGTTCCCCAATAAACGAGACAATTCCTTGAATAAGCTTTCAAAAAATTGTGCATCGTAAACTTCTTTCAATAAAGCATATTTACTCAATGTTTAAACGATACGCAACTTAGTTCATACACGCAATAAATGTCAGCGACGAATTAATTTGCAAATTATTAAATGCATTCAATTTCCGAAAACCCTCGAAAATGATCATTCATGCTTTTTGGAGGCTTTTTTTTACAATCGAGTGATGGAGTGCACTTTTGCTTGGAATAAGGACTAAGCATTTTCGATTTCATAGTTAATATGCCTCGGACGATCTACACAAATTACACAAGTCTCATTTCTCAGCCATGAAGATAGTTAACTTTTTTTCTCAGTTTATCTTGGGAACTCGTCGATCTTGTTGCATCACCAATGATAGTTTCAATTTTGAAATCAAGTGCTCCACCACCATGGCCATTGATTTATTCAAAACCGCATAAAATTCGCCCCTTCTCGTTCCTTTGCCTATGAAACAGTAGTGTCTAAGTTTACAGCACATAAGTCTGCCCAGAAGATGAAGACAACTAGTCGCCTTTCAAAAATCCTCACCATCATTCCGTATTGACACGCTTCCCAAGTTACGAGGCTGAACCTCCTTATCGGGAGACGTTTAGTGAAATTACTGTTTGTCATTTCACGATCATTTTTCATCAAATTTTATGGGCGATCTTTATTAGACCTGATTGAAACAGACGCATCTGAAAAAAAGGCAAACGAACGAGTGGTGTAGACGGGGCCATCACGTCTTAATCTTGCGGGTTGGGACCGTGGCCAAGTGCGCCGTCACCACTTCACTCGAGTTGTTTTCACACCTTTTGTACCTGTTGACACTCAATTGCTTCATATTGACAAATAGTTTATTGAGTGGCCGAGTGCGCAGTTGTTTTATTGCCAAAGGTTTAATGATCGCACAAGAATCGCTGTGAAGATGCGCCTCGATGGACCGCGGTGACTTTTGCGTCCGAGAAGAAACAAGTATCTAGTGCTTAGGCCACTTGATGAAGGGTTAGGCCAAGTGGTCGCATCGAGGCAAAGGCTCGGATTTCGGGGATCCTTCACTGATGCATCTTGAGTGTAGATGGTGGAATCGGAACCCGGATAGATACTTACCGCCTTGGAAACGGAGAGCATGTGCAGATCTCATTAGCCATTCTGATTCCGGCGAAATGGACCATTAGCAAGATGTTGCCGAGGCGACACGCTAACTTCTTTTCATCTACACCAGATCCGGAGCCACCTCGCCGCAGCATCATTTCTCACCTGGAGCTGAACGCAATCTTCACCGACAGAACGCCAAAGAAAAACGAGTGCAACTCGCAGACACTAGCAGTCACAACTGGATCAGACCCGGGATGGGTTGGGCTTGGAACGGACAAACCTAAGGTAGAAATGAATTATTTCGGATGCAAGTTAAAAGAGTATGATTTATCCTTTTGGCGCCAGCGGCGCGGCTCCTTTCATCTCGTCTCTCGCGCTTCTTCGTACACGTAAAGCTGAAGATGGTCAGAGGGCAGAAATGAGACCTCGTGAAGCTGCGGTCGAGCAATGGTTATGGCCTCACCTCGCCAACCTTTTTGCTATTTATCCTGTCGGATGGGCATTCTCCTTTGCCGCCGCGTTGATTTCCCATCTGACATGTTTTGTATTAATTTTTATGATCTTTTATATGCGATAATATGGTCAAATAAAAGTATGTTACGGGTGCTATGTCATCCATGCCAACGATTCGATGGGGTGGCCTTGTATGTTATGCTCTGTCGGAATCAGGTGGATATGAAGATACCAGATATCTGTAGGTTGTTCAATATCGTTGATGAAGGACTAGGTGTAAAAAGTTATGATTTATAGCTATAAACGAGGGAGAATCACCATTAACATGATTGAAATTAAAATAATCGTCTCTATATTGAATCAAACAGATTTATACCAGTGAAAACCTAAAGGAGAATAACCTAGATCCTAAAATTAAATAAGCTAACGTCTATCAAGTTTATCAGCTGAGATCTTGTTAAAATTTAATATTTTACAGATGTAAGTTGCATAGAAAGTTCAACACTGAATGTGAAAGTTAACATGTAAAACACATTATTTAATCAACTAACAACAAAACTTTAGAACGTACATGAGGACAATTTGAAAACATAATTTCATTTGGTTGAAACAAAGATACTTGAGAATTATTTATATTTTTATAGTCTGTTGGCACCTACAATTGAATTTTAAAGTTGGAAAATAGGAATCAATTGAATGTATACTAGACAACAACAAGTCAGGGATAAATTAGAAATAGATTTATAAGAGAAATTTGCTGGTTTTCTGTAGCTGCGACTTTCCCACTCATCAAAAAATAGTGTACAAAACGAGAACGCTAAACAAGTAAGCAGTCATTCAACACCTTGCAGAAAACAGGGATGGAGATTGAAGATGAGGAACGCAGTGGCTAAAAAATGGAAAGAAGTGATTAAAAAGAATATTGAATCTACTTCAAATTTAACTTCATAAAAAATAAACTAGTGTGCTTATAAAAGACTCATTTTTCAATGTTTTAAAATGTTTTTCAGATACATGGCGATTGAAATCAAGGAAAAATATTTTCGATCAGCTAGCTCGAGAATAAATTTAGAGTCAGATATTTGTAGATTCACATGCTTTAAACAATTTATAGGAAGGAATATATGAACGTACTATTTATTTATTTATTATTTATTTATTCAACACATTTAACAGAACATTCCAATTATAAAATGTGTGGAAAAATAGATATAGAATAAAGAATTAATAGATGAATTAGAGCTTAATTAAATAGAACATTTTGCAAAAGTCTTTCATAAATTACGAGGCTAGAGGGAAAAGATCCAAGCTGGAGTCTATCGTGAGTCCTTGGTAAACGGAGCAGCGGAGAGTGATAATAGACATCCGTTCTAGCAAAAGTCAATATAAAAATATCTGTTAACCGAGAGGGTCTAGTGGATTGCCGTTGTGAAGCAAGATTATCAATGTTCACAGCCATATAATTATGATACAGCTTGTAAAGGAAGCATAGATCAAGATATGTCCTGCGCGAAGATAAGGAGGGTATGTTGAAGAGTGAAAGGCGTTCTTTGTAGGGAGTATAAGGAATGTTAAACTTAAAAAGGAGGAGGCGGGTGAATTTACGCTGGACAGATTCAATAAGGTTAATATGAGATTCAAAATAAGGAGACCAAATTTGGGATGCGTATTCCAGTATAGAACGAACAATACTTACAAACAAATGGACTGCTGAGTGTGGATTAGTAATAATAAGATAATGTCTTAAGACAAACCCCGACAGTTTTGAAGATCTGGAGACAATATCACGAATGTGAGCGTCAAACTTTAGTTTAGGATCGAAGATGACACCAAGGTCTTTCACTTGATCAACCTTTTTTAAAGGAGTCGATAATATACGCGAAGTAGATGGGAGAGGTTTTAAGGGAGAAGGTCAAAGTGTGGCACTTGGGAATGTTAAGGGTGAGAGAATTAGCTTGGCATCAGGAACTCAGTGAGTTTAGATCATCCTGAAGAACTTCACAGTCTTCAAAATTACGAATCACTCTAAAAATCTTTAGATCATCTGCATAAAGAAGGCAGGAAGAGTTAAATGAAGGAGGAAGATCATTTATGTAAAGGCTAAAAAGTAAGGACCCAGGATGGAACCTTGTGGTACACCCGACTGAGGATAAAAGGGATTAGAACGCGTACCTGAAACAGAAACTTGGGAAACCCTTGAAGACAAATAGGACGACAGCCACAATAGAAGGGAATCAGAAATGACAAAGTGCTCCAGCTTCCGACATAGAATTAGGTGATCAATAGTGTCGAAAACCTTAGAAAAATCAGTATAAATGCTATCAACCTGTAGATGATTATCGAGCGATGAAGCAACAGTGTTAGAAAAGACGAGTAGATTTGAAGTTGTGGAACGATTGGGAAGGAAACCATGTTGATCAAGAACAATAACATGCCCTAATGCCGTATTAAGATGTGTGTGAATTTTAGGAAAGGCAGATAAGAGAGAAATAGGGCGATAGTTCGTCACGGAGGAAGGATCACCAGATTTGAGAATCGAAAGGATGTTGGCTGCCTCCCAACACTGTGTACTATTGTAGCAAGTAAAGGCTACATAGGCATTCTAGAGCATTCATCTCTTTAACTCGAAAAGTGACTTAGTTTTAGCCAAACCTGAAAAGGTTTAGGCTTTAAGGCATTTGATTTATTGAGAGTTACGCATAAATTTTTATATTTTATAGGAAAAAATTTCCAAAATTGCAGTGATCTTTGAAAGTAGCATAATATTGTCATAATTGTGTTCACTTTTTTACATGATTGGAAAAACAATGTGCGGCGCATGGATGGCGATAGTACTCACAGGATTATCAAGAAAAGCCGGGAAATTGGTAGCCTTCTACCAGGAAAAACACGCCAACGTTGGGAGGACTCTGTGGACGTAGAAATTAAATCGCTATTGAGATTGGCAAATCGGAAGACCTAGCCTTTCTACCAAGCTGGTGATAGTGTGGTCAGGAGGCCACGGGTCAACTCGAACTGATGCGTCCCAATGACTCGTAGCAGCAGCTGGGGAAACAACTATTTATTGTTTTATAATCCATCAAGCTCTTTCTTACTAAACAACTGTTTTCTCTTTCAAATCGGCTTATCGACGTCACATCGAAATTCTTTCGAATATTTCTAAAGCGTGCGAAAATACAGACTGATCATAATATTAGACAATATGAAAAATTATATGTTTTATGATGCATATCAGTAAATAAATCTAGTAATTGTTAAACAGTTTTATATTGCAGTTGAATAATCTATATATCCATATTTGAATTTTTCCTAAAGATCATTTTGTACCATAAGTATCAATACAATCATAGAAGCACAAAAATGTTTCCTGCTTTCGACATAATTAATAGCAGGAAGAATATACTCATAGTGAGTAGGGTCTCTAATTGTACTCCCTCCCATCGTTGACCGGCGATCCATTTCGTGATCACAAAAGACCTCAAAAGATCATACGGCGCGCTGTGATCTTACAAGGCGTTTGACATTGCTGAAACACAGAAACAATTTGTTAGAAGCTCCTCTTTGGACGCTAGGTACATACCCTGAATGTCTTCAGCGCCTTAATGATCGCTGGATTAGTATCTCGCTTAGTTTGGTCAATCGCATCTTTCGTTTGTTCCCTTCTTTATTGATGTGTTTTGCGCTAGATGAAGGTAACCGACTTAACCCACGATGGAAAAAAAACACCAAACAGCCAACCACCGGCTGACCTTTTTCGGACTTCATGAATGAACTGGGAGTGGTCGTGGCGCCATAACTAACTCTTTCTGAAAACCTTTCAATAAATTCGTAGACGTAGATTTTTTTGTGAAAATATTCATGATGGATTGGAGAGTGTAAACCGAAACTAGTAATTAACGATTTTCAAAATTAATGTGATTTTTCTTTAAAATCTAATTAAGCGACGCAGAGTTATGCATTTCGGAAGCAACTAATCAAGTGTTTGGCAATGATCAAAGCTATTTTGAAAGATTTTGTCTATAGAATTTCATGCCTTTTCGAGTATGTTGCCGGAATGGATGACTGATGTGATAAAAATAATCATAATGATTGATTTCGTTAATGAGAAGTGAAACATTAGTCACATTCACTATGTGTTGAGGAAATTAATCAATTTTGGCATTTTGCAAAAAAAAGTTGCAAACATACAGATTGTGTTTTTCCAAAATAAATAAAATTCTCAAGATCAGTCACTAGTGTCTTGCTATTGCATCTTGCTGGACTAATAGTAAGTGGAATAAACATGATTCTGTTTCATTTCCATCACACTTTCCCTGTTGACACGAAGATGACTAATTGTAACTTACACATATACTCCAAATTATTTATCTGAATTCACTTTAGATATGTGTTTTTTTTTGTCTAACTTATCTTAAGAAGGCCTTACATGTCATTAATGACAATGACTCGGACGGAAATCGGAAAAAGGAGGCTGCCCTGTCTGCAATGTTAAGAGTTTCTTTGATTTCATGTCCACTTATTGTACGATGCCATCACTTCCACGCAATAGCATGCATGCATACGAGAACACCTGAGCCTGTCCTACAATAATCTTGGCGGCATTGAAGTCTTGCCTGAATCGAATCTTGGCCTGAAATACGGAAAGGTGGCACGTTGACGAGAAAATTGAATGGAGACGACAAGAAACCTGAGGTTGGGGTGGATCTCGGACAGTGGAAGATCTCGCATGATTACGTGTTATCTACGTATGTACACGTATGAGCGGCGCCGATGAAAATATGGTTTTGATTAATGCCTTTTTGATTGGTCAACGCTGAGAATGCTGAAAACAAAACTTGCGTGGCTCTTAACACGAAAGAATAAAGGTGCAAGTGCGAAAGCATTGTCATGTTTGTAGTTTTTGTACAAAATAGTGATTTGATATAGTTTATTCACAAGTGATCCATGTGAAACTAAAATTTTATGCAAACAATCCTTCAATACGTTCATCAAAAACCTTAAATCAGAAACAATTCAATGGATTATTGGGAAAAATCGGTTAATCGTTAAGTTAGTTTTGACATAACATAGAAGAACGACCAAATATTCAACTTTTAATTAAATCAAATCCTAAATGTGTAGCAATCAAATGCAATTACAAGGCTAAAAATGTAGTCTAAGTGCGACCCTTGAGACCCACACGACTAACTTCCCAGTGGGGTGAATAAAATGCTATAATTTTCTTTTATTAATAATTACTATTATTGATAATTACTATTATTAAACATTATTATTCTAAATTAATATAATTACTTTTATTATTTTTATCAATTTTTTATCCAACCATAAAAGATTTGGTAAAGGAAGACGTCTCCACCACCTGGTCATCCTCTACCAAAGCCTCGGCAACCTCGTCTTCTTCGTCCTCGTCATCTTTCTTGTCCTCCACTTCGTCCTCAACCTCGTTCTTCATTTCGGCTTCGGAATCCACAACTAAAATTGAGGGTGTTTAATTATTATTTACAATAATCATTCGTTATTAAGAATGTTTGATCGTTACTGAATAATTATAATTGACTTTATATATACAATATCAAATTATAACTAATATTATTTGATTATTATTAACAATATTAAATTATTTATAACAATATCCAATTATTAACTGCATTAGCGTCTCTACTCCAATTCACCCAAACCTGGTAACATAAGTTTGGAATTTTAAATTTTTTTTTTTAAATAACATTTTTTACAAATTTGATCACAATTTTGCTAAAACGTACAATAATAAAAACATTACTATGAAGGTATTTGGTATCTGCACGAATTAATAGTGCGTACAAACAGTTTAAAAATTAGCAATTTTAGTCGTTTTTTTCAGTTTTTTCATCTAAATAAAAAACGGCTTAACCAATTTTGCTGAAAAGTCATTCAGTTCCAAGTTGCCTAGTTACGCGTCGTTTAAAACCGGTCCCACGTCAATACAATCTTTGGTTCTTGAGATAATCGAGGCGAAAAATAATTCCGAACGCTCATACGTACATACGCACATACACACATACGCACATACGTACATACACACTCACAGACATCTCTCTAAAAACGATGGATTTGGATTCTAGAGACCTTAAAACGTGGAGATATGTCAAAATTTGGGATTCGCAAAATCGACCCCATTACAATAACTTCCCATAGGGAACTGGGAAGTTAATAAGGCGCAGTATTTAGAGAATTTTTAGCAAACAAATTGTAAATATTTGTTAAAAATTAACTAAAATCGACGAGGTGATAGTGCAAAACGTATTGACGAATTTCCCTTCGAATCTCCTATATCCAAAGTAACTTTGATTTCTTTGAAATCTTTCCAATAATTCAAGATTAATGCCAGAAGCTCACAAGTTTAACTTACTGCCATTTTTTAAAAATAAAATTGAATTGTTTCAATTTTTTCCGATGTGAAAGAACATGACGTGTGGCACAGGGTTTTTATTTCGTCAAACTCTAATCTAAACACTTAAAGTCATAGTTTTCATGACGTCATTGACATTAGTTGGCTTTTGATGCTCACTTCAATTGCAGAGTACTCATGGTCCTACAACGTTTCATGTTCGGGTCGAATCTTTTAATAATTTCCTTGCCAGACGGCGCCTTGCCATTATTTCCATAGTGGTTTTTTCCACCGGTAATTAATTGCCATTTAGAAAATCCTTCGCAAAACAAGATTGGTAGCTCCCAGGAACATAGACTGGGCATAATATCCAATGTTGCAGGTATTTCATTAAGAATTCTCATTATACATTTAGTCTCCTATTTAGAAGGAAAATATATTCCTCAAATGAAATAATGATCTACTCATATCCAAATGTGGTTAATATCCAAATCACGTAACATCTTCATTATCCAAAGCGACTATCTAGATGCTCGTTTCACCATTCGACTGATGGCCGGTCTTTGGGGAGGTTAGTCCATTCTTTTCCGTAGCACTCATACTTTCGATGCATTCACAACATGAACGATTCGGATTTCATTCATAACTTCTTCCCGAAAGCTCCAACACTTACGCAGGAACAATGAATAGCTATGAAGCAATCAGACCTCTAGGAGCTTTGCTTTCGGTGAAAAACAACAAATGGTATCTTTAATCATCCTGGTGGGTCTTTATGGCCGCCGATTTGCTACTAGAAGTGGAAAAAATATATGGAAAAAATCACCGGCTAATTTGCTACTATCATTTTCGAGTGGAAATGCCGACAATCAAAACATGATCACAACACGACCAGGTATTTATTGGCAGGTTGGCGGCACGGCGCGGCTCCTCGCCCGCAGACCGTGGTCCTGTTGATTTGAATTTCCGAGACTAATTAGAAAGCTGGGTTGTAGATCATTTTTTCACGGCGGATTCGGCATTTCATTCAGTTTCGCTCGGTGATTGTACCGGCAACGTTTTCAAATCAGCTAATTGGCGTGTAAAGGTGAGTGCAAACGAAGTGTCTGCATGCAGAATATGATTTGTGAAAGCTTTGTTCAAATTTTTTTGTAAGGATGTTACGAAATCTTTGTTTGCTTCGAGTAAAATCTTGAGACATCAAATTATTTACTAAGAAAAAATTGAACTTATTATTTGGAAATTCTGACATGCATCTACACATATGTAATTAATAACTATAGCAACTAAATTTTAATTCAGCATTATCTAGGGTGCTTCTTGAAAACTTACATATAAAGAGGTATAATAACCTCCTTCGTGTAAACTAGCTGCTTATTATAAGTGAAAAAAGCATTGCACCATTATTGTCAAATTTAAAATTGACAAAATAAGCATAATTTTCAATAAGGTTCTCTTAAATTGAGCAGTAAGAAAAATAAAACTAAATATACTTCAAAAACATGGAAAATTTCAATGCCCTCTTAATAGGGCGAAGTGTATTTCCCTGAAGAGTAGATAAATATATCATTTCCCAATCGATTAGACTTTTTCCTAAATGATTTGAACTATTTCCTAACTGGTTTAAATTTTTTCTAAACCTTATCCCAAATGATTTGCAATTCATCTCATATCACAGCAAATGATGATTTGTGGGGGAAATGTCACTAAATAATCAAATTTTGAAACATTGGAAGTAAACAGAAACCTTAATTGTTTTGAGAAAAAGTTTTGGGATAAAGTACAAACCAATTGGGAAAACGTTCAAATGCTTTGGAAAACTGTTTAAATCATAAGGGAATGAATATAGCTCCAATGTGTTTCGGCGTTATATTTTTATAATTAATTTTCAAATTGTGTCGATTGTAAACTAATGACAAATATGTAAATAACAAACGATACTGTTTAGTCGATAGGAAGGGTGAGCTTTAAAATCATATTTTCATATTTCGCATCGAGGATTAATCATACATAGAACCTAGTCAAATATATTTTGAACTTTTCGCCGATCATATTTGCTGAAGATGTTTCGTAGAAATATTGGTGTTCTTCGAAAAAATCCAAAGAATTTCCATCTCATTTAACTTAAGCCAACTATTCGGTCAAGAACTGAAACTCAATTCTATCTCAAAGGTTATATCCAGATTATTTGACAAAATTTCGTTCAGAAAATATGGCCACATATTGATTGTAGCAGAAAACAACCACAACTGCATGAATTACATTCATAAGAGCAAGTTCGTAACATGTTCATTAAGGCGTAGTTTTCCAAACGATTGGTCGAAGCTATACAGTTCTTGAGCTTTGCGAAGGAATACATATAACAACGATTGTAAATAAAAGTTAAGAGAATATCAAGGCATGGATTTAATTTTTTTAAATTTCTTCTTCCACTTCCTTCAAATATTTATACTAATAAAAGAACACTACAAACTGCCCTTAGACTTTTCTAAAATTGTTTCTTAACTATAAATCTTTGTTTGTTTGCAATGCCAGGTTTCAAGTCTAAACGAGACCTTAACAAATCAACACCCAATACGTATTAGCTTAAAACATGCTAACTTGCAATGGATGTTTCCAGCCGATCATCGCTAGCTCTACCAGCATTCTTACATCCTCATCAGCAGCATTGGGGGTCCCTGCTGCGTTTCGAGCTTACCGAATACGCTAACCGCTATTTGAAATCACATACGACCCACACGATGCTCGCAAACCACTCTAGGGAGTCCCGAGAAAAACGATGATCACACTTGGTAGGTGCCCTGAAATTCAAACATACCGCCACCAGCAGGGCGCCCTGATTTGAATTATAAATGCTACAAGCAGGTTGGTAGCGGTTTCCGACCGATGCACAGTTACTGAGGAGGAAAGGCATCGAGTGGAATGAAATAATCACTGCACAGGTTGTTGCAGGTATTGAAGCAACGTCCCCGCTGCACCCCAGATACCAGTCGAATGACCTAGGTTACGATGGTGCCCACCGATGGACCGAAACAAATGTTAGCATTCTTCTTTTATCTAAAACGAATTGTTTCTCTGAAAAAGGACGTCCATTGCAAGTTAATTGAGGCAACCCCCAAGATATAGTCAGTTGATGTGACCAATATGGAGATGGCGGCATCCACAAGTAATAGGGGATGGGTACATATGAATTCTGACAAACACTCAATATATGCTTTACAAGGAAGAAGAGTTCTGGATGTTAGGATGCATTTGGTATTTTTCTTTAATTGACCAACAGTGGTCCATCTGAGCTTACGAACCTATACCAACCCATTACCAACTAAGCAATGCTTCACCCAAACACTCTCGAAAAGCGGAAATGATTCCTCTCATACATCAATCCATATTTCCTAAACATTTGCCATCTACGTCATAGTTTCATGAATTTGTTGAATTTTTTATCCAGTAGTCCACGCCAATTAAAAAGCGATTCTGACAGCGAACTGCGCTACCATATATACGTATGAATCAGATTGCGGGTCTGAGCGAAGTAAAGTCCAGCCGGCAGATATGGAATAGCCTAAAGGACTCTATGAATAGCGGCTCACTTTGATTTGGCAGTTTTGGCCAGCTCAAAACATAATGTTTTTAGTACGACAACAAAATGCCAAGGGCTGATTATGAGGCTCCTATGAAGTCTTTGGGACTTTGAGCATAGACTTGCCCTAGGCTCAATTCACATTTGGGGAGTTGATTTCTGATAGCATGGGTCCAAAACTCGTGTTGCGTTTGTCTTTGATGGCATCAGTTTCATTCTAGGCGTTCCTTATAGTCAGTAGTAAAGATATCCAATATTCTAGAACTTAATATATTATTTTGAAAAAATGGTTAACTAGATGTTTTATAATGGCCAATAACAAATAGCAATGTGTTTCAAGTGGTTCAGGTTGTATATTATACATTACTAAAAGTAGAGATGAATTTTCCTGAAAAGAATTAATATGAAGAAACGCCAAGAAGCTGACAGCAAACAATCAGGAAATACTCGCAAACATTGAGAGGAATCTGTGGACGCAGATATTAAATCGCTAATAAACCGTGAATAAATACGATATAAATGCAGCTTGTTAACACCATTATTAATAACTTCATTCCAGCAACAATACAAGCCGAAGACAGCTCTATGAATTAGCTTACATTATAGCCTTTCGAGATAAGCATCCATTTCAATAATATTATTCAAATAAACATCAAAATAAATGACTTAACGCCGCCGCGGTCATTAAAATCTTTTCATGGAATCGCTCTGATGGTCGGCGGTGTGGCACTTGATGGCACAGTAACGGCAACGGCAAGGTGAGTTTTGTCGGCGCGGCGGTAGACTAACACCGGCCATCATAAAAGTCAAAAGATAAATCATAAAAATATTCGCATTTTGATTTTTGCTCTTTAGCACGGTGGGCATCGATTCCCATTCCGGCGGAGCCCGGCGACTCATGTCCCAGACCCCAGAGGTTGGTTTCGACAGACAATGAGGACCGGTCAGCAAAAAGCACGAAGACCTCTTCAAAGGTGAGGCGGATGGCATGGCTTTGGGGCTGCGTGTGTGAATTGTCTAATTCGAATACGATTGGGAATAGCAAATCGTAAAACAAAGCCACAAAAGTATCTTGCACAAGTAGACGCGATCGAAGATTTGGAGGAATCGAAAGGAAGCAGAGATCGATGAAATTGCGAACGACAAGAAATCAGTGAACATTTCCACTCTTCCAGCTTCCAACTATTCATACTTGCTTCGATTGATATTTTTAATCATAAAATCCAGAGCTGCAAATAGCTTGGTCCACCTTCTTTAAATCACCTCTCCAATACAATGCAGATCCACCTTGAAATTACCCACCCCTGGAGACAACACAACCGATTCAAATCCTACAGGTGAAAGATCCATTTGAACTGGGAAGATGCTGTTTGTTGTTGTTATTTGTTCAAATGGCAGGTTTAATTAATGGTAGAGTTAATAAGGTTCCGACTTTTAATTATTTTGAGAAAGCGTAATTTGTAAGTCTCAAACCTAGGCAGTTAGTTACGTTAGGAACCAAAAACACCCATTCTCAGGCCCGTAGAAATCGTTGTGAGTAATCAACCCCAATACAGATGGGCAAAGCATACATTTATATTAATTTGCAAATTCAAGTCAACCTTTCAGCGCAACATCATTTCACAGAAGCATTATATGGTGTGTACGAACAGCTTGGCCGAATTTCATGGCTGTGGAAACTTCTCACCGCCTATAGAGCCTGCAACGCACAAGGATGTGTTTGCAATGTCGATGCAAAGGAAGCGCATATCACAGCGTTAATTGCAGGGGATGACCATTCTCTAAATGTTATTATGCAGGACAATATTAACTAATGGTTTTTGGAAGCAAAAATGATAAGTGCTAAATACTTCCCAAAATCTATAAAATTCAAACATGTTCCATTAGCACCCTAACAATTAACTTCTTCTTGATAAGGTCTCAAACCATTCAAATAATACCGACAAGAAATCTTTTCCCACACTCACCACCTAAACACAATAACAAAAAAATTGCCAGTAACCCAATAAAACAATGTGAATATTCATTCTTTTAATGGATTCAAATCGAATAATTCATTTGAAAGTACGTAGTGTGTGTATATGGTATTCTAAAAGTGACAAGAAAGAAATGAAGCAAAAGAAATATCTTCTTTATCTTTTGTCTCATGTCAGGTAAGTCCATCTTGAACAGTAGTAACTTCATTAAAGCCGGATCGATCTGAAGCCTCCAATAAAATCTTTCACACGACAGAGATCACTTAATTCGATGAGTAAACAGACATTTTCCCAACCAACCGTAAACGAGCTACAATCTTGGACTTTGGCTTCGTCACCATGACTAGACGAATCTGCGTTAAGTGGATGGCCGGCCAAGCAGATTGGTAGAATAGAACCCGATACATGGTCCGAATGTTTTGGTTAGTAAGAATAAGTTTTGGGCTGCGAGGCTATTTGGAGGCTTTTGTAACTTGGGAAGTATTTCAGGAGGCTCTATGGCTCGCAGGATTCACCCTATGATGGTTTACAAAATAGGAAATTTTAAAAATTAGAATTTGCTTCAACAGGGCATTTGGTTGGTTTGGTTGATTTAGCAGCAACAATTCTATTTCACCAATGATTCACGCCTGCAATACATACTTCCATGCAGCATGCTTAATTCCGTAAGCTGTTCTACATATATGAATCCACAGTAAGTAGCCATCGCGGCCGCATCCATTGTTCCTAGCTAGACGTGTTCTATATTGGAATGGTTGAGGTTGCTATTGATTCGACGAAGGTGTCTCAACCATCATCCTCCAGAGCTGTTGCAGACTTTTCAACCAATATACACGGAACAGTATAGTTTCGAAAACATTTGTATCGTCATCGTCGCTGGTACAATTCCAATCCCGGCATCATAGTTCTTATCGACCAATGTAGAATCAAAATGATATTAAGGCGAATTCGAAGAGCCAAGAGAAAAAAGGTTATTGTGGCAAATATAAAAGTAATGAATGAAGTCAAGAGGGCTTTTGTCAATTTTTTATGCGTTTCCACGATAAGTGTTTCCCATCGATTGTGCGGCTGGTAAAACCCTGTATGGTGGTAGAGTATCCTTCTCCAACAGACAGTGCTTCTTTATCGAAATGGCGACAGACGTTTTTGAGGAACCAGAGGAAGAAGAGGCCGGCGATCACTTGTAATTAAAATGAGTGACAGCGGACTTTTGATGCGATGATGCATTCACCATAAAGAAGTTCATTCATGACTTTGTTCGATTTTCGATACATTAGTGGCTAGAATTGAGAGGAAATTCTTGCTTGTAAAATGTTTATGAAGTCATAAAGGATGGATTTTAATTGAAAGGTGTAGCAGGCTGGGCTGTGTAAGTGAAGTTTTATTTCGGCTGTGTGAATAAGCCGACAAAACTAGAAGTTTTCATGGAAAGTGAACACAATCTGTATTTCAGGCGAACATTTTTATTTTAAGCAAGACTTGGATATTTTCGGTTTCCTGACCTGCATTTTTTTCAGATTGGAAATAATTGAAGAACGTTTTCACTGTTAATCTTTGCTATTTTATGTGACGTTAGTCAGAATTGTTATCGGAAAATAGATTTTTGCTGAGCTGATACATAAAAATTCAATAAAACAATAAAATTTGTTATGTTTGTTGTATCTACATGTATCCGCCATATAAAGTTAGTAATGATAATGTCTAGGTTTCGCTTCTCATTTCCTTCCATCCGTAGCTACACTTATAGTCACTCTGGACCGGCATCATCAAAGATAGTGAATTGGTTTCAAGCAACAAGCAACGTGATCAATAGATACTCATACCAGAGTTTACCTTCGCATAGCGAAATATGGACCCTGATCAAAAGTGCATCTTGAATGAATTTTAAAGTGTTTCGGTCAAGAGTGAACACTCCGGTAACATCAACATAAATTTTTCGCACTACTAAACTATCAAAATCTCGTCTAACTCTTATCGAAAACGACTGTCGGATAATACCAGTGATCAAACTGTGTTAATGTAATGAGATTTTTGAGTATCTATTAAACGGTGTGTGACAAACTGAATTGATTTAAAGATTTGACAGGTAAATATGTGGATTTTGCCCCCTGAAAAAAATAGTTTAGTTAAAGTATTGGCGTTTTGGCGGATGTGATGATTGTCGGTGAATTCTATGAAATCCAAAGAATTTATTTGAACAAAGTAAGGATTCCATACAATATTTTTAAATTTTGCGAACAAATTCTTCCAAATATTGCTTAACTCAACAGCATAAGTCCTTTCTGATAAACTTTCATGTCTCAGAATTGTGTTCCATATAATATCGTGCGACCTTGGACAGTCAACCATCGCATTTATTAAATTCACCTATAACCACATACCTACCAACCGAAATACCTTATGTGTAACAAGTAATATGGTGGCATTGGTCCGCGTATGGATTAAGTGGTGATTTGCAGATTTTTGTGGGATTTTTTGTATCGTAATCAATAATGACAGCGTCCGGCCGCATCTTCACTCTTGCAAACAGGTGAGAAAGATACTAAGATACTTCTTGAGATGTACTTCATAACGATTTCTTAAGAGAGGCTTGAATGCCCGAAGGCGTCACGAGCAAAATGCCGAAAATATTGATGTGCCATAGATAGTAGATATTTCTGTACTGAACTTCAGACGGAATTAGGGAAAAAATCACGGATATGTGTCGAACAAAAAGCCATGCCAGTGCGGAATCTTTGTTGTTTTGCGATTTTTGTGTGGATTGTCGATAAAGCGCTTCCGGACTAAAATAGTCTGGGGCAACTATGCATTTTCTATATTTTCCGTGTATTTAACGTACTGAAGAAAGATATATACATATATCTGAGTATCTGCCGCAGAACTTATGAAAGCAGTTACTTGAGATTGCAATAAAAGGAGTTGTGTAATAGAGTTCAATGGTGAGCTATGATATTAACTCATAATTGGATAGGTACTGGATTTGAATTGAGGCTGAAGATTGAAGAGTTACTTATTCATAAAAACTAAATGTGATGAAATTCCGATAAATGAACATCAAAAAGAAAAGAAAAGCGAGTTCCAAGAACTTTACGGTGTCTACAGATAAGATATTTAGAAAAAAATACTTGGTTTATAATATTTGTTTAGTTCTATCTATGCTATGTTTTTAGAACTGAATTATATTAAATGTTTTTAATCACTTCTGACAATAAATGAGTTCAGAATACTTTCATATCGAAGAAAACAGAAAGCTTCGCATTTGATTTTGAAAACTTGAGTGATAAAAGGGGGGAAGGGGAATCGACCATGTTTTCTAAAAATTTTCTTTTGTCTTCATTTTTCTTGAGACTAAAGTCAATTAAATGTACATGAAATACACTATAAGCAATTTTACTAAATTCTGGAAAGATATTCTTACTTTCAGGCTTCTTTAATTCTGTTTCCAGAAATGTCTTCACATCAATCACAACTAAGAGTATGAGGGATAAAATTTCAAAATCAGACACCACTTGATAATTGCAAAACAAAAAAAAAGATTATTTCACCATGGTGCTTCACAATCCCTAAACGCCAGGAAAAATAAACCAGACTACCGTGTTTATCCATTCAAACATACGACTCGAAAAAACAAAAGAATAGGTTCTAGCCTGTAAAGCATCAATAGTAATTCGTTATTAGAAAACGACTTTGAAATAACACATATATACGTCATGCGATAAGTATGCTTCAACTATTTACCTACCTAAATGCTCCTTCAGCGGAAATCTTGAAGATTACTGTACCATATAACATCACTTAACTAACTGATACCTAGATTGGCTAGTACCCTCCACAGCACTCTCAAAGTAAAAATCATGTGAATAACGCGTCTGGATCATGTTATCCGCCGGTCCACCTCTGCCGGAATGACCCTATAGTTAGCACCTGAAAATATAAAACTGTTTTTATTTTTAAAAATTTGTAAAAACAACTTCGTGAAAATGACCGAATCGTTCTGAAACTTCGAAGAGACATTCTCCATGATATGCATATTTTGAAAATTTGTCAACACAAAAATCTCGAATATTTTGGCACTTACGACCGTACATAACCCCTTAATTGTCACTTAAAATGAAAAACATCAATAAAAAGCTCATGAAATAGTTTTGAAAATATCACGCAAAAAAAATTAATTGAAATATTTAGAAATGTAAATTTTACTTAAATACAAAATTCATAAGAAATATGTTTTTCTCTTTGTTTATAATGAATTGATATGCCAAAGGTTTTTGGAAACATGTTTGAAAAATATTTAGTTAATCAATAGATTAATTTCAAACATTATTATTTATTTTGTCCGTAAAATAATGAGCTCATTTTTAAGCTCACAGCAAGTGTTTGCTGGGGAGAAAGAGTGAAGTGGCTCAATGGCTCTCCTAAAATCAATAATATTTAAAAAGATAAATTAAAAAAAAAACGAATACTTTCTTTTTCAACAAATCAAATCCGAAAATCTCCTATTCTTAGAAAAGTACTAAAATTTTCGCTGTTTTTAGAAAAAATCAACCCTTACCTTGTGCACTTCATCATACAATCTTATCGCAAATCAATTTTGCCCAAATCCTCGTGGTAAATTTTGTATCTTCTATCTGCTCTGCAAAAATGTTCAATATCTTTTTAAAGCTACTGCAACTGATCCGAAAGAATAACAATGGCTCAGAGGCTTAAGGACGAATGCCAATCACTTAAGTCCTCTTAAAATTTCAAGTTGCACCTGATTCCTTTGTGTTTTTTGGAAATCGACTGTAGAACTGGCGCCAGCGCCTGGCACTCGAGCCTCTAAAGGACCTTAATCTTGCAGGAATTGAATCGATCAAAATGTTCAGGTTGTTTTTGAATATTTCCTGAAGTTTGTAAGACATGCAACGTGAATGCGGAATATTGATGTGTGTTGCTCTATGTTGTTTCAAGATGTCCGACAAGAAGGAACAATCCCTTTACCTTTAAATTATAACGAGCCGTTTTCTCGGAGGGCTGGTACTGATCCGATTTACATTCGGCAAGTCTACTGGACCTTTAAGAATGGTGTTGTCGATGTTTTTAGAATGTGGATTCGTCGTTTATGTAAGCAGACATTGATTGACGAATAAGTTCGAAACTGTTTATGATTGAACCTTAAAAAACAAGCTACGAAATATACAGTTGAGATGCACTCAAAATAGCTCGCATGTCATATAAAGGCGAGAAGAAACTACATACAGTTTAAAACGGGGCAAAATAACTTTTTCTTCTCTACAATATTTTTTTCGCGTTTATGGCCAAAATATCAAAACGGAAACACTAAAAAATGGACATTAGGTCCTCAAGGAAAACTGGCCGACAAGACACCCAATGGTACCTCGGGGCTGGCCCGCTCGACGATCCTAGTGACTTTTGGAAACATGATAGAATGTTGTGGATAGGAAACACCTTGACTGACGACTAATTAAAATTATACCCTTGCGTCTTAAGAATTTTTGGAGCGCCTGCAGTATGGAGGTGAGTGGTTTCTTGTTGTTCGTGTCAATTTATTGCATCTGGATTTCATGATACTACTGCCATTAGCGCGTGTTTCCATTTATATGTTCGCTCTTAAAACGTTTGGATTCGAAGACTAAAAACGCCTCCGGGTGACAAGACAAAAGGTGCAGTTTCTAGTCGTATCTACACTAGGGATTCATAGAAATCGGGCACAAATGGTTTTCGAAAACATCAAATTAATTAAATGGGCCCCCGGTTTACGTTGTTAATTAAAGGGTTGAAGACGAACTTTTCGGAAAACCATTTTAATGTTGAGATCATTCCGAAAAGGCTAGACAATTGTATCTGTATCGGAAATAACGTAGTGTCTCTACAGTAAAAACATCATTCCATACCTAAACAGACTACTCAATATCAAAACTCAAACTCAAACTATTGAATAGGTATAAAATATTGACATCATCTGTTAGATGAGATTTCTGTTATATTTTGGAAAAATGTTTCTTGAAAACTTAATCGATTTGTACACGATACTTTTGAAGCTAAAATATTCCAAAAAGAATTTTAAGAAATTTGAATTTGCAGGACAATTTTATGATCAAAGTCAGCAGTGGGTTTAGTTAAAGATGTGTGCATCATTTCATAAATATTCACAGCAGCTTTCAACTTAGAATCATTGTCAAATAAAACTTAGAAATCTGATTGACATGATATAATGAGCAATAAATATGAAAAATAAATATTTTAAACCAGCTGCGAGTTGCAACTCTTGAGGTCTATATTTACGAAAAACTTCCTTGCAATATATAAATATGAAGAACCGTAGAAATAGTATTCTTACTCTAAATAATAATAATGTTAAGAACTAATTAGAGTTAGAAAAAATAAGTAATACTATTCGTATCATAACATTATTTATTATAAATATTAACTATTTTGATGTGAACCTCATATTGTGGCTTCAAAACTCTTTGAACTATATAATTTTTAACGCAATGATTGCCACATGTGCATTTAAAAACAGCTATATTAAAATTATTGAAAATTTGTTCGAATCATACCAATGTTAATAAGCTTTAGCTGAGCGGATCAAGTGTGCGAAGTGCCTTAATTGACAAAACAACGACGTCATGATCATAAGTGCAATAAGTTGACATAATTCATATAAACGCTTTATTTAGTGTGCATATAATTTGTTTATTGTTTTATATCCATTTGGTTTTGCAATTACAAAAAAACCTTGTTATTTATTTGACAAAAACAATTTGACGCATCTGATTTTTTTTTGATTGTCAAGTATTGATTGATTGATTGACAAGTAGAAATCAGATGAAAATTATTTCAGTTTCTTTTTTATAAAATTAAAAAAACATTGCACTAAATTTATTGAAAATTTCATGCATACAATTTTTCATTCGTGAGAAATCGTCGTTCCAAAAACATCCTACAAACGCACACACACACATATATGTTGAAAATGTGCTGAACTTTTTGTGACCATAAGAAGAATTTTCAAGAAAGCAAAAGAAAAATATTAAAAATAATTTTGAAATAAACGAAGGCATATTCAATCGAAAAATCTCTTGAGCTACATTGGGATTTTGTTACTAAATAATTTTTTTAGATTTAATGTTTTTGTAATACCCACAATAAATGATGAATGAATTTGTAGACAAAATATATGATTGTTAACTATTTGAGCTAGACACACTTCTAGCTGTTAATATAATTCAAGTCGATATGAGAAGATGTAGTGAAAATCTTAATGAAAAACTCAATTTTACTTCAAATTGAATAACACAAAAATTCATACCATATTTGTTTGACTTCAAATATGCGGTAGTCTTCATGAGATGAATTTTCTATTAAGCCTATTGAATTTTAATAGCACATAAAAATAGACGAGAGCGAAGACCTAAGTGAGGATTTTCAAATTAATTAAGGATTCAATTTTTGTTCGCATTTCAAATTTTAAGCATACAATTGCTTTGTGGATAACCTAAACTTTAATCAAATGAACGTTTTTCACAGCTACAGGTTTGCAGTATATCATGATATAATTAGTACATCATTAGAAAAGTTAAAGGTATTTCATCATTTATAAGTTTTGTTGCCTCTGTTGATGAAAACTTTCAAAGGGATGGAGCCTACAATGATTTGACAGCTTCTGAATATTTTCAGGAAAATACAAAAAAAATTGTTACCAATTAATTCAATATTCATGATGTAATTAATGAATTCAAAAAATCGAAATATGTGTCCATTATGCAATTTGAAATGCGATAAAAATTATAACTCACAAACGGCGGAAGATGAAAATGTCATGGCATTGTTCCTTTTTTGAAAATGAGTGATTTCAATAATAGCTTATGGTGTTGATTATTTATGTATTATCAATTTTGTTATATTTTTTGTTTCCTGTAAAGTTTTACATCGTTAATAAATTTAAGATTCTGAAATTAGAATGACAAATGAGATGTTACAAGGTGCTTGGATTCTCTATGAAATGGATATGAAGAATGATCAATGAAAATTAAAGTTTCGGTAGGATAATGACATGATACATTTAATAATTGCATGTTTCTTGATAGACATAGAAAAATCCTTGAGTATTTACAGCTGAGAAATTACATTGCATTCTTTTTGCCCCATATTTTTTTAGCGAAAATGTAAGCTAATCTCGAAAATTTTGTACGCAAGCAAAAGCTCCATCAACTTCGTGGCAATTTCAATTGATAATATATTATTTCATTTCAAATGTAAGCAATATAAGTGACACTAGATTTTAAAACGTGTTTGAATCCAAGAAGAAATTAAGTTTATTCCTATTTCAAACTGAAAATATCGTAAAAAATGTGTTCCGATCGAAAATATCGTAAAAAATGTGTTCCGATCCCTAGAAACCACAGTTTTAGATTCATAAAATTGAATGTGTTTAAAAGAATATTACAATAAAGATCATTGAAGACTATCTGTTGATCTTTGAAAAAACTATTCATTTACACTTTTCGGTTTGTTAGATTAATTTATTAATATTATTTTGGTGCACCTGCAATGAAGGAGAAACTATAAGTAACCATTAACGCACAGTATTGAAGAAGTTATGTGGAGGTAGAATATCCCTTAATAAAACATTAAATCTCCCATTAGTGTACAAAACCATAAATTTTTCTAGCTATATGACATAATTTCGATGGATTTCTCGCGTATTTTATGATTCATCTCATAAAAACCAAAATAAAGTTTTGATTGACTTGGAAAAAACACTTTTTGCCTATCAAAAATATTTGACTTTTTTGTAGCAGTTTTAGCAGTATCATACTTTATTTGGTACAAAATCTTTGAAATACGTCGGTGACCCTTTATTTTCATAGTAAATACAATTTTTTGCTATTTTTCAAGATACAACGTCATCATCAACAAAAAAAGTCCAATAGTAACATAAATTAATTCGTAAAGCATCTTAGTAAGCACTCATCCGGGTATTGAATGCTGCAACTTCGAAAAAACATTCAAGGAAGCTTGACATCGAATACTTGAAAAAATACTATTAAAAAATTCCAACATCAACTGTTCAGAATTTTTTTTCACAAGAATTACTTCGTATAATTGCACAATTGCATAATAAATTTCTTATGACAGATTCTATAACTCCCAACAATTTTGTTGGCTCTTGGAAATATTTTCAAAAATAAGTCTGTGAATTGATATTAAAGAACGAATAATTCCTTTGCCAACAGTCAATGAAAACTTGAAGAAATCTTAGAACAAAAATTGGATAGAAGATTGAGTCCAACTTATTAAAAAATTCACAGAAGATTGAGAAACTCCAACGAATAATTCAAAAAAAATTCTAGTCTACCTATATATCTTGTGTTTTTTGCATGTGAACGTTTCAGGTATAATTTCCTACAACAACAAAAAAAACACTTGAAAAATTATATCATAAAAATTAAAGGTAATTAAAGTAATATAATATATACAAAAAAATTCACGAATAAATATTTTGTATTTAAAACTACGACAGAAAATCTACGAGCAATTTTAAACGAATCATTTTGAAAATATTCTGAAGGTACAATTTCTATGAAGAAATAACCATAGTCAAACTTTGAAAAAACACTACGTTTCGAAGGTCACTTCAAAATGAAACAATAAAAAGAATACGGAAATTTTGAATTTGAATTATTGAAAAAAAACCTGAATTATATGTTATCAAATTAATGTCATATAAATTTTTAAGTAAAGAAAAGCAAATATTTGGTTTTAAAAAAATTCAACCACGCAATTTTGGGAGAAAAAGGATCTATGAGCCTTTTTACTTGTAAAATATTTGTTATAAAATATTTTTGAAGAAAGCAATCAAATTTAATTTACGGATTGATTAATTTTTTATATGTCATTGTAGGAACGATAGCCAAATTATATGAAATTTTCCACAACATGATGAAGAAAAATAAATGCGGAAAAATTTAGCAGAAATGTGTGTCATTTTTGACGTTTTTTCTAAGAATTGCTATTTAATCGATTATAAAATATCTGTAATTAGCAAATTAAGCTACGCGTCCGAAAAAAATTTCACTTTAGGTGAAGACAAAATACGTAACTAATCCAAATAAATCCAAACCATCAATTCTGAATGCCGTTGGTGCTAACATCCATAAATCATAACAAAATAAACATTGATACTATTGTTTAAATTAAACTTGTTGGAATTTTGTGCAAAGTTTGCTGCTTCACTTTCTCAGTATTAATAAATCAATTCAAACAAAATTGTCTATTTCTTAAAAACGTGGAACCTATCTTTCAATTTTTAAACATATGTAAAATATCAAATTACACTCATTTCATTTAGAATTCCTAGTTTAAACGTACTCACTACGTGATTAGGTACCCAAAATATGTTCATGATTAACATTTTCTGATTGGGAGATTTTCAGTTAATTTATAGCTAGATAATTGTTTCTAGTTCAAAAGTTACGCCATCCAAAGAATTAAATAATAAGAATTCTTATTGGAACATTATTTAGAATTGAACGATATTCAATCGACGATAGTACGTTTTTTTTTGGTGTAGCTAATAAACAACTTTCAGTAATACGAAAAAGTGGGATTAAATTCCAACACACATTATTTTGGAAGGAATTATTATAATCTTGTGGGTTCGGCATCTTACACGTTATAAAATTCCGTTTAACCGCGAGTTAAACCGCAAAACAGTCTGTTTTTTGATTCATTCCAAGTAGATATGAGATAATTATATTTCGCTGAAAAATTAACTATCTTAGAGATACTTTAAGCAACGCTGCCATGCGACGAAACTAACTGTCCATCAATGAACAAATATTCGTACTTTACGTTTTATTTGTGGGTTTCATCTTTCATCACCTGGTTTTCGCCGTTTTAGAGTTATTCCTTCCCGCATAGTCATCAACAGATTCAATTCATTCAAAATTAATTTTTTCAATTAATTCGCACACACATATGGCAATTATTTTATCTAGGCGACGTAATAATGCTTCATTGAAAAGATTTGCGTTATTTTATAAGCCGCAATTTAAAAAAAAACCATAAATTTTTAAACGCTTTATTGGAACTTTTTCAATATTGTTTATATACAGATATTAACTCAAATTTATTCATTGTATAATATTACACTAGTTTGTAGCATTTATGTATACATGTTAAGCGCTTAACACTCAAATAATATATAGATACATATAATAGTTTTTGAAGAGTTTTAATTCAAACTTTCGATTAGCCACTAAGCTTTAAAACTGCTTCAATAATTCCTATTTTATTTTCAAATCTCACTTGTTCACCTTATGTTTGTATGTACATACGTCACATCATTTACACATATTTGTTATTTCGTCAAACATCAAATACAATAAGCACCACAAAATCCACTTTTATCAAAGAATATCTCAGTCACTTCCTTGTCGAACTTCTTCTGGCCCGTGTCGAGGAAGCAGGAGAACACTTCAGATCACAAGAGACCCTTCCATTCGTTGTTCCTTCGTTTCCTTGTAAAACTAATGTAGCGGAGTACATAGAGAAAATTAAGAAGACGCTCGTTAGGCTTATAGACGACGTTTCCTTCGTGCAAGAAAGAAAATTTGAACGTTCTAGGAAAACAAGTAGAGAAAAAAAGCAGATAGTCAAGAGGTTATTTTCAGGACCAGGGAATAGGAGGTGGACGAGGCGGATGATGGTGGTTCCGTGAAGATGAAAAACATTCCCGAAACACCTTGTACGCCCGCGTGCTTGCCGACAGCGGTGGATTGCCGTGTGGTGAAAGAAGTAGAAAAAGTTGAAGAAGAACAAGAAAAAGTTAGCTAAGGTGCTAACGAAACTTGAAAGAGGCGGAGGTTTCTTGAGTGACCCGATGGAGTTTTCTTACCGGGCTCAAGTCCGTCTTGAGGGACTTGAGGTGACGACCAAACAGACCGACACTACGCTCGCGGTTGCCAAGAGTTTTTCCAGAAAAGCTGATTTCTGGTTGGTCTACGGATGGTTCTGGATGCGGTGAGATTGAATCCACGACAGGCAATATTAGTTGAGTACATGCGCACTATGTAATTATTGTTTTGGGTGGGCAACTCGAGTTGTAGACGCCTTGCACGAGTGCAGTGATGTAGGTTCCTTTTCAAACAATGGGGATTACTGAATTTGAAAACATGTTAGAAATTTTCTTCAAACAGATATTTCTTTGGAACGAAATTTCAAAGATAATCTAGTATTTTTAACATTTATTAAATAAATACGCAAATCATTAACTAACATACTTGCTTCAATCGCGAGATAGTTGGTATACTCAGCATTTCTTAGATTCGAGCAAGGCATCATGTTTCCAGAAATTTCTACGTTGAATAAATTATAAATAACGAAAAATGCATCGAAAACTTGGCGTCTCTCTCGATTTCTTTAACATCCAAGCCTTCTGTTTTCTCTTTAGCAGCAACAGCTAGGGAGTTTTTTATAGCAATTTCATGAAAATTGAGTGATAATAGGGACTGGAGTGAGGTGGATATAAACTAGTAAAGTGAGTCGTGGGGAATTGCTGCATTTTTAGAATTTCATATCTTATTTGTTATTAAAAGGCAATATCATAATAAATGCGTGGTAAATGAAGTCAATTGTCGAGTTCCATTGTATGTATTATAATTTATTAGAATATTTGTTTTTTTAACAAAAAATGTTATTGAAATCACATTTCTGCGGCTTCTGTAGGTACTGGACATGCCGACATAAACGCCATATTTTATGAAGGAGAAATGGCTCATCAGTGATTCTAATTTGAGATAGCTAGACAACTAATATTCTATGCTACTCGCGAAATATTCAGCAAACATGAAACCAAAATTATAAATCTTTTTGGTGGGTTGTTTTTCTTAACAGTAATCGGCCGTAACCGATTCATTATTCGTTGAACGAAGAGCAGAATATGTGAAACTAATGTTTTATGTATATGCCAATTATCGCCTTTCATTATTCCATAGTCGCTTTGATAACATTCACAGCAGTGACTTGTATCGAAATCTTTTCGTTTTCACTTGCATTTTATGATTTATGCTGGTCTTCCTGTTTTTGTTGCTCGCTGTTATTCTAAAATCTGAAATGAATTAATTGAATCCAATGAACCTTCCCTTAAAATCCTTGAATTTAAATGTTTTCTCTTTGCCCTTTGTTCTGCTTCCTTTAACTTCATTCCACTACGCTCCAAACTGTCTATTACCTTTCCCGAGTTTCTTCAGTCGTCTGACCTCTTTTCACATTTCGCTAATCTTTTTTAATAATATGACAAGCATTCGAAACCTACTGATCACGCTACTAAACTTTAATTTTAAACGGCTTCTCCACAAAAACCAAACATGGAGACTATACCGAACCTAACGGCGAAATGGTGCTATGATCCATTCGCAAATTCAAAACCGTAATTTGATTTTGTAAATACGTAGCAGTGCCTGCGCAAGTATAGCAATTCAAAAACTTTCGAGGCTTATACAAACTACCAAACTAAATTTAACATAATTGAAATGGGAAATCGTAAAAAATCGCATCTTTTAACTCTTCGAACTTCCAATAGATACTTCTCAGCTCGTTAGGATAAATTTCCGATACAATTAACTGGACACAAACAACATTCCACCATCGAAAGTTAATCGAACAGCTATTGCGACATATCTCATCGAATTACACTACATTGAAAACTGAACTTCATCGAATTCGACATCTTCCTTGTCATCACGTATGTACTTTAAATTTTAAGGTGTGCGCCTCTTTAATAAGGATGTGATTTTGCAGAATGTGTTTATGTGAATATGAGCAGATTAATTTAATTAAAAAAAAACTTGTAATAAGCCGCCAAAATATGAAACTCCTGGGTAAATCCACACTAGAATAAGGATATATAGGTAACTAATCCAAGTGTGCACCCAAAACAATGTAGAAGCTGCATTGAAATTGCTAAATCCTATCAACAAAATTAGCATTCAAATGATATAAACAAATAATAAAACTGTTGAAGACTCTCGGCGAAAAAAATTATTAACAATTTTTTGATCAATGAACTTTCGTGAGAAATATATGGCCGGACATAACTGTCATGAATCCGAACAAGAGCCTTGTTGTTTTAAAAACTGTTTAATACATTGTGAGTCGGATTTGTTGCTAGCTGACGATGGATTCACTCACAAAAGTCGCGGTGGCATGTTGTTCATAAGCTACTTCAACTACGCCACTGAATTCGGCCTTCATTCCAGTTTTCCGAAACTCCGCCTGCGAATGGCGAATGAAGCCAATCAACTCAGGCTGGCCGTCGCGTAGTGGGAAACTGCACACCCATCCGAGCCAACCGTCTTGATTGGCGCCATTACTCCACACCCACTGTCTGCTGCTACACAGTTGCGCCTTCTACCCGGCGACGTTTCTTCTATTTCCTGCCAGCCAATACTCCAACCGACCAAACAGGTTCTTTAGGCTCAGGCACGGAATGAAGGAACTGGAGGCCGTGCCCGACGACTGGTTCTGACTGACGATGTGTTGGTGCCTCGTAGCGGGGGCAGTCGACTAATCAGCTCCGCTCGGGATGGAATGGCAGCGTCAGAAAGCGATCATGTAATCACTGTAGTCGTTCACGCACTTTGTTCGTGGTTGGTCGCGCATCGAATTCGTACACGAGACTCACTGTAGCCGCACACGTACGAGTCGCCGCCGTCGCCGTTCAATCGTCGCCATCAGGGATCGAACCGAACTCCCGAATTAGCGCGCTCCCAATTAACCATAACAATGTCAATAACAATTACGACAATTAGAACAAGTCGAAGCAATTAGGGCGCAATTGGAAACAGGTTGACAGCAGGAATCGTCTGTCGAGTGGTTTGTTTGTGTTTGGCGGTAGCGATAATCCGCGGGCGGACACGTCCTGCTTCCCCGCGTCGTCGGTAGTGATTGTGCTCGAGCGATTCTGATTTCGGTACTTTTGCGCGGCCAAGGAATCGAACAGGGATTGAATTTGATGTGTGCATCCCAACGCGGTGGCAATTAAGTTTTCCTGGGATAATCGCGCCCGCACCGTATTGATATTCAGTGGGAGCTCAGTGATCGCACATTGGCCGTGACAATAGAATCGGGAAGCACCCCCGCAGCTTTTATTTGTTACAATTATTATTTTTCTCCCTCGGTCTGTGACCCCACCTTCGATTGCCGACCGTTTCGATTAAGTGATCCGAGTCAGTGTCGCGCTAATTACTGTTTTCTTCGATCGATCTATTCAGCAGCTCCGATAAATTAATTACGCGCCACACTAAAAGGATCCTAAGCATTGATTTCCTGGAACCCACCCCGACCTGGCGTCCCCTGCACTAGTCGCCACTGAGCCAAGTCGTTAATTATAGTTGTTCTTGTTTTAATTGTTATTGCTGCCATTGCCGCCATTGTCCGCGGCGTCCATTCATTTAACATCACGTACAATAGATCACGTGCTGCTGAGTGTAATTAATTGCCAGCTTCGGTGCTACTTTTGTTTCTTGAATAATATATTGATTTTTGATAGTTTTGCATTGAAGTGATTGGATTTTCGGATACTATCCTAGCAAAACTGAGATTTCCGATAATCTCGGATAAGGATTTGTTGGTCGAAGCGCGGGGACAAAAGTATAAAAAACGAGATTGTTTAGTGAAATCCAAGATAAACATCACGGGAGCAACGAGACCCGATCGTTATTTTGGGACAGTGGCCTCAATAGGCGTCAATACGCTCAACTTTACGGATTTGGGGAGCCCTTACGAGGGCCCCCCTAGTACTCCGCAATCGGGCATGGATGCACCGGACGCGCCGCATACGCCAAAATATTTAGATGGCGGGACAACGACAACAATTCCCGGCAAATCGGCATTTGTTGAACTGCAACAGCATGGGTGAGTCCGAGCCAAGAAGTATTTTCCCTGAACAATTAAATAAAAAGGGAAATTTTTCGGAAGGATCTTTAAAATACTCTACAAAAACGTTTCAGAAAAAATATTGGTTGAATTAGTTTGAGGGTAGGAAAATATTCCATTAATGAATTGGATAATGATTTGTTTTCGCTGCCGAAAGCAAAAGGAAAGAAGTTTGTATAATTGTGTAGAACACATTAATAAAAATGATTTTTCCAAATTTAAGATGCCAATTTTTATCAATTTATGCATAGTTATTATTTAACAATAAAATCAATCATTTGGTCTTTAGTAAAACTTCTTAATCATTGAGAATTTGAAGAAGAATAACTTTGATGGAAAATTTGTTGGAGTAAACTTTTCTTTTTCACTTTCAAACAAAAGCCTAGAAGTTAAGTGACTTTCGAGTGGCTACAAATGAACTAGTAGAATCATTACAGTTACAGATAAATCACTGTAGCGACATAAATTTACGTTGGTTTTTAAATATTCGTTGTGTATAGCTCAAAACTCTCTTCGCCACAATTTAAATTCATTTATTGAGAAATGTCCGAACAAATTTGAGCTCCACTTGATTTGGCAAGCTTAACAATATCTATTTCTCAACTTGAGTTGTAAGTCTTTCAAACTTTAGGTGATGATGTTAGATGGCGTATATTAATAAATTAATTTCTTAATCATTCTCAAAAATTCACTTGGATATTTCTGTAAATTTTTATATCCTCTTTTATCCATTTTTTATGGGAATTTGAATATTTATTTCGCTGTAAACTCATATTTTGCTGCAAACTCTGTTAGTAATATATATCAACAGAACGATGTTTCAAATAATTCAACACATTTCATATTTTCTTATTTTCATCATAAATGTTTATCGATAAAATTGGTGCATATTATCTATGTTTATGTTTATGTGGCTATTTTTCATGGGAAATATCATCTATCTAATGCATTTTTTAGATTGAAAAACTAGCAAATTAACAGAATTTGCTGATTTGTTCACTTTTAAACAACAGTTTTGGCAGAGTTTTCCAGCGACAATATTTTAAACGATTACATTCTAGCTGAGATTTGGAAAAGCAATTCTTGCGGAGAACAGTTGAGAAACGTTTAAATTCAATAAATATTAGAGAAGAAATTTTCTACAGTTGAAGTACTTGCAGAAAGGGTTCGTCACTTATATTCCGTGCATGGTTTGCTGTTTTTAATTTTGAACAATAATTTAATTTAGTTTTTTGAGACAGATCGAGGCTATTTGACGCAAAAGTGAACTTAGCTCCAAATTGCCAAAAATGATGCTGTATCGTTTTTGCTGCAAACGCTTCAATTTTTACAGCTCTTTTCATCCAGTTTAAGTACAAAATTTCTTACCTCTTCGAAGTGGAAGTTCAAATTTCACCTTGCGTTAATTCTTTAAACAACAAATTTGTGAAACCGTAAAGGGTTTATTTGAATTCAAATAAAAATGTAACGGTTGGCAGCAGCGACTATTGCTTGAAAAAATTGAATACTGTTCTATATTAATTTTTCAAGAAAAGAAAGCGCAACTTTTGTACGCTGAAGTTGTGATCATTGTTGCAGAAGCTCATCCAGTTTTAGCTCTGTTATTTCAGTCTTTAATCCAACCTCTAGAGAAAGTTCAGATATATTGAAAATTGATAATTTCAAAATGAAGAATTTAATACCGTTGCAAAAGTATTTAAAATTTAACTTCTGTTCGTGATTCATGAGTTCAAAATTTGACTCCACAAATCGTTCCAAAAACATTTATTGAAAATGATATCTGAAAAGGGATCAATGATTTTTCAATAATGTGTTAACGCTCAAATTTTAATCACGGGTTAATTGAATGAAGATGGTTTTTTAAGCGACTTTTGATAGTTACAATAGTTTAATTTAATGAACAGCAATTTAAATTTAAATTGTGTTAATGTTTAAAATGCCATTCTTCGTGAAATTTCATATCAACATCAAAATTCAATCCTATTCGATCAAATAAATTTTGATTGCTTGATACAATAACGATAAATATTAATGCTTCATACAAATTGCGCTTTTCCTGTTCGGAGTGTGATGCAACAATATTGAAAACTCGTGAATGGATTCAGTGAAACAGTGACAGTGAAATTGTTTTTTGGATTAAACTTACATTAAGAAAATAGATATTATTACAAAAAGCTGCAACCGAGTAAACTAATTCAATAGAAGAAGAATACAGTTCCTCGAATGGAGTGTATATTTAAAAATAATTGAGATAGACCTCATTTTATTAAAGCATTCTTATTTTCAATTATTTCGTTAGTACCTAATAATCCATTTGGTTGAACATGTGAGTAACTTTCGACAGTGATTACATGAAACGCGGTTCACATAAAACTGAACAAATTAGACCAAAAATGTTGTAGAAATTTCAAAAGATTACACTCTGAAGAGTTTAGTGTGCAATATTTCGAAATTAATCTTTACATACATCGCTATTAAATTTTTTGAAACCTATCTTGAGTCTGCCTTCGAGAAATATTAAATAAATAAAAAATGTTGCTACCAAAAATTAGAGGCCTAAACAGCTAATGAATCCGATCTGTTGTTAAAGTTAGCTACGTAACGAGTTTTTAGACAAATAAGCGATGCACATTTAAGAAATGATAATGAAAACGGATTTATGGATTATGGATTTGTTTCCTTCGATTTGTTGCCATTTCCTTAACCTCTTCTATACAGCTTAACCGTCTGTGTGTACTTCCACTAAAGTTACTTTTGCTTGCACAATCATCTTACAGACTCATTTGTAAACATAATGCGCAGAAGAAAAACAATATTGAAGATCCTGTAGAGAATGGTTTCAAAGGTTTGCGTCCAAATCATTTCAGATTTAAAGTTGCCAATATTTGCTTATGATATCTTCATCAAAATTATAATACTTAATGGTCTGCAACTTCTATTTTGGAATAGATAACGTTGCAAAAGACGAGTAGTCAAAGAATGCTTAATACACTAGTATATCATGACAAAAATCCAAAGCAAAAACCAATAGAAAAGTTGTCATTTTGTAGAAGGAACATTCTTGAACTCTTATCTATTCAAAAAACAAGATTTACTAGAAAACATATTTGTGAAATGAACGACAACTTGGATTAAAATAGAGATAATACATGAAAAAATTGTAGGCATAAAAATCCATTCCTATTTTCAAAAATTAACAAGATCTAAAAAGCAACAAAACAAAATCTCATGCACTTTTGTATTTTATTTTGCATTACACTGTATTATGAATGATATGTCACGCAAAAATTATAAAAGTATCAGATGCTTTTAACGAAATATCATCAAAGAGCAGGAACCCATAACGTGTTCAAACAAACTTATAAGAACAACGCGGCGGCGTCTTTGATAATCCCAAAAATAGGAATATATATTCATTTCTCTGACAGATCGTATTAAAGTTATTATTATTTAAATCACGAAAATCACATGCTGCTAACTTAAATATTCATATTACCACATATTAGTGTCTGATCCAACTTGTTGTTCACAATTAGGAGCTTGGGAATAAAGATTTGAGCTAACATAGGTGCAGCAGCAAACATACGAAGCTAAGAAACCTTTGGTGTAAACAAACCTGTAAAATTATGTTAATTCTTGCAGTGGTTAGTTTAATAAATCATTTGAACTCAGCGAAAATTGACAAATTGATTTGATTTAAATTTATAAACTGGTTCTGTATCTTGTTGTCTAGTTTATCAAATTCATTGATTAATAGTAGTTGCGTTTGTTTTTTTACACTTAGCATGAAATGCTTCAATTAAAATACTTATTCACTAAACCATAGATTATCGTATGTCATAGAAAGTAATATAAACTTTAATGAAATAATTATTTAGGCCAGGACCTAGGATGACAGTTTATCTTATCAGTAACGTATTTTGATCCTCAGATAATCAGCAGGTTAACAATGGACAAAATGAGATGTATGTCAATTAGATAATGAGAGAAATACTGGCGAAAGGATAAGGTGTTCTAGATCATCGAGGTTTGGACAATTTCCTAAAGCTACATCTTTTACATTTGAATTGATTTGGCTTAATTAATACTTAGCTCTTAAAATAGGTGTATATATTGTAGCAACCTAGAATTTGTTGAATTTCAATAAACTCCTTTTATTTGTCAAATAATATAACATTTTACTGAGTGGGAAGCCCTCTACCGTTTTGTGAGGTAGATGAAATTGTTGGTATATTTCTTAATTATCAAAATTGTATGTGAATTTGGTTTTAAACATGCTCTCCATATTCGACGGATACGTTTTTATAAAATTGTCGGAGCTCTACTCGTTCCACAGTTTTCGATTTTATCTTTCCACAGGGGAGAATCCTGTTTATGTCTAGTTTGAATTCTCAGTCAAGAGTATCTATCTATTTTTGAAGGTGCGTTTCTTAATTCACTAATTAATATTGACACTGACAGAAGAACCGCAATGAATTGTTACATCACAATCTGTGGTTTCTCGGTAGGTTCATAACAACTTTCAAACAAACGATTTGAAGACTTTCGAAAAGGAACAAGGATATTTAAACTTGACAATGAAATGTTCTTAAATCTTTATTGAACGCTCATTCCGCCATTACGTTCCTAGGAGTTCAAATATTGAAATGAGAATTTCGCAGGATTTTATCGACTTGAGGATTGTCTCATGATTGACAAACGTTGCTGAAAATTGTAATCATATTGATGTTATAATTCTATTTGCAACGTTATATGTCAGATATGGCTCATCACACATCTACAGAAGATTTATTTGTCGATCATTTATATTTCTAACGAGGAAAGAATTTAAATTAAAACACATGTAAAAGACAAGCAGTTTTCATAAAATTACTTTCATATTATTTTGAAAAAAATACATAGAATATTGGAAAAATGTGTTTTTCTCGAAAAGACGTCTCAGTGCCTGATTTATTAAAACAATGTTCGTTACATACAATGCAAGTGTTTTCTTAAATTTTCATAATTATAATAATGACAAAACATTGAAAACAGCCAACATATTTTTCATATATTATCCAGAATATCATCTTATCACTGTATTCAAAATAATGGGATGAAAAATCACGATTACTGCATGTATTTATTTTACATGTTTCGATTCGCAACATAATCGAATATTAGTTGAACTTCATTTTGATACTTCAATTTAGTCTCATTAAAAGTGCAAATGCATTACCGCGTAATCCGATGAAAATTCAATAACTTCAATAAACACATTCGATAGGTTTATCAAATCGATAATAATATACGTAATTCAATTCTTTTTGCATATATCATATGTTAATTTAGAAAAAATACTATAATAGCTTTTGAAGTGATACTTAATGATAGCTTTTAACATTGATTACGGAATTGTAATTTTCAATGAAAACTCAGTAAATAGTTTTGGTGTTGTCGAAAAGTAATATATTTTCAAACGTGCGACAAAAACAGAAAGCCGAAATGCTGATTTCCTATTTTTTTTTTAGTATGAAAGATATTTGAATTGATTATATGCCTGATGGATGATGTTTCTTTCCCTAGTTGTAAATTTAAAGACTTTTTCCGGAATCGATGCATTTGGAGATTATCAATGAAAATTGTGTGCAAAATGTAGTAACGATTTGTGATTGTTTGTTGCTGAAAAGATAAAACTTGTTATACGGATACAGCTATAAATTGATTGTAAAATTACACAGATCCATCTATTACCATCATGAGTATAAATTTTTCATAAGCTTATCCAGAAACAAGTCAACTGAAATTGCTTCATTAAAATATTTATGATCCTTTCCTAGCTTCTGGGCCTGGGGTATAGTTAGTATCGACCATTCCACCTGGAAATTCTAATAAAACTTTTATGAAAACTTGCCATTTGCTACATTTCAAACTTCAAGCCACAAAAAAAACTTATGACATTTCATGTTTTGTGGTAAAACAGAAACCAGAAGTAGCCATTAACCATCAGCAGAAAAAAGCCCAGCATTTGGCTATACCAGATCCACTAAACCATCAGGCATAGCTGAATGGGTTGATTGGCTGGCTGGTTTACTAGCTGGCTAGGAAGCAGGAATATGCACATGTAATCATAAGCAAAATGAAATATATTTTCGTGGAAGTTAGCTAGGTAGGTAATTGCTTTTCTGTTGGTTTCTTATATTCTAGGTATAAACATACATTGCTTATGCATGTAAATTTTTTGAGGGGTTACTTTGGGGAAACTGAAGTGAGCGATTAGCGCAGATGTTTGCTTTTTGAATCTGAATTGAGGTTGGCAGGATTTTGCCTTGATTCCTCAAACTGAAAGGAAAATGAAAGAACCATAGAAATAATAGAGAATGATTTAAAAATGATGATAAAGTTTCAATCTCTTATAAAAATGCAAAATCTCTTCCAGCAGGTATTGCAAATACTAGCTTAAAAAATTAACCATCTAATTTACATGATTATGATGATTATGAGCTACTGACAAAATCTGTGATTAACGTCAACAATGAAAGCAAAAACCAGAAATTCATACCCAAAACTTCATCAGAACTCATTTCATATCTTCTTGTTTCTAGAGTGTTTCAGTTATTTGATGCTTTGCAAATAAGGTTTTGAATATTCTGAATTTCATTTCAATTTTGTGTGTCATGAAAAAATTCAAGTAGAAAATCAGCAGGAGAATATGCTAACTGCATTCAATTTTGTAAAAAGACGAATCCATATTAATTATTTGTTATTTATTATTATTCAAAAATGTATTCTCAATTTTTTGCTGCCATTTAAACGCTGGAAAAATCAATATCAGACAAGTTTTAAAAGCGAAAAATTATAATTTTTTGGTGAAAAAAGATTTGCTAAGGCTAGTAATAGAAATACTCGTATACCTAAAATTTCTCAACATTACAAAAATGTATGATGATTCTTATATCATAGGTTAATGTATCATTGTTATTTTATGCAAGAAAGACACTCGTATATAATATCCAAAAACAATCGCTACAATATATAATGTTATTAAGTTAGGGCTTTCTTTTCTTTCTGCTTTAAAAAAAAAAAAAAATTTTGTTTGCCACTAAAAATTTATTAAAAATACAAAAATTAACAATTCTTTTTGTTAGTCACAAAAGCCACTTTGCGATGAACGTAGAATTTAATGAAAATATTAGCGTAAGGATGTGTGTCAGATCTTTTAATACATGTTAAGCCAATCAAATAGTGAGGGAATTGCAATCGATTTGGTTTGAATTAAGAAAGAAAAACACAAACGTTAAACCGCTAGAAATCTCTGCATAAACGTTAAATGAAAATAGTTAATAAAAGTTTGAAATTTTCGAAACTAAAATTGTCTTTTAAGCGACAAATTGGCCACGATCATTCAAATAAAAAAAGACGGTTAATGATACGTGTATGTGTATAATATATCATTATTTTTAATTTTTTCATGCTATAGATTGTGCCATCGCATTTGACTTTAAGATTTTGCGATATTTTATAAACTCGTGTATCATAACATATAAGAGAAACATATAAACATACATTGGTTATTATACTTCAGCAATTTTGTTTCGATAAAAATATCAGTTTCTGCATGGCTATGGTAAGAAACTTTGTTAATGTATTCAAAATTGCAAGTTCACTTCCTATGGCCAGTATGAAACTGTACTATAAATTACGGACTTTTAGTTCTGTACTCTTCCTAGCTATCTTTTTGTGTGATTTCGGATTTATTTATTGAATATTCATGGTCTTAAAGCTTCTCAAACTTTATTAATGACGACTGAAACGGAATTTTGAATGTTTGTCCTAATTACACATTTATACGTTAGCAATTCTATTTGGTATCAGAGTTTTTACTTCTTAAATTGACAAATTCTTTTAGCATATTCTTCAAAATAACCCAAAAAAAATTCATAAAGTAAATACAGTTTCAATCGAGAAAAAAATATTATTTAAATATTTTATTAATTTTGAGTTAATGTTAAAAGAGATGTGAGAAAGAAAGGCGAAGTGAGAATTTAACAACTTATTTTATGCTATCAACGAATTTTAACCACTGTGAATTTCAATAGGACCAACTATGATGCGTGAACATAAAAAGCTCAGTAATCAACTTGCTTGGTACCCGAGTGATTTCTTACAAAAAAAAATTTCACACATATAGTGTGCCCAATGTTTCTTTCATAATAAAACCTTATTATAAGCTCCAATTTTCTCAATAAGTACCCCGTTTAAAATCACCAATCAATCAAAATTTTATGAATATTGCTTTCACTCGATTCAAAACTACGATTGAAATTTTCAGAGTCCTTTTCACTGTGCACATTACAAAGATATATCTTTTAATTAATAATTTTAATGTGAGCAGAATAAACGCTAATGCATTTTCTTTATTTTAATTTACAGATACGGTGCTATTCGTGGTGGTTACCAACATTTCGGGCCACAAGGTGGACAAGATTCCGGTTTTCCAAGTCCGCGTAGTGCTTTAGGTTATCCATTTCCTCCGATGCATCAGAATTCGTATTCCGGTTATCATTTAGGTAGTTATGCGCCACCGTGTGCGAGTCCACCGAAAGATGGTAGGTTGATTTTTTAATAAGTAAAATAATTTAACAAATTCATGAATGTAAATCATATGCCAAATAATTGATATCTTTTCGACTGATAGTCGAATGGAAAGTTTACCAAAATGTTTAATCAATTGGCGTCGGTGATAAACTCTTATTCACAAAAAAATCAAAGGAAAAAAATGACAACATTTATTCAATAAAGACAGTTGAGTAGTATATGTAGATACTTTAGAGTGCTCTAAATATAAATCGTATAATTTCGTGTCACCTTCCGTGCAACCTTCTATTTTCCGCGGGCCTTAAATCTACATACATAGATAACTTATTGAAATCATCTTATCTTAAATGCTCAATCACAATTGCTATTGATCCTTCGTCTCGTGTCTTGCCTTGACTGTCACTGATAGAAATCGAAAGCCACATTTTGAATATTGTTATTTTAACGTCCCTAATAAACGCTTTCCGAATGTTAATCAAACTTGATGATGAGGACGACGATAACGAGGATGACTGCGGCGAAGCGCTTTTCATGTCCTGGAGCGCGAAAATCCCACCACATTGGAAGTCAATGTGCTTGCTATTGATTTACCTGACCGCTTATTCAGGATTCTTATCATGCACGGCTGATCAGTAAATGACCGAGTCATAGTAGATATTATCATCGTTTAATATTGACCGAAGGTTGAACCGAAACCGAAATCAAGGTAAAAATCGATTTTGTTGAAAAGTCGAGGGTGAAATATAGAAAGGTTAAAATGGAAATATCCTTATTCGCCTAGAAATTATTCATGAAAGAACGAAACAAAAGCTTTTTAGATAGTGATATTCATTCGGATGAAGGAGGGCACAAGGAAGTACATAAATGCGAATGTGTTTTAAATTTTTAAATTAAAATCCTATCTTAGTGAAGTAGTTTATATTTAAACATTTATCGGCTGGTTAGTCACATAATTGAGTGTTTGTATGTATGGAATTAATTTAGATCTCTGTTTTGGTTTATTTATGGATTCATGATGAAATCAGGCGCTGTAGGAGTGAAAGAACGAAAACTATTATTTTCTAAACACTGTCCCAGTCTATAACCGTCTTTCTAGGAGAAACATACACTTTTGACAATTAAATCCAATAATTGATCAGAGAAAGGTACCAGAGAAGTAGAATCTAAAAACTATCTGATGGTCAGTCAGTAATGAATGCATCTGGTTTCTACATATCGCATTTTCTAAGCTCTCCCTTCCTGGAAAGCCTTACGGTAATGCTTCATATTTTTTTATAAGAGAATTTAAATGGTTGTTATCATCCAAAAGTTCAGATTTTTAGTGGTGTCCATCCTTTCTTATGGAATCACAGTTCGCCTTAGTGAGTCACCATTGTAAAAGAGGATTGCCACTAAACCTTGCCTACTTACACATGAGTTTGTAATGACGTGGGACCTTCAACAACTCATCATGCTGGCAAAGAGAAAATTATGAGATCCACATATGGATAACAGGACACATACGGTAACTGATGAGGTTGATCGCCCTGTAAATATTGGAGTGGATAGTGTCTTGATAAGACTCGGGCCTTTCCGTGGTGAAGCCAAGGGACATTCAGTAACTGCTCTTCCGAATTTGTTCCGGCAAAATACTGCCTCCGTTTCTGCCAGGACGTAGACAATACAACGTCCTTCTGACGGGCCACTGTCCATTGAAGTATGTTACATTAAAGTTGATAGCACCGAAGCAAAGCTTTGCACACTTTGTCAGAATAAAGTGGAATCCTCAGAGCATATTTTATGTGAAAAAATAGTAGTATTTCATGGAAAACTGAAACATCTGGTTAAAGGCTACCTATAAAAATCGATCCCATGGGACTTTATAAGATTTTGTGGGTCTGCCTATAATAATTTAGCAACTACGTGTCGAATTTCACACCGAGGGTTCCTTATTCTTCCACCTTTTTTGAACAACTCTTCAAATGATGTTCAATTTTAATCCGTTCGTCTTTGAGCCAAAAATTTAAATATTTTGTGTGATTTTCAAGTTGGATATCTCATTTCTTTTAAAAGTTAAAAGCCTGTGAAAGAAAACCGGACAAAGCTGCTATAACAATAGAATTCCGTGAAGCTTTACGATGCGGAATGCTTAAAAACAGAGTAAAATACATTAAATAGTATCACAATGCTCTTATGGCTTTAGTTTGCTCACCATGACACATTGATATGACTTCAATATTATCTATGAGAAGTCAATGTTTTATAGTTTTTATATTTTAAAATCTGCCCTCCGCATTAAATCCTTTCTCCCTAAATTAGTCATTTATCTGATGGTTCAAAAGCCAATGTCCACATTGCGTGGGCGGTAGTAACCGTATAAATTTATGAAAAGGACATATCACGAAGCTTTTTGTAATCAAAAGGATATTTGGGGATATATCTAAATATTCACAGCCGACGATTCACTATTTTCAAAAGTGCTTAATTGCACTTATTTATAACTTCCACAAAGCATACGATATTTTATTCTAGTTTGTTCTTGGTAGCTTTGCGTGGAAACCTATTTGTACTGTTCAACAGTTTCGAAAGGCAAAAGTCAATATTTTTTATGGTCGTTTGTTACCCTGTTTATTTAATTTTATCGCCTCCTTTCTTACCTCAACAACCAAGCATTGAATCATAGCGTCATTTTATCAGTACGGGTAGTGTAAGATACAATATGCAAGTCATATAATGTTTATTATTCAGGAACATAAACTTCGGGTATCACATAATAAATTGTTGGGTGCAATGGAATATATATTTAAGTCCAATAATTCCTCATATTCTTGGGTAGTGAATCGAAGCACTTCGTTTAAATAAGTGATTTTTATAAATGTTATCTCAAAAATTCAATGGATTCAAAATAAACGTAATATCACAAAGTTAACTTGATTCTTTGAAAGTATAATCCGAAAGATCAGTAAGACTTGTATTTATGGTAAATTTATTAAAATTGATTTAAAAATTATATCAAATTGGTGTTAATATAGGAGCTATCTACCTACTAGTAACGTTTCAAAAAGAAGTGAACAAACATCGTCAAATTCCTTTTAGAATAGTGTTCTCCGTTTTTATTCTGTGTTTTGAGCTGCAAAAATGAGGGGTAACTTAGATTGATGGTTGATTTAAAGGTGAGATGTGTTTAGGTATGTATCACTAAAAGGCATGTATACTTTGCCTTTATTCTAAAAAAAAAGGCCTAGATAAGAGAGCCTGTTCGACAAGAACATATCGCAATCATCTTAAACAAGCTGGCAGAATTTGTGATTTTAATTTAGGTACATTGAAATTTCGTCCTATTTGTTTTCCCCCAATTCAAATTAGAAAAAGTTACTCTTCTCTTAAAATATTTTATTTCAGATTCATAGATTACTTTACCGAATAAGGATGCGATTATCTCTCATTCTCTTTGCTCGAGATGTTCACTAATATTATGACGAATTAGATGAATCTTTTATGCTCTTAACTTAACTTTTAATTGTATTTTCCAATAAAATATTCCAGTGATACCATCGGTGAAGTAATAATCCTATGGACCAAAATTCGAAGAACGTTACCTTTAAAATGTTCGTCATGTTGTTTCAAAAACATGTCCGCTGTTTGGCAACTACTCACCTTGTCAAGGAACCAAATGCTTTTCGACCGTCAACATGAAAAAAGTAGAACCATACTTTCGTTAACAGAACTGTGCTTAGTCTTCTTCTTCGAGCAAAGTTCATTTAACCCTTATTGGCAATGTTCAGAATTATATCAGCTGAGAAAGTTTTGTAAAACGAATATAAACCACGAAAGATGAAAAATAATTTGCGAATATCGTCCGAAAACTTAGATCATAATAATATCATCTTGATTTTAGGGATTACATTACATTAATTTTTAAACGGAAATTTTTGTCATGCTGCTCATACAGAAATCCTATTCCATTTGAAACTATTTCAACAAAACAACGTCTGCAATTTACAGCAGGTGTTTTCATGAATACCAAAAGTTTTTTTCCTATAAGCCAACAATAAAAAATAAATGCAAAAATACTGAGAATTGAATGTTGTTATTTGTTTTATTAATGAGAAAAAATATTTTCACTGTTTTACGTATTTAAAATGCTTCGATGCAGATTGAAGCACTTTCGTAACCACAATTTTTTTTTACTTTGATCAAAATATAAAATTGTTAGCCATGTTGTCTCACCCATTCTAGTTTCTCCAATGATTGCCAGACATAATTTTTCATTGTTGCAATGCATGGAGACAAGCGATTTGATGTCAGTTATTTTTTATTTTAATTTGCATAATTATTATTGTCATCATTAAAGGTTCCTTATATAACACACAATCGCATTGATAACTCTGTTTGAAAATTATAGAATAGCATTACAAGAAACACTTAGAATCTTCAAGACAGCTAAATATCTTCATTGTTTTTTTATTTATCTCCTGATGTTCGGATTAAATGAAATTGTTTCCCAATCACAATGAACAATTTTGTATTAAACATATTATTATCCTCAACATTTACTCCTAAATATTTAATAAAATGCTTCCACTTATTTAGGTGATAGATATCTTCCTAAGCGCCAACACGTTAGCGCATCTCTTTTTAATAAATCAATTTAATATTTATACGAACTCACTCGACTAAAACAACAACAAAAACAATGGAAAATTAATGATGCATATCCGATACTTAATAGAGTCTATACTTTCTGTATCCGTTGGTTACTTCACGTGTATGTATGTATATCTTTCTTTGAATGCCTGACTATCTTTGTATGCCTATCTATCTTTGTATGCATTTAAAATATAGTAAATGTCGTGTAAAAAGGCCGTATTTAATTAAGATAGGTACACTGTTCATCGTCTCCTTTCGTATCTCTTGGCTCTTGTACAAACAACGGTAGTGTTAATGTTTTGCTGTTCAAATAAAAACGAATCAATTGCCCGTAAACGGTTCGCAATACAAAAGATAGACAAACAGATACTCATAGTGTTTACAATAGTTGGTGAGCAGATAGATGCACACATTCACAATAAAAAATCAATTATTCGAATTAATTGCCCTACATAAAGTATTTCACTGTTCAAATGGTAGTGGCACGGCTAGATACTATTAGCAAGCTTTACTTTTATGAATAATTGAGTTTACGCCACCTTAATCGTGTTGTAGTTATTATTCGGAAAAAGTGAAGAAAATCTCTCGTGAAATGGATTTGTGGTTCTTTCGTGTTGGGTGTTCTTGGATGGTTGATGGAGAGAGGAATTTTTTCGGTTCAAACGACGACTTTAAATCAACTTTTTTTTGTGAAACATGTTAACCGAGAATGGAACTTCATTGATTACTTTTTTGCATTTTCTTACTCGAAGTAGGAGAAAGCTCATTGTTTTACTGAATGAAAATGCTTAATTTTTCTCTTGTTTTTTTAGCTTGAAATTTTCAGAGAGCCTAAATATACAAAAAGAACTTTAATACTTCCCAAAAAAGTCCTTCGCCTTACCGTTAACTGTTCATTACTGTTGTACACTTCGCCTGCTGTCTAGTACCAGGACTCCGAGCGTAAGCGTGGAACTCCACGGCAAACAAACATTTCTATCGATTACTAATTGAAAGGTTTCTGACTCCGCGCTCGTGACTTGGGAAAGCTGAGTCAGTCGGTCTTGAAGACCCGCCAGGAGACTTCCCTCCAGGAGTACCTCTTGACTTGAAGAGCTCTTTAATGCCAACAAAACACACTTTCACAAGGTCGCCGATACCGGAGCCACGCCATTGTGGCGGTGGAAGTTTGTGTGCCATACCAATTCTTATTTGATTCTTTCTTCGGCAAGCCACAGCGGCGCAATCTATAAATTTCACTGTGGGCATGGACAGAAAGTAGTGTGGTATGCTATGGTGGTGGCTTTTGCATGGTATGCTGTTGGCACTCAGAGGTGGATGGGTACCGGGACCCATATAGAGCCGGTATCGCGCCACGCTACGCCACCGTTGTGCCTCTGAATGTATACATTTTCATTCAAAACCCACGGCCATAAATTTTCTTAATTAGCCTCGCACTAAATTGTTGTAATTGTGTTATTAATGAGGTGCTAATCATTAGGTTATGTACATTGAATTGTTTTCGTTGGCGAATTTATTGGCTTAGGTCACAGGGGCTCTTACGTGAGCGAATCTGAATTAAATAGGTCGTTAAATGAAAGTGGGATGCGTGGACGCGAGAGTTGGAGTTTTTTGAATTTGATTATTTTATCAAGAATAAAATAATGGCAGTTTTGGATTTCACATTACAAAACGCAACGCATCTTTTAGATATCTTAATTTCAAAGGACAAATTTAGATCTAAAAAAATAATTCATCAACGCATTGTGACTTGAATATGTGGTTTGATATAATTATTTGATATTATGCTCTAATGTTCCAAGAAGTGAACTTCTTGCAACATGGCGTTTAGTTTATGTACTCTGGTATTTTGGGTCTGTTAGAAATATCTTTCAACCTTGCCTACATTTGAGAAAGAAATGGAAGCGTTTAACATGCGTGAGGAGGATTTATTGATGAAAAATTATACCAGAGGAAGCCAAAAGGTTCAAAATAATTACTTAATAACGACAAGGAAATTGATTTTCTCACCATGTAGGATAGCTTTTGCGAGGACTGGCCCAAATATAAATCACCAAATATAAGAAAAGGCTTTATCTTTTTTTATATGAAATCATTTTAATACCAATTACAAACCTATATTTAACATTTAAAGCCTATTCAAATGTGCACCAATCACACCTAATATATTTCAAAAAAAATTACACTAGCTTCACAGCATCATGTTTTTGGTATTTTGATCAGGAGTTTTGATTGATGAAAAATGCTTTTTTATGTGTTACATTTACTCTTTTAATTTGAGTTTCTTTCACGTTTCCAATGAAAGATCTGTGTCATATAGTTTCTAAATCGATCTATTTTAACTCTTTTGGATAACATCTCGAATTAGGATAGAAAATAAAATACTATGTTCGTAATTTCATTTCAATTTATTAAGATTCGTCTTATTGACCTTTTGTCATGTGTTAACATGTATAAACTAATAAACCAACTTCTTTGTTCACTGATTTTCTTCTATTTCAGATAAATGCGAAGACACGGGATTACGGGTTAATGGCAAAGGAAAGAAAATGCGAAAACCTAGAACAATATACAGCTCGTTACAATTACAACAGTTAAATCGTCGGTTTCAACGGACACAATATTTAGCGCTGCCCGAACGAGCAGAATTAGCCGCAAGTTTAGGATTAACACAAACACAGGTAAGATAAATTATCTATCTTTCACAAAGCAACATCACAGTAGTGTATTCTAAAATTCTGTTTAAGATGCTGTCCAAAATACCGCTGAAACAAGATATGAATAATCCTTGCCTTAACATTATATTCAAGTTCAATATGAAAATACCAGCACCTAGCCACTGGGCAGTATGTTTATGAGTATTCAAACAAATTACAAAAATTAAAAATTTCAGAATCCATCTAATTGCAATTCTAAATGAAACATTCCGCTAGCAACTTCATAATCGTTGAGAGGTGTACAAGTAAGCAATTTTACTGTCTAATACACATCTCGTTTGTGATAGCGTCTTAATATGTTCTCCTAAAATTCATCCTATCAACTGCTAATTAACTTATCAACATAGCTAACCATATTCGTGGTGAATTAAAGCTTAAAGTTGCGGATAATCGTCTTAATCACGAACAACTTACATGATACAAGATCGCGCCCCGGCTGACGTCGACCTGACTAAGTCCAATATATCTGAATCGATTAAGTCGGCTGTTTGTTGGTGCCATGTTAAAGTTTATGTCGATTCGGAAAGTTTGTTTGTGAACTGGCAAAGAATAGAACGTACAGTTCACGACATAATCAACATCTTTTTAGACTATCTAAGGTTGTACTTTAGATGGGCATATAATCAGACGAAGCGGAGGCAACTGTTTGGATGGTTTACGAATTTCTCGTGTTTTTATGCGATATTATTTTTAAATGACTGTCAAGCGAATAATCTAACACATGATTGTCTCCGAAAATATATGTAAGATTAATTTCAAATCTATCTAAGATATGAGTTGTAACATTTTTGATAAAACTATTTTGGATAGCGGGAATAATATCTAACATTTCATTAGACTTCATGATAAGCTCCAAACAAAACTTTGAGTCAACTGGGTCATAATTTATTCCACACAATGTACTCATATGAATCTTAAGCCTACGAATACCAAACAAAGTTAACGTGTTTAGCGGTTGTAAAACTTAAACTAAACTACTATTGTGTATTTTCGAGCCTTGTTCAAAATTTATTGATAGTGGGCGTTAATTTCCTAATTGAATTATGCCATGATCAAGACTAAAGCGAGGGAGAAATTTTCCAAGATTTTATGTTGCCGTAGTGTTAATATTATTTTCCTCTTGAGGGAGGACGCTTTTCACCTTGATTTTCACCACCAGCCTTTAGCACTTGGGTATTGTCAGATGACAACTCAAAGGGTTGAACACACCACGAACCTTCATGTTTTCTTCTGCTGAAGAGTTTTGATACGGATTTCTTTTGCATATTTGGAACCAGCAGAAGCAGCACTCCAGCGCGCCCTTAGGGATATGCTTCACAGGTGGTGTGTTGCTGCCGGGAGAGGTATAGGATTCAAGGGGCGAAATGTATAGTGTATTGAGGGTGAATTCAATTGACATAAGTAAATTTGGTGTAATGTCTTCGTAATGATAAAGTGTGTCTGAATTGTTGTATTTTATTTGGGGATAGATATTATTGGCCCACAATATGTCCAAGAAATTGGTATGCAGCGACAAATGTTAAAGGAGAAGCTTATAAGCTTGGATGGTAATTGAACTTTGATTGTTTGGTATTGTATTGTCTGACCAATTTGTGATTTTGCTTGAATAACAACAAATTAAACTAAAGTTCCTAACCGATCCCTTATTGTGATAAATGCTTGTTTTGATGCAATTTATCAATTTGATGTCATTATTAAGAACGTAAAGAGAAGGGTACTTTAAAACTTATGTGTTGTATCAATTCAATCTTTTTGAATTAAATTAATTTAATTTTTCTATGCATTTTCCACGTTCGGACCTACATTTCTTTATTTTGCTTATTGTTGTTATGTATTTTTTTTTTAAATTATCTTCTGGATAGAATATTCGTAAGCCAAACTGAAATATTTTGTATTCGTAGATTCATTGGTGATTGCATAACGGATGCAGATACTCAGACTGGTATTTGCTTCAAAAGACTCCTTTATTTTTTATTCAAAACCAACCATTATTTTGCAAACGGAAACATGCACCATATACATTTGCTTACGTCCTTGTATTATTGGAATTCTGTCACACACACAGTGTCCCTATTGGAAAGAGGACAATATAAAGACTCTCAAAATGCCAGCAGACATAGAATTTTATTGGAAGAACTAGAACAGGAATCGTGGTATGTAAAAATTAGTAACACTAAAACCGTAAGGATATCGTATTCCAGCTTTTGAAAAAGACTGAATAGAAAGTTGGAACTGCTCTGGTTATATTATCTAACTTAGGTGTTGAACAAGCTAAAATAGGCTCGAAAATTTGACGCAAAAACTAAAGCCTAAGTTATAAGTCTCAAAGTGACTTCAATAGTGTTTTACTAATCATTTAAGCGATCGAGTAAATTTTTAGGGAAGCAAGCAGATTTATATGAAAAAACTGTCTAAGCAATCGAGCACTTTTTTTCTAAAATTATTGAAAATGAAAATAAAAATTTGACGGTTCTTTTGAAAATAGTCATGTTATTACGAGGATTTTTTTAGAATGAGTATTTTTATATGGCAGTTGTTTTAAAAAAGAGAAAAAATGCATTTTATTATAATTTTGGAATTTTTTATAACTCTTATTGTAATTGAAAACTGTTTGCTTTACTTTGTTTAATTGTACAATTTTATATATTTTTTTTTATCGATTGGTTTAGCGAGTTTCGAAGAAAATGCTGTTTTATTCCAAAAACATGAGTTTTTAAGAGAAAAAAACAATTACATCCATATTTTCCGTTCGTACTGACAATTTTAGTTGATCTTCTTTCCTTGATTCAGTAAATTGACTTGATGTCATTCCGTAAGAGTGCAAAAAATCGATCTGCTTTAACTTTTTAGTTTATTGGACGATAACACCTCCCGTAATCATTAGTAATCCTTCCTCAAGAATTTCTGTCTTTATGTTTTTTTCTTTTGCGTGTGATAACTGTTTTCTTTTTCAGGATGTATTGCAACATGCCCGCTTTTAATAAAAGAACTAAAATATTTATTAGTTGGAGATAACAAGAGATTTCCTTGAAGAAGTTCCTGAAGCTTCACCATTATCCCCGCTCAAATCTGTTTCATTTGAAACTACTTTATGGTCAAAAATACCCGGCTCTGCTGTTTGAAAGGGCTAACTTAGCTCACATTTTTCAAAATTGAGCCTCAATTTAGACTAATAACTTAATAATTTTTTTTGAGACTTATAGTGATCCACAACCATGTTAAAAGTCACTCTTAAAGATGCAGAAAAGTCTAAAAAAATTCAGTGGTATAATAAAATCGATGTGTTTTTAATGTTTTGGTACATATTCTCGTTAAATAAGTAAGCGAACAAGCCAGAATTTTATCTGCAATGTTCATAGTTTGATCTTTATATTTCACTTAGAACTTCATAATCTGTGCTGACTTTCTGATGTGGATGGTTTTTCGATTAGCTTATTGCCATTTTACACTTGAACAAAGTTTGTGGATTCAATTGTATGTATTTTCCTTCCCATTGAAAATTAAGTTCAAAAAACTTATTTTACTGCTACCACCTTGGTAAGCTGCAATGCCGTAACTTTTTTCATCTATTAATTTAAGAAAAAAATCTTTCGAAAATTAATTAGTGCGAAAATCAAACAAAACTATTGATACATGTGCCAAACCACCTGTCCTCCACTCCTCGTTTACAACAACCCGAAAAAGGATAACAAAAATTATACTGCACGCGGCACTTGATACATACGTGTGAGCAGCCGATCCGTTTTCGGCCGTCAATTAAAAGATTTCTGACGAAATTTTTGGCTTGCAGTGTGTGGCGCCTATTAAATAACACATGTCTACATATGCTCGCGTAGAAGCTCTTGGGATAATGCTACAACAGAAACTACAAGCAAAAATAAAGCATTTTGCAGCTGATCTCCGCATTGGTCACTGCAATTAGTTGATTAATTGGTGATTAGAGCGGTCTTTCAATTTAACATTTTAATTGAACAAACAGTTTTTTTCCGAGCTGCAAATGGTGCTTTGAACTCGCAATAGAGCTATTACACTCATATGTGTGATACCCGTAAGGATGTGGTAGGGATAATTTCAGCAATAGATCAAGTTCTTCAGCACAATGCACTGTCTCTGCAATTCGATTGATTACCAATGAGTTGAAAATTTTAGGCTAGATAAATTGCTGTGATCAGAGACGAGTGAGCCTTCATTCTAATGAAAAATTAGTTTTTTTTATTGGGATCGCTATCTTCCGGATCGTAGATTTAATTATTTATGAATTTTTTGTATGAAACTGTAATTAAGTATAGTATAGGACTTTTATTGCCAAAATGTCGATATTCCCACCATAATATTTTTAAAGTCCATTCACTAAGTGGAGACAGTGTGCAGGAACATCGGAATTCTCATTCAGAAAATGTGTTACGTTGTACAGAACATTTTTTAGCAACATAGTATTGATTATTGTTTTCTCATCGATTGATGTGGCATCTTATTTTTAAGCCAAATGAGAATTTTTGATTTCAATTCATTATGTCGTCATTGAAAGGTTCAGCTTTTTATTATTTAATGGATGGATGAAAACGAGGTTCCCCGAAAAGCCATTGCTTGATTATTATATGGCACAAAATCCATTTTTTTCTTCTGTAAAATGAAAAATTCTTTTGTCGATTTTTAGTTTTAATCAGAATAAACATTCAGTATCTGCTCAAAAGTTATAACCAGGGAAAAATGGCTACCGCAAGTAATTTATTTGATCATCAAAGGTGTCTCCACTTTTTGCTCTTATAAGTACAAATACAGAGTCAAAAATCTTCCCTGTGTAACAAAATTTAATATTTTTGAATTTTTTGGTAGCGATTCATGAAAGCATAAGACTAAAATGTACTTTTCACCATGAGTAGTCTCATTTTTTCCTCTTCCCAACAAATTGTAAGACATTCAATGCAGAATTCACCGAGCATATTTGCACAAATCGGAAATAGTCAAATCCATGGCACGCGTGCATGTATGTGCTGTTATGGAAGTTCTCATATGAATGTGTAGAATTTTAATGGGCTTTATAGACTTCCATGTGATTAAAAATCAATTGAGGAAGGTATTCTTAAATATTAATGAGTCGTGTCGGCTACAATAAAGGCGACAAAAACAAACAAGTTGCGTGCATTTTTCAATTGAATTTGTGACGCTTTATTTCTATGAACATTTTAATTGTCATTTATAAACTTTTCGCTTTGCGTTCTATATAATATTGCGAATCAGTGATTGTGTATGTGAATTAATGATTCCGGTGGTAGGCACCACAATAAATTGGAAATTGATATTTGAGGAGAGCGTCAGAGGTCGTTGATATTTGCTGATACGGCAATCGTAATTTCAGATAATTTATTGAATGTCATGGTTGTAGTGGCAGCCTCCTTTATCAAAAGGTGGCTCACTTAGGTCATGGATGTCTTTAAAAAAATTAAGCTTTCGCCTAGTCAAATTAGGAATTTAATAAAATCAGAAGAACAAACTTTAAAACGTGCCGAAGAGCACCAATTTCTTTCCCACTGAGTTTTTAAGAATTCGTGAAGAAAATAAAATCAAGAAAGTTTCTGATAAAAATGTTCTTTGTAAAAATTGAAGACAAAACAGGATCAGCAAAAAAAATGCTGTAAAAATAGAACAAAAAAAAGATTATATTTGGAACCAACTGCATCAAGCACAAATATTATTATTTGAATTGGTGTGCATAAATCGATTCACGTAACGTAATCAATCAAAATTTTAAATAATTCTCAATTGTACAAAAGTATAGGTACTGTTGTTTTCTTTTGTGTTTATTCAGATTAACAATGATTTTGAATGCTAACTCGATCACGAGTAGAGTATAGGTTTTATTCACAAAAATATTTATTTTAGTCAAAATCACACATATGTGAAATATTGTACACTGAGAAAAATTATAAGTCATAACCAAAATACGTATTTTTCAAAAATATAAAGGTTTGGTAAAGCAAACGCAACGACCATGACAAAAATTAAAAATTCTCCTACACACAAAATAACTAAAAATGTTCGTAAAATCGTCAAAATTAAAAAAAATTGGAAAATACTTCATTCAAAAAAAGTCATTCATTCCCGAAAAACAAAAATGGTTTACTGATCTTGTTTGCTAGTTTTCCTTTTTAGTATTTTTCAGTGTTATACATGCGTAAAATGATCTATTTTTCACAACAGTGTTCCAACATTCCATTTCTGTTAATATGTCATGCGATACGGTTGCCAATGTTGAAATACACGTACTTCGGCAAAAAACTAACAAAACATAGTACAAGAACAGACGGAAAATGATTAAAAACACCAAAAATATTAAATTTATTTCGATTCAAGCGTTCCATTATTAATGATATCTATTGCTTTTTAACTTCCCAGTTCCCTATGGGAAGTTATTGTAATGGGGTCGATTTTGCGAATCCCAAATTTTGACATATCTCCACGTTTTAAGGTCTCTAGAATCCAAATCCATCGTTTTTAGAGAGATGTCTGTGAGTGTGTATGTACGTATGTGCGGATGTGCGTATGTGCGGATGTGCGTATGTGCGGATGTGCGTATGTGCGTATGTGCGGATGTGCGTATGTGCGGATGTGCGTATGTGCGTATGTACGTATGTGCGTTCGGAGTAATTTTTCGTCTCGATTATCTCAAGAACCAAACATCGGATTGACGTGGGACTGGTTTTAAACGACGCGTAATTACGTAACTTAGAACTGAATGACTTTTCAGCAAAATCGGTTGGGCCGTTTTTTATTTAGGATGAAAAAACTGAAAAAACGACTAAAAGTTGCTTATTTTTAAACTGTTGATACGCACTATTAATTCTTGCAGATACCAAATACCTTCATAGTAATGTTGTTATTATTGTGCGTTTTAGCAAAATTGTGATCAAATTTGTAAAAAATGTTATTTAAAAACAAGATTAATTTATAAAATTGCAAACTTTTATTATCAGGTTTGGGTGAATGGGAGTAGAGACGCTAATGCAGTTAACAATTGGATATTGTTATAAATAATTTAATATTGTTAATAACAATCAAATAATATTAGTTATAATCTGATATTGTATATATAAATTCAATTATAATTATTCAGTAACGGTCAAACATTCTTAATAACGAATGATTATTTTAAACAATAATTAAATACCCTCAATAATAGTTGTGGATTCCGAGGCCGAGATGGAGGACAAGAAGGGTGATGAGGACGAAGAGGACAAGGTTGCCAAGGCTTTGGTAGAGGATGACCAGGTGGTGGAGACGTCTTCCTCTACCAAATCTTTTATGGTTAGATAAAAAACTGATAAAAATAGTAACAGTAATTATATTAATTTAGAATAATAATGTTTAATAATAATTATTATTAATAATAGTAATTAATAATAAAAGCAAATTATAGCTTTTTATTCAACCACTGGGAAGTTAGTCGTGTGGGCCTCGAGGGTCGCACTTAGACCACATTTTTTTTATTTGTTGTTGCAAACTAAGCAAAAGTATGAAAGGGTAATTAAGGGAAAATAAATTCAGGAACAAAGTGGATAAATTTTTGATGTAATATCAATCGAGGCTTCACTGAAGCGCTCAATTTTTTAATGATGCACTTCAAAAGCACATACATATTATGTTTATTAAATTGTTTTGAAGTCGAAGCTAAATAAAATTATATGCTTATATATCATCCAAGAAAAATTGAAATAGAATAGACGTGAAAAAAATATATTTACTATGAATCACGAAAAGAATTGGATGCTTGCAGTTACATAGGACGATATTATTTCTTAGTTACATAAAACAATATTGATTCTATGCGCCTTTGCACTTGGCAATGTTAGTAAAATGGGTGGTAAAGTTTGAAGTACTTTAAGCATGGATACATTTCTTGAAATCGGATTATCCGATCTTCCCAGATTTTATGTTTTGAAACCATTGACAGTAACATGAGAAAAAAACTTCAACACTGCAAGGGTTAAATAGCCTGCTAAACTAACAACTCTATCAAAATAGACAAGCCATAATTAATTGAACATTGACCCGCCCAAAACGCAATAAACTCAATAGGGTTGCTTGAGGATCTTCGGATTTCACACACAAGTCCTAGCAGCATAAACTTGGCGGTGGCATATGCAACTTAGCCGCTCATCGAAAAGGGATATTAATTAGGAAATAAAATTCTTCTGGTGTAAAATTCACCCCTTTTCTCAACGGAATGGAAGTTTGTGGTACGTTGAAGTTGTCATGAATAGCTTTTGCCTTGAGCCTACGTGGCTGACCGTGTCCTATGATTTTGCATCGTGAATCTGTGTGCGAGTGTGTGTAATATGACTCACGTGACGAATTGTTTTTTTACTTCACATTCACATTCACAACTATGAATGTTCCATGACTCAAAAACAAAACACGAAGGCATTGTGCATTGTGTTGGCTATAATTCTTTTTTCTAATGACTTTGATCAGATCTCATTGTTATGTGGTGTCTTTTCTTGTGTAAAACAACACCGCGCCACACTCACTCACCCACCCTGCACTGGTGCCCCTGCAGTTGGATATGCTTGCGCCAGTTGTATAACATGCGAAAATCGAAAGATACAAAGATACTTTCGTGTACGCGGCACTATGGCTGTTGCCTGCTGCCCTGTTCTGCTGATTGCGATCTTAAATGTTCATTTTATTGGAATTTTAATTCTATAGTAAATTTTCATTATTAAAAAAAATTAATTGAATAATTTTAATGTGCGATGTTTGTCATGTCGGTTTTGTTGATGTCGTCTGAAAAATGCGTGAAAATTGCAGAAATTCTTATAGAAATATCTCACGATTTTAAGTGATTGAATATTATTCATACCTTATTGCCACACAGGAAATCGATACGAATTAGTGTCACTACCATTGATTGTGTGAACACTACACGCCCACAATTCACGTAATTTTTATTAATCATTACGAAAACCATTATTTATTTGCACTTGCATTGTCATCACCGAATTAACGAATGTACTTTGATAAGCAACTCATTCAATTTCTGTATTCAAAAGATTACATGATTTTCTTAAACTCGAATCAAAACGAACGTCAATGGAAATGCCTCTTGAATCCGTATATCCTGAATCAATAGCTTATTCAATCCAAAATCGAAGGAAATTCCATAGTTCCTGTCTAAACCAAACAAGATGAATGGTTGGTGAGTAAATTTTCGGGAGCCAGAAGCAATTTGCGGTAAATCTTGGATCAGATCCTATTGCTACTGCTCTATTCGAAAACAACCGAATCATTGTGCCAGCTTCTGGATAATTGCCACAAAATTAGAGGAATTCGTCATTTTTCAAATTCATAATCAATAAAGCTCCCTGACTGCAGTTAACTTAAAAGCCATTTTGAAAACACCTCGACTGTATTGTTCAGGTATATCTTTTCCGCCTTGAAAGAAAACAAGCAACCGAATAAAAAACCCATGACTTGAAAAAATCAAAAGCTACTATTCTTACACTAAACAACAATGCAAAAGACACATGGGTGTAAAATAATGATTTAATGCGCTTAATGATCAATAATTATTATCCATGCGGTTTCGAAAATGAATTGCCCACGGACAAGTAGGAATTCGTGGGCTTCTTCACTTTAGCCGCGCTGTCGATGAATAAAAAACCTCATATGTCCCGGAATTTATTATCACCTCATAGATCTTCTTCACTTTTTCTCCCTTTCAACAATGGTGCAGAGGCAAAAAAGCCCATTCATATGTTCCTCGGAACAGAATCGACCGACGACCATTGATCGATGTATAAAGTCATAATTTTTCATTCATTTGACCCTCACTGGTATTTTTTCCGATCAATTAGCGTCAAGCGTATGTGTCGGAACAATAATCTTCCATTTCATCATTGTAGTGTGATTTGAAGTGAGAAAATATGAACAGATCCAGCCACAGAACTCCATAAGGAACATCATCATTTTATCATGATTATCATCATAGTCGCTGCGCTCGGTGATCCTCAGTAGTGCGTCAATGAAGCAGTTACCACAATTCCTCAGGTGTGAATCGGACGCATGAACGACATGTAGTCAAAGGAAGAACAATCAAAGCAGAAGAACAGAAATTCTATTAAAGCGTGACATCATTTGTCAGGTAGATGATACTACCTCTGTTGGAATATGATAAATAAACTTGATCAGCCCTTGAATGAAAAGAATTCAAAAGTCATGCTGCCTAGCGTGAAAAAATGATGCGAACAAGACACCCCCGTGCAAAGGGGGATTCAAGTCGAATCTTCCGCGGGTCAAAATTAATTTGGAATGCCTTGCATTGATCGCCACCATTGTCTTCCGCCACGGCTGTCCACAAAGGAGCGACTTATCTCCGCTGTTGTTTCCTTTCGCCACTGAAAAGAGCTAGCTTCGCTTTGTGTAATTGACAGCGTCTGTGTATGAGCCTGGGTACTGCAGACACGTTTCACTTCATTACTTTGGCAACGAATGTGTATCCGATCGATGATCATTATGATCTTACATGTTGGCATGATCAAGTGTGATCTGTGTGCAATCCAATTCGGAGGCAAGGAACGAGATGGATCCCGAGCTGGGAATGAATCGGGTAGACAATGGTTGGTGGTTACAGCAGTGCGAGTCCCAAAGGAGCCCCTGCTGTTTTTGAAAGATGTGAGCTAACAACCAGTGATCTCAGCACAATCATCAATTCAAATAGGACGTTCGTATCTGGTTGATGTTTCAGGATCTGCGCTACGATTTGTGCATAATTCTAGGTTCATTTGTTTTATGCGTTATGTGAACATGGAACACCATAGTTATCTAATTGAGCGAAGTATGATGACGAGATTTACTGCTGAGAGAGTAGAGCTAGTAAGCTTGTTTGAATCATTTTCTTTAAAAGCTTTCACCTTGCTGATTCTTCGAGATTGAAATAGAGCTATTTCACTGACTAACTTATTGTTACGAAGACAAACTCTTCTGCTGATACATTTTTAGTGGGGCTCGCGTCTCAAGTGATAATAGTGGATTCTATTCATTCAACCACACATATCTTCTATTTATTTCATAACACTGGACGTAGTAGACTTATTGGGTCGGTCGAATTACATGATCATAACCATTCGTTACCTTTCCATTTCAGTAGCTATCCACTGTCAATCGATGGCAACACCACAAACATGGAAACCAATAATCATTCCCTACTGATCATTCACCAGCAATTTTAACCTTTTGCATGACCATACCATAATCCAGCATGAACTACAATTCCACCATCACGATCGTCATCACCACTTGGCCACTCTATTATCGCACCGCACCTCTCGCCAACCGAAGGAGCCAAAAGGAATTTCTCATGCAATCAGTTGAAAATTGATTGGTGAAAAACAGTAGCCCTAGCGAAGACCATTTGTCATGGATGTTAATATGTTTCGGTTATTGATGATGTGATCCTCTTATGTAAGGTTATTTCGATTTGATTCACTCTATGATGAATTATTTACGGAACTGATTCGACTTTTGTTGTAGCACACGAAAGGGTCATTGATTGACCACTCGCATGTATGTAGTATCTTGTAGATATTTTTATTCAGATGGATCCGTAGCGATGCAGAGGGTCTGAATTGTTTTTGCATTGTGCATGCTTACAAGGTGTTTCGTTTTGCTTGATTTTGTTCATTTTGCAATGTTGTTGAGCGATTTTAATAAGGTATGTTTTTTCATAACCTTTTTTTGGAAGTAATGTGTCGGCGAATTGTTTGGGATCATGATCCTGGGTTTTATTTCGTAATGTTTTTAAAAATGCAGGTAACTTCCTCATGAAAAGATACCTGGAGAAATCATGGCAAGATATCTGTAATTCAAAATTTTCTTTCGAATGCGATACACAGTAAAATGATTCCTAGTTGAAACACATAAGCTAAGACAGTGCTATCTTACCGAAGTAAGTTTGACGTGTTTTAATATTCGTTTCGTTTCAACTTATTGTTTTTTTTCATATTTTTATCTATAAGTTGTTGATGCTTAAGAAGGGCTTCGGGAAAATGTGAGCTATTATGAATACAATAAGATTATAAATAAAACTAAATAATGTGAATTTACAATGTCTTAGATGTAATTGCAGATACTTTATAACAACAGCAAAGCCTCGAACATTGCTCGAAAATCGATATCATTAATATAAAAAAGTTTCCAGTTGCTTTCATAAGTAGCTAAGAAAAACCTCATACAGAAATAGTTTTTGTTGAACTAAAGATTATATAAACTCGCTTGTGCGTTGATTATGAGTCTACGAGACGGTTTGACGAACAAGCATTTCTTCGATTTTAAAATTATTTCTGGAAATGCAATGGCTATTGATTTTTTCATAATAATTGTAATTTTAGAAATAGTTCTTATATGGTTAAAATTCATTTGAACACAAAAAAATGGTTACAACTTGGTTGGTTGGTTGGTAGTAGTGGCAGCCCCTTTTATCCAAAGGTGGCTCAATAAGGCCACGAGAGTCCCATTGTGATACCACAGAAGATAAGAGCGGCACTAGAACCTGCGGGATGACGAGAACCATCCAGATTCTCGAATGAAGTTGACTATGCAGCCAATGTCTAAATCAGCTACTTCCATGAGGTTGTCTAGGAAGAGCGTCCCCAAGGTTTGCATGACCTTCCTGGACAGTGCTGGACATTCGCACAGAAAGTGTTTGATTGTTTCTTCCTCTTCCTCCGATCCGAAACTTCGGCAGAAATCATTGAAAGCGACACCCAATCTTTTTGCGTGTCTGCCGATCAGACAGTGTCCCGTCAGTACGGAAACGACGGGACTCAGGGTTCCACGGCTTATATTGAGGAGCCAATTGGAGTGTTTGGAGCACAGTGCGTGCCAAGTTTGCCTGGTTGTGCTACAGGTTTCTTCGAGCAGCCAGGCCCTATTCGCAGCCTCCACGCAGTACTGATTAAATCCTAGCTTTATGGAGGCTAGAGGTTGGCCGACTTCGGGGGTAAGTATATACCCCTGAAGCACGGTGCCAGCTCTCGCTAAGGCATCTGCTTCGCAGTTTCCAGGTATATCACTATGTCCCGGTACCCAGCAGAGAATTACTTCACAGTGAAGAGACATCACGTTCAGTTGTGAGCGGCATTCCATAGCAATTTTAGATGAGGAATGCACCCTGGATAGTGATTGAATAGCAGCTTGACTGTCAGAAAAGATGTTTAAATTTCTTATGGAAATTTTCTGATTTCTCAGCCAGTCTACTGCCTTACAAATCGCAATGACCTCTGCCTGAAAGACGCTGCAGTAGTCTCGTAATCGGAAGGATAGTTTCAGGCCTAGCTGTTTTGAGAACACGCCACAGCCAACTCTTCCATCCATTTTTGATCCATTAGTGTAGATGTCGACCAATTCCTGTATCCCATCTCTTTCTATTCCCCAGTCATCCCTGTTTACGATGACTGACCTGGAACCATGGTGAAAACAGGGAATCAGAGAAGCAAGGTCCACTTTCCCTGACGTCGGGTCATCCCACCGTAGTATTGTGGAGTGACCAATGTTCTCATAATGATAGAGTCGCAGAGCTTTCAATCGAACAGTAGTGCACTTGACCTGCTGTTTCGTAAGTAGCTCTGTCGGAAGCCAATTTAATAGCATAAATAATGCCTTTGTCGGGGTATTCTGTAGAGCCCCCGTGATTACAATAGTCGCAATCAACAACTTGCTGATAAGTAATCTTGAGTGACAATTAAAAAAATTCATCCCGCTGCTGGCTGAATCTCGCCTGTTAATGTTAAAATAACAAAACTTTTTCAATGTCTAACATTGCCTAATTCAGTCTTAAGGTACCAATCTAGTAGAACCGATTTACAGCGGAACGAAGTCACTTGATAACGATGAGTAAAATGGAAGATATTCTCATTCGATACCGAATGGGTGTGTATAATTAGTTGCATTTAAATAATATTTTTCAAAAAATATATTTGAAATATCAGATATTTAATTTGCTGCCTCAATACGAATCTCGATATGTGTTCGACAGCCTTTCACTATTTTACTTTGACAAAGACCTTACTACAAGTATTTTTGCGCTTCTCAATTTAAAGAATCATTACAAAAATTATATATTATTATAATATAATATAATTTCATTTATGTACCAGTATCTCTGCAAAATCTGAATGTTATATTCACAGGTTGCAACTAAACACAACACTGTTAGCATCGCTTCCAACATATCTACTATTCCAAGCCTACTTGCTTAGCTCTGAATACGGTAGCTTACAACACATAACGTATCAAATTATTACCTGTAATTTGTAGTGCTTCAATATGCATTTAGTGCAGGCATAAAAGAGCCATATTTCATAAAGTTTATCAATTGTGAATAATCATATAACCAGTTTTTCAATTTCATCTAAGCTTGGCCCAGGACAGACTGTGCTGTGCTGTGCTGGGCTGGTTTAACTCTGCATAAGATGCATGCCGATACACTGTTTTTTACCAAACCAACAACGAGACATATAAGCCATCATGTTCTTAGCCATCACAGCCAAAAAAACACCGCGAGAGAATGCAAAACTCGAAGGTCGTCGAATTTATATTGTTATTTTGTTGAATTACATGCGTTGAAAAAATGCAATTAAATTATTTTTATTGTTGTTCAAGCGCAAAATACTTTTGTGCCGTGCAGAAAACAATCGCAATATATCTCGTGAAAAATTCGCAATACCTCACGCTATAAACGGGGCACATTTTGAGATACGAGTGTGCCAACATTTTCCTTATTTCCCGTCAAAATCCAGTTTGGCGATATCGTAAATGCGTTTTGAATCAGGCCAGGAGGCTGACCGCCTTTTTTCGCTGGATCGCTCGTATCGATGCTGGTATCACTCCTTTCGCAAAAAAGGTCATAACATACCAGGCTCGAGAGCGTTTTCTGTTCAGATGAACGAGATGTATCTTTCTTTGGAGAGCAAAACATTGAAAGACTGCACGTCATCTACCAGTAAGTTCAATCTTTTTCATATGTATAGTGTAGACAGACCTTTCATGCCAAAAGTTTTATTTGGAATTTCTAGTTTGTTCAGAAAATTGAAGCGAAGATTTGTTTGAATGAGATATCCAGAAAATGAGATTTGAAGGTATTTTTTATGTCAGCTATTGCATTGGAAAAAGTGATCAGTTTATCGACTGGAGACCATTTACGCTTCCATGCAATTGTTAAAAGAAAAGTATACAATTTATATAATAATATAGGTCAACAGATTTGCTTTGAAAATAGCCTAATAATTATTTTTGCAAAGAGATAGTTACTGCCGAAGACTTACGAACGTGAGGTATATCTTTGGAGAAATATAGAATAGAAAACATTAAAAATATCATCAGTTTAAAGTAAAACAAATAGAATTTCATAATAACCGATAGTTGACCAAACTTCCCTAAATTTAAACTGAAAAGATCTTGAAGAACTCTACTACAAGAAAAAGGGGTTGATACCCAGCCAAAATTTCTAATAAAAATACGTCGGCGCTTATGCGATACTGGTCTGGACTTTTTCAAGATCCTCCAACATGAACGTGGAAACCAATGCTCATATGCAGTTATATATCCTACTAGTAACCCGTATACTATCTACATATACATATGCAAGAGTCTGACGCCAAAGATTCTATGGGAGTTTTGATGTGATCTTTCACTCTTCGAAATGTACCTATCTTAAGTAGTTTTGTCAGGAGGTGGAAGACGTTCCATCAAGTTTTGATAGCTTTTGTTTTGGCAACAGCATATATACATAATGAGAAAAATATCTGTAGCGAAAGGTTGCTCCACTTTGAGATTTTATCCATTAGTCTTTTAAGAAATAGATATTGATTAAGAAGCGTGGGAATTGGAAAAGCTCACAGTATGTTGGATAGGGCATTGAAAATGAGTTGATCTAGATCAACTGTTAAAAAAGTATCGTGTCATGGCAGAAATGCCAGGGAAAAATGATTGAAGATTGGCGGCTTTTGTAATTGAAATGAAATTTTATTCATGGATGGAAACGCAAAAATTTTAATAAAGTGTATGTTTGAAAGACTTGCAATTTTTGTTTTGCCCCTAAAGTTGTTCGTAAATGATATACAAATTGGTTGTTTGTTGTGTTTTTTTTCGGGTTACACAAATAAAACATGTAACGACACATTTATTTGATGAAGAATTTTGACGGAAAACTTGTAACTTAGTTTTTATGTGGAAAGTCCGTCTTAAATTTCGTAAAGATGCGAATTCAGAATAGTAATTTCAAAGTAAATGGCAAGTAAAATTACATATAAAAAATGAAAAACAGATTGATTTAAAATAAAGCTAATATTCAATAAAAACGATCGATTTTTTTTTTGGAAAAACAATCAAATTAACACTGAGGCTTTTGACATGTTTGGGGTCAGTGAATAAATCCCAAAATTATTCATATTTTGAACTTGATTCATATCTTCTTCTTTCGGGAAACGTTTCGAAATTTTTAATGGAAAATAACTGCAGAATAATTTAACAAAAAGACAACCATCAAAAAAAATTAAATGAGATTTTCATTTCAAAACGAAACAAAAGTTAAATCTCAATGACGATCCTTTGTGGGACAATACTTATTTTTGCGGCTGATTATTTTAACCATGAATATTTGAAAAAAAAATCTTTGCTTTACTTACACATTTTGATTTAATTTTGGTTTAAAAAAGGTTGCTTCTACTTCGAAGCCAGCAGGGGCTTAAAATCATTTCACTATTTTTTCAGGTTTAAATCCAGAAATTTTAACAACACAGTGTATTAAAAATAAATGTTTTTTCCTTCATTGTATTCAATATACGAAATTCAAACCATAGTCTCGAAAAATTTGTAAGGTTCTTATCTCTGAGTTTGTGCCATTTTCAATTTCAGGTTTTATTTGATTTCATTTTGAAAACCACTCAAAATTTACGTTGGAACTTTTCCAATTCATATCTGACAAAACTAAAATGAATGTTAAAATATTTAAATAATTACAGCACGGATATGCATTCGAGTTTGTAAAGACAGTAAAAACAACTCTGTAGCCATAATCGGCTTAATGACGAACTATTCTTGAATTAAACCACCACCCATTAAATAAGCCAAAACTTCATTCAACTTACTTTGTCATGAAAAAATGATTATATTCATCCACAATATAATCTGCATACACCAATGTACAATCTCTTTTGCATTAAAAAATATATGAAATTCTGGGCCAAGACCATTACAAATTGCGATTACTCACACTTTATGCAGATCTTGTGCACTTTGATGCTTGGCAACATGACCTTCAAAGCACGCTGTATACGCCTGTATTGTACTCGATCCAATGCTTTTCCCACTAAACAAATGGAAAAGCAGCAAACTGAAAAGCGTATTATTCAATCTGAACGTAGGCTTTTCTAATGGGAAATTTGCATATCAATGTGAAAAGTGAACAATATACTGTAAATGGGAAATTGTGATGTACCTGCACAAAAAAAAACACCACAACTACAAGAAAGTGTTTCAATTGCAAATGTTTAATGCGTTTCGCTGCAATTTGAGATGAGGTGTTTGTTGCTTTGCACCAATAGTGGATCAGAAAACGTTGATTTTCTCATAATTAATATTTTTATGAGAACGAAAATATTTCGATGAATAGTAACGTGCTGAAGAATGGATATTTAATTGTAAAAGAATGAAATGAAATTGCATCAGCAATAGTTGATTCGTCTTTGAGACATATCATCATAAAATAAATTTAAACTATCACTAGTAAAAATCCATTGCTTACCTGTGGTAAGCAGTTCCCTAAAATATTTATCAATTCATCCAATCATCGGCTGTAGTTCCTTGAACCGAAAATATGGCAACCAACAGTTGTTTTCCTCTTTAAGAATACGTTTTGGCAATCGTTTCATATTCCAAAGCGCTCACAATGCTCTCAATATCCTTGCACGACAGTAAGTTTAGTTGCTTTTCATGAAAATTGTGCGGATAGTCTGTCATCCGTATCACATTTCAAATGCTCCAATATGGTGCAAGTTAGAAACGACCTCGTACTAAGGTCAACCAAACCCACCCTTGCAAATGTTCGCTGTCCATTCACCGAGACATTGGAGTGTACACGTTTCACTTACGTTGGAAATATCATTCATGTCGAACATTACAAATGTATAATGGATGGGAACATGCAAGTCAGGGGATTTTCATTCAACTTCAATTTTATGTTAAATTATTCAAGCGAATCTTCGTCGTATGCAAGACATATTCTAGCAATCATATATGAGTATCTTCGTTACTTCCGTTTTATTTTCATTTTTCTTTCGTCTTATTCTGATTTTCGTATTAATTTTAAAATATTACCCTTAACACGTTTAACTCGAAAAAGTTGACTTGATTGGTAGGATCCAGAGTCAGCTAATAATTGAGTCTTCTCTAGTTTTGAAATTCTGCTTATTTGGAGACATGAATGTGCTTTAATCTTTTTGATATCCTTTCTTTGTTTCAAGGGTGTTATGTTTTCTATAAAAATTCACTTCCATCTGCTTTATTTTTGGCCATATGGCATCTGCAATACAAAGTCAACTGTAGAAATATATAGAACTGTATCGGAAAAATTTGGCGTTTAGTTTTTCCTGCATAGCTTCTGTTTGGGATAAGTTTAAGTCAGGTATGCAAAATTAGCTCTACAATTCGACAAAAAAGAACGTCTAATCCATCCGTATTGTAAGATCACTCTTGAAAAGATGTCATCAAATTAAGAAAAAGTGCATAGTTTAATTTAATCCCCTTCGTAAATATTCGGTACTAGCAAAGGAGACCAATTCGTCGGTTGGAACAAAGAAACGAACGATTATGAAGTACAAAAAAGGCTTACTTGTTGTTTGAAAGTCTGGATCAGGTAGAAAAAAGGTCCATCCGATACAAATTTGAGCCGGAAGGTAAAGAGGAAATTTTTGCAGAGTCCTAACACATCCATTCAAGATAAGGCCCAAAAAGTGCAAACATGTAACGCAATGATTCAGAAGATAAAGAAGCATTATAATCTTAGATAATATAAAGTCCAAAAAGTACCCAAACGATCTGAGGAAAAGGAGAAAGACGCGAGAAATCGGGCTCGAAAGCTATACAAGGATTACCTGACCAAATTCGATTGTGTTGTGTTGGACGATGAAACATACGTAAAGGCCAACTTTGCACAGTTGCCTGGTCAGGACTTCTATACAGCAGGATCAAAGAGTGGTGTTAGCCCAAAACATAAAACTATAAAAAGCACTAAATTTCCTAAGCAGTATATGATTTGGCAGGCAATATGTCGATGTGGTCTCAGATCAGAGAAATTTGTAGCGAATGGTACCATCAACTAAGCAGTATACATCGAAGAGTGTTTAGGAAAGCGACTAAAACCATTTATGGAGAAACACGACGCATTTGTAGCATTTTGACCGGATTCAGTGACAAGTCATTATGCTCTGAGGTACTGAAAGCAGATAACTCTCCAAACTGTCCAGAACTTCGACCAATCGAAAAATATTGGGATCAAGTGAGGAAAACACTAAAAAAATAAACAAAATTGCTAAAACCGAAAAGGATTTTCAAAATAAGTGGAGAAACGCATATAAAGTGGTCAATGACACCGTTGTACGGAACCTAACGTGGAGCTAACGGAAAGGTCCAAAATTTTTTTTCCTTAAATTGAAAATTCATTGAGTTTTTCTGTAAATGCTAGTTAATAAAATATAATGATAAAAGAAAATGAAATTAGTTCGATTAAGCAATTAATACCACTTTTAGAGACATAATTATCAAGGCCAATTTTTTCGATACACTCCTATATTCACTTGATTTATCGATATTGCAGTATAAAAACAACGCTGTCCGAATTTTACCGAGGAAGCCCAATATTTTTGCATATTTTGCTATGAGTTCGATTAATCAATGATTCGAAAAAACGTGGACACGTATTTGAATGAAATCGAAGAATTTTGACCTGTGAAAATGTCCCCAGCTCATCAACTCATCTGGAATATCTCTAGTCTTTGAACTTCTAGACATTCCTTCGGCTGAAATTGGTTTCAAAGATGTTCCGTTTATTTGAAGGGTATTTGCCGAAACCTTTTTGAAAAATTGGTGGAAATGAGCGACAACTTTTCTATTTGAGTGTCACTTATACAGAGAGCCATCAAAAATTGTCTTGAAACGTTGATGTCGCATAGAAAACCGTTCTTCGAATTTTCTATTGTGAAACATGACCCATAATTTTCAAAACTCACTCAACCTTCCGCCCAGCGACGGTCAAATCAAAGAAAACTTTACTGGGCACGAAAAATCCGTGTGTAAGTACATTGTTAAAGATTGCGTTTAGAAATCATACTTTGGTAGGAGCTACACTGCCATATTCGCTATGACTTTCGTCACGCATCCGAGCCCACGTTCTCATCGACTCAAAACAAACATTGTGACAAGACAATGGCGACAACCGATGACAATAATGAAAAGCAACTCAAAAAAATCACATGCATATCCACCGCCATGTGATGTGATGACAAACTTGGAAAACCAAATCCATGTTTGGTTGACTCTGACTTTGAATTTTCCTTCCCAATCTACATATTTGTATGTTTTTCAGCGTTTTTTGATTTAATGTTTTTATTGTGTTTTCTGTCACACTAAACTGCACGCAAATGTCGTCAAACGAACGAAGACTGGATCTTTTGACAATGGCTGGCATAGGAAAAAGCTTGGAGCGTCGCATTTAACCATTCGTGGCTACCAACATGGCATGGCAGCATTAATAGCAGTAACCGCCAGTTATAATTTTCATAAGACCAAACCAATGGAAAAATTATTACGTTTTCCACTCAACCTTCACTGTCCCATGCTTGTGATTCCCGAAAAAGATTAGATGTCTGCTGAATGATTTTCCCTAGAGTGACTTTATTGTCACCGCATTGTTGTTGTCTGTTTTCCAAAATAAAAGTTATAAACATTTTCCCGCCGAATCTCTTTTCCGGAACGAGTGTTTTTTCATCTTCCGCCGCTGGGTGCGGCCAGAAAATGTTCTAGTCTCCTTGATTTTCGGGTGACAAGCATCGAAATGCATGGGACTATGAAAAATAAAGCGCGCTTAAATGTGAAAATTCGTGTCACAGTTAGGTGCACGCCAAAGACAACAAATTGGACAATTTACTACCGAAATAATTGTCGAAAAGCGCGTTCTAAATACATCACCTAAATCATTTGGTCGGGTCTCTGTGAACCTGAAGCTGGGCTTCAGCTTGAGCCTGCGCCTGCAGATTGACTAGTTTTTTTTTGTATTTCGACTGGCTGGTATACCTGTGCGTACTAGGTAACATTAATCATCACATCAGGCTTTTCGGATGAACAACACAGTTCAACGACAAAAAATAGATAAAATCTGTGGTGGCGAGAGATACATGCATACCTTGATGACCAAACTAGACGGACGGAGACTTTTTTCGATTGTTTCACGCTTGCTGACTTTTACGATTTGATTGGTACCTCATAACTCATCAGCATACTCTACAATCCTTCTGGGACTCGTAACATGCTACGAGGTTGAGGTTGGAGCGACTATATTTGAATTATGATAGATTTGTTTTTATCGGCGCTAATTTTGCCGGAACAGAGTTTTTCCGATGGTGGTGTATTTATAACGCGAGAATGTCAAGTTACGTAAGGCGGACTCACTACTTATTATGTACATACCTACATACATATGTGACTTGAAAACATTTCCAATTGATTGTTCATGGAAAAGTTTTTCCCTGAAGAATATGTCACTCATAAGCATGCAAAAAACCATGACTGGAATTACGGATATATTACGCAACTTCGAATAAAAGCTAGGAAATTGAAAAGAACTTTTTATTTCATTTTCACGGGCAGCAAAATCGAATAAAAGTCTGTGAATTCAACCAAAATTTGAAATAATTTTTATCAAAAATAACACCTACTAGCCGAAACATGTAATTAGAATCACAACAATTGAAGACCTGCCTCTAAACAGGTTCTATCTGCAAAATTGAATGAAAAGATTTTGCAGTGTAAATAGGATCTTTTTGACCAAGTTTCAAATAGTTTTAACTTCTATCAAAACTAGTCTTTGGTTGCCTCGCTACAAAAATTCAGCGTGTAGATCTCACTTCAACTCAGATCTTTGGTATCACATAAAAGGAAAAATTCCAAACAAAATTTGGGCCGTTTTTAATCGAGAATTTAATTTCGTGACCATCACGACGTCGATTGGTGTAATGCATGCAATTGATTTTGTTGACTCTAGAACATAAATCAGATTATGTCTCATCAGTAGCACTTTGCTTTCAGATTTTCAACAATTCAAGGGTTTTTAAAAGGTTCTATCTACAAAACTAAATAAAAAGAATTAAGTGTAAACAAAATCTTTTCCACCAAGTCTGTTTAGTAAAGTTCTCAGTTGGTCGATTTTCAAATTATTAATGGCTCTCTGAAGACAAAAAGTTGGCAATCAGCGTGAAAAGATTCCATCCAGGTTATTTCATCGGACGTTTTTTCTTCTTCCAAATAAAATGTTAAAAATCTATAGAGCCACTTTTTTAATTTATGGTTGGGTTGCATAGACTACAGTCAAAGTATGACCTCCCGCGGAAAAAAATAGTGTCAAGTTACTAGATCCCGGTGTATAATGATCTGATTATTCTTACTAGAAAACCTTTTATCATCTGTATGACTTCCATACGCCCATGATTAGAGACGTAATATCTTGACAAGTTTAACATAAATCCTTGCAAATTACAAAATTACGAGCAATATTCTAAATTCATTGCACATGAAAGTAGGATGAAACGAAAGCTCATTTTTATTCGTACTACCAAAAAAGAATAAAATTTGAAATCAATCGAAAATAAGAATAAGTTCCGTGCTTACGATAAACAACTAACAAATTATAAAACTCATAATTTTACAGTAAAAATAATTAAATTAATAGTTTAGTTAGAATTTAAAGTTGATTTCAAAGTCAAATATTGACTGATTTGACGTTTTCGTTTATTGTACACTATCATTCGTATCGTCATTATAAATTTATGAAATAAATTTTTCCACCATTTTATCGGTTTTGTTGAAAATTCGACAACAGACGGTAATAACTGAAAAGAATAATTTAATCAACAAAAGAGGTGATAGTGTTTGCAAATGAATTTTATTTTTTAGCTCGGCTTTCGTTGCATTTACTATGGAAAATATTCGTTGCACAATATATAATACGAATGACTTCTGTTTCAAATATTAGATACATATTCACAAAATTTTCTGAATATTGTGACATTTAGCTCATATTTTTTACCTTTGCCGAAAATTCTTCAAAAAAAAAACTTCGATTAAGCACTAGATAAACGATGAAACCAATATTTTATTCATTGATTTTGGATAAACTATAAACAAGAACTGATGGTCACCGCAAATATATGAGAGCGATCGGGCTGATACCTTGACACAGAATTAATATTTTATTTTGAAATTTTTGTGGCAGCTACTTTAAATGTAGCGTATAACCTTGGTATAACAAAGAAAAAAACCAAAACAAAAATAGTCCAAAACTCCAAAAAAATGTTTTTGACAATGTCAATTTTCTCACGCCTCCGACTTGCGCTAACTTCTTAAGCGATTCTCGTTCACAACTTTCGAATGGTAATTTAGTATTTATGCTTATAATCGATGGTGCAGAGCCATTTTAGTCTGGGTAGGGTCAACAAAAGTAGCTATAACCAATCAAACCTTCTCAATTTAGACGAATCAAATGTGAACCTTATATATTTTAGATATTCCAAAAATCCATTAGCTTGTTAATTTTGAGAACAGCCCGTGTAACCCTTTGAAAATAGCCCATTTGGCAGAAAATAGCCTAATCTGTCAACAATGTGAAACACAATCATTTTCAAATGTAAAATATTTTTAAAAAGTAGTCCATAGCAATTTGTTCATGATCTATTCAAACCTTAGTCAAGTTCGCAATCAAAATATTCCCTGAATTTCACGTAGTTTAGTTTTGCAGCATCGAAATCATAATATTTTCAACTCACTTGAATTCTGTCGACCTTTCTTCTATGAAAATGAAAACTAAACTTTATTATTTTATCGATTTAAATGCGCAACAATACCCATTTAGGTTTCTTTATTTGATATAACGTAAATATAAAACATGAAGAAAGTAGAGGATACTTTTCAGTAATCCTAATTTCGAGTGGACGAATCTATTTGATTGTTTCATTCTCTGGGAATCTGCCGTTATAACTATGTTTAAGGGTTTTAATGCATGAATTCCAGTTTTTTAAAAAGAAATATCGATTATTTACTTTACTAGATAAACAACATTTCAACGGTCAAATAATCAAAGCAGCATTCCTCAAATATTTGTTGAGCTAAATTGGTTCTAATAAAATCAAGTCATTAAAGATGAGCTAATTAATCTATATTCCCTATGAATACGCAAATGTTAGCTGTGGTACAATTTTGATAAAATGTGTTAAATAACGTTTTGTTTCAAAATCAATTTAAAAGAATACTGACATGTAATGGCTTTTTTGCAAAGTTAACTGAATCTTATAATCATACGTTATGCCAATACATATATGCTTTCAGGTTTTGCATTGAATCTTCGCTCATATTAGAATCAAGCTACTGAAGGAAACCATTACCATTCCATCAAACTTGTCTGCTATAAATTGAAATGTGAAATTAAAATCTTCACAATTCTATTAATGCAAAATGAATATACACAGCTTCATATTTGTATCGCCAGGTAGATCTGCTGCGCAACCTAAACCAGGCAGGTTTCATTCTGTTGTATGGTTCGATGGTGGAAAAATTGAAACCGAGCAAGTAACTGACCATTAAAACGTCATTCACTAATATGATCCCAATCAAACGTTGCCAAAGTGTTTCATGGCTTTACATAAGAGATCAAGATGCCTTGCCGTGGAAATCAACAAGCAGGTTCAAGTGCATGTAGGAGTGCATTACACATTTACAACATATGCCCCTTCAGAGATGTACCATCTCAGCATCCTCATCATGTGTCTTCTGCATAACTTCATATATTGAGCGGTATGCCCGCTTTTTAGCGGTACGGTCTCACAAGTGTAGTAGCTAAATGTTAAGCACATTAAATATCAACTAAGGTCTTACAAGGTGGTAATAACATACGTGTGCACGGCATTTTCCCGAGGCCCCACACTACCGTACACGTACAGGTGATGCTACTCATGTGCTGACTAGGAGATGCAAGGCAGGGATTGATGTACGCTACGCGATAATAGTAATAATTATTGGTTTTTATTATATGATGACTATAATCAAAGTATGAACCCATCGTACCACCACGGTCTGTCATGAGTATCTTGACGAGAGGATTAGTGGAGTGAGCACGAGAAATCCTTGCAATTGGGGGTTACCAATCGATATGCTATGCAGAATTTGTTTCAGTTCAGTCATTTCAAACATGTCTTTTATTTATTTAAAACAAAATGAATTTGGGTCTGAAGCACACGATGAACTTAATTTGAGCTTGTGTCGATT